>JAVLUX010000215.1:9827500-11027500 GCA_032164185.1 Moxostoma hubbsi
CAACACTTTTTTCCAGTCTTCCTCTGTCCAATGTCTGTGTTCTTTTGCCCATCTTAATCTTTTTCTTTTATTGGCCAGTCTCAGATATGGCTTTTTCTTTGCCACTCTGCACTGAAGCCCAGAATCCCGCAGCCGCCTCTTCACTGTACATGTTGACACTGGTGTTTTGCGGGTACTATTTAATGAAGATGCCAGTTGGGGACCTGTGAGGCGTCTGTTTCTCAAACTAGAGACTCTAATGTACTTATCTTCTTGCTCAGTTGTGCAACGCGGCCTCCCACTTCTTTTTCTACTCTGGTTAGAGCCTGTTTGTGCTGTCCTCTGAAGGGAGTAGTACACACCGTTGTAGGAAATCTTCAATTTCTTAGCAATGTCTCGCATGGAATAGCCTTCATTTCTAAGGACAAGAATAGACTGTCGAGTTTCAGATGAAAGTTCTCTTTTTCTGGCCATTTTGAGCGTTTAATTGACCCCACAAATGTGATGCTCCAGAAACTCAATCTGCTCAAAGGAAGGTCAGTTTTGTAGCTTCTGTAACGACCTAAACTGTTTTCAGATGTGTGAACATGATTGCACAAGGGTTTTCTAATCATCAATTAGCCTTCTGAGCCAATGAGCAAACACATTGTACCATTAGAACACTGGAGTGATAGTTGCTGGAAATGGGCCTCTATACACCTATGTACATATTGCACCAAAAACCAGACATTTGCAGCTAGAATAGTCATTTACCACATTAGCAATGTATAGAGTGTATTTCTTCAAAGTTAAGACTAGTTTAAAGTTGTCTTCATTGAAAAGTACAGTGCTTTTCCTTCAAAAATAAGGACATTTCAATGTGACCCCAAACTTTTGAACGGTAGTGTATATAATTGTTCTCCCCCTTTCTCCGCAATTTGAAATGCCAAATTCCTAATGTGCTTGTTGAGTGCGTTACCACAGAGACATAGTGCATGTGGAGGCTTCACACCATTATCCACGGCATCCAAGCACAACTCAACACATGCCCCACCGAGAGCGAGAACCACATTATAGTGACAACGGGGAGGTTACCCCACCTCTACCCTCCCTAGCAACCGGCCCAATTTGTGGTTGCTTTGGAGACCTGGCTGGAGTCACTCTGCATGTCCTTGATTACAACTCGCGACTCCTGGGGTGTAAGTCAGCATCAATACTCGCTGAGCTACCCAGGCCCCCTTTGGACCAGGTTTTCATTAAGGATATCTCTGTATTTTGCTGCGTTCAGCTTTGCTTCAAGCCTGACCAGCCCCCCAGTCCCTGCCACTGAAAACCACCCCCACAGCATGAGGCTACTAACACCACCAAGATTCACAGTTGGGATGGTATTGCGCAGGTAATGAGCGATGCCTGGTTTCCTCCAGACATTATGCTTGGAATAGAGGACAAACTGTTCAATATTAATTTCATTAGACCAGAGAATCTTGTTTCTCACAGCCTGAGTGCTTTAGATTTTAGGTTCTCAATGTCTTGCACTGAGAGGCAATTGATTTTGCCACAAGTGGACTCCAAACAAAGTGTAGAAACATCTCATAGATGATCCAGAGAAATAGGATGTACCTGAGCTAAATTTCAAACATCATAGCAAAGGGTCTGACTACTTAAATAAACGTGATATTACAGTAATTTCTTTGTAATTCATTTGCAAAGTAATCAGAAATCTGTTTTTTTCTTTGTAAATTTGGGGTATGGAGTGTAGATTGATGTGAGAAAAAAATTATAGTAATTTAAAGCATTTTAGAATAAGGCTGCAACATAACAAAATCTGAATACTTTCTGAATGCACTGTATGTGTTTAAAAATTACAATAAATGTTTAATGAGTGCATGTTCAATCATGCGTTACTGGGATACCTGTGATACATATACTGTAAAATCAATACTATGGTTCATTCCCCAAATGATCAGTATGCTTTCCTACATTATCTACTTTTTGAATGTTGTTTCCCAATATTTCAGTGATAACCTGTAACTTACCTCAGTATCTTCAGTTTACAGTGTGAACTCATTATTCCAAAAGAGAGCAGCTCAACTCCTGAATCTTGAAGGTCATTGTTACTCATGTCCAGCTCTCTCACAGGGGAGTTTGTAGACTGTAGAGCCGAGGCCACAATTTCACAAGACTGTTCAGTGAGATTACAGCCTGCCAATCTAAAATGGGAGCAGATAAAGCAATTAATAAAAAATATATTAGGGGTAACACATGTCAAATTTTCTGAGGCATCTGGTTAACTGAATGATGGAATTGAAAACTTGGCTAAGATTAGTACACTCCATTGCCATTGACAAAATGAGTATGATGGCCTGATGAGTGTCTTTAAGTGATATACAAAAACAAATCAGTCAAAGTCTAATATGTGGTTTCATTATAAACGATGCATCACATGCCGTTTTTCTTGTTTTTGCCAAATCAAAAACACACAAGACGATTTCTTCAAGACTTACTGACATATTTACATTTTAGATAATGAGCAGCTTGTGATTTCCAGACACATGTATAATTGGGTTTTATCAAAGTTTATTACGTCTCATTTGACACTTCATCTCTAACGGTGAATTAATTAGAGAAAATGTGTTTGTTTTGAAATAAAACTAGCACTCTGTCCCTTTACTAGAGTGCATGCATGTTAAGTAGACTTGCTGCATGGAGAGAGATGATGAGACATATGCATGGAGAGACATGGATTTTCAGTCCTATAGAAAGAAACTGTTGATTTCTTGTGTCCCAATGTGTGCATTACTGATTTTCACTAACATGTAAAAACGAAAAATGTGGGGATTTTGCGCACTGTGAACACAGAATGTGCGGGGATACTTAAAATGTTGCAAAACACATTATATCCCACTACGACATTCATTAAGTGGGTTTTTTCCTGCTATTTTCTACACACTGGTAATAGCTGCTGCCAAGACATTTGGAAATGAGCGAGGACAGTGCTAGGAGAGAGCGCTCGGTGTCTGCATGATCTTGTGCATGCACACGATTGTGCCTTGGCACATCCAGTATATTATGCATTTGTGCATCTTTGCAAGATAAATATACACACGCTCGCTCCTCAGTTAGAAGACTTTGTTCACTCCATGTACTTTTTGTGCTCTCTCTCGCTTGTTGTTTGCTTGCACTAATATTATAAATGCAGCACTGGCCAGATCGGGCAAGTGACCATTCTAGCAACTTGCCCGAATCTTTCTCACACTGGCCCTGGGCCATCAGGCAGTCCTTATTGTCGAGCCCTGAGTACACACAAAAGTTACCAAGGTTTTTCCCTTCTTCAAGAATGAACAAGGCTAGAGTAAATAATGTCAATTGCTTATGATTTGAGTCTAATTTAATGGAAGATATGCGAGTTGCGCTCTGTGGTATGGCAAAAATTTGAGCAGCATCCGGAGTGGTAGGTGGGCGCTACCGATGGCAGCGGTGTCCATACATACATAGAAAACCATTGTTTCAAATTTTAGAACGTGCTATGCTGTCCGCCAGATGCTTCTGGTTTGCGACCACCTTTAGGTTCAGCAAAGACCACTCTTCTTTTCAAGAACCATTTTTCACTTGAATATAGTTGGATATATGGCTCTTTAGGGATCAAATGACATCTCGATATATTATTATAGTTTCTTTCAATCAACATGGTTTGCAAGTTTTCTTAAGAACTAGAGATTTAAAAAAGTTATTTAGGGAATTTAAAAAGGTTTTTTAATGGCACCATCCTGTAACACTTTTGGCTCTTTTTGGAATGAATCCTTAAATAAAAGTGCTTAAGCAAAACTCACAGAGCTTTTCGGCAGTTCCTCACAGCTGGTACCAGCCTCCTTTGAGCCTCCATGGATGTTGTGTTGTATTTCTTGAGGTTTAATTCTTCAATCACATCATCTGACATCAGCAGCATGTTAGCCAAAGCTGAACAGTGAGCAGGTGAAAGATATTTTTTACTTTTTGCTTCAGATTTGAGGAAAGCTTGAATATCTTCAAGAATAGAACTGTCCTTCATTTCAAGTAAGCAATGTGAGAGATTAATCCATCTTTCTGGCTTAACATCCTGTTTTTGACTTTGTTTTAGGTTTTTGATCACTTTCCTTATGCTTTCCAGGTTGTTCTCCATACGTGTTAGCAAACCATTAAGAAGTCTCTGATTTGACTCCAGTGTGATGCCATGAAGAAATCTAAGGAAAAGATCCAGATGCCCATTTTTGCTCTTCAGTGCTCCATCTACTACACCCTTCAGAAACACATCCAAAGGAACACCTTCAGACTGAGATTTGAGCTTTTCTCTCCTTTTCTTTTTATGACACATTTTCAGAACATCAGTGTTCTTGTGTAAATAGCTGGAGAATGCATGAAGTGCTGCAAAAAACTCTTGAAAGCTCAGATGTACAAAGCCGTAGACCTTCCTTGAATAAATAATTGATTCTGCCCCAAAGATCTCTGTGCAAATTCCAGAATTCACCGAGGCCTCGTTGACATCTATGCCACTCTCTCTCAGGTCCTCATCATAGAAAAGGACATTGCCCTTAATCAGAGCTTTGAAAGCCAGTTCAGCAAGTTTCAGAATCATATCGCTGTTTGACTGCAGTAGCAACTTTGGATCTTTCCCATTTCTCTCAACTCTCTCATCATACTTCTGTATCTTCATATTGGTTTGAATTATCAGGAAATGTATGTACATTTCAGTTAGAGTTTTGGGGATTTCTGCACTATGATCTTGTTCCAGGATTTTCTGAAGCACAGATGCTGAGATCCAGCAGAAGACTGGAATGTGACACATGATGTGGAGGGTTCTTGTTGTTCTTATGTGTGAGATGATTTTGCTGGCTTGATGCTTATCGCTGATCCTCTTCCTGAAATATTCCACCTTCTGGTCGTCATTGAATCCCTGAACTTCTGTCACACGGCTGATATATTGTGAAGGGATTTGATTGGCTGCTGCTGGTCTGGATGTTATCCAGATGAGAGCAGAGGGCAGCAGCTCTCCTTTGATGAGATTTGACACTAATGCACACAATGATGATGTCGTAAACACATCAGAAACTTTCTCACTGTCAGAAAAAGTCAATGTAATTCTACTTTCATCTAGACCATCAAAGATGAACAAGACTTTACATAGATCATACATCTTGGAGTCTAACTCAGGAAGTTTTGGGTTGAAGTCTAGCAGTAGTCTGTGAAGGTTATATTGGTCATCTTTAACCAAGTTTAACTCGCGAAATGGAAGGAAAAAGATAAAATCAACATCCTGATTTGCTTTTCCCTCAGCCCAGTCCAGAATGAACTTCTGCACAGAGACTGTTTTTCCAATTCCGGCAATGCCTTTGGTAAGCACTGTCTTTATTTTTTCTTTCTTGTCTTTTCTCTCCCTTTTATAACTTGGTTCAGATATGGGCTGAAAAATGTCATTGCAGTTTATTGAAGTGCCTTGTAAGCGTTCAGTCTTGGCTTTTTCTATTTGTACAACCTCATGTTCTTCATTCACCCCTTCAGTCTCTCCCTCTATTATGTACAGCTGGGTGTAAATCTTATTCAAGAGGGTTTTATGCTGTTGTATATTGATTCCTTCAAATAAGCTCTCGTACTTGTTCTTCATGCTGATTTTGTGATTAACTTTGACATTTTGTAGGATATCATCAACTGGTTTGTACGAGTCCTCATGCAGGTCTCCAGTTACCTCCAGTGCATGTGTGCAGGTCACACAGGGCTCCACACCTTCGAGCTTCATCCCACAGCAAACATCGTAGACCACATCAGCAGCTACATGGTGGCAGTGAGCACCACCACCAAAGCTTGACTCTACTATGTGTGAGTGTGTAACGGAACATATCCCAGATTTGTTACAGCACTGATGACAGTCGCAATCTTCGGACGGACACCTGAACCAATCCTGAACCACTTGTTCCTTTGTCCCACTGTCGAAAAAGACAGAGGTGAGACAAAAAGATGTTTATGTTTTTTTAAAAAGACCGAAATGGATTAAAATATGAAGTAATTATATGCCATTGCTAGGATTTCATAATTCATAAATAATGTAAGGCAGAGAGAAAATTTGAAAAATAATGAACACAAGAGAAAACAGCTTTTCATTTTATGTGCTGAACTCGGAATTAAATTTTATACACTCTCAACCACTTTATAGGTACATCTGTACACCTACTTATTCATGTGATTACCTAATCAGTCAATTGTGTGGCAGCAGTGCAATGCATAAAATCATGCAGATACGGGTCACAACCTTCACATCAACTATCAGAATGGTGAAAAAAAAATATTTCGACCGTGGCATGATTTTTGGTACTAGACGGGCTGGTTTCAGTATTTCTGTAACGGATGATCTGGGATTTTCACGTACAATAGTCCCTAAAGTTTACTCAGAATGGTGCCAGAAACAAAAAACTTGCAATGAGCAGCCGTTTTGCAGATGGAAATGCCTCGTTAATGAAAGAGGTCAAATGAGAATGGCCAGACTGGTTTGAGATGATAGAAAGGCAATGGTAACACAGATAACCACTCTGTACAATTGTAGAGAGCAGAATAGCATCTTAGAAGGCACAACATGTTAAAACTTGATGCGAACGGGCTACAACACTGACTAGAAGACCATGTCGGGTTCGACTTCTGTCAGCCTAGAACAGAAAGCGGAGGCTGCAGTGGGCACAGGCTGACTAAAATTGTCCAGTTAAAGACAGAAAAAACAGCCTGGTCTGATGAATCTAGATTTCTCCTGAGGTACACAGACGGGTTCCACTACTGTCAGCCAATAACAGAAAGCTGAAACTGCAGTAGGCACAGGCTCACCAAAACTGGACAGTTAAAGACAGAAAAAACAGCCTGGTCTGATGAATCTTGATTTCTGCTGAAGTATCAGATGGTAGACCCACTGCAGCCTCAGCTTTCCGTTCTTGGCTGACAGAAGTGGACCCCGATGTGGTATTCTGCTGTTGTAAACTAAAGACTGTTGTGCATGAAAATCCCAGGAGAAAAGCAGCTACAGAAATACTCAAACAAGCCCATCTGACACCAAAAATCAACTGAGATTTTTTACCATTCTGATGATTGATGTGAAGAAAAAAAACATTTCTCCCCAATTTTTGGCATGCCCAATTCCCACTACTTACTAGGTCCTCGTGGTGGTGTGTTTACTCACCTCAATCCGGGTAGTGGAGGACAAGTCTCAGTTGTCTCTTCTGATACGGTCAATCCGTGCATCTTGTCATGTGCATGACACCGTGGAGTCTCATGCAATTCTCCGCGATCCATGCACAACTTACCACGCACCTCATTGAGTCTCTCTCTTAATGGGGTGTATGGTAAGTTGTGCATGGATCGAGAGAACCACAAGGAGGTTACCCCATGTGACTCTACCCTCCCTAGCAACAGGGCTAATTAAATTCGCAACTTCAGGGGTGGTAGTCAGCGTCAATACTCGCTGAGCTACCCAGGCCCCAACTGATGTGAATATTAACTGAAGGTCCTGACCCATATCTGCATGATTTTATGCATTGCACTGCTCCCACAATTCTGATAATTGCATGAAGTAGGTGTACAGGTGTACCTAATAAATCTGTCGGTGAGTGTATGTCATAGATACAGTTGAAGTCAGAAGTTTACATAAACCTTAGCCAAATACATTTAAACTCACAATTCCTGACATTTAATTGTAGAAAACTTTCCCTGTCTTAGGTCAGTTAGGATCACTACTTTATTTCAAGAATGTGAAATGTCAGAAAAATAGTAGAGAAAATGATTTATTTCAGCTTTTATTTCTTTTATCACATTCCCAGTGGGTCAGAAGTTTACATTCACTTTGTTACTATTTAGTAACATTGCCTTTAAATTGTTTAACTTGGGTCAAAATGTTGGGTAGCCTTCCACAAACTTCTCAAAATAAGTTGCTGGAATTTTTGCCCATTCCTCCAGACAGAACTGATGTAACAGTGTCAGGTATCTGAGGTATATAGGCCTCTTTGCTAGCACATGCTTTTTTAGTTATGCGGCTGCCCACACATTTCTTTCTCGAATTGAGGCAGGGCTTTGTGATGGCCACTCCAATACCTTGACTTTGTTGTCCATTTTGCCAGAACAATGGAGGTTTGCTTGGGGTCATTGTGCATTTGGAAGACCCATTTGCAACAGAGCTTTAACTTCCTGGCTGATGTCTTGACATGTTGCTTCAATATCCACATAATTTTCCTTCCACATGATGCCATCTATTTTGTGAATTGCACTAGTCCTTCCTGCAGCAAAGCACCCCCACAACATGATGCTTCACCCCCATGCTTAACGGTTTGGATGGTGTTCTTCGGTGCAAGCCTCACCCTCCAAACATAATGATGGTCAATATGGCCAAACAGTTTAATTATGGTTTCATCAGATTAGAGGACATTTGTCCAAATAGTAAGATCTTTGTCCGCATGTGCACTTGCAAACTGTAGTCTGGCTTTTTTTTACAGTGGTTTTGGAGCAGTGGCTTCTTCCTTGCCGAGTAGCATTTCAGGTTATTTTGATATAGGACTCATTATACTGTGGATATACACTACCAGTCAAAACTTTTGAAACACTTGACTGAAATGCTTATGATAAATTTGTTTTATCTGAAGGCATATGCTTAAAAGTTTGAAATTGGTAATTGTGCAACCATATACATATATTTCATTATAAAATAAAATATGTAATTCAAAGTTTTTGAAATGCATGACTTAGACCAAATAATAAAGAAAAGCAGCCAATAAGTGCCCAACACAGTTGGGAACTCCTTCAGTACTGTTTAAAAAGCATCCCAGGGTGATACCTCAAGAAGTTGGTTGAGAAAATGCCAAGAGTACATGTCTGCAAATTCTAGGCAAAGGGTGACTACTTAAAAGATGCTAAAATATAAACACAGTTTTGAATTATTTTTGATGTTGTTTAGTCACAGCATAATTCCCCATAGTTCCATTTATGTTATTCCATAGTTTTGATGACTTCACTATTATTCTAAAATGTGAAGAAAAAAATAATGTGTGGTTTATTTGATTTGCACTTTTTGCACCAAACTATGTTCATCTCTATGAGACAGAATGCATCTCCTTCCTGAGTGGTATGATGGATATGTGGTCCCATGGTGTTTATACTTATTTACGTTTATGCATTTGGCAGACGCTTTTATCCAAAGTGACACAGTGCCTTTATTACAGGGACAATCCTCCCTGGGGCAACCTGGATTTAAGTGCCTTGCTCAAGGACACAATTGTGGTGGCTGTGGGAATCGAACCAGCGACCTTCTGATTAACAGTTATGTGCTTTAGCCCACTATGCCACCACCACTCTGGTACTTGCATACTATTCGTTGTACATATGAACGTGGTACCTTCAGCTGTTTGGAAATTGCTACCAAGGATGAACCAGACAAAAATACATTTGGAGGTCTTGGTTAATTTCTTTTGATTTTCCCATGATGTCAAGCAAATTGGCACAGAGATTGAAGGTAGGCCTTAAAATACATCCACAGGTACAACTCCAATTCAAAACATCTTCTATCAGGAGATAATTGGCTTACTGTCTAAAGGCCTGAAATAATTTTCTGGAATGTCCAAGCTGCTTAAAGGGACAGTAAACTTAGTGTATGTAAACTTCAGACCCACTGGAATTGTGATAGTCAATTAAAAGTGATACAATCTGTCTGTAAACAATAGCTGGAAAAATTACTTGTGTCATGCACAAAGTAGATGTCCTAAACGACTTGCTAATAGTTTATAGTTTGCTAATTTTAAATCAATGGAGTGGATAAAAAATGTGTTTTAATGACTTCAACCTAAGGGTATGTAAAATTCTGACTTCAACTGTAGATATAAACTGCCCAATCACTTTTCATGTCTAGTTTTACCTCTACACATACATTAGGTAGCCACTGAGCTGCTTATAGATCTAATATGGAAAATACTAGAAAAATACACAAAATTGCAGTTGGCATCCATTGTAATTTTTCATGCACTTATTTAAACATGTTTTTAAATAGGAAATAAAGGATGTAAATCAATAAACTAAATTAAAAGTGATTTAGCCCGAATACAGTAATAACTTTTCAGATTTGAAACTAATTCTACAAACTCTCACTTCTTAATTCATGTCTCATTTAAGCAGGTAAATTAATGGACTCACCTGGGGTGAAAGTGCCCTTCTTTATTTCTGAATTTAAGAGGTTCAGCCATGGACCTGTCACTTTTCAAAGACATGTAGCTTGGTAGTGGAGATGCAGCTCTCTCCCTCTCTTTTTTTGAAATACTGAAAATACGGTAATTCATTAAAATACATGAAAGCCAAATCAGAGGTTTTTTGAAGCTGTGGAACTTAAAAAAATAAATAAATAAATAAAAATTATGGAAGGAATGGATTTTAAAATCCCTAATCTATATAATAATTTAGAGTGGTGTGGGATTGGGTGTGCCACCATAATTTTCAGCAAATTAGCTTAATTGAATCTGGACCACTTCTGGTATAAGTCACTTCCAGCTATTTTAGCTATGCAAACATACTACATTATCCTGCTTTATATTACAGGCTGGCAAAAAACATGACATATTATTATCATTAATTATGATTTTCATAAACTCATTGGTTTTGAGCGCATATATTTGACCTTTTATCACATTTTGCCATTGTTTAAATCACACACTGTTGCACTGGCGGAATGAATGAAATCAGGCGCTGACACGGACAGTCCTCCACGAAATCTGAAATGCCTCAACAAACTTTACACAACTAGCAGAGAGAGAGAAAAAAAGATGGCGGAAAAATTCTGCTTCAACTTTCTTTGCACAAAAACTGCATTTGGTTTCATCTTGGCAAAATAATAAATGTCTTTTACTCTCCGTTATTGTCAGAGAGCATTCACACTTTCTAAGCAGTGTATAGAAAACAAACTTTCAGATCGAGCATTGAGCATGACTTCCAAATCGCCTTTGGAAATAAATACAGGCATCTTCTGAGGTTATGCTGGTACATATAAACGGTTTACATGGAGACAAGAAAGACTGCATCGTCACAATCTCAGTAAAGAAAGAAGCAGATTTTATTAACGTCTCTTCGGTACAACAAAATCCAGCAACAAGACAATGATTTACTTACTCTTTTACTATAAATGCTGAAGTTAGAAAATTATTCGATATTGGCACACAATTCTGCTGTACATTGTGTGGTTGTGTGATAGTTTATAAGACCAGATCTCCAACTCTGGTAATATAACCTTTTAGTTATTTACATTGCGGTCAATTACACTTTCTCACATTCGTGGATATGCAACCGCTGCTTACTTCCACGTTGCAAAATAAGGTAGATACTGTGAGGTTAGAATTTCAGAAGGGTGTGCACGCAAAGTGTGACAATAGTGGAAAAAATGTGTTAAGAAGGTAAGCTATGTAATTTTCATAATAAGGGAAAAACAGCCCTTAAAGCTACACTATGTATTAAAAAATAAAATTGTATGCATCTGGCAGGAAGAACATTGTTTTGGTAATGACGCAAGTTGTACTTCGGCTCTGCTCCTCTGCACTGATGAATGTGGTTCAAGGCATCGGTGTACACATGCATACAGGGCATCTTATCAGAGTGAACTGACAAATAAACAACGAAAAAAGGAAAAGATGGATATCTGAAAACATGTCATCTGATCAGATACGAGCCATATCTTATGCTGTTGTTTTGACTTATTGGAAACTTTGATGTTTTGAAATAAATGACGTTACAAAAGTTAGGCAACGTTTGTTTACATTAGACATAACGATTACTAGTTTGATAAGGTCAAGCGTTGCAAAATTTTTATAACTGCAGGATACTCTGGCCAAATAGACCATGGTAGTAACTAATTTATAGATTGTCATTGTTACCAAACAGTGGTCAATTTCAAGACTTTCATGTCCTTGGCAAGCCTAGGACTAAAGGATTTATTTATATAAATTATTGCTGTTATAAAGAAAATACACACTTGTGCTTGCAAGTGAAACGTTCTGCACTGATTACAGTACAATTACTGTATTTCACTACACACACACACACACACACACACACACACAGACGGGTGTGTGTGTGATTACACAACTATAAATAAGCCCTATCTATAAAATATCTTTCTTATTGAGTAAAGAAAAAGCCATCTCTGGGTCGCTTTTAAATCCTTTCAGATTTCAGAGATGTCGCCACCTCTAAAAAGTCAAACCAATATTGATGTGTTTTATTACGGACGCTGTCGCTTCCCTTTTTGCTTGTAGACTCTATTTGGGGTTTCTTTGTTTTTACAAAGTTTCCCCTGGAGGTTTGCCATTTTGAATGATCCATGGTAAATTTTTCTCATTCATTATGACAACAAACTTTCAGCTTCTGCTACTCCCACACGTGTCCTACAGTAGCCAGATCTTATTTTCTCTGTGTACGGATATGATATCAACAAGCACAGGTGAATGACACATGTATGCAATTTCCTGTGAAATCCGTCCTGACAGCTCTATATTATTTATAATTTAATATTATTATTATTATTATTATTATAGGTTTATCAAAGTGTATTTGGGTAAATACATGGTTTGGAAGATGGATTTTTGTTGCGCTCTTTTTAATAACATTTTGTTAATTTTTAACAAAAAAAAGTTACATAGTGTAGCTTTAAAGAAATAATATTCTTAAGACATTCAAGCAATTTCAAATTTGTATTTTATCCTATTTCCACAAAAATCTCTCCCACCTCGATTAATGCCTAATCTTAGAAAGAACTAGATGTGCTTAAGTATTTACGTGAATATATTTTACCTGGGCTGAGTGTGTCCTGCTTTTTCATAGAATTTAAGAGGTTCAGCCATGGATCTGTCACTCTTCAAAGACACGTAGCTTGGAACTGGAGATGTTGCTCTCTGGAACTGGTCGAGAACAGCATTCTCCCCCTCTCTCTCTGAAATACTGAAAATATTGAAATAAATTACTTAAATGAATTCAAATACATGCAGAAGACCAGAGTAGAAGCTTTCTGAAGGTATCAACACATATTATGTGTAATATACAGTACACATTACTTATAGAATCCTGTAGTTATGGCATGATTTTACAGCAGGTTTAAACAAAAAAGGGATAACTTGAGTTGAAAAATTCATGCAATTTTCATCACACGGGGTAAAACAGCACTTGAAAGAACTACTACACAGCACATGACTTCCATCTTAATCAGGGCCTGAAATTCGGTACAATTGCAGGTATTGTGCACAATTTGAATAATTCCCGTAAGCTCAAGTACAATAAATTGACTTTCAATTCTGTCGTCATGATTAACACAGACTTATGATTGAGGCAAACTCTGTCATGTGACACTACATTTTTGCGTTAATGCCAATTTTGCCGACAAAATGTGTTTCCAAGCCATTTTTTCCACGATATTTGATGTATCGACCTAGAGTTTATGCGCTTGAGTAAAACGGAAAAATATTTTGTCGACTTTTGTGACATTTTAGCGATAATGCGCATTTCCATCAGCTTTATTTTGATGCGCTAAAACTTTTTCGCAAAAAATCCTTGGATGGAAACGTAGTTAATATAGGCATGAATAGCAAAAAGACTTTTAGCTTGTGTTCATTCCAGGGTCTGGGCAAAAATGCCCCCTGAATTCAAAATATGGTGACAAAAAAATGCACCTGCAAAGAGTTGCTGTTCCTTTTGTTTTATTAATAACATCGGACAAGTCCAAATACACAAATCGCAATCTTCATTTGAATTTTCGCTGAACTTTATTTGTTTTGTGCTGTCCATTGTGCAGATGTTGCAGAGTCAGTGGCGGACCTTGCACCATAAAAATGTAGAGACGGGCTTTCCGCTTCTCACGCTCCGCATCAGTTCGGTGTCGTTCTCAGCTAAATTACATGACCCTTCGGATCATTTATTCAAAATATATTGTCCTAGTAAGTAACACAGTAACTCCCTGTGCTACTCCCCTGACCATCAGCTCATCTCACATACTGTCTGTTTGAAAAGCCTCCTCACCTGCTAGATGCCAAAAGTGCAGGAAGGATGGAAACTTGGGATGCACCGATTGTGTAATTCTGGGCCAATACCGTGTTTAAAATAACAATTTGGCAGATGGCCGATCCAGATATTTTTTGTTTATTTATTTTGTTTTTGCTGTTATTTAATCCCCCTTTTGTGCCAGTGAAACAAAGAAATCTTCATTATAAAAAATAAATGAGCTGTTTTTAAGTCTTACTATCTTTGAATGAGCACAAATTCATGAAACATTTAATATAACCTTCTTTCAAACAAAGCTTCTTTTTGTGAAAAATAACTTTTTCAAGAGCAATTTTAGCCTGCTATACACCTGCTATACAGCAGAATTTTTCACTAAATCACAGACCAGACAGTAAAATACTCCCACTCCACTGACATTTTCTTGCACTTATTTGAAAACAAACCACGTGCGCACGGCATCTGTTGCCCTCTTACATCATGCCAGAGTCGTGTCTAGCCAGTGGCTGTGGGTGGTATTATAGTACCACCTGTTGGATCTTCTCCGAAACTGCAGCTGGGTAGGCAAATGTTGTCCAAGTAAATCGCAAATAACCAAGACATATAAACAGATAAACATCAGCCACTGCCATCGGTGAATTATACTGTATTTGCCGATAGGCTGATGTCAGTCAACAAGGCAAATATCGTCCGATACCAATGTTTTGCCGATACATCGGTGCATCCCTAATGGCAACATTTTCTCCCCAATTTGAGCATGCGCTCTAGGTCTTCATGGCGTAGTGACTCGCCTCAATCCAGGTGGTGGAGGATGAATTTCAGTTGCTTCAGAGTCCGAGACATTCAATCCAAACATCTTATCATGTGGCTTGTTGAGTGCGTTACCGCGGAGACCTAGTGTGCGTGGAGGCTCACGCTATTCTCCGCAGCATCTATGCACAACTCACCATGCACCCTACTGAGAGCGAGAACCACGAGGAGGTTAACCCAAACTGACTCTACCCACCCTAGCAACCGGGCCAATTGGTTGCTTAGGAAACCTTGACATGTGTCACTCAGGACACCCTGGATTCGAACTTGCGACTCCAGGTTTGGTAGTCAGCGTCTTTGCTTGCTGGGGCCCCCTGGATGTTATATACTAATCAGTTCTGAGAGAATACAAAATTTAATATAACCAAATGCTACAATGTAGTTAATAATAATATTACCAAAAATAATATCTGGATAAACAGCCTTGATGTTAAATAAAACATTATTAATGATACAATAATAATTTTACATTAACCACTTTTAGTGTATGAATCATATCTCTGACTAATTTTCATTGTGAAATGTTTATTTCTGCATTATTTTATTCAATTTGCATGTTTTTTAAAAAAGTCTAGTTGATCAAAAAAGGAAAACTCCTATAATTTACTCACCCTCACGCCATCCCAGATGTGTATGACTTTCTTTCTTCAGCAGAACACAAAAGAAGATTTTTAAAAAAAGATCTCAGGTCTGTATGTCCATCCAATACAAGTAAATGGTGATCAGACCTTTGTAGCTCCAACAATCACATAAAAACAGCATCAAAGTAATCCATAAGACCCCAGTGCTTAAATTATAACATAAAAGGATGACACAGTCATTTTATAAGGCTAGACTATTAAAAAAAATGCCCATGTAAAGGTAAAAAATGCCCTTGGAAATAAAATATTTCCATAAAATTGAAATATTCTGACCCAGGTTCAATCTGACCTATGTGACATTTAGGTGAATTTGTTGTAAGATTTAAGATGTTTTCAGTGTCCCCAGCTTGAAACTGAAGAAGCTGCTCTCTGGAACTGGTAGTGACTCCCCCTCCCCCCCATTTTCAGAAATGAATTTAAAGCCCTCTTGATTAATGTCTCATTTTAGAGAGAACTGTAACTGTCTTAAGAGTGTATTCAGCAGATTAAGACATTTTACCTGGTATTAAATTGTCCTGCTTTATCACTGAATTTAAGAGGTTCAGCCATGGATCTGTCACTCTTCACTGACACATAGCTTGGAACTGGAGATGCTGCTCTCTGGGCCTGATTGTGAACAGCACTTTTCCTCTCTCTCTCTGAAATACTAAAAAAAATTACTTAAATTAATTCAAATACTCCCAGAAGACCAGAATAGAAGCTTTCTGAAGGTATCAACTTGAGATTGCACATTGTATGCATAATATACAGTACACAATACTTGAAAAATTCTATAGGTATGGTGTTGCTTAACAGCAGGTTTAAACAGAAAAGGATAACCTGAGTTGGCATTGCATGCAATTCTCATCATATGGGGGAAAACAGCACTGAAAGAACTACTACGCAAGGCATGACTCCCATCTTGATTACTGTCTCATTTTAGAGAGAACTAGATGTGTGCATTTAAGCATTTATCTGAATATATTTTACCTGGGCTGAAATTGTCCTGCTTTATCACTGAATTTAAGAGGTTCAGCCATGGATCTGTCATTCTTCACTGACACATCGCTTGGAACTGGGGATGCTGCTCTCTGGGCCTGATTGTGAACAGCAATTTTCCTCTCTCTCTCTGAAATACTAAAAAAAAATACTTAAATGAATTCAACCCAGATGAATGAATACTCCCAGAAGACCAGATTAGAAGCTTTCTGAAGGCATCAATTTGAGATTGCACATTGTATGGATAATATACAGTACACAATACTTGAAAAATCCTATAGGTATGGTGTTGCTTTACAGCAGGTTTAAAGAGAAATATATGCAGATTCATAACTAGTTAAGGCATTGAAGATTCACAAAAAATATATATAAAATAAATAGATTTATAATAGAGCTGGGTATCACCAGCCACCTCACGATACAACGCGTATACACATCTTAAGATTCAATATATTTAGTGTGAAAAAATCACTTACTAACATTTTTTATATAAAGCTACAGCCAATTTTACAATTTTGTTACTATAATACCTAAAATTACTGTAAAAATCACAATTTAAACAACTTTTCAGCTCAAATAATGCATGGATTTTAAAAGAAGAATTAAGAATTAATGCTTTCATAAAACATCATGATATCATCGTGATGATTTAGCATTAAAATGGCGCCACAGACGGCCGCCTCGGTGTGTGGGTGCGCGTTGTTTTGTGTTTTAAATCTGTTTTTTGCGATGGTACCGGGAGCTCTTTCACCAGAGATGAGCTCGTGAACATCAGGGGAACAATACCAGAGGACTTATTTCCTATTTTTCTTCTCCCTACACTGGAAATTTTGGACATTCTGGCCAAAGGTGCGCTCACCTTTGCTCATGCAGTGAAACGCAGAAGGAGAAGCAAATGGGCTGGTGCGCTTGTGCGTCTTCGCCAGCGAGGATTACGCACACCGTTACCGGGAATATTTCTCTCTAACGTGCATTCACTGCCCAACAAACTGGAGGAACTACAACTGCTGTTGGGGAAAAAGTCCCTGTTTTCTTCATCTACTGTTTTGTGCTTCACGGAGACGTGGCTTTGTGGATTAATACCAGACTCTGCATTTGGCTTCCAAATTTACAGAGCAGACAGAGACACAGAACTTTCCGGCAAAACTAAAGGTGGAGGAATCTGTTTTTACATCAACAGCGGTTGGTGCAACGATGTGACAGTGATCCAGCAGCACTGTTCTCCTGACCTGGAATCTTTCATCATTAATTGTAAGCCTTTTTATTCACCCCGTGAGTTTGCTTCATTCAATCTGTGTTAACATTCCGCCGCGGGCCAACGTGCAGATCGCACAGTGCATGCTCGCCGACCAGATACTGTGTGTGGAGCAGACCAACCCGGACTCTTTAGTTATTGTCCTTGATGACTTTAACAAATGAAACCTCACTCATGAACTCCCTAAATTCAGACAGTTTATTAAATGCCTGACCAGACTGGAGAACATTCTGGATCACTGTTACACCACAGTCGGGAATGCTTATCATGCCATCCCCCGTGCTACACTGGGACACTCCGACCACGTCATGGTCCACCTGGATTCCTGCGTACTGGCAGAAACTAAAGCTCTGCAAACCTGTAGTGAGGACATCAAGGAAGTGGACCAGTGAGGCTGTGGAGTATCTCCAGACATGTTTTGACTCTACTGACTGGGATGTGTTCAGGACTGCTACAAACAATCCGGATGAGTACACAGAGGCTGTGACATCATATATCAGATTCTGTGAGGACTGCTGTGTTCCATTACGCACAAGGGTGAGTTACAACAATGACAAACCCTGGTTTACAGCCAAACTCAGAAGGTTAAGGTTTGATAAGGAAGAGGCCTTCAGGAGTAGGGACAAAGACAGATATAAAGAGGTGAAGAACAAGTTTAGAAAGGCGGTGAAAGAGGCTAAACAACGGTACTCTGAGAAACCATCCCCCACAACACCTTCCAACAGCTCCAGCTACAGTGCATCACCTCCACCTCCCCCACCTCAGCAGGAGCCTGGGCACCCCCACCAATGCCCACCTTAAAGGTACCCCCCTCCACCCACCTCAGTGAGGACTCTTTCCATCCATGAGAGGGACGTCAACAAACTCTTCAGGAGACAGAAACCCGGAAAGCTGCTGGACCGGATGCTGTCTCCCCATCCAGCTTGAAGCACTGCGCTGATCAGCTGTCTTCAGTGTTCACAGACATTTTCAACACCTCACTAGAGACATGTCTCATGCCAGCCTGCTTCAAGTCCTCAACTATCATCCCTGTTCCAAAGAAGTCAAGGACCACAGGACTTAACGACTTCAGATCCGTCGCCCTAACCTCTGTGGTTGTGAAGTCTTTGAGCGCCTTGTGCTTTCACACCTCAAAGACATCACCGACCCCCTCCTGGACCCCCTGCAGTTTGCATACAGAGCCAACAGGTCTGTAGACGATGCAGTCAACTTGGCCTTCCACTACATCCTCCAGCACCTGGACTCCGCAGGAACCTACGCAAGGATCCTGTTTGTGGATTTCAGCTCTGCCTTTAACACCATCATCCCGGCTCTGCTCCAGGAGAAGCTCTCCCAGCTAAGTGTGCCTGACTCCACCTGCAGGTGGATCACTGACTTCCTGTGTGACAAAAAGCAGCATGTGAAGCTGGAGAAACACGTCTCTGACTCACAGACCATTAGCACTGGATCCCCACAGGGCTGCGTTCTTTCTCCTCTGCTCTTCTCCCTGTGCACTAACAGCTGCACCTCCAGTCACCAGTCTGTCAAGCTTCTGAAGTTTGCGGATGACACCTCCCTCATCGGACTCATCTCTGATGGTGACGAGTCCGCCTACAGGTGGGAGGTTGACCACCTGGTGCAATCAACACAACCTTGACCTCAACACTCTAAAGACAGTGGAGATGGTTGTGGACTTCAGGAAGAACTCAGCCTCACCTGCCCCCATCACCCTCTGCGACTCCACAATTGACACTGTGGAGTCTTTCCGCTTCATGGGAACTATCATCTCCCAGGACCTCAAGTGGGAGCTGAACATCAGCTCCCTCATCAGGAAAGCACAACAGAGAATGTACTTCCTGCGGCAGCTGAAGAAATTCAACCTGCCAAAGACAATGATGGTGCACTTCTACACAGCCATCATCGAGTCCATCATCACATCCTCCATCACTATCTGGTACGCTGCTACTACTGCCAAGGACAAGGGTAGACACGTGCAGCGTGTCATCCGGTCTGCAGAGAAGGTGATTGGCTGCAATCTCCCACAGCTCCAGGACCTGTACGCCTCCAGGACCCTGAAGCGTGCTGGAATGATTGTGGCTGATCTCTCCCACCCTGGCCACAATCTCTTTGAGACACTCCCCTAAGGCAGAAGGCTGAGGTCCATGATGACAAAAACCTCACGCCACAAGAACAGTTTCTTTCCATCTGCCACTAGCCTAATCAACAAGGCCCGGTACCCACCCTGACACTCTCCACACTCCACCTCTGGCTCTACATGGCACTGTACTTACTCTGCTGTACTGATCTCTTTTATTTTATTCTTACTTTTAATATATACTGTGTGGACATATTTATATTGCTTATATTTTAATCTTGTTTCTTATATTTAGAGATTGTGTGACACGCGCCTACAACACCAAAACTAATTCCTTGTATGCATAAATAAACGTACTTGGCAATAAAGCTTTTTCTGATTCTATAATGTCCATTATGCTTATATACAGTTTGAAAGAAATTCTCTTTCAGCTAATGCTGTTATTCATTATACAGAGGACTTTCTAACTTGTTAAATTACAAACATACAGTATCAATTAGATTTTTTTATATATAGTTCATGTATTAGATCAATAAACATGATGTACTGAAATTGCATTATATTGCATATATACTGTATATTGTTACATGTTTGATGATTACATGCCTAATTTGTTATATTTACAATTATTTAAAAGTGCTAAAATAGTACTGTCTCTTTAAAAGTGTTTGTTTGGTAGAATGGCTATTTTACAGCATCTGTGCTATGTGTGATTAGAAGTAAATGTTTATTTTGTTGTTTTTTGATAAATAACTGGCTGTAGAGAACATAAATGATATTAAAAGATACATTATTAAACAACAAATAGTTTGCTTGGATTTGTTTTTGGACTCACATTACACAGAAAAATGTACAAAACTTTAACTCTCAGCATGTAGTGACAAGATCTCGGTGCTGAACTTCTTTGCAACTACACCACTCACACACTGGTGAGTGAAATTAAAAAATTACCAGCCTGTGGATAATCACAGACATTTTCTGTTGCATATGGTATTCATGAACATATGATTGCAGGGGATTTCAGAAAGAAATAAAGAGTAATTTTAGCATTTTAAGAATTGACATTGGGATCATGCAAATGAAGATTAAGTAGAAAATCTATATTTTTGCCCAGTCCTAAATCCAAACAACTGAGAAAGGTTCAGCATGTCTGTGAGAGAAACTGAATCCTGCTGGATCAGTTTCAGTCTCTTTCGTGTCTCATAGAATCATATCAGGCTGGACTGAAAATATGATACATGGATCTTTAAGTATCAATACAATATGGTGAGGAAAAAGTATCACAATATATTAATATTTGATTGTACCAACACAGACCTAATTTATAAACACCAATCTACTGTATAAAAATGTAACATGAAGCATGTTTTAGAGTAGTGTTGAAGTTGGCAGGTGTACAGTAAAGTTCAGTGAGGTGTACAGAAATGTGTGGACAGTGGCTAACATGTGTTGGGAATGCATGCAATTCTCATAAGGGAAAAACATCACTACAAAGACATGACTCAAATCTTGAATGATGCCTTATCTTAAACAGCACTTTAAATATTTAGCAGGAATCTGAATTGACTTACCTGAGCTGAAAGGTTTCTGCTCGATCACTGAATTTAAGAGGTTCTGCCATGGATCTGTCACTCTTCAAAGACACATAGCTTGAAACTGGAGATTCTGCTCTCTGGAACTGGTAGTGAAGAGTGTTCTCCTCCTCTTCCTCTCCTTCTCCATAAATACTAATTTTAGAGGCAGAACCTTCCTCTTTCTCCAGACAAACATTTTGTTTGGACAGAAGAGTTTCTTCTTCCTCCATAATAAGCAACTAATTTTACACCTGTGTAGGAATCATAAATAATACACAGATGAATTTACATTAGACATATTCAAAGAAACAATAAGGTATCGCACTAAACTGTCCAATATGCAGACGGTGGACTGTTTTGGGACAGCGTCCTCCTAACTTAAAGTGTCAAAGTTTAACCTTCGAATTTAAATATAGTCTTATAAAATGCTGCAGAAGTGCAATCAGCTCCTACATGTTTAACGATAATAAACAAAGTGTAAAAGAACATGCATCAAGCATGACAGGGGATCATCTCGCAACGTCGTGTGTCCGAAAATGTCGTTTGTGTTTAAAGATTACCTTTGACCCTGCGCCTTTATTTTCATGCGAGTGTTTTTTGAAGTATCGGACTACGACCATCAAGTTTCAACACATTGAGACAGTGTTGCACAAATACTTCTCTTTGAACGAATACATTAAATGTTATCTGCGCGGAACTTACAGTACCGTTAGCTCTGAATTCATTAAAGGACCTTGTTTTTGTTCCACTGTTGGTTTGGCTGGGTGCGGATATCGCAGTCCTTTATTACTGCCAATCTGCGCTGTAGGGCCCCCTAGTGTCTATTACATGCAATAACACTCATCATGTCACAAAACTTAAAAGAAAATAAATACAAATAATTTCTAAACTTTATTTTAAAGGTGCACTCAGTAATTTTTGTTCATTAAAAAAGTACAATTCCTAAAAGACATATTGTAATTTTGCAATATATGTAGGAAATCATGACAACTCAAATTAAAATAGGCTGCATCCACTGATCAGTGGCTCTATCTCGTTTGGAAGGATGCGTCCTCCAGAGGTCGCAATTGCCTACCGCATACGTCATCGAGACTGTCTTGTTTCGTCTCTGAAAATCGAGTAGGACTGTGGGTACACGATCCGTTCCACCTGCACGATCCGTTCTACGCATGCGCGTAATTACGTAGTAGAAAACGTCACGGTTTTCCTACACTGTCTGTACTACGCATGCGATGAAACACTTGGCGGCCAGGCGGCACAACTTGTGGCATATTTGTGTAACGTTAGTTGTATTGTGTTTACCATGTCACAGCGTTGATGATTTTAAATGTAGCTTACGCTATGCATTACGATGCGTTTACGTGGTTGCAATCCACAATAATAAAGGAGTTGTGAGTTGTTACATGAACATACATGATCAGTTTCCTCCATACTCCTTTGCGATTCATTGCTCTATGGTATTAACTTACTTAACTAACCGTGTTTTGGTCTGAGGTCAAAGATGGTTTGTGTCGTTTTTTCTTTTAATTAAAAGCTGCTAATATTAGTTAACTTGAGAAATTTTGTATTAGTATGGGTCT
This sequence comes from Moxostoma hubbsi, assembly GCA_032164185.1. Classification (NCBI taxonomy): domain Eukaryota; kingdom Metazoa; phylum Chordata; class Actinopteri; order Cypriniformes; family Catostomidae; genus Moxostoma; species Moxostoma hubbsi. Next base: position 9,850,393 of record JAVLUX010000215.1, read on the forward strand.
ATATAGGCTAATATATATATATAAATAAATATATATACATATAAATAATCTAAATGAGGAAAATAATCCCTTCAATGTTGTTTACAGAAGACAACAAGGAACATAATATGCATTTCTGCACTAGTCTGGGGAAACGTTATTTATTTAGAGTATTTCAAACTGACAATGGAAATGACTTGAAAGAAGCATGAGACCGGTGGTGGACAGTAGTGAAGTTTACTTTTTGAGTATCTTTATTTAGGAGTAAAAAAACTCACTCACTCACTCACTCACTCACTCACAGTGTGGGGTGCACAGTGACCCAGATACACTAACAAAATGTATATGGGTGACTGTGCAACCCAACTCCAGCATTTACTCTCAGGTTGAGGGTGTCTTTGCAAATAATCATGAAGTTTTCCATGTCCTGGATGTTTTCAAAAATGAACGTGAAAGGCTCCATGGCATAGCACTCCATCGACTCCATCAGCACCCTCCACGCTTTCATTTGGTCATCATGATCCATCAACATGTACGATGGTTCTTGCACATGGCCAGTGAAAAGACCAAGACTGTTCCTCACAATGTACTCTGCCTGGTACATATGTTTCAATGTGAGGGGCAGCTCCTCCACTTCTACCTGTTCCTCCTATGATAAAGTAAAATGCCATAAATTAAGAATACACTACAACATAAGATGTTTTGGGTCTTTCAAAAGGGGCCTAAAGACATCTTTTTAGCATAAATTAAATAGTTATTATGAGTTAAACCCACTTGACTTGAACTGTTTGTTACGATCTTCTATTTTTTAATATATCACGTGACGTAACATGTTGTATAAATCTATATAATGTATCAGTTTCAAGTTTTACATTTAATTCAGTAATTCACACACTTTTCCACAATATTCAAATTTTTTGAGACCTACCTGTATAGAATGCATACGTGAAAATGGTTGTCTGGTTAGTTTGGCCATACCTTGACTATTTGGGGTCGAGAAATCCTATAAATAGGTGGTAGGGTGCCTGCCATCAGCTGTTCTGCCTCCTCTGTCCAGAAGGCAAAGCGCTGCCCGAAGTTCTGCCCATGCCTATTCAAAAGTATGGTACTTTTAATGTAGCATAATTGTAAAGCAGACCAATGTTTTACTGCTTGAAATGTGTCCTACCTTGCGATGGAGAATCTCTCCAGAATCTGGAGACACCACCACTTCCGAATAGATGGTATGTCAGTCTGTAATACACATGTAATATTGGAGTCTTGCATTGTTTGTTTTTTAACATTCTTGGATACATATACATTCCATGAATTACAACTTACATCCAAAAACTGAAACATGGCACCAGTACAGATGCAGAGGGCATACTGTTAAAGAGAAAAATAATGATTACGGAGATTTAGGACAAACAGGAAAAATTGAGTAGAAATTGTATGAGTTTACCATAAGCATGAATATCCCACAGCTCTGTCCATCTGACTGAACTGGAAATGGCTGAAAAGTAATATACGGTTACTCAGATGTGATGTTGACAACCATATATAGTGTCCGCTGTGCAAAATGAAATGGCGAAATTACATAGTAAGCAAAGTTACTTCAAAATCTTTGCCCGTCTTCTCCACCCACGGTCCATTTTCTTTCGCTGTGAGTAAATACAAGTCTCGCGGTACAAATATGCGCATGCGTGGAACAGATCGTGCAGTGTCGTAAATCAAAATCAGCGTCGCAAAACAGAATTATCATTTGCGCATGCGCGTTTTCTACTGTGTCTACTACGCATGCGTAGAACGGATCGTGCAGGTGGAACGGATCGTGTACCCACAAGGACACTTCGAATGCAGAGGATGATAGAGGTGTATCCTTCGTGGGAACTCACGTCACAACCCACAATTCTTTGCTTCAACAGAAATGTCTAAAACATTAAATGACTCAAAATTTGCCCGTAAATATGATGTTCACATCATGCAAGTAATGTTAATTCCAAAGTTGAAGTAGGCTACCTCAGTAGACGGGTGCAGAGTATATAATATGTATAATTATATTGCTATATAATAAAAATAAAGTATTAGACTAAAAGTACACCCAAAAAAATCTATTTTCTTTTCTCTTTACATCATTATAATGCTCCTAATATTTACCTCATACATACAGATTCACTACTTGCTTAATCTCAGTTACAATGTGTTATTTGATGTTTTCACTCATTGATTAAAGTAATCATGGCTGACTGTGAATACAGGGGCGAATCTATAATTTTTTTCCTGAGGTGGCATGCAGACTATGAACACTAAAGCAAGCTCCCATGCGTAGTTCTTATGGACCAAGGTACCAATCTTCATTGTAACAAGTACTAGTTCATTATTTGGAGTCACTATCAAATTATAAATATCTATGAATTTGAAATACAATTGCATTTCCACAGGAGCCACACATAGTAACCATTTTGCTATGTAACATAAAAAAATAAATAATAATAATCTCCAGGATACCATGATATTGACTATTAAACACGTGAAAAAAAATTGTAAATGTTCCATAGCTTGACATAAAACTGGCAATCTGGAATAAACTTTACCACATTATGTAGGCCAAATTATTTTATTTTGTTAAGTGTACCCATGGATGGAGAGTGCATGCATGCATACCCAATGTTATTCTGTTAATAAAATCCTGTAGGCCTATCAACTTTGTAACAGCTGGAATAAGCCATTTGAAAGGGATCATTAACACAAAGTTAGTTCTAAATAGAAATAAACTCTAGGAAAACTGTACTTTGGGTGGCAGTGCTGCAAAACACACGAATATTGATTATTTTATGCACAATGAAAGATTCATTTAAATCACCTATTAATGACCTATTCAAGCACTCAAATAGATATTTCACAGAATATGGTATCATCTCTACATCTGCCACTATCCATCTTGGGTTAGTCAATAGATGAACACAGATCAGCAATCTAATTAAGAACTTGTTTGACTGATTGGTCAAGTATTTACTTTTTGCCTCTAGATTTTAGAGTCTCTGGTTTCTAATTCACCCAAATATATATTTATTTATTTTAATAAAACAAGTTTGCATTTGTATGCCAGTGGATGGGTGTTACTTTCAAATAAAATGCAATTAAAGATGTGGGGACATGAGAGTAGCGGAAACACAGACACATTTATTGACCATTCTGAATTTGAAAAAACTGCTAACTCCGAAGTTCAGACAGCGACAAACACAAACTCTCTGCTCCAGCAATGGGAATCTGCACAAGTGCATCAGTGACCAAGATGGCATAGTTCACGAACACCCGTCTCACATTGCATGACTCAGCCATAGAAATTTTATATAGGAAGGAAGCACACTGTGTCCCGGTGCTCACCTTGTTACACTACACCTAGAGTGATTAAGAGAGAGGGAGATAAAGACAAAACACATGCACTACATACACACAAACAATATGGCCGAGAAGGCCATCACAATGGGGGACATATTTTGCTTTCTATTTCCCAAAAAGAGCGTGAAATGCAGAAAAAGACTGCTGACACTAAACAACATTTATAACAGCCACAACGAACATTTATCATAAAATTCAAAATAATATATTCCAGCGCCAGATTGCCAATCAAAACACACACAGATCACATGAAATAGAAACTCCTTCCCAAGAACTGGAGATGTTTCATCTAGATCATACACATACTTAAAGAATGCCATTTAAAAAAATGCTAAGGACATGTCTCAACTGATGGAAATATACAGTATAGAATATTCATTCAGTGAAGACTTGTTGAGGAAATCAAAGCCTGCGAGTACCCAAACAATACACATGCGTTGCAGCAGCAAGTACGCTATTGGCTGCTGCTGTAACCCATCACACCATTGGCCGCTTCTTTAACCAATCATGCAGTTGGTCACTGATATACTTTCACATGATTGGCTGCCGCTGTAATTAATCACACAATCAATCTGTGTAGTCATTTGTGTGTCTGGTGAGATTTGAGGCAATTCGACATGAATATACCCCTACATAATGTCAACATCTTACATTTACATTTGATACATTTGTAAGCTTATACTGGGGTGGAGATGGGGTGGCAATGCCGATCCACATGCAAATGTGTGAATACTAAATTTCTACAATGGAATCTGAAACTGAAAACTATTGATTTTAAATTATGCTGCATCCAAGGTGCTAGGTGTTAGTGTAAGTCCAAGATGACAGAAATACAAAAGTTACTGAGTGCACCATTAATCAAAAATAAATCTTTGAAAGTGTCATTAAAATTAACTAAAATTGTTATTCATATAAGACATTATCCTCTGAGTAAAATTTGCGGAAGACTGCTTCTTTTATTAACACAACAAAGGCTAAGATCTTTAATTAATTTTCAGTTTATTCATGTGATGACTGATGATGACATTATATGGACTGCATCTGTTTATTACTGTAAATCGTATTATACATTAATGTGTGCCTTTCCCTCTTTATTGAACATTTCAGACAGATTGGATACATCCTTTTGGTGTGATGATAATTGAATTGTATCTGAGAATCATGCTGTAACAAATCTCTAAATGTTGACGCTTCAAATCGACATCATAGATGGCAGAGCAAATTTCAGAGAAATTGTAAATCAACTTGAAACATTTAACTTTATCAGATTGAGTTGAATTAATTGCTAAAACCTCTTTTTTTCTGGCGGATTTTCACACATTTGTGGTAGATGTTACTTGTCCAATAATTTCTTTTGTTGTATTCACAAGGTTTTTTAGCAACAAATGACAATAATAATTGACAAAATTTAAATTTTCGCTGCATATAGAATTAATCTGGTTATGCAATTATTACATGACAAACAGATAAAAGAAGCTAAACAAATAGTTAATGGCTCATGTAAAACATGTTTTTGGTTATGTGCTGAAAGCAAGCAAATCAAAACTGATGATTCTGATGATTTTTTTCCATTGCTCATTCTTCCAGATAAGTGCATCAGTTGGTGCCTTAATTATATTTTACAGAAGAAAAAAAAAACATTATTACAATTGAATACTTGCAGAACAATAATAATTTTTGCAGAATACATAAAACGAAAACATTATAACTAGAATTCTTACTCAAATGAATTCTAATACATATTATATGTATCTATTTGTGCATTTAAACATATTTTATACCACAATTTTTTTTTGTGACTCTAATTAAAGAGAAAGTATATGATAGAATTACTAAATGTATGAAAGCACATATTATTTCCCCAATAAAAATGAAAAAAATACATGAAATGGATGTGTAACTGATCACTCTAAAATACACAAGCAATTCAACAAAGAAAGAGAAAATAAAACACACACATTTATGAAAATTATCAATTTACAATATATAAGGACTTACCTGCTCTGGACCTCCTACGCCTGCACCACACACTGACCGATAAAACAATGCAAATCAGTAGGCCTATCACAGATACCACCAATCCACTCACATTTATAATATTGTTGGTTGGAACTACAGGTTCTAGAAATCACACATACACAACTGTAATTAATTAAGTCACAATATCATGAAAACGAGAAACACAAAAATAAGCCTAATTGAAAACACATAAAGTGGCAGAGTTAAATTGAATCCAGTCAAAGTCAGGCCAGATAACATTAGTAGAACAAGACACAATTAAATAAATAAACACAAATCCAAAATTGCAGGATGCAAGTAACAAGAACTCAATCTTAGATTTGTAGCAAAGCTAAGCTACATATGTCTCAATTTATAGATAAACAAGAAGAGTATTAAACAAATGACTAATTTTACATTTTCTCAATTGGAATTGAACATCTTACTGTGGTTAGTCTTGATTTCCTCCTCTCTCACAATCTTTTGGATGGCCTTTTTTAAACTCTTGTGCTGCACCACACAGCTGTACTGGTTCTTCTTCCACTCTTCTGGCTTTACTTTGAGGATACTACTTTTCTGGAATGTTCCATCTTCATTTGGTAGAGTCTCTCTGGTCTCAACATCCTCATGATAATCCTCTCCATTTTTCTTCCAGGAAATATTCTCAATTTCAGGGTAGGAACCTGTTGCTAAACACACCACTGGTGAGGAGGCATTTCTCTGCAAAAGATGCACTTCAGGTTGTACTGGGGGAATAAAAAGATTTTGGTTCTGGATTTTAAAAGAAAAAACATTATTTTTGCATTAAAATTCCCTCAAGTTTGGCTTATAATGTGTTTTTAACTTTGCTTTTGAAAAACTGATAGTAGAATAATGTCTTTGTTCAGGGTTCTTTGTGTATACCCAAACACTTAATCTCAAATAAACTGAACATTGCGGTACCTGTTGTCTTAAAAACATCTTTGCCAAATTCCAGGAACTTCTTTAGGCAGGCAACACATTCATTGTTAATGTTTAGTAAAATCTCAAACTGCACTTTGTAATTGTTCTCCTGTTGGGTTTGAGCTGCATGATGAGAAGATGTGAGGCTTTCTGTGTACTTCAAATTCAGTATGATCAAATCCTCTCCATCATATCCATACATATCTTGCCCATGACTGTCTCCAGTCTCATCATCCCACTCACAGACATACATCCACTGATATGTGTGAACACCTGAGAGTAAATTTATACTTGACAGTTTTATTATCGAATTACAGTAAATCCATTCTCTTCTTTATTCTACTTTATAATTAATGACTATATATGTTGGAAAAAGGGTAAAAAGAAAGGAAATAACATACCTCCAGTTTGATTGAAGTGCTTCTTTACGAAGTCAGTGTACATTTTGAACCTTTGCATATTTCTGGAATTGTCCTCAATAAGCATTTTCCAGGTCTCGCTAAAATCAGTGTTGTTCATCCACCCCTGCTTGGAAATCAGCTTTTTAATGTTACTGTCATAGTAACAAACCTCTTTACCATCCACTGTAGTTAAAGAACTGAAATCAGGAAGTCCTGGAATCCCTGATATTCCAGTGTAAGTTTTGATGTAGGAGTTTATCTCTGCAAAGCAAACAGAGATAATCAAATTAAAATTACTCAAATTACTTAGCTAGGGGGTCACATTTAGAAAATTGCAAATTTGTGAAGAGACATTGAATATCTCATCATTTCTTTTAATTAAATATTACCTTATCGTTTAGGAATATCAGAGACCCTAGTTATTTAACTAATTTAAATTCACCAAGAAAGAACTTAAACCTAAACCTAAACAAATCATTTTATTACTTTCTGCTATCAAAGCAACTGCAAGCTTTTTTTTCTCTCTCCAAATACATGTTTTCAATGTTTATTGTGCGCATCTCCCACTTTTTTACGTGGCAAACTCATAAAATCGCCCCTCTGTGACGCTTTCTGCGACTCTTTTCATGTGGAGGGCAATGTGGTGCTTGATGCTGGCATTGAACAGAGCGTTGACACCTTCATATCAACTCATGTGAAATGCGCTTTACAATGACGAAAGAACATTATTGAAACTCAAAAATTATTATCATTTGTCTATTATTGTGGTCTTTTCTGATAAAAGCCATGCTCATCAGTTTAAATAGGCTACTGTAGGAAAATGATACCGTAGATCTGCTTTGTGTTTACAATTCTTATACTGAAGTCAGTAGATTTATCTAGATTTATATTAGATTTAGACTATCACTTTTAAAAATGACCATGGATTTCGTAAATTATTTTTCCTTGATTTTCCTTTTCACCCACAGAAAACAATTATATAAATTAAGCAATATTCTCCTCACTGTAATGTGCTTCTCATTTTAATATCTCCGCTGTACATGAAATGCAATGGGGTGAATTATTTGTATTTACATCTGTTACTCTGAGCACAAGACTGAGTTTTAGAGCACAGATCTGCTCTGAATACACTGTAATAATGCTTATACACAATACAGACAGGACAAAGCAGCATGCATAGACTTTGAAGCAAATTACAGTACAATTATTGTATTTGTGTGTGATTTTTTTTTTCTCCCCTTTTCTCCCAAATTTGGAATGCCCTATTCCCAATGCACTCTAAGTCCTCGTGGTGGTGTAGTGACACACCTCAATCCAGATGGCAGAGGATGAATCTCAGTTGCCTCCACATCTGAGACCGTCAATCTGCACATTTTATCACGTGGCTCGTTCTGAGTATGTTAACGCTGAGATGTAATGTGTGTGGAGGTCCATGCTATTCTCTGTGGCCTCCATACACAATTCGCCATGCACCCTACCGAGAGGGAGAACCACATTATAGCGACCACAAGGAGGCTAGCCCAACTTGACTCTACCCGCCCTAGCAACCGGGGCAATTGATTAGGAAGCCTTACTGGAATCACTCAGCATGCCCTGGATTCGAACTTGCGACTCCAGGTGTGGTAGTCAGCGTCTTTTCTTGCTGAGCTACCCAGGCCCTCCTGTATTTGTGTGTGATTACACAACTATACATAAACCATGTCAATAAAATATCTTGCCTCTTGAGTAAGAAAAAGCCATCTCTGGGTCGCTTTTAAATCCTTTCATATCTCAGAGTTGTCGCCACCTCTGAAAAGCCAAGCTAATGTTGATTTGGGTTTTATTACAAACTCTGTTGCTTTCCATTTTTGCTTGTAGACTCTGCTCTGTTCTGGGTTTCTTTGTTTTAACAACCGGTGATTCCCCGGAGGTTTGAATGATCCATAGTTCCATGGATCCAGTAGCAGGAGCTTATTTTCTTTGTGTACAAATATGACGACAACACACACGAGCGAATGATGCATGTATGATGCGTGTGATTAAAGGTTTATAGGAGTGGTGGTGGTGTAGTGGGCTAAAACACTAAACTGTTGAGCGGAAGGTTGTCAGTTCGATCCCCACAGCCACCACCGTTGTGTCCTTAACCAAGGCACTTAACTCCAGGTTGCTCTGGGGGATTGTCCCTGTAATAAGGGCAATTTTTTTGCACTCTATCACTAACAATATTTTGTTATTTGTTTTAACAAAAGTTACATAGTGTAGTTTTAATAAATCTTCGTATCCATTTGTGGTTAAAAAAATCGAACGATGTCATACCGCAATTTTATTTTAATTCATTGTGCTGCCCTAATATATAAATGTTCAAATATTGGGGCTGCTGTGGCTCAGGTTGTAGAGTGGGTTGGCCACTAATTGCTGGGTTGGCAGTTTGATACCTGGCCCACATGACTCCACATACCGAAGTGTCCTTGGGCAAGACACTAAACCCCAAGTTGCTCCCAATGGCAGGCAAGCACCTTGCATGGCAGCTCTGCCGTCATTGGTGTGTGAGTGTGTGTGTGAATGGGTGAACCGGAGGGGTTCGTTTGATATGAGCCTGAAGTGATCATCTGTGTTCCACAACTGCATTCGGGTCATTGAATAACTTGCAACGAGTGAGTAAGGGCAGCCGGTGGACTTTCTGGTACCCTCCTAGGGTAATATGGTGCCTCCCTAGGGAGTTGGTGCTCTACGCAGACTGCATAGTCTACTTACAGGGAGTGGCGGTACTGATGCAAGTTATACTTAATTACATAAACATCTGGACTTGTGTATAACAGAACATTTCCTTTATGATTTATTGACACACGTCTACAAAAAATCTAACCAGTGTGCCCTCGTCCACTTTCATTAATTTCTGGCTTAATTTATTCAGGTTCTCTTGTAGATCAGTCAGTGGTTAGATGCACTGATCAGACGTCTGCATTTTTTTTTTTTTTTTTGCTAAAACTACATCTTGTTTAGTCCTTACCAAATACACTTTAATGTCTGTTGTTTCTGCTTGAGAACTTGCTATTGGCTGTTGTCATTGCATAGTTAATAAGGTACATCTGTGCAGGTTTTGGGGACTGTTTGGGGGGTGTTATTAATTAACATTTGGGGGTTATAGTTATGTTTTGTGTTCAGTTTTATGTTAATTATGCTGTTTCATATTATGACATGTTTGTTTTTTTAGTTACTCTGGGTGAGATTAGTGTTCCTTTGAGTTAGGTGTGATATTATTAAGCCAAATGATGGCTGCTGAAACAAGCTTTGAAGAACTCTGAATTAAGTGAGTCAATTTATTCAGTAAATTATTATGTTTTAAGGAGCACATGCTGTCACAAACTGTGGACACTTGCTGGTGAAATTACTTGACTTGGCCAATATGATGTATTCATAGAAGCATTAGATCAAAACAAATTGATGGAAGACATAAGCCGATTTTAGAGTTCCCCCATGGTTAATTTTACCTTCATCAAACCATTCTCTCCACTCCCAACCATGTGTGTGTGTGTGTGTGTGTGTGTTTGTGTTATGTTTTTGTCTTGCTCTGTTTAAAAAAAGAACTAATTAAATCAAAGTAAAAACAAAAAACAAAATGGTATTTTGTTGTAAAATCATAGTAGGCTAAACTACAAAATTAAACATGGTTAGGCTACTATTAACACCATATTACTGTAGTAATACCATGGTTAATTGCATTAAAACTATGGCAAAAAAATCATGGCTACTACAACATCACTATATTAAAAGCATGTTTAATTCAACTCAACTCCCAACCATGTCCGTTTGTGTGTGTGTGTGTGTGTGTGTGTGTGTGTGTGTGTGCGTGTGTGCGTGTGTGCGTGTGTGTGTGTGTGTGTGTTTGTGTCATGTTTTTGTCTTGCTCTGTTACTTTTTTTTATAAAAACAAAAAACAATAAAACAAACAGAAAACTTCAACTGTTCTCAACTATGGTATTATTGGTACCCCCAGTCTTATCTTAATTTTTATTTTATTTTTATCACAGCGACATGCTGAAATAATTCTCTGTGTTACATACTACATGCATTTGAATAATTTTGTTAATAAAAGGTGATAAAAATGGTATATGGTATTCTTGAATATTATAATGAAAATTTTCATCATTTTTAATCCATCGTTAAGTTTATTTATATTTCTCTCTATCCTTCATTTTGTCAGATAAATATTTAGTGCATCACTAAAAAACTTGGGCTATGTTAATGAAAGGAAATACTCCCAAAATAATCTCACCTGTACATGCAGGGACCAAAAGGATGAAGAGGCAATACAACTCCATTAATGTGCAACAAAAGAAAGAAATCAAGAAATTTGTATTTAATTATTGTTTTTCAAAGAAGACATACAGGAAACCACTAAGTTATAATGCAGATGCAAAGCTTCAGACGGTAGCATTTCCTGTCAGTGTTTCCTGCCATTATGCATATAAACAGCTTTATCCCACCTATAAACACACTTTTGGTTCAATGAGGACTTTACACTCCACCATCACTTTGTACTCATTTCTTAGCACCACTGAAATTTGATCTTTTAGAGTCATTACAGTCTAAAGAAAAATGTGAATATAACAATTGTGTATGTGATAAAGTTTTTGAAATCAACAGATTCAAATGAAAGCTTTGATATTTACAGTATTTGATATTCAGGGTCCAAAATAAGGTTGCTAATAGATGAAAGATTTACCAGCCAGTCAGATTTCTTACCGGCCTTTTATTATTTTATATTACAGGTGTATTTTACAGATATATGAGACAAATAAACAATGCTGTATGCATGTTTAAAAGTGAACTGCATTTTTAAAGAATTGCATTAATTTATTATTTATTAAATATTTGATTGCCAGATAGTCCATTTAGAATACATTTTCAGATTATTCACTTTTTACAACAAAACTAAGTACTTTTAAAGTACGTGTTGTCATATGAACGACCAGTAAGTAGCTCTCATGAGCCTAAAGAACACACAGCATAGTAGCAATTCTAGGTTTACTTGGAGTGAGTCAGTTAATTCAGTCAGCTCCAATGGATTCATAAAACTTTTTGATTCACTAAAAAGTGCTGGCTCAAAAGAGTAATTTCTTTGGGATTCAGTCTACTGGTAGTGCTTTATGTCTCGTCTCACGTTGTAGAATCAGCAGCAGTGTTGCTCTGGTGCTTAATAGTAAGACAGAAAATATTGTATCAAAGTATTTTAGTCTGGTTTTCTGTCTGCATCACCAGAATAGTGCATGTTCAAGAACTGTTAATGAAATCGAACATCATGAAAATCATTCTGTTTTTATTATAATGCAGTCGATATCTGAGAATTTGTATGTGTGGTGGTGGTTAATTAAAACTTACTCGCACATCCACTGTGAATCCAAGAGTGGTCTTCCCTTCATCCCTTCATCCCGATGGCATGAACGCTCCTGTCCATACTTTCATTTTGCATCGAGATGTACTGCTAATGGTACGTGCCCACTGGCACGGAAGAAATCCGCTCAGCCCCGCTCACCGCACAAAAGTACTGCCACTTCAGGATGAGTTTGTTATACACAAAGCCAGTGTGTACATTTGAAATTTAATTTCAAATGTACAAATACCCCCCCGTCAATCTGCACATCTTATCATGTGGCTTGTTGAGCATGCTACCGTGGAGACGCAGCGCATGTGGAGGCCTACACTCTTCTCACCACACGCCCCACCGAGAACTACACATTATAGTGACCATGAGGAGGTTGCCCCATGTGACTCTACCCTCCCTAGCAACCGGGCCAATTTGGATGCTTAGGAGACCTGGCTGAAGTCACTCAGCACACCCTGGATTCAAACTCGCAACCCCAGGGGTGGTAGTCAGCATCAATACTCGCTGAGCTATCCAGGCCCCCTAATAGTGTTGAGTCTTCTGATCCGTTCAGACAGCACCGCGACGGTAGCGTACATAAATCGCCAAGGCTGTGTGCGCTCTCATCATATGTCACAACTCGCCAAGGCACAGGTAGACCTCTTTGCCTCCCAAGACAACTCCCACTGCCTGCTCTGGTATTCCCTGACGGGTGCCCCCCTCAGGACAGACGCACTGGCACACAGCTGGCCTCTGGCCTCTGGAACCTCCACATCTGGCCCCTGGACGGGATGCGGAAGATCTAGTGGATCTACCAACTGCTGTCGTAGACACGATCAATCAAGCAAGAGCTCCCTCGACCAGGCAACTTTACGCCCTAACTCCCACTGCCTGCTCTGGTATTCCCTGACGGGTGCCCCCCTCAGGACAGACGCACTGGCCACAGCTGTCCTCTGGAACCTCCACGTCTGGCCCCTGGACGGGATGCGGAAGATCTAGTGGATCTACCACCTGCTGTCGTAGACACGATCAAACAAGCAAGAGCTCCTTCGACCAGGCAACTTTACACCCTAAAGTGACACTTGTTAATGAACTGGTCTTCTTTCACAGCCGAAGACCCACAGAGAGGCACAGAGAGGTCAGTGCTTCTATTCCAGCAGGAGAGGCTGGAGGGGAGGCTGTCTCCTCCACCTTGAAGGTGTATGTAGCTGCTATCACAGCCCACCATGACACAGTAGATGGCAAGTCCCTTGGTAAGTACGACTTGATTATCAGGTTCCTGAAAGGCGCCCGGAGACTGAATCCTCCCCGGCCTAGCCTGTTCCCCTCTTGGGATCTATCAGTGGTCCTCTCGGGCCTTCAGAGACCCCCATTTGAGCCGCTTGATTCAGTCGAGCTCAAGGCCCTCTCCCTAAAGATGGCCCTCCTGATCGCATTAGCCTCAATCAAGAGGTTTGGAGACCTGCAAGCGTTCTCTGTCAGCGACACTTGCCTGGAGTTCGGTCTGGCACTTTCTCACGTTATCCTGAGACCCCGACCGGGCTATGTGCCCAAGGTTCCTACGACCCCTTTCAGGGACCAGGTCGTGAACCTGCAAGCGCTGTCTCGGGAGGAGGCAGACCCAGCCCTTTCGTTGCTGTGCCTGGTGCATGCTTTGCATACCTATGTGTACTGCACGTAGAACTTTAGATGTTCTGAGCAGCTCTTTGTCTGCTTTGGCGGACGGCGGAAAGGGAATGCTGTCTCCAAACAGAGGCTAGCCCACTGGGTCATTGATGCTATTGCCTTAGCCTATCACACCCAGGGCGTGCCCGCCCCCCTGCAGGTCCGAGCACACTCCACTAGAAGTGTAGCGTCCTTGTGGGCACTGAGCCACGGCACCTCCCTAGCAGACATCTGCAGAGCAGCGAGCTGGGCAACACCCAATACCTTTGCCAGATTTTACAATCTAAGGGTTGAGTCGGTCTCGTCCCATGTTTTGTCAGGTCCGAGCCGGTAGAACCCCTGTCGGCAGATCCGTGTTTCCCTCAGGCAGCCCCACTGCCTCGGCCCCGTGCCTGTAGAGTCCCCCCTTCATAAGGCTGGACCTACCACCGCGCCGTATCCCACGTCCGGCTTCAGAACCCTCATGGTGTATTTGCCACTCATTACCTCCCCCTGGACTGGGCAGGGTGTGGCCTCTTCAGGGTCTTTCCCTCCTGAAAGAATAGGAAATTTGCGGGCTGGACAGCTACCTTACCTCCGGTCTCGCCTCAGCACCCGGCACGCCGGCGCTGACGAGTTCCGAAGATGCCTCCTTAGGCGTCTTCCTCAGTCTCTAAGCCACCCCCTGCCGGGTGCGTGGAGCAGGACAAGTGGTTCGAGTCTTCTCTCAGCACCCTAGCCTTGGGACACATGCTGCTCCCAACAGGCTCTCCTGCTCCCCCCGGGGAAAGACCACCTTCCCTGACTTAAGTTGGGCCCCAGCCGCTTAACGTCCTATGTGAGAGACATAGTGAGAGAGAAGGCCGTGGCTGCTGGGCTTGCTCCCATGCTAGCATGTAACACCTTTTTCCCCCTCAGGGGTGCGGGAAAACCTAAGGTGGGTATGCGAAACTCTTTGAGGGGATGTTGGGAAGGGCTATGTGCACTCGGTATAGATGCCTCTAACACGCAATAGCCTGCTTTGCACCTGTTCCGACAATCACGTAACACGGTGGACCCCTTGTGTCACTTCCTTTGACACAATGTCGAGAGAGTGACAGAAGAAGAATGTCATGGTTACTATTGTAACCTCCTTTCCCCAAGGGAGGGAACTAGACGTTGTGTCCCTCCTGCCACAGCACTAGAGCTAGCACTGTAAATGGCCGTGCTTAATCTTTTGGCTCCTCAGTGCAAAATTCTGACTGGCATTCGCTGCCCCGCTTCCATTTATACCCATATGTCCGGGGCAGGGCATGCAAATTCTGTCTGCCAACTTGACATTGGCCTTTTCTCAGGTTTAGAGGTACGATTCGGTGTCTGAGAAGACCCCTTGTGCCACTTCCTTCGACACATCGTCTCGTTCCCTCCCTCGGGGAACGGAGGTTACAATAGTAACATGACGTTCCCGTTATCCCCTATATGTTATGTGTTTTTCTTGGCCAACTTGTTCAATGAAGTTAGAAATATATTTTAAAAATAAGAATTTATTGCATCACACACTTTTGTTTATCTACTGCATGGACAGATTAAATTGTTATATTGTCAGTATAATGCATAAATGAGTAAAGAGTTGCTTAAATTTAAAAAAATGTTTAAACAAATAAATGCACAATAGCAAAATACAAATGGGATCAAAGATAGAAAATAAATACAGTTATTATCATTTATATGAAATCTACTTATTAATATGCATCAGATAATATATTATTATAATAAAAAGTAATTTAATAAATAATAATATATTTACAGTAATTTGGTTTGATGCATGCAACTTTGTTTAGATTGACATGCATTTTATCCAAAGCAATGTACAAATGAGTAAAACAATATAAGGGTCTGTTAGTATCAAAACAGATAAGGCTGCTGCTTTACAAACTCCCAAAAAATAAGGTCTATAAAATGTTTCTGACAGATTCTAGCATGTTCATATTTGATCAGCTTCCTGAAGTATTTCAAATACAAGATAAATATACAACATTTTTCGCCTTCTCAACAGGGTATACATGTCCTAAATATTTAAACAGGGGTGTAAATGGGACTTTAATTACACTTATAAAAAGTCCAAGAATAGTAATAGTTTTCATTTCTTGACTTTCTGTCTTTATTCCTGTCATAATCTAATGTTATATTAACATTTTAGCCTCCAATAGCACCCGTTAAGAAATAAAAGAAATATTTTATTGGGCTGAAAAAAATATCTGAAAATGTACATAAAATATTTTACAACCTTTAGGTGTATGTTTGTGATAACACATTAAGTTTGTTCAATATCTGAGTCCGTTCAGCAACACACTTAATTAAAACAGTCTCATTTTACAAGAATTACAGTTATTAGCGTTATCAATATGTATTAAAGTGATGTATGTATTTTTATATATATTTATATACAAATAAATATATGTATATATATTTTAACACTTATGTTATGTTCCTTTATGTCTATGGTGACATTTTAACACTGATTATTTAACAATATTAAGTAGTTTTAATAAGGGCATTTATACACTGTTTTACAGTTCTACCAGAAAGACTCGGGAGAATAATACTGAACAATTAACCATTTATTTACAGCTCGGCAAACAATATAAAGATAAAAGTTCTTTGGTGTAGGCCCCATCCGTAGCTCGCAATCCGGAGGTCCGGACTCTGCATTTCCTGCCTGGCGATGAAGGCAGGGGCGCAGCCGACCCCCAGTGAGGTATGGGAAGGGACCATCCTGGTGGTGGTGTGTAGGAAGGAAGGGATCATCTTGGTGGTGGGGAGGGTGGAGGAGAACGAAAGCGTCAGCATCTGTGAACTCAGACATGTGTAAGTACCCATCTTTTATACTGCAAGTGTTAGAACGCGATTGGATAGATGAGAAGGTAATGAGTGACGTAACAATTGAGTCTTCCTGGCAGAACTTATGCTAAAGCTTCCATTTCTACCAGAAAGACTCGGGAGCATAATACTGAACAATTAACCATTTATTTACAGCTCGGCAAACAATATAAAGATAAAAGTTCTTTGGCGTAGGCCCCATCCGTAGCTCGCAATCCGGGAGTCCGGACTCTGCATTTCCTGCCTGGCGATGAAGGTAGGGGCGCAGCCGACCCCCAAAGAAGGTGGAAGAGAAATTCCACCGGGACAGGACCTACCCCCAAAGAACGGAAAAGAGGAGTATACCCACCGGTCGTGAATCCTGGAGAGCCTAAACATGGAGAGAGATGAGGGTTAATAATGAGCATGACAAAAAACACCTTTAAGGCCAATAGCTAATTAGTAAGAGGTGACTACATTATAAGAAGACAAGAATACAATCATGCAATTAAAATTCTGCTGCTGTGTAAACGTAAGCATTAAGAGCTGACGCTTTCGTACAAGCGACTTTTGAGAATTTTGGGACACACTACGACTGGTCACCAGTTTATCCCCGAGAATGAGTCGAAGGGAAATGAACTTGAAGGAATAGAGATATAACTGTAAAATAGGCTAATATAGTGTCAGGAGAGGCAGTGGAAACGAGCCGTTGAAGATCACATGAAGACAAGGCCACACAGAGATGAGGCCGCGAAGGACCACACAGAACCGGGCCGCCTGGCCGCCAGGACGAGGTCACCTTGGGCCACACAGAACAAGGCCACCTTGGGCCGCACAGAGCCGGGCCACCTTGGGCCTCATAGAACCGGCCCTAATGACCACAAAGCGGAGCCACACTGGCCACATGGCCTTGCTAGACCACAGAGACAAGGCCGCACGGCCACACGGCCTTAGTAGACCACAGAGACGAGGCTGGCAATCATCCACGACGGCATCTAGTGCCGCACATAAAAACAAGGTAGACTGCACATGGCCACGAGGCCACACAGAACCAACCACGAGGACCAAATGGCCATCTTTTAGCGAGGCTACAGTGCCTCGAGGCCGCTTGGCCACACAGACCACGGCCGCTTGGCCACATAGAACCGATGCCACTAGGGCCACGAGACCACTGGCCATTTTTTACATATAGGACAAGGCATCGATATGCCATGAGGCCACTATAGACCACACGGAACAAGCGATGTAGACAACGGCCGCTAGGCCACATAGAACCGGGCTGCCTGGCCGCCAGGACGAGGCCTCCTTGAGCCACACAGAACAAGGCTACCTTGGGCCGCACAGAGCCGGGCCACCTTGGGCCGCACAGAGCCGGGACACCTTGGGCCACATAGAACCGGCCCTAATGACCACAAAGCGGAGCCACACTGGCCACATGGCCTTGCTAGACCACAGAGACAAGGCCGCACGGCCACACAGCCTTAGTAGACCACAGAGACGAGGCTGGCAATCAGCCACGACGGCATCTAGTGCCGCACATAAAAACAAGGTAGACTGGACACACAAAACCAACCATGAGGGCCACATGGCCATCTTTTAGTGAGGCTACAGTGGCTCGAGGCCGCTTGGCCACACAGACAACGGCCGCTTGGCCACATAGAACCGATGCCACTAGGGCCACGAGACCACTGGCCATTTTTTACATATAGGACAAGGCATCGATATGCCACGAGGCCACTATACACCACACTGTGCTTCGCTTGTTTTAGAGTATTATTTACTGATAAAGTGTTGCATAATTTATTTGCGGTGTACGGAAGTCACGTTTGTTCCCGCACTTGTCACATCGCGCGCCCCTCAGTTTCGGTTTCGGCTGACCACGTGACTAGCTTTGTTGTGCTAAGTAGCATTAAGGCGTGGCTGCTTGTCCCATTGAACGGCTCTTAAAGTGTTTGTTTATTGGACTGAATGTTGACGCGGAAGCGGCATCGGAAGTGGTAGCCCTCGTGTTAAGCCCTCCTCGTGTGAAGACCTACTTGGGTAAAGACCAGCGAGTCTACCTGTGCGAGTCCACCGAGCAAGGACACCGACAAGGCACCACTTAACAAAGCACTTAAGTATTTTTTATTTATTCTCTTTTATAATTCTACTTATACATACATACTAACATGTCTAGCTCACTAATAACACATGCCTTCAAGCACATCCCTGTTATCTGTTGTAGACCGTTCACAAGATACAGATGCAAGACCAAATGCAACCCACACAACCTACAGCCACTTTGCACTTCAACTCCTGCTCCACTCTCTTTCTCAGTGGGACTCTGGAACTGCTAGTCTGCTGTGAACAAAGCTGCCTTCATTCCAGCTTTCGCCACACAGTCCACCCTCAGCATCCTGGCACTGACGGAGACATGGATATGTCCTGAGGATACAGCAACTCCTGCTGCACTCTCCAACAACTTCTCCTTCTCTCACACCCCTCGACATACCAGTAGGGGTGGGGGAACAGGTTTGCTCATTCATAATAACTGGACTTTTTCTCCACAGGCTTCACTATGTAACAATACATCCTTTGAATTCCATGCCATTACTACAATGCAACCCACAAAAATACATGTTGTTGTCATCTATCGCCCTCCAGGTCAGCTGACAAGCTTTCTTGAGGAGTTGGATGTCCTACTGTCCACTTTGCCAGAGGATGGTAGGCCACTTGTGGTTCTTGGTGATTTCAACATACACCAAGACAAGCCCCAGGCCACTGAACTGAATACTCTTCTGGCCTCATTTGACTTGGAAAGATTACACACCACAGCAAATCACAGATCGGGCAACCAGCTGGACCTCATTTTTACACGTAACTGTATTACCTCAAATATTCTTGTTACACCTTTACATGTCTCTGATCATTACTTTGTTCAATTCAACATGATTCTCCCATCCATAGTAAAACCAACTCCACCTTTGGTTTCCTTTCGTCGTAACCTCCGTTCCCTCTCACCCTCTCGCCTATCCACTGATGTCTCTGCCTCTCTTCCCACAATAAATGTATTTTCCACGCTCAATGTAAACACTGCCACAGACACACTTAGCTCTACTTTAACAACCTGTCTAGACAACATCTGTCCTCTCTCCTCTAGACCAGCACGTACTACACCACCCAGCCCCTGGCTGTCTGACGTCATTCGTGAACATCAGACTGATCTTAGGGCAGCTGAGAGGAGATGGCGGAAATCTAAAGATCCAGCCGATCTAGGTAAATATCAACTTCTGCTTGCAACTTTTTCAGATAATGTTAAAGCTGCAAAAACTTCATATTACCAGACCAAGATCAACAGCACCACAGACACTCGTAGCTTGTTTAGAACATTTAACACACTTCTCTGCCCTCCCCCTCCACCACCTGACACATCACTTACAGCAGATATCTTCGTCACATTTTTTACTAATAAAGTTACAGCCATCAGCAATACATTCACAGCACCACACCCTGTCAAACACCCAACTCCTGTATGCAACTCTTCTCTCTATATGTTCTCTCCTTTAACTGACACTGAGGTCTCTAAACTCCTCCTCTCCAACCACCCCACCACCTGTTCTCTTGACCCCATTCCATCACACCTTCTCCAGGCCATCTCTCCGTCCAACCTACCTGCACTTACACACATAATTAACACATCTCTTCTTGAAGGCACTTTTAAGCAGGCTAGAGTAACCCCGCTGCTGAAAAAACCTGCACTTAACCCCACACAGATAGAACACAACAGACCAGTCTCTCTCATCCCATTCATGGCAAAAACACTTGAAAGGGCAGTTTTCAATCAGATCTCTGCCTATCTCTCACAGAACAAGCTGCTGGATGACAATCAGTCAGGCTTCAAAAGTGGACACTCCACTGAGACTGCCCTGCTGTCTGTCACAGAGTCGCTGAGACAGGCGAAAGCTGAATCCAGACAATCAGTTCTGATTCTGCTGGACCTTTCTGCAGCCTTTGACACAGTCAACCATCAGATCCTACTTTCCACCCTCTCTAAGCTGGGCATCACCGGAACTATGCCTACTGGTTCAACTCCTATCTCTCAGGTAGGTCTTTCAAGGTAGCCTGGAGAGGTGAGGTGTCCAAGCCACATCAGCTACTTACTGGGGTACCTCAGGGATCAGTGCTTGGGCCACTTCTCTTCTCCATACACAACATCATTAGGAACCATCATCCAGTCACATGGTTTCTCTTTTCACTGCTACGCTGATGACACGCAACTTTACTTGTCTTTCCAGCCCAACGACACCACAGTGACCGCTCAAATCGCTGCCTGTCTAGCTGACATCTCAGCCTGGTTGAAGGAACACCACCTGCATCTCAACCCAGCCAAGACTGAACTCCTTGTCTTTCCAGCCAACCCTGATGTTGAACACAACAGCACTGTGCAGCTGGGTCCAACTACATTGTCACCTTCCAGAACGGTCAGAAATCTAGGGGTAACCATTGATGGCAAGCTAAATTTCACAGACCACATCTCAAAGACTGCAAGATCATGTAGATTTACACTCTACAATATCAGGAAGATAAGACCTTTCCTCTCTGAACATGCCACACAACTGCTTGTTCAGTCACTTGTCATAACTAGACTGGACTACTGTAACGCTCTCTTTGCAGGCCTTCCTGCATGTGCTATTAGATCTCTGCAAATGATCCAGAATGCAGCAGCATGTCTGGTCTTTAATGAACCAAAGAGAGCACATGTTACACCACTCTTTGTCTCTCTCTACTGGCTGCCGGATCATGCACGTATTAAATTCAAGGCCCTGATGCTGGCATACAGAACAGTCACTGGGTCTGCTCCAGCATACCTAAAAACATTTATGCAGAGCTACGTTCCCACCAGAAGCCTGCAGTCGGCTAAGGAACGTCGCCTTGTCGTACCAAAAGAAAGAGGCACCAAAACACTTTTCCGGACTTTCAGTTTTATCATACCAACTCAATCCGTGAAGCTGACTCACTCTCTAGAACCAAGAGTATTTAACCAGTCACTCAAAAAAAAAAAAAAAATTAATTAACAATTCTTGTTGCACTTAAATCGGTTTTGTATACTATTCTGATGATAGTGAAACTGTAGTATGGCACTTTTCGTACCACTGTCTCCTTAAGATGATTCGCTTATGTTTTTCCTCTTTTGTCGCTTATATATATATATATATATATAAAATAAAAAGATATTCAGATAATTAAAATGCATTACATTTTTGAGGCAGAAGAGTTAATCATTGATAAGACCATTCAAAAAGCGGCTTTAGAATACAATGTATTGTTTACTACCATATTATTGATCATAAGACAATAATTGGTATATAGTTAACAGCAATCCATTTCACAAGTGAATTCGTCAATCAGTTGGAGATTTATTATGAGGGCTTGTTTAAGGATCCGTCAATGTACACATGCGTCAGACTTTTTTTTTTTCTTTAGAAACAAGCCAGGGGTATACATAGTACACAATACTACAGATAAATTTTACAATAATGCCAAGACATTATATTCATTACATAGTGCAATGGTTTTCAATGCTTTGGAGTTGTTGGAAGTACAAAGACTAACTTTACAAAAGTCTTCACAAAAAAGTGCAAATAGGGGCTTTATAGACATAAATTTACACTTATGTATAAAAACCTTGGCAAGAAAAATAAACAGATTAATCAGAAAATATTAACTTAAATTATCAAAACTGTGAAAACCAAATAAAATGTCTTTATAAAGCACAGAAAAACTAGTTAAAATAGAGGTACGTACAAAAATTTTCTCCAAAATACTACAGCGTGGGCAGATTCATCTACAGCATTACAGAAGAAGCAAAGTGGATCTATTTCAGGGAGCATGTTTCTTAAATAAAGATTGACTGGGTAAAAACGGTGTAACAGTTTAAAGGACACCTCCTTAACCTTGTTGGTAATTAAATATTTGTGAGGTAAAGACCTGCGTCAGACATCCTTGTGTCGCATCTCAGGTGTGTTGCATCATAGAAATAAAATGTTTAGGTCACTGTGTCAAGTTAAATATAGTTTAATACTCAATCTTTAAACACATCTTGAGATCCCTTAGTTCGCATTTGCGCTCCTTCAAGTGTTTTGAATGCAAGAACGTAACGCATGTTTGTGTTGTGTGTCCGCTGAAGGGTTGTTAATGTTTTGTTCACTGTAATAAACTGTGTGTTGCTCACACAGCTGAAATTTCACTTACTGCCCTCTGGAGTAAACAGGTGGTACTACAATCTTGCATTTTTTCAGGAATTTCTAAGGAAAGCATTGCGATTAATTGCGTTAATTTGTTTAACGTGTTATTTTTTGTCAAATTAATCGCACGTTATTAATGCGTTAAATCGATAGCCCTACTATATATATATACACGTGTATATGTGTGTGGCTAAGTTCAATAGAACATCTTTTAGTATGTGAAATTGTATTTTATTTTATATTGTTTTATGCGATTGTAACCACATTTGAGATATTTGTAAAAAAGCTATTAATGAAACTATTTTTTTTAAGAATTACAGCTGTATGAATTGGCATGCAATCTCTTATTTAATACTGTGGCCATGGGAAAATATCATGGTAACCAGATTCTGAGCGTATTGCTGCAAAACTAGAATGACAGAATCATCAAATCATTGTGCAATGCAATAAAATACATTCCCTTCCCTGCAATCCATATCAGACACCATATCAAACATATTTAATGCAAGTGTCCGTTGATGAGAAATCAAGACCAAAAACAGCTTTCATATCACATTGTAGCCTCTTTCAGTTCAAAGTTCTTCCTTTTGGGCTTAGCAATGCCCCAGCTTCATTTCAAAGGGTCACGAACACGGTCCTCATTAACCTGGTCTATAAATGCTGCACAGTGTACTCGGATGACATTGTCATCAGCTCGCCTTCGAACAAATTCTGGAAGACCTTCCAGAAGTCCTGTCAAGACAGGAGTCACCGGGTCTATCTTTGAAGCTGAGCAAGTGTCAGATCTGTTTAAGTGAGCTCATATTCCTTGGCTATCATGTCACACCAGAGGGTTTATCACCAGACCCGCCGAAAGTGAAAACAGTGACTGAGTTCAAAACAACAAAAGACGTGAAACAATTCATATGATTCCTTGGCCTCACAGTCTGTTAGTGATGTTTTATACCAAATTATGCCCGCAAAGCAGATCCACTTTTCGCTCTCACCAGGAAAGAGATTCCGTTCAGCTGAGATGAGTTCTTCCATGGATTTCTTGAAAGAGTGCCTTATGTCCGCAACAATTTTGTGCTTCCAAGACTTCAACCGCCCATTCTTCATTCACACAGATGCCTGCAAATTAAATGACATGGGGCAAGATGTTGTTGCAGCTTTTGCAAGCAGAGCTTTACACAAGGCTGTGAAACCTTACTCAACACCTGAGAAAGAATGCTTAGGAGTGATTTGGGCTCTTGAGTATTTCAAACATTACATAGAAGGCCTTTATGTGACAGTCTATATAGACCACAGCAGCCAGAGATGGCTGATGAATCGCCCAAATCCAGGACGACTAGCAAGATGGTCCTTGCGCCTACAGTACTATGATTTCCGGATCTTCCAAAAGCCAGGTGTTCAAAACAAAGACCCAGATGCTCTTTCCCACAGCCCACTTCCAAATGATGACAGTCCCATTAACATCCCACCAGACTATGCCATCGTAGGTGGAATGGATCTCTGTAACCTCTCTTCAGTCATGCTAACAGACCAGAACAGTTGAGACAATTGCTGAGTTATGATCCAGTGGTCAGGGATCTTGTCAGTGACCTTGAGAGTAATGAAAAGGGAGACACAGATGAAAATGTCATTCAAGATGGTCTGCTTTATTTCAAAGACTCTAAAATGATATGAGCCTACATACAATGAAGCAGCTCAAACTAACAGTGCGATGAGGTTTCTAAAGCTGCGTTTCTCTGTGAGTGTGGCATGACTGGCGCCCATATTAACAGATTACACCATTCACTATGCAAGTGTGCATCGCGAGGTGACGCGTCCCAGAAGTGGTAGTGAACGGATGAGCCTATTTTTGCCATGCGGCACATATTGAGCTCAACGGTTCTGGGTGTAGTACAACACTAAAATAATCAGGAGATTATAGAGACACAAAAGCATATCAATATTATTCAAACCGAACCTATAGTACACTACAATTTATATGTCTGCATGCAAGTAAACTCAATAAAATAATTTAATATATCCATATAGGTGTACAGTATAGACACAACATTAACCAATCACAACCAAGTGAGCTGATAAAGATGAAGTGCATGTGACTGCCAGCTGCTGTCCTTGAAGCAGTAATAACCACATCTTATTCTAACTTTATTAATATGGCATAGAATCCAACAGATAACTTTATTTCTGCACAGTGGCTCTGCTATTTCTAGCAGAAGAGATGTCCAATGCGACCGCCCCGCACACAGGATGAGTGAACCCGAGCTAATACAGCTGTTGAGGGAGTGACGTAAAATACGGCCTCTTTCTTTCTTCTGACTGCTGTAAGCCATCACTTTCTATTTTTTCTTCATATGGACAATTATGAGGTGTAATAGTGGATTTTTTATTTTGCTGTTGGGGCAAACAGGTAGCCTAAGCAGAAATTATGTTTGCTGTGGTCTCCCATTCACTGCCTACACAAGTTTACCCTGCTATGGAGGGTCCGTTGTTCAGTAAATAATGCAATACAATGATGGGCACAAGGTGGCGCCAAGTCATTTTTACTTTGCCTTGTTGGCCTAAGCCTATATATCCAAGAGAATGATATAGGCAATTAATGTAACAGTGGCTCTACAACAGCATAACACTGCACTATTAGAATACATATCAGAACATTCTATATATAAATATATATATATATATATATATATATATATATATATATATTAGGGCTGTCAATCGATTAAAATATTTAATCGCGATTAATCGCATGATTGTCATGAGTTAACTCGCGATTAATCGCACATTTTTATCAGTTCTAAATGTACCTTAAATTAATACTTTTCAAGTTTTGAATACATTAATCAACATGGGTGTGGACAAATATGGATGCTTTATGCAAATGCATGTTTATTATTAGTGAAACCATACTCAACATAGCATGAAGACTAGACATCTATCAAAGGTCATATATGTTTTTCAAAGAACTTTGTTCATGTCTATTAAACACATGGGGAAAAGAATATAGAAAAACCACAGGTTCCCATTATTTCTCTTTCTTTGCACTGAGCCAGTTGCTCAAACAGACGAGCCTGTTTACATTTTCAGATGACAGGGCAGCTCGCTTTTTCTGAACAATATTTTAAACTCGACGTGCTGCGGTGATAACTTAATTCACATCGACAATAAATGCAGACAACATTTGTCTTGTCGACAGAACCATCAGACATCGTTTTGTATATGAATTTTCCGTTCAGAAGACCCAATTTTCTTTCTCCATTTCTGTTTGCTGCGGAATTCTTTACATCTATCACTTTACGTGCATCTCTAACTCTCCAACTACGGGCTAGGCCACGGGTCAAACAGATATTGCGCGTTGCGTTAATCGCGCGTTAAAAAAATTAGTGCCGTTAAAATGAATTTTAGTTAATGCGTTATTAACGCGCTAATTTTGACAGCCCTAATATATATATATATATATATATATATATATATATATTTAAGCGATATCACACGAGAAAGAGTGCAATATGGCCCTACATCAGCACTGCTGTGATTCGGCCGCAGGCACAATTGTGAGTGTGATATAGCTTATATACAACAGTTGATGAACAAGTGAACAAGTGATGAACAATGAACAAGTACATTTTAAAACATTAGGAAAAACCGAGTACGATCATAAAAACGCATTTGTGCATGGAACTACTTTATTACGCTACGGATCAGAATCTGCCATTGCTGGTTCAAAACAAATGATGCGTCCAATCCTATTTTAGTTATTCAAAAAGTTAACTTCAGAAATAGTATCACGGCTTGTGCTGTTTCTAACAAGTTATTGGATGAATAAGGATAGACAACTGGATGTTTGTGTGTGTGTGTGTGTGTGTGTGTGTGTGTGAGAAAGAGAGAGAGAGAGAGAGAGAGAGAGAGAGAGAGAGAGAGAGAGAGAGAGAGAGAGAGAGAGCATATGCAAGCCATGTGCAAGCTACTGCAAGCACAGTGAAACCTCCCTGTGCTGATGCTGTCACACCATCAGTGCTCATGGAACGTCTCTCGTCCAATCAGATACGAGGACCGGAACCAACTGTAGTATATATATATATATATATATATATATATATATATATATATATATTATATATATATATATATATATATTTGAAGAAGTAGTTTGAAAAAACTACTTCAAATTTATTTTGACTGAAATGTCAGAGTTTTTGTTCAACTGCCTAGAGCTACTGGCTGTATTCCTTGCCCTGCGGAGGTTTCTCCCGCTGATTTGGGGCAAGTACGTCTTGATCCGTTCAGACAGCACCGTGACGGTAGCGTACATAAATCGCCACAGTGTCGTGCGCTCTCGTCATATGTCACAACTCGCCTGCCATCTCCTCCTTTGGAATCAGCAGTGACTCAGGACACTGCATGCCATCCATATCCCGGGCTACCTCAACACGGCAGCAGATACGCTGTCGCGACAAGTCTCACTCAGCGGAAAGTGGATGCTCCCAGGCGGTCCAGCTGATTTGGGACCGGTTTGGCATGGCACAGGTAGCTCTCTTTGCCTCCTAAGAAAATTCCCACTGACCACTCTGGTAGTCCCTAATGAAGGACCCTCTAAGGACAGACATGCTGGTACACAGCTGGCCCCGGGGGCTGCGCAAGTATGCATTTCCCCCAGTGAGCCTTTTTGCACTGGTGCTGTTCAAGGTCATGGAGTACGGTGAACAAGTCACCTTAGTGGCTTCTTACTGGCCCACTCGGACTTGGTTCTCGGATCTCACGCTCCTCGCGACAGCACCTCCCTGGCAAATTCCCCTGAGAAAGGACCTTCTTTCCCAGGGACGGGGCACCCTCTGGAATCTAGATCTGAGTGATCTACCACCTGCGGTTTTAGATACGATCAACCAAGCCCGAGCTCCCTCTATCAGGCATCTTTATGCCCTAAAGTGGCTCTTGTTCGCAAATTGGTGTTCTTCCCGGTCTGAAGACCCGCAGAGATGCGCAGTTCGGTCAGTACTTTCATTCCTGCAAGAGAGGTTGGAGGGGAGGCTGTCCCCCTCCACCTTGAAGGTGTATGTAGCCGCTATTTCAGCCCACCACGATGCAGTGGACAGTAAGTCCTTGGGTAAGCACGACCTGATTATCAGGATCCTTAGAGGTGCCCGGAGACTGAATCCTCCCCAGCCAAGCCTGTTCCCCTCCTGGTCCTCTCGGGCTTTCAGTGAACTCCCTTTGAGCCGCATGACTCAGTAGATCTCGTGGCCCTCTCCTTGAAGACAGCCCTCCTGATAGTGCTAGCTTCCATCAAGAGGGATGGGGACCTGCAAGTGTTATCTGTCAACGACACTTTCCTGGAGTTCAGTCCGGCAGATACTCATGTCATCCTAAGACCACGACGGGGCTATGTGCCCAAGGTTCCTAAGACCCCCTTCAGGGACCAGGTCGTGAACCTGCTAGCACTGCCCTGGGAGGAGGCAGATCCAGCCTTTTCGTTGCTGTGTCCGGTACGTGCTTTGCATATCTATTTGGACAGCATGTAGAGCTTTAGATGTTCTGAGCAGCTCTTTGTCTTCGTTGGTGGATGGTGGAAAGGGAACGCTGTCTCCAAACAGAGGTTAGCCCACTGGGTCGTTGACGGCATCTCCCTGGCCTACCAGACCCAGGCCGTGCCCACCCCCTTGCGGGTTCGAGCACACTCGATGATAAATGTGGCATCCTCGAGGGCACTGGCCAACGGCACCTCCCTAGCAGACATGTCTTAAGAATTACATTCTTTTTTTTTTGGTGACCAAAAATAGCATGTTTGTTATCATAAACACATGCTAATAACTTCCCCTGTCAACATAGCAAGTGGAAAGCAAGTACTAGATGACAATATCCAGACACAGATGTTTTAGTAATTTGTAAATAGCTCATTAATGGGATGCATCTAAAAACCTTGTGTGTAATTAGTGAGAGGTCCTGAACTGTCACATCATTCAAGCTCAATCAACACTCTAAATGTTCCACACTGGTATCTCATCCTTGGTTTAAATTTTCCTGACATGACATTTGAGACAAGATAAAGGAGGTCTGATGATAATTGTAGTTTAAACTTGGACATTATCAGCTTCATGAGCATCAAAACAAGGTGTAATTAGCATCATATATTGCAGTGGACACTAGATTTTGGCCTAAGGTGATAGATATGCTTGTACATACTGTTAAAATAAAAATTATATATTTTATTTTTTTCATGTTTTCACAATTTTTCTAAAAATCTTATATACATAATATATGAAATGTTTGGGTTCATAGAGTTCACACAAACAGTTTCTTCAAAATATTCATTTTATTTACATCTGTGTGTGCACTTGTATATGGCAAATACATTGTTTTTACAATGGCAACTGGCGATTGCTAATTACCAAAGCTTACTTCACATCTCAAACAAATTGTCATTTTTTTAAGACCCCAACCCCCCAAAAAAGAACACAATATATCTGCACTGTCTCAAGATGAGCCTGTGTGGTCATTAGTTTCCAGTCAGCTTCCCATGAATGTGGATCTGTTTGACACATGTAAACTATGGGACTTTTAGCTTCTGGTTTTCAAGGGAAAATTACATTTAAGAATTGCTCCCATGCCCACTGTCTAAACAGCGAGCTCTGGACAGACTGTGGCTAAATATATCTTGTTAAGGACATGGAGTGTCTGGATCAACAAACTAAATATATACAAAGCCTAACGAGAAGTCAGTGCTAGTAAAGTGATTGATGAATACATTGTAAAGATTGAGTGCATTTACATGATAACTATCTGATAAAAAATCTGATTATTAAAAAAAATCTGAAAGCAAGAAAACCACATTGACATGAGATTTTAAATCATTGGGTTATTCTCTGCTTTTAATGTCAACGCGTAAACTGGCATTTGCACATATTTGATAAACCGGTAAGAACACTGATAAAGTATTTATAGGGGTAATGGGCAAAAACCTATGTGTGTCAATCACTTTATGCTTAAACCTATGACCTTAAAGGAAAACTGTTTACATGACAACAAATGCTGTCATTTATTGATCATAATCAGTGTTAAAATGTGCATGTAAATGCACTCGTTGCTAGAAAAAATCTTGAATTTAAAGTATTACCATTATTTTCACATATAAGTTTTCACATTTACAAAATGTTCACAGGAGATTGAACACCATTCAGAACAAGTCTAAGAAAAGGCAAAACATACTGTTGCATAATGTCAATGCATATATATTTGTCCAAAATCCAAACTCTAACTCAGCTAAGAATATATTATATGCAAAACACTGAAATCCATTGTAATACAAAACACAAACAAGGGAGTAAAAGATCGAAATAAATGACAGTTTTAAATAACTATACGTTAAACTTAAAAATTGCAATGCTATCATATTGTGAGTCATATACATATCAATATCCCTGCTGATTCCAACCCTTATTTACTACACATAGTAGATACCAAAGTATAAATTATTACAATTATAATTTGAATACATTTTTCATACATTTTTTTTTTTTCACAATCATATCATGTATTCAGTATAGTGTATGTAATCATTGTATCATGTGTTGCTATACAAAGACAAAAATAATAAATTAATCAATAAATAAACTTTATGTTAAATCCAAGCAGCAGAACACAAATTATATTTCAACAACACAATGTCAGTAATGTAAAGTATGTTTCAGGCATGGGAATAAACCTTGCAGATACAATCAGACATGGTGATGACTGAAAAGTCTTGTGAAGTATATCTAAGGGTTGATATGACCTTGGAAGACAGTTTCCATACATCCTCTTGCCCTAACAGTGATAAGGGTCCAAAAGGGGATCTGTTCCCCTCAGTATGACAAAGGTTGCATGGGAGCAAGACCTTGGGAGGACAGTGTCAGTAAATCAGTGGGGGGTAAATGATGTGTCTTTTGCCTTTAGAGTCAGAAAGTTAATATGATTGAAATTGCCAAACTTCCCTCTCATTCCCAGGTTCTGGGAACCACGCGTCCTGACTCCTCCTTATCATGGCCCTGCTGAGAAGTAGGAGGGGGCTAATATCTCCTCAATACCCCTTGATTATTTCTGTCACCAATGGAATAAGGCAGACCAACCAAGCTGTAGAAGTAGAGTGAATCCTCTGTCAATGCCCCATTCACATATCTCAGCAGTGGTGCAAGTATTCTGTGAATGACATGCAGATTTCTGAGTTAATTCCATGCTTGAATGCAGACATCCATCCATCCATCCATCGTCAACCGCTTATCCTGTACAGGGTCGAGGGTGAATGCAGACAATGATAACATTTTTGCCTTTGTATTGAATAGAAAGGCTCGAGGCAACTCAACATTTATTAATTAATTATTGAAGAGTCATTTTAAGTTTTAAGTCTTTTTGTTGCTTGGTCTTGGCACAAAGACTAAAAGAGTGTCCGCGTACTACTTTTGCAATAGTGACTGCTAACTGTAAAAATCCAGATTAGTAGTTGTTTTAATACAGATTCAGAAGTACAGACCGGTCCATTCTGGTCTGTTTTACTCCGTCCCCTTTTCACAAGACTTTCCAGATAATGTTTTTTCTTTAAGTTGGACAGTTCCTAACAAATGTATTTAGTGAGGCAGGAAACTGTGTATTGACGTGGCTGAGTCATGACAGATACGATACTGTGCTTTGTGAAAACTGGAAACAGCCAGTTTCACAAGCTTCTTGTCTATGGCAGGGTCAGTGAAATGACCCTATGGTGCTTGAGTTCACAAACCCTCTCCTCTGAGCTGCCATCTCTATGAAACACCCACTTAGCAAGGACTTTGCTGACGCAAACGATATGGCCAAGTATATCACGAGTTTGAGTTGATACAATCTCTGACTTAAACTACAGTCTTTACTGATAAGAACAGCTAATTTATCCTGGCTGATCTTGAGGCATGTCTGTGGTTTAATTAGTGACTTATATGTTCCACCCAATCCCTGTTCAGCCGGAATGAAATCTTCACTATTTCCAAAAAAGCTTGCATTGTGTCACATAGTCCTCTGCTGCAACACCTTTGTGTAACCTTGAATTCAAATACAGGCTGATTTCATAATTGATTTCATGACTCCTGATAGCACGATAAGGTTGGGAGTAAAAGCTCATCCACTGCCGTTTGGAAGAAACTTGGTATGTAGGCCAGAGTTGTGGCTAGATCTGAGACAATTAATGTCTTTTAGTCTCCTTCCAATCCAATTCCTAAGCTTTGGCCCAGCTTCACCATATTTCCCTGTGTCCATTCAATTCTATCTGCATCCACACTCTGCTACCACCATACCTTCAAATTTATACTGATATGTAACCACACCTGCATCATCTAGGTAGAGTAAAGAGATGGGATCTAGTTTAGTGGGTACACAACAAGCCTTGGACACTCTCTGTGGACTTTTCAGACTGACCAGAGTTTGTACAATAGCATGTTTTGTTGGTGTAACGTGTTTGGTCATAGGATAAGTGCACATCCCTGTACACTCAAAGGCTTCGTATCCAGGG
The DNA here is from genome assembly GCA_032164185.1 of Moxostoma hubbsi. Taxonomy (NCBI): domain Eukaryota; kingdom Metazoa; phylum Chordata; class Actinopteri; order Cypriniformes; family Catostomidae; genus Moxostoma; species Moxostoma hubbsi. Next base: position 9,882,643 of record JAVLUX010000215.1, read on the forward strand.
GGTGCCAAGATCCAGCTGTCCCATCCAATGTCTTTGAAGTCTACATAGAGTGAATTCTTTTTACATTGGTTGCCTTTGGCATTGCGTCGGATTCTAGATGCTGTGTCATAGATGAGGTTAGAGCGCATCTGTAGGAGAGCTTCGTCACTTGGCTCCTCTTCCTCATTGCCATCTTTTTGTCCTGTAAGCCCCAGGCCCTCCCAAAGACCAGTCAGCTCCTGCTCAAGGTTGTCCTGAAAGCCCCTCCCAGTGGTCTCATGCTGGATCAGCTCATTCAGCTCACGTTTGTCTCCACGGTGGTCTATGCTCTGGTCATCAGAGAAGACAATCATTAAGGGGTTGTGCTTATCCTCCAAACTTGTGTCAATGTCCATGCCCCCTCCTATGGATTTGCCACTATCCTCACTTTCTGATGCTGTAGCACTCTGAGAATTCAAACTGGATATATGGACCTCCAGCCTGTGTGTGGTGCCATAGACTGATTTTGTCCAACGGTGCACTGCAGCTGTCATGTCGAAAGATTCCCATCCATTATCTGTGCCGTACACCTGTCGAGATGCCAACTCCACTAGTTCAGTTTCACCCTCTTGTTTGGGTTTCCCTCCTCCCTCAATATCACCCCCTCTTATTTGCTGACTGTTGTTAGTTTCTTGCTGTTTCACCTCATATATTGTCACTTTTCTGTCAACACCAGCGTATTTGTGGCGGTCCGTTTGGACCAGAGTGTAAAGTCGGAGCTCAGCTGCGGTGACTTTCTCGTGGTATGGGATGGACACGTTGAAGAGAAGTGGGTGTTTTCTCACCTCACCAGGTCCCACGTTGCATGGGGAGGAGTCTGAAGAGAAAATACCACAGAAACAAAGATTCTGAATAAAAAGTTTTATTAAAATCAACCAATTTTAAGATATTTTTATTTTAACATAGATTTCTATCTTACAATGTTACAATACAATCTATTTACAATCTACAATCTACTGCTGAGATAACTGAAATGAAAGTATTGTGAAATAGGGTTAAAGTGAGGTCAAACGTTTATTTTTTGCTTTTTGGACAACATTAAGTTTAACATATCATATTTTTTTTTATTTAAAATTAAAATAAGATCATTCTTTTTTGCATTGTTTAACATGAAGACATATCATGTTAAACATAAACATATCAGATAGTTATTCTGAGAGTTATTAAATGACTTATATATATACCAAAACACACAGTATAAAATAATGAATTGATTGCTTTTACAAGAAGTAACACAAATTTCGATAATAGAAAATTTAAATGCTCCTAGTGGATAAGTAATAACCCATTTACCTTCGTTTTTAAAGCTGCGTACAATGTTTGCAGAAGGCATGGCGGTCCGGTCATTGGCAAAGCGGTTGTAGAGCTCCAGCATGTACTCGGGGGGTTCTATGCGAGTGGCCCCCAGATGCGCAGGGGCACCAGGACCTGACAGGTTGAAGGTGCGTAGAAACTGCCCCTTCAGGGTTTCCAGCAAGCTCTGCATGTCCACCTCACTGTTCTGCTCTAGGATTGAGGGATCCGCCACCCCTCCATGCCCATCATCCAGCCCGGGAGCAGTTCGAAGCTTCTCCGGGGAGCTGATAGGGTTACTTTGTGCAAAAAAAGTCCCCCCAAACATTAGGAGGAAGGCAAGTAAAACAGATGTGGTGGATGACCACATTATCCAGAAATTACAAACCCTTCTGCCAGCCATGATGTAAGGCCAATGTGGTTAGAGTTTCACAGGAAGTGGAACCTATATATCCAGTGACAAAAGCACTAGATTTTGTTTAGAAGCTTTCAGAAGTACTCAAAACTTGCTTATCCAGAATGTCAGTAGTTGCTCCAGTGAAGAAAGTAGGAAAGTAGAACCGTAGTGTTGAGGTTTGGAGTTTGCTGCTTAGATCTATATGTTGCTGCACACTGGTCACTGCATTAGAATTTCTCTATCCCTGAACTCTGAGCATTTATCCCTTCTCACCTTTTGATGTCAGAAAAGTTTTGGCTTGAGGGTGGTATCACTACGTGAAAGAGATGTCCCTCTGTGGCATCTCTTTTCAAATGATTTCCCTCTCTCTCTCTCACTCTCCACTTTCTCTCTCTGTTATCTACAAAATAGGAAGCTCTGCGTGTTTAGTGTTCATAGTGTCCTAGTGCGTGTGTGTGTGTGTGGACTGTTATCTGCTTTCTTTTCCTTAATGAGGATTTTGTAAACATTGCTCTGATACGTGCAGAGGCCCTTTCCTTGTTAGGGTGGGTATTTTTTGTTTGGGTGGGTGAGCCAGGGAAGATTTTGGGTCTAGTGTTTATTTGTTTTTCCTATGATTCGCTTTGAGCATTGGGACTTAAGTTCATTGACCATTTCTTTTTGACAAGCGTTTGAAGAGTGCTTCCTCATCTTTGAATAAGAGAGGATAAATATCTGTCGTGACAGAAATTGAAATGAAATGAGGTGTGAGAGGTTGCAGGATAGACTGAAAGCAGCCGCCATAACAACCGTTTGCCGTTACAGTGCTGTTATCAGAAAATCTGTGTATATCTCAGAGATGTTTGTATGCATTTTACAAGCATAAATTACTATGTAATGACTTTGCAGTACTTGCAGAAAATTAAATGCTTGCTTATGGGAGACAATTGGGAACAAACACAACCTGTGGACATACCACTGTAACTATTTATTAAACCACATTATTATGACTTTAAGACATTGCAGCTTCTTTTTCTGTAAGTGCTAAGTTTTCTTAAAAGCTGCTTTGAAATTTTGTGTGTTGTACAAAGTGCTATACAAATAAAAATGACTTGACAATTCTTATGTTAACAAAACACACTACTTAGAATTTCAAAAATGTAAAAATGTGCTTGTATTTCCACTTGCTTCTCGTGCTAAGCATCTTATCATCTGCTGGGTGTGCAGCCGGGTGTCTGGTAAAGAGCTTCCATGCTCACGGGCCAAACAAACAGCTCATTCGGAAATGCAGGGGGAACTCTTATCACCCACACTGAGGGGCTGACAAAACTCTGTGGCCAATGGAAAACCTCTCCAGAGGCAAAGGATGTCAAGTACCCAATAGAGTGGCTTCATACAGTGGCACATCAATGTCTATCAGAAAGATGATTGATATGAATACAAATGTAGAGATATTTTGATCATTTGGTGTAAGCCCAAAGAGGAAATATAAATTAATGATATGAACAAAAGCCTGTATATGACTGTACAAACATACTAGTATTCAGCCATACCCTGCAGAAGGGTAGGCTAATGGTAGCCAGCTGGTAGGTAGCGGTGCAGTGTGTAAACCTCACTCCCCTGGCCTCAAGAGGTGTACAAGCAACTGACAACTGACTAGAGGATGTAGCCTTTAGCCTCCTTGCTAGCGTGCCTGCTCGGATTGGGTCGAGCAGGACTGGTTACATTTTTGCTGTGACCCAGATGGGAATGAGGTTTTGGGGGGTGAATGTAATGGTAGCCAGCTGGTAGGTAGCTGTGCAGTGTGTAAAACTCACTCCCCTGGCCTCAAGAGGTGCACTAGTGACTAATGCTAGAGGCTGTAGCCCCCTTGTTAGAGCACATGCCTCCCACACCGGAAACGCCGGTCCTAATTCTGCTCAGATCGGGTCGAACAGGACCAGTATAACTAGCTTATGAGAATGTTTGAGCCCCTCCAAATAGGTGTGAGCCATGTTTGTGCAATATCTTTGCAGAAGGGTAAACAATACTTATGATTGAGCCCTTGCAATACCCCTGGAAAAGACAAACAACATTTGCATTGAGCCCTACGATAAGGGCGATGTTGTTTGTGCAATACCCTTGAAAGGATAAAGCATTTAGCATTTTAGCCCTATGATAAGGGTGAGCATTGTGATAAGGCAGAGCATTGTTTTTATTTATCAACAGATTTGTGATGTTGTGAAACGCTTAGAAGCACGAACTTACAAGCAATGAAAGGCAGCTGTGCGAGCTTATAAAGCAGAGGCTGGATTGTGTCTGGATGAGATGCCTGATTGAAAGTGTAAATATCTGCTAGAACTACCACTTATGCTTCCATACTTTGCAAAACTTGAGCTGTATTACATAAATAATTCTGTCATCCTTTACTTACTCTCATATCGTTCCAAACTCTTTTGACCTTTTTTTTTTTTCATCTGCAGAACATAAAAGGAAAAATTTTAATGAATACCCTAGTCCATCTATTAAGTACGATGGTAACTGATAGTAAATCACTTTAAAGCTTAAAAAAACAACCAAAAGTAGTCCATGCGACTCGTGCGTCATATTCCAAGTCTTCCAAATACATATGATAGATTTTGGTGAGAAACAACCTGAAATGCAGGTCATTTTTCAATGAAAATCTAGACATCAGTTGCATGTTCATGAGTGCATGAGAGAAGCTCGTTCTATTTAGCACTATACAGGTTTGAAACAACATGAGGTTGAGGAAATTATGACATAATTTTTATTGAAACCTGTGAACTATTCTTTTATGTTGATTCTCAGGGATTCTTTAGTCAGAGTTTCTGCTTTTAGTGCTTAAAAGTAACTGGCCCCAGATCCAGAGAGCTTTGGTCAAGCCAAAAGGTTAAGGATGTAGTTCACCTTCCAAAACATTTTAATCTGAAATTCAGTCACTTTCATATTGTTCTAAACCTTCATGCTGTTATTTTTTCTGTGGAATACAAGTATATTTTTAACAGTATATACACACTAATCTCTTTCATACAATTACAGTTCATAGTGACCAAGGCTGTTGCATATCAAAAAGGACAACATTTAAAAACACCATTAAAATAGTCTATACAACTTGTGCACTAGTTCCATGTCGTCTGAAGTAATTGGAAAGCTTTAAGTGATGAACAGCCCAATATTCATGTAGTTATTCATCAAAATCTTCCCCTCACAGGAGATCTCAAATCTCATTCTCCATTCTGCATATTCAAAACAACATACTGCCTTTTGTTAAAAAGAGGACCAATGGAGGTTGCCCAAAAATGTCAAAAAGGTGTCACATTTGGGGGCCTGGGTAGCTCAGTGAGTATTGACGCTAACGTCACAAGTTCGAATCCAGGGCGTGCTGAGTGACTCCAGCCAGGTCTCAAAGCAACCAAATTGTCCTGGTTGCTAAGAAGGGTAGAGTCACATAGGTAACCTCCTTGTGGTCGCATTTAGTGGTTCTCGCTCTCAATGGGACTTGTGGTAAATTGTGCGTGGAGTAGAGTAGCATGAGCTTCCACATGCTGTGAGTCTCCGTGGTGTCATGCACAGCGAGCCACGTGATAAGATGCACAGATTGACTGACTCAGAAGCAGAGGTAACTGAGACTTGTCCTCCGCCACTCGGATTGAGGTGAGTAACCTCACCACCACGAGAACCTAGAACCTACTAAGTAGTGGGAACTGGGCATTCCAAATTGGGAGAAAAGGGGATCAAAGTTTTTTTTTTTTTTTTTTTTTTAAATAGTGTCACATTTGAATTGAATGCAAAATTTTTTCTCCCCAATTTGGAATGCCCAATTTCCAATGTGCTCTAAGTCCTTGTGGTGGCATAGTGACTCGCCTCAATCCGGGTGGCAGAGGACGAATCTCAGTTCTCTCAGAGTCTGAGAACGTTAATCCTATCACGTGGCTTGTTGAGCGTGTTACTGCAGAGACATAGTGCATGTGAAGGGTTCACGCTATTCTCCACGGAATCTATGCACAACTCATCACGTGCCTCACCGAGAGCGAGAACCAAATTATAGTGACCAGGAGGAGGCTTCCCCATGTGACTCTATCCTCCCTAGCAACCAGGCCAATTTTGTTGCTTTGGAGACCTGGCTGAAGTCACTCAGCATGCCCTGGATTCAAACTCGCGACTCCAGGGGTGGTGGAGGGGTGGCCCCTGAATGCAAACTAATTTTAAATTTGTAAGCTCCGGCAGAGGGGAAGTGAACTAAAATTTTGGTCTTAATGTTTAAATATCAACTTATGACATTGGAAAGACAAAGAAAAAAATAACAATAATTTTTTTGGGGGGGTGATCCATTCCTTCAAATCTGTTTACGTAAATGTGAATCTGATTAGAAGTGAAGTGTGACAGTTAGTTATTTATGTTTTAGATGGACATGTGTAAAACGTTGACCCAGTAACCAGTAGAGTCACATGCTGCAATGCATTTTCTCTCTATTCCTCTCTTCCCAGGAAAGATTATCTTCCCTGTATGTAGGAAATACACTTGATGGCTGTGTTGGATATCTTAACTGTTGCGTTGCCAGGAACTCAATCTGAGTGCACAAGAAATACAGCTGGAAAGATCTGTTGAATTCTATCTCAGAACAAACTAGAATTTTACCACATAAATTACTCTGGTCATATATTCACACATTCTTTGTTTTGTTTTTATTTTTATTTTGAGCAACACATATTCTTTATAATCCAGCCTGATCGGAAATAGGAAATTCCTTCTCTATCATTTAATCAGTATTATGACAGCTAACAGACACAATGCTATCCGTTCCTCTCTTACTTACGTAATGCCTGGAGTCCTTTTACTAGACTCCAAAACACACACACACACACACACACACACACACACACACACACACACACACACACACACACACGCAGTGCTTTCTCTTTCTCTGTGAATTCTGATCTGAAAGCATTCTTGCCATTTCTCTCTCACACTCTGTCACGTTTTATCTCCTTTGACACACTATCTGACTCCAACCAGAGAACAGAAGCTGAGGTGCAGGAAAGAAAAGCCAGATAAAACTGTTTATTTATTGACAGTAATCCACATTCTGTGCTTTTTGTCCATTATACCAAATTGCTCATAGACTCTCTAAGCATCTGAAGCATCAGTCCATTGACTGCATAAATAACAAATTAAACCTCTTTAATTTATTCACTAAAATAAAAAGAGGCAAATCTTCTGACTTTAGGGTCCAAATCCAGCACCATGTGCATTATTGGGGAAACCCTAGGACTAGCTGACACAGTGGAACTGTGGGATATATTTCAGTAACTCAGGTGTGTTGAGTCAGAAGTTCAGTTGCACAAATGATTGTTTTCCATGTCGATGTATGTTGGTTTTAAAATTGTTTTAAAAAATAATAATTTTGTGAATTCTCTCCTCCAAACTGAAATTCCAATATCATATTTTTGTAATAGCTCAGGGGAGAAAACAATAAAAACACACAATGGCATAACTTAAGCAAACTTTATGATCAAGTTAGAGGGGTTTTTTTTATGTCAGATCAGGGCAGGTTGTCATACGTTTATGCATTTGTTGTTATTTTATACAAATTATTAAGGAAACACTTTACAATAAGTTTCCATTAGTTAACAACATTAGTTAACATGAACTAACAACAGACAATACTTTTACAGCATTTAGTAATCATGGTTAATGTTAATTTCAACAAAATACACATTTAAATCAAAAGTTGCACATGTTAACATTAGTTAAAGAACTAACAATTATTAACAAGTATTTTTATTAACTAACATTTACAAAGATTAATACTGTAAATGCTGTGAAAAATATATTGTTAATTGTAAGTTCATGATACCTAATGCATTAACTAATGTTAACGAATATAACCGTTTTGTAAAGTGTTGCCATTATTAAATACAAAATTTGTTTCCATATATTTTGTTTCATTAATTGTCTTAGTGGTTAAATCTTTCACATTCCAAGTCCAATTCTGCATCACTTTAAAGCTCAAATCTTGTTGCAGACAAGTACAAAGACATTAGTCAGTGCAGTTCATAGGATCAGTGTCCAAAACACCATTGAATTGTCCGGATCATCCATAACACCAATGAAAAGCTTGAAAGGACTAAGATTTGATCTACAATTGCTTGATGGTGGCACTATGATGGCCCAGAAGTAGGCCTGTTGAGGAACTCCTGAATGTCTCTGTTAAGCTGCTCATTGCGCATGAGAGCTTCGTCCCTGCTGCGCTCAGCGTTGCGTAGTAAGATTTCTAATGCAGCTTTACAGCGTCTCTCTGCCTCAAGTGCTGCCTGGAGCTCAGCTACTGTAGAGCTCAGCTCTCTGTTCTTCTGCTGGATACTGAAGGTTCACAAAGACAAATATGCACCATTTAGTTCAATAAATGAATAAATATAAATGTTAATGTCATTGCATTAGATAACAAAATATCTTATAATATTTTTTTATTATTTTCTCCCCAATTTGGTATGCCCAATTCCCCAATGCGCTCTAGGTCCTCATGGTGGCATAGTGACTCGCCTCAATCCAGGTGGCAGAGGACAAATCTCAGTTGCCTCGTGTCTGAGACAGTCGATCTGCGCATGCCATCATGTAGCTTGTTGAGCATGTTACCGCGGAGACCTGGCACATGTAGAGGCTCACACTTTTCTCCACAGCATCAACGCACAACTCACCCAGTGAGAGCAACCCAGTGAGAGCAAAACCACATTATAATGACCACGAGCAGGTTAACGCAACTTGACTCTATCTACCCTAACAACCAGGCCAATTGGTTGCTTAGGAAACCGGACTGGACTCACTCAGCACGCACCACACTTGGAACTTGCAAACTAAATTATCTTAAATATTTAATCTTTACACTTCAAGCTAAACATTTCACAAAACTGGTTGTCAGTTCTGGATGTAAAACTGTAGTATCATTTACATTTACATTAGTGGAACATCTCCACGTTTAATGTGATGAAATACACGTGGATATTCTGCAAGGGCACCTGCGTGAACATCCACTTAAAATCACCTTTTACACTTCCTCGTGCTTGACGCATGCGCTGAGCGCTGTACACGCATTATATGCACAATATCATATCTCCATCAAAATATATTTTTTTGTGCTTGCAGAAGAATGTCACATGAGTTTTAGATGGCAATTGCTGAGATAATTATCATTTTTGGGTGAACAATCCCTTACCCAAAAATGATACTTCTCTCATCATTTACTCACCGTCATGCCATCCAAAATGTGTGACTGTCTTTCTTCTGCAGAACACAAATGAAGATTTTTCTAATACTATTAAAGCTTTGTAGGTCCATACAATGCTAGTGAATGGTGGCTAGAAGTTTGAATCTCCAAAAATCACATAAGTCAGTATAAAAGTCCATATCCATAAGACTCCAGTGGTTAAATCCATATCTTCAGAAGTGATATAATAGAAACAGATTGAGAAACAGATCAATATTTAAGTTTTTTTTTTTTTTTTTTTTTTTTTTTTTTAAACCAGAAATCTCCATTTTCACTTTCACATTCTACTTTTATTTTTTGGCAATTTGCATTGTTCGTGCATATCGCCACCTACTGGTTGGGGCTTGTCAAAGGTGGAGATTTATAAAACTGATTTAAATATTGATCTGTTCCTCACCCACATCTATAATATCACTTCAGAATATATGGATTTAACCTTTGAGGTCTAATGGATTACTTTTTTTCTGCCTTTATGTGATTTTTGTAGATTTACTTGCATTGTATGGACCTGGAGAGCTGAAATATTGTTCAGAAAATATTTGTTTGTGTTCTGCAGAAGAATGAAAGTCATACACATCTGGTATTGCATGAGGGTGGGTAAATGATGAGAGAATCTTCATTTTTGGGTGAACTATCCTTTTAAAAATGTATTAATTTCATTGCATTAAGCAAAATGTAACAAGCACCCAACCAATGTATTGTTTGCAAAAGGTTACAATAAACTAATTCACTAGATTTGAAGAAAATGTGAGTGGTTGCAATGGTGTGAGGGGATATTCTGGGAGGTTGCTAAGGCATTGCTATGTGGTTGCTAGGGTGTTCTAAGTGATGGTTAGCACAATATTATCCTATTACTAATGTGTTCTGAGTTACTAGGGCATTAGTAGGTGGTTGCTAAGTGATTGCTCAACCCCATGTCTAGGCTTGGGTCACTCCAATATTAATCTATGGGATTTTTCCAGCCATTTTATCGACCACCACAATTGCAATTGTGATCACTTAAAAAAGTAATATTCTCCTCAACAAGCCTCACATTCATATACGTTCATATGGTGTGGGATAAGTTAAATTCTGAAATGTAATACTTGTTCAATTCACTAGGAATAGCAATAGTGCTGCTGAGCTTAAAAAGCACAACTAATTGCAGTGTAGTGTTATTAATCAACAGAGGTAAGTTATTTTGAGCCATACCTGTTGATAAGGTGCATTGTGTCTGCGTTTTTCTGCTGGCTTGCATTGCTTTGCTGTAGGACAGTTCCACCTTCAGGTTCTGCTGGCTTCTCTCTGCCCAAACTCGGTGCACTCACCTCTTTGGCCAGCCTAGACTTGGGCATGGGAACTGTACTCTGTGTCTGTTCTTTTGGAGAATCTGTTTCTTTGACAACAACATCATTACATGTTTTATCCAAGCCTGTGTCCACCTTTTCATTTTCCTCTTCCTCTTCCACTTTTTCATTTTCAATTTTCTGCCCACCAGAATAAAGTGTCACTTTCTGGAGGTCAAGAATTTTAAAAATGTCCTCTGAGAGTGTCTTCTCATCACTCTCATTGAAGCTTTCCTGGAACTTGCTCCAGCGATCCCAAGTCGGCTCTCTGCCTTTTGTCCCCACTGCCGGACAGCCCAAGCTGGGAAGAGTTTGAGTTCGCTTTCTGGGGCTGCTGGTCCATGTGTCCAACACAGGAGAAATTGGAGAGGCAGGAGAATGAGGTGCCTCCTCTGACCCTACTTCAGATGGCCACACGTCCCTCCTCTCAGCCTCAGGTGTGTCTATGTCCTCCTCCTCAGGAGACTCCGACAGGGAAGACACCTCACATATTGAAAGACCAAATATAACCAAATTCACCAGTTGACCAAATTCAACTTGATCTCAAGACCACATACAGATGTGGCAGTGCACATCATATCAACAAAACCAAGCAGCCATTGGCTCAGTGGATCATTTAGATGCATAAGCTACAATAAGCTAGTAAGCTGAAGTAATAAGCTTCAAGCATTTTACTTTTCTAACCCAAAATGATCACATTTGATCTCACTCATTAATAATTGCATAAGTGTTCTTAGGGTTGTTGCGTTATCCAAATTTCAGTAGTCGGTACCAGTCGCAGTGAAATTTCACAGTTCTCGATACCAATTTCAATAACACAGCAAAAATATGCTAAAATGGTAATGTGCTACTGAACACACACCTTCAAGTGTTTCTAAATTAAGAATGCATTTTTTTAAAGGAATCTTTCATCCAAAAATGAAAATTCTTTCATTTCCACACCCTCATGCCATCCCAGATGTGTACGACTTTCTTCTGCTGAACTCAATGATTTTTAGAAAAAACCTTTTGGTCCTCTGTTGGCTCTCTGTTAGTCCTTACAGTGCAAGTGAATGGTGTCCAGAATTTTTAAGGTCCAAAAAAGCAAATAAAGGCAGCATAAACATACAACAGTGGTTAAATCCATATCTTCAGATGCCAAATGATAGGTGTGGGTGAGAAACAGAGTAATATTTAAGTAATATTTGGTGATATGCATGAAGAATGCAAGTGGGCAAAAACAAAAGAAGAAGAATTTGGATGTGAAAGTGGAGATTTATAGAACAAAAAAATACTTAAATATTGATCTGTTTTTCACCCACACCTATGATATCGCAACTGAAGACATGGATTTAGCCACTGGAATCTTATGGATTGCTATTATGCTGTTTTAGGACCTTTAAAGTTTTGGCCACCATTCACTTGCATTGTATGGACCTACAGAGCTGAGATACTCTTCTAAAACCTTTGTGTTCAGCAGAAGAAAGAAAGTCATACACACCTGTATGAATTTAAATTTTTGGGTGAAATCCTGTTTCCCATTTTATTTTATTTTTCGAAATTCCATGTTTTAAAGTTAAATTTCATAATCGAAATTGTATCAAATTAATTCCAAAAACTTAAATTAAAATAGAACAATTACTTATCAACATACCATTGCATTTGTTTTACCAAACATCTATTCGGCACAACAGCACTCTTTCTTGTGATATATTGCTTAATTTTTATTATCATTATTATTCATAATCATTATTACAGTAAATATTAGATTTTCCTATACCGTTGTAATATATTTCTGTCACAATTTCAAATGTCTAACTTTTAAATTGAAATTTTGAATCAAGCTTTTATTTTGATGTGAGCTTTTATTTTGACATATGTCTTCACACCTCCAGATAAGCAGTTTGCTTCATGGCACATTGTGATCATTAAAATGCAGACGCTTTGATTGAATTATAAAAATATATCATCTACATGTGCTGTGCCCTTCATGTTTCACAGTGGATGAGTGCTCTGCTCTGTCATCTCATACTGTACAACATACACGGCACAGTCGGCTTCACACATTCACTATAAAGTACCGCAGCTCAAGCAGACTAAGATTGCAGTCTTTCGCACCTTAATAATCACACTAGAACATATCACAATTTTTATTTGATTAATTGTGCATTAATTTTTCCCCCAAGTATGTCAAATTCCTGTGTGAGCATTTGGAAGCCGTTGTGTGTCAGTCAGACAGGGTGCAGGAATCGAATTGAGACTGTACTACCGGTACTGCAGAAACACTGACATATTTATGACTTGGTATGGAAGTACCACTACATTTTTTTTTATTTTATTTGTATATTTATCCACTTTTCTCCCAATTTGGAATGCCCAATTCACACTACTTAGTAGGTACTCATGGTGGTGTGGTTTCTCACCTTAATCTGGGTGGTGGAGTACAAGTCTCAGTTGCCTCTGTTTCTGAGACAGTCAATCCGAGCATCTTATCACGTGGCTCCTTGTGCATGACACCGCAGATACACCGCATGTGAAGGCTCATGCTATCTTCTGCGATCCATGCACAACTTACCATGTGCCCCATTGAGAGCGAGAACCACTAATCGCGACCATGAGGAGGTTACCCCATGTGACTCTCCCCTCCCTAGCAACCGGGCCAATTTGGTTGCTTAGGAAACCTGGCTGGAGTCACTCAGTGCTCCCTGGATTTGAACTCGTGACTCCAGGGGTGGTAGTCAGCGTCAATACTCGCTGAGTTACCCAGGCCCCCAGTACCACTACTTTTAAAATCCCTAGTGGAAAGAAAAGGTTCTCACAGACGTAAACACGTAAATTTTCTTTCGAACTTCCTCTAATGTTAATGAATCCAGATTATTTTGAAAGAGGGAGCATGTGACTGCAGTTAGTAATTAGCATAATACACGCCCAATCCATATCCACCTATGGGCTTTCTGCACACTTGTATTATTTTTGTTACTCTGAAATAAATAAGACTTGTAAGGTCACTTTGATGTTCAGTTGCTAAGAATGATCTATATACAGAGTACTTACAAATTTAGTTTTAGCACATTACAATGAGGCCACTAGGAATCAGTGATTTTTGCATACGAGTTGGTTTTAAATTTTATCGTAAATTCTGAAAAGTTGTAAGCTCAAATATATGGATAAATCATGATTTTTGCATGAAAATATTCACACACAGGTTTTACACACAAAATTAATTTGACTCATTGTCTTCATCCTCACACAAGTACATTTACAAAACAAATAAAATAACTATGTCTGAAAACAGCTCTGGTTATTAATGTTGTGATCTGTACCTCAGCAGACTCCCAGCCCACAAAACTACGAGGGTTGCTGGTCTTCTTACTCTTGTTTTTCTTGCTGGGGGGAGGAGAGGGCACCACATCTTTGGAATGTGGGAAGAGCAGCTCGTGGTGTCTGATCATCACTGTCATTACCTTCTGTATCATGGGAGTCCCTGTGTGGGTGTATGGGTGTCAGAACAATGGTCATTACCGCTAAAATGAGTTAACCAATGCCAAACTTGATATCTTATTCTTACTCATACTTTAGCTCAGAGTATCTGCATGAAATATTTGACAATTGCACTTTTCTTTCCTGTGGTCATGCATTACTTTTTGGTCCAGTATATATCAAATGTATTTATTTTTTTTATTTTTTGGTTGCTTTACCTTTGTTTAAGGTTTGTTATAGACAATACCTTAAATTTATGCCACACCACCAAACCTTGATTTGTTTCTTGCTACTTAGAGTCTGTGGCATGTGGTATTAAAATATGTATATTTGCTAAAGGTTTATATTGTCAACTTTTAGGGAAGCATTAGCATATCAATGGTCTCAAAGCTAACAAATATGGGCTTAAAGCCACAAAACCCCAATTCTGATTTAATTTAGTCCTAAGAGTATATTATTTCTTAAGTATAGTATTATATTGTATGTAAGATATGTTTTATCTATTTTACTCAACAATATAACTGACCTTTCATCATACTGATGGCGTCCTCCACTTGCGGTTTAAATAGGTTCACTCCCATCACTGTGGCCAGATTTTCAACACTCATTTTATTCACTTTTGAATTCTGCTGAACCTCAAAAAGGAATCTGCAATAACAAATTATGTACCAGCATCAGTATTCCACTTACATGGAATACTGATGCAGAAGAAAGAAATACATACAACTGGGATGGCATGAGGGTGAGTAAATGAGAGAATTTAAATTTTTGGGTGAACTATACCCTTAAGGAGAGAGTAACATGAAAAGTGCTGCATTACAATGTTTCAACTGTATCAGAAATGTACTAGCCAAAAATGCAACAAGAATTTATTTGTTTGTTTTGGTTTTTGTAGGGTCAAGTGCTCCTGAAAAAGTTGTCTTTAGACGTTTTCACTTAATAGTCTTTTTTGGTGTCTGTTTAATTCTTATGATTAATTAATTCATTCATTCATTCATGTATATTAATTTATGTTCTGACACATACCTGCAGATGTAACTTAAGAGGTTGTAGTTCACTTTTGGCAGAAGACTAATCTGTTTCTCCAGTTTTTCTTTGCCCTGTGATTGATCAGATTGATATTAACAAACAGTCATTGATTCATTGCTCATCTGATATTGCCTTTGTGAATGTGGTTTGGTTCTCACTGCTGCAGTGGCGGCATCCAGCCCCAGGGTGCTGTCAAGGAAGTCCTGATACTGGGTCCAGGGTACTACAGGCTCAGGAAGCTCTCTGAGGTACAACTTAAGTAAGGACCCCACCGTGTGGACATCTGTGTCGCTGCAGGCAAAAAGTGCAGAGTGTACTGTAAACATCACTGTCAGTCACTGCAGTCATTTTCTAGAGATTTTGAGAGAAAAGACAGTAGTATGTGAAATGGTTATGTGTGCAAGTGACTGTGTTGAGTAATGGCAAGATCTCTTGCAGGCATGACAGGATGTGGCTCAGCCACAGATTATCGATGTGCACCAGGTTCCTCTGAAATAGTGTGCTTTTGTGTGTGGATGTTTGTGTCTGTGTCTGTGTCTCTCTCTCTCTCTCCCCCCCCCACCCCACCCCACTATCTCTCGCTCTCACTCTTGTTCAAAATTTCTGGGTAAGATTTTTTACCTATGCTACTTCCTCAAAAGAAGGCTGTGACATCTTTAGCTCTGTGTTTCACCATAAATGGTCATGCACAGTGTTTTTATCCACTTTTTATCTGTAGCAAACCTTCAGTATTCCCACATTCTTTGAAGTACCTTGGAGTACAGTACATGTAAATACCATGGTACATGAATATAGTGATCATTTAGTTGAATGGTGTATATCAAAGTAGCATCTGATACCATTATTTTACTGTTACATTACATCACAGTACATTTTGTAAAGGGTGTAAATTGCTCAAGGGATCAAGTCAGTTATTTTTGGACTGGGATGTCTTGGATCTAGAATTAAACCTATATTCTGGTTTTCTACACCAAAGCCTTAACATCACCAACTCAATACTGTTTCTAATACTGTTTCTCAGACGTTAACAGTTACCTGGGGAATGAAGGCCTCTCTCCAGCATCAAAGGCCTCCCTGAACTGCTTCACCTGGTTGTCCTGACCTGGCAGGCGAAAGATTCCCTCTTCATGTAGACCGTGCTCTCTGATAAATTCTGCACACTTCTCCACCAGGATGGGCACCAGACGAGACCCAAATTTCTTCTCATACACCATTATGTCTGAAAGACTCTTTCCAAATACTTTGGAAAGAAGAGAACAAATATTTAGTAAATTGCAGGCCCATAGGAGTAGAACATAGCATAGTAATAGTCAGCTTTAGTTTTGATCACTCTTGTAAAATGATTGTTGATTATACATACATTACAGTGAGACAAACAGCCAGTTAAATAGATAGTAAGACAGACAGACTGAATAGTCTTGGCCGTTGTTGTTGTTTTTTTTTGTTTTGTTTTTTTTTTTTACAACTTACATGAACAGTAAGAACGACAACCAGATCGGAAATAACCGATCATGGTTTTTACTGTTTAATTACAAATATCAAACACAGCTATTTGAACATTTTATCAATGTGGGATTTGTTTTTGATTTTCCACTGTACGATAAACAATTTCAGATCAGTTCGAAAAGTTATGGTGTCCTGATTCAAAACAATCTGAAGGTCTGTACCAGCTTTGATGGATGTATATTGAAAGCTCTAGGAGGAGTTACAACTGATCATTTTGGTCTTGGTTTAGGAATTAAAAATAAATAAATCAATAAAATAAACTATGTCAGTAGAATAAGCAGACATAAAAGCCAACATAAATAATCATAAACAATAGATCATTCTAATGGATTCTCTGTTTGTTGGCATGAAATCAGATTTGCTAATTCAGCTGTTTTACTAACTTATTTTATAGTAAACATATTACAAGAAGAATCACCCGGTAACCTGGGGTTAATTGGCTATATGGCAATAGTTTAAGGATAAACCCTTGCAGGGTTTGAACCTAGACTAGAAACTTTTGGTTAAGAGCCTGAGTCTGTTTGAACAATTTGTACAACACCCCATATAAAAGATAATAAAGGTGCATATTCAATAACTGAATAGATAGAAAATCCTGAATCTGTCCATAAACCTTATCAACACAATTTTACAGTTTGTTTGTATGACAAAAATTGATACCGTGATTCGACCGTGATCCAATTGCTTTGCGGATAGAGCGCACCCACTCTTCCATCTCGCTCTGACTTGTCGCCATGAGAACGTAGATATCGCGTTCCCGATCTGAACTGCTACCTGCAGCATCAGGGACACAACAACTGATTTTACCATGACTTTCAACATTTAGGATGCAGAAAATGAACACAATTTTATTTAATGTATGAATTCTATAGCTCTGTAAAACCATTCAAAGTGTTCAGATCACAGTCAAAGCACAATGCACACAGCTAGTATAGGTCACACTCATTGAGAACTTTATGGGAACACCTGTACACCTACTTAATTATGTGATTATCTAATCAACCAATCCTGTGGCAGAAGTGCAATGCATAAGCTTCAGTTTATATTCAAATCAACCATCTGAATGGGGAAAATTTTATCTTAGTTATTTAGACTATGGCATGACTGTTGGTGCCAGATGGGCTGGCCTGAGTATTTCTGCTGATCTCCTGGGGTTTTCACACACAACGGTCTATAGAGTTTACTCAGAATGGTGCCAAATCAAAAAAACATCCAGTGAGCGGCAGTTCTGCGGACAAAAATGCCTTATTGATTAGAGAAGTCAACAGAGAATGGCTAGACTGGTTTGAGCTGACAGAAAGGCTACTGTAACAGATAACCACTCTGTACAATTGTAGTGAGCAAAATAGCATCTCAGAATGCATAACACGTTGAACCTTGAGGCAGATGGGCTACACCAGCAGAAGACCATGTTGGGCAACATAGTATAGTATTCCTAATAAATTGTTAATTGAATGTAGTTGTGATATGATCAATATGACAAGGGAAAATAAAAGATTTACCTGGGATAATCTCAAACAGGAATTTATCATCTGCATTTGATGGCAGCTCATTAACTTGGCATGAGAATAAAGGGATGGTCCCCTGAGAACAGAATGAGGAGGAAATATTTATAGTCCTGTACAGTTAAAGCTGAATAGTTTAAAAATATCTCAAAGTAGACCATTAGAAAATATTGCAAACATTTGGATAAATGCATTAGTGTCATTTTGGCTCTTTAAGTAATTAGTGTTGAAATTTAAAAGGCGATTTTTGTTTTATTGTAAAACACATTGTTTTCTCCTATCCCAGTTTAATATGCAGAGACAAATATAAGTAAGGCATTGGTAGGCTGATGTTCCTAAAAAAGTGTAAACTGTGGCTCTGTGGCACTTCCAAATCATTGCTCCCAACCAGCCTGACACAGCAACATTAGCTCAACCATAGCATGAGTTTGGAGTGGGACTACAGTATCCATTGCCCAAAACAATGGCTGATAGTGGAGTGTTCGGCAATCTCAGTTGAGCAGTTTGTCTTCTCACTGTTGTCAAAAACAACAGTAGCAAATTGTCTGACATCAGTTATGAATCTGAATATGACATAAAACCTTCACGTTCCTTTTCAAAATGCAAAATGATTGACAGGCAGAAAGCACATTCAAGTATTCTGATTGGTTGATCAAAAAAATATGTCTGTGGCTCATGGTCATATTTTTGATGGCTGTTTACACAGTCTAGTGCTGTCACAGAGACTGTGAGATATTTCAGGACACTTATTTTAGTGATATCTTTCAAGGAGGAGGACATTTATTTGCAAAATATTCCATAAAAAAAGTAATTTATAGCACCTTTAAGTGATAAACAGTCATATGTATACAGAAAAGAAGCAAAACAAAAATCGTTAATGTGCATAAAAGTATCAAGAGTTTTTCGTAGTATTTGTGATCAGTCTCCTACCTGGACTGCACTCTCTCTATCATCCTTATGGTATGTAAGGACATTTCCTCTCAACACAAAGAAGCGCAGCTGCCAGTTCTTCACGATGGATCTCTGCTTCTTCAGCCAGCCTCTCTTCAGAGGTTTAATGCCTGTGTGAGTGGACCCAGGGCTTCCTTCCCCTGGCATAACACTCTTGGAGCGGGCTGAGTGGAAACCAATAACAGGCACAAAATGAGACAGAAACACACATAAGAATCAGAGACTGTAAGCGTGACGCTTGTTCAAAATGAAATCGCCTGCCTCAGAGCTATTTTAGAAAGTGTATTTTTATAACACCAAATCATCATGCAAAGTATGGTGTATTGAGAGGTAAAAACCTAAGCCCAGCAGCTTCCTGCATGACAATGATTGGCTGTGATTGTTCTATTGTCAGAGAAAATGCACTACTGTGACTTCAAGGCAGTCTTGAATCGAAAGGACAGCTTTGTTCTGAACAATATCATGCACATGTGCAAAAGTAGCTTTCTGTGCGACTGTGCTAACAATTAGGTAAAAGGGTTATTCTGGCATCTTGACTCTTTTCCACAATGTGATTTTAAAACTGAAACATCCCAGATGAACATTTAATTGCTTAAAGGTTTCTATTTCATACCTTAAGAGACCTAAATAGAGTTCTCATTTACAGTCAATGAGCACTTTATTAGGTACACCTGTACACCTACTTATTAATGCGATTATCTCATAATCCAATCTTGTGGCAACAGTGCAATGCTGTTATAAAATTTGTGTGTTCAGATATGGACAAGAGCTTCTGTTAATGTTCACATCAACCATCAGAATGGAGACATTTTTTGATCTCAGTGATTTTGACAGTGGCATGTTTGTTGGTGCCAGACGGGCTAGTTTGAGTATTTCTGTAACTGCTGATCTCCTGGGATTTTCATGCACAACAGTCTCTAAAGTTTAGAATGGTGCCAAAAATGAAAAACATGCAGTGAGTGGCGGTTCTGTGAATGGAAATGCCTTGTTGATGAAAGAGTTCAACGGAGAATGGCCAGACTGGTTTGAGCTGACAGAAAGGCTACTGATAACCACTCTGTACAATTGAAGTGAGCAGAATAGCATCTCAGAATGCACAACACGTTGAATCTTGGGGCGGACGGTCTACAACAGCAGAAGACCACAACGGGCACTCTATTAGGACCATAGTGTTCTTAATAAAGTACTCAGTGCGTATAAGTTTCAGCTTTTTCCCAGATGTTTGAGCTAAAATCCCTAAGTAGATATAAAAGTTAAAACAAATGAGACATTTGCTGACATACAGTAAGAGTATAAAGCTATACAATTCATGTGGATAGCATAGCTCAGATCATTTGTTCTAGGAAAAATTTTATGAAATGAACTGCAGGTCAAAGTTAAACACAGTTTGTGACATTGAGTGTGCTTAAATGCACAACAATATGCTGAAAACTACTGGTTGTGGCTCATCAAATGTGGAGATTTATAGACTTAAATATTTATCTGTTTCTCACCCACATCTATTATATCGCATCTGAATACAGATTTAATCACTGATGTCATATATGGATTACTTTTATGCTGCCTGTATGTGATTTTGGGAGCTTGAAATGTCTGATCATCATTCCCTTGTATTGTATGGACCTACAGAGCTGAAATAGTCTTCTAAAAGTCTTTTTTTGTGTTCAGCAGAAAAAAAGTCATACACATTAAGGATGGTATGAGAGTGAGTTAATGTTGAATGAACGAATGAATGAAGTGGACTATTCCTTTCAGGAAAAAGTTACCGCCATAGGTAGATATTTGCCCAATAACCTACATGTACTGTAACACTTTTACCAGTGTTTTACCGGCTCACTCAATGTGCATAAGTGTTGTGTGCATGCCTGTTAAAAATTTTACTTTAAAAGCAGAGAATAACCTGATGAAGACTCATGCATGGATTTATGGCATTGTCAGATTCAGATATTTGAATAAGCTGATTTTGTACAGTTTTCAGCATATGTGTGCATGTAAATGCGTGCATACTGTAAACATGTTTATTGTTTTGATCTCTTCTGAAACTCTAAAGGAGACACATGCAAAATCACTATGGTCATTTTCTATGGAGAAACATCTGCGAAGCATGAGACTTGCCCAAAAGTCTCAATTTTATTAGTGACTAGGAGAAACAATTAAGGTATTAGAGGGATGTCAGTTTGTGATTTTGCTTTCTTAAATGATAGCCCAGAGCAAAAGGGAGGGTGCGATTAAAGGAGATGAAGGAGGGAGGTAAGAAAATCAAGTTGTCTTTGGGTGGCAGAAAAAAGAAAAGAAAAGGATAAAAGTAGGCTACTTGACTTTTATCTATTACTATAATTGTATTGATGTGTTTCTATGAACATTTATCATACTTATTCTTAAATCACAAAACACCATATGCACCTTTTATAAGAAATGTGCTATAAATACAAATGTAGATAGCAAACAAATAGAATTAACTGTATGGTGACAAGAAATAGTGTCAGTGATTGATCAGCTAGGTGCTTAGTTCAAGGGCGATTTCACACCTGACTCGTTTGAAGCGTTTGTTTCAGAACCTGGCGCGTTTTCTCCCTTGGTTCGGTTCACTCCGATCCGCACCAAAACAATTGGTCCGAGACAGCCTGAACGAGTTGTCTCGGACCGATTGCAAAACGAACTCTGGAAGGGTTCGCTTGTGGTGAGAATGCAAACCGACACAACGGACCAACGAACCCAACAACCCAACAGTATTCCTATAAAACCACGAACATAACGGAGGGATCTTTGTAGAAGATCTGTAGTAGGGATGTGCGGTAATAAAAAGAAAAAAATGTGTTTATTAGTGACTCTAATACAATAAAATACTTAACCTACTCAAAATCTGACACTAAATTCCACTGAAAAGGGACATTTTTTTGCAACATGCTCGTCTTGCATTATGATCACTGCACTTTAAATAGAACATGACAAACATTCATTGAATTATAAAAACTATGATCAATACAAACTAAATCATTTTTATTAAAAACAATTGAATGAATAGTGCTGGACCAATAGCGCAACCCAGCCTGTTATAACAGAATTCACCACTAAATGTTACTTAACATTAAAACAGTCAGGACATTGTTAAAAATAATTAACAGATAGGCTAAGCCAAATCTATGAGAGAAAAAATATGCGCTGAAACGTTGAGCTTAGCCTATTTCACTAGTGCAGTCATACATTAGCCATTGATCTAATATGACAGCTGTTCGTAAAGAACTTTAAACAATAACAATTACAAAAAAAAAGTTGCTATAGGATAGAAAAATAGTCCTGAGATGTAGCCTAAAATAAACATGATGTAGCCTAACATAATAAACATGACATGCACCCAGAATAAAAGGTAGTTTAACCCTTTAAGCAGACGGTACCTCGTTAAAAATACCCTTTTTAATCAGCAGATTAAAAAATATAATATCTAGCCTATAACAGTCATTTTCTATTCTACTTACTCAAACGCATATATGTTTTAGTGAGCAAAATTAACACGTCGACAACCTGAGGCGGCTATCCTGCACTTGAAAAAGCCTACACAATGTGAAAATAACAGCCTACAAGTACGCAGAGATTTAAAGAAGACTCAAACGTTTGGAAATCTGATTCCCGTGTGGACATTTTCCAGCGTGCAGCGAGTGAGAGGGGGATGAAGCTCGCGCAGCCTGAGGTGAGATAAAATTTGGTATCTGCTCCAGATATCATCTTTTTTAAATAATATTTGTATTATTAATTGTATTTCAAATATGTAACCTTTATATGACAATGATTTAAACGCAAAAGCCAAACGTAAATATGTAAAAATACTGATCAGTTTAATGGGGGAAATTTTAACCGACTAGTAATTCTAGTGTTAACTAGCAGAATCAGAACCAGAACTAGTTTAATCGACTAGTCTCGCACATCCCTAATCTGTAGATAAGCACTTCTCTATAATGAATCAAAACGTGGATATAGCCTTTTGGCAACTATAGGCCTATATTATATATAGGCTAATTGCAAGTTTAAAATAGGAGCTTTTTTTTTAATAATTCCTGAGGTAATTTTAGTAGGCTACGTTCGTTTCACTCTTTTGGATAGCGGCATGCATGGGTAGGATGGCGTTTGACAAATAAAAATGTTCTTTACTCTGCTGTATGTGTGTGTGTGTGTGTGTGTGTGTGTGTGTGCGTGCGCGCGCGCGAAAGTGAGAGATCTGTGGGAACATGCACGTTTAAATGGAGAAATATGCAAAAGAAACTAATGATAAATTATAAAAATAACCATGATAGAAACTTTACAACTCCATCCGAGTGATGGTCAATTTGTATTTGGAACACAAACTCTAACGGGCGATGATTGAAAATTCTCTACAATTTGTAATGGCTGACAAATGTTTTCACAATTTTAACCCGTATATCAATGGATGAGCTTAATCCTGGAACAGCGAACAAGCACATTTACCAAAAAGGGGAAAACTTAAGTTTTAAGCAATTGCTCACATGTGACTTTTATTGACATAGTTTTGGTCCGTTTTGAAATTGTTGAAATCTTGTTGTAGTTGCCTTGTGAAAGCGGAGGCAAGAAGAAAATGAAACATTGTGACAATTTAGTCCCCGTTTCGGAACAATGCAAACGGTCTACAGGTCTGAAAACGCCCCAATTCACTAGAATTCATTGAGCTGAGAGGAAAGGACAGAATAGATAGAACATTCTGGGTTAGATAAACAGGAAGTTACTGCCTCATCAGCCACAGGAAGTAGCGTTTTTGAAAGATCCCCTCTTAACGTCAGGCTCTTTGGTCTATTTTGAGAACATCTTCCCTGAAGGGGAGCACGGCTCACTGTTCTATCTCCTGGACCGTGGGCCCACACGTAGTGCTCGGCATCAAGCCTCACCCATTTCTATTATCAGGGGAGCTTATATTGTGGGGAAGGGAAGAGTATAGGTTCAAACTCCTCTTGAATTACCAACGAGATCATAACAGAGATGCAAGAAGCGGTTTACGTCAAGACAGGCTGTTTTGCGTCAGGCTTAAATGTTTGACATTATTGACAAAATATGATTGATCATTCCCATTCAGCTGAGTGCTACGTATGCTGCACAGTCCTGCAGATTATTAAATATTTTATTGTTGGGTCTTTGGCTGGGATGGAAATAATGCTTTATTTCATGCAGGACTGTGACAGTCTTGTGTCAACTCGACCATATTTACTTTTCTAATAACAGCTGCACTCTGTTTGATTGACAGGCAACATGTGTGTGTGTGTGTGTGTGTGTGTGTGTGTGTGTGTGCTGAACACTCTCGTCGCACTAATGCGCACCTGAGCGGTCAAATACACTTCAAAATTCTGTCAAAATGCCCGTCTTAATGAGGTATTCATGTACCAGAGAGTGATGTCTAAAGTGAACATAAACAGCGAGACTTGTAAGTATAAATGTAAGCTAATAGACATGCTGCTGTCTATTGTGTCTTTTATAATAATCAAACAACCATAACAAGAAAACAAGGACACACGCACTGCCCTTAACTGAATAACTTTAACATGATTAATGTATTATAATCATACAGTAAAGTCCAGTAATAGTTTTATGTTGCATTTCATTCTGAATGTTTCACCGAATGCCTGAAACTGCTGTTAAAAACTTTTAAAGCTGTTAAAAATCACTGCATTTTCTTAATTTTTTAAACTATGTATATTCATTGCTGTTTTTATTATTGTTATTGTATTACTGACTGTTTACTAGTCTTGATAAATTGCCTAAGAAATTTAAACCATTCTTCCATAATTCATATTTTGTTATCATTTGTTGTGGTTTTGAAGCTCGTATTGAGAATCGTCCAATTTCACTATCGACTTCTGAAATGTTGATATTGTGATGATGTATAGCATTTATTGTACATGGTAGATCTTGCTGCAATAACATGATGAAAAAGTAGATCTCATATAGAAGAGTGAGTACTCCTGCTGTGAATTCCTTTATTTGGCTATACATAACATAAAATAATTATCATATGACAATATCCTCCTCCCCTATAGTGCGGTTTACATTTTTGTCACAGAGAATTTAGTTGATAGCACATGTACTCTATTAGGTTGGGCATCGGTCATCATTTTAGGAAAATATATTACATACAATTAAATGTCCTTTTTTTTCTCAACGGAAAAGTAACTTTTTTACTCTGAGAAGTGAATGACCAATTTTCTCGATACTTAATGTTGTGCCCTGCATACGTGTGTGTGTGTGTGTGTGTGTGTGTGTGTATATATATATATATATATATATATATATAGTGAATGTGTGCCAAAATTTTTAAGCTCCAAAAATCATATAAGTCAGCATAAAAGTAATCCATGACTCCACTGGTTAAATCAATGTCTTCAGATCTGATATGATAGGTGTGGATGAGAAACGGATCAATATTCATTTTTACTATAAATTCTCCTCCATGCTCAGTCAATCTCCACTTATACTTTCACTTTCACATTCTTATTCTTGTGTTTATGAGTTCTTGTGTTTTCTTCATGCATACGCCCCCAACCTAGCACAGAGAAGAGTTTGTAGCAAAAATTGATTTATATATTGATCTGTTTCTCACCCACACCTATTATATCACTTTTGAAGATATGGATTTAACCACTGGAGTCATATGGATTACTTTTATGCTGCCTTTGTGTTTTTCGGAGCGTTACAGTTTTGGCACCAATTCCCTTGTATTTTATGGACCTACAGATCTGAGATATTATTATAAAAATCTTAATTTGTGTTCTGCAGAAGAAAGAAGGTTATTGAAAGTTATACACATCTGGGATGTCATGAGGGTGAGTAAATAATGAGATAATTATAATGTTTGGCTGAACTATTCCTTTAAAACAAGAAAAAACTATTTGCCATTAGGGTAAGACAATTAAACTTGTTTTCCCTTTGAATTATGGGAATTAATATTTACATTTTGTTAGATTTCTCAGAAAATAATGCAGCCTTCAAGTAGAACTGGGAAGCTTGTACCTCTGAGTTGAACATTTGTTACTAGGCCATGTCAAGCATTCAAGTGGGAAACAACTTGAATATATAAACAAAATATGGAAAAAGCCAAACATAAACAAATATACAATGTACAACGGCAAAAGCTCTTTTCCTGTTGTAACGATGAATAAACATTAGTGAATAAACGTGCATCACTTATGCATGACATATCTGACTTTTAAATGCATTCTATCTAATATATTAGGCTATTAAATAATTTTCTTAAATCAAACTGGAAAGGGCTAGTCATTAGTTGAGTGTCACATCTAACAAATGAATATGATTGAAATAAAATACAGAACTTGAAATAATTTAGCAAGATCATTGGTTTCAATCATCTTTCATGTAGACGCGCCTCTTCCAGGACCCCATGTGGAAATCCCAACTCTCCCACTCCTTAATAGGACTTTGCATGATCGTTCATGAGCTCAGAATTTTTAATTACGATATTTCCAACTCCACTTGAAAAGCACATAAGGCCCAATGCTGCCTTCATGTGCTATCGAAATGATCCTGCTTCCCACTTCTGAAGTTGTAATTATGAGTATGTCACGTTCAAGTTCTTGGTTGTCAGAAAGAACAAGAAACTTGGATGACACCAGGTTCATTCATACATATATTTTGAGGAACTTTTATTTTGACACCAGCCACACCACAATACATATTACTTAGTTAACTTGCTGACGATAATATAATTTTGGTCGAATACATGCTATTTTCACTCTGTTCATAACATAAATGAATATGACCAGCAAGCGCTAACAATTAGCTGTATTTAGAAAAATAAATAAAACTAGGGATGCACTCACCTCTTATCGGTATCGGCTCCGATAAGTGTTTTTAGACAGATTGGGTATGAGCCCTTTCCAAATCCGATACTATGCGTTAGTCATGTTCGTTACTGTCAGGGGTGTAAAGAATTTTAGTAAAAATACTTGGGTATTATTTTGGGTATTTTTACTTTACCCGAGTGCAATTTAAATGGAATATTGTTCTTTTACTTAATTACATATCCAAAGAAAAAATATTACTTTTTACTCCTTACAATTTTATTTAAACTTTAAAAGTACTCATTACATTTTGCAGATCATTTTCTTTCATCTTACCGGCCTGAAGCCGCCTTTTCACTGCATCTGACAAACGACAGATTGACAAATGGCAGTGTCGCAAGGCAGCTGTGTGTTGAAATAATTGTGCGACTAGACCGTATGTGACCATCTGACTGAATGTGATGTATTAATTCAAAACTATATAGCACGAACTGAGAAACACAAACTTTAAATTATCCTAAATGCCTGCTACTTCTACAGATTGGACAGTTATGAAGTCAAAAACTAGCATTCCCGTTGGAAATACGTTGCAAAAATACCATGTGTAAATATTTGAATGAACATAAAAAGATTCAACAACTAAGACATAGGGGGGGTCAAAATCAAATGTAACAGTCAGTATCTGGTGTGGCCAACCGCTGCATTAAGTACTTTAGTGCATCTCCTCCTCATGGTCTGCACCAGATTTGCCAGTTCTTGTTGTGAGATGTTACCCCACTCTTCCACCAAGGCCCTTGCAAGTTCCCGGACATTTCTGGGGGGAATGGCACTAGCCCTCACCCTCTGATCCAAAAGCTTAATTTGAATTGTTTTAATCTTTTTCTATGTTTCAAGTGGCTGGGTGCTCTGACATCGCAATTCGTGAGTGTCTTCTCCCATTCAACGCACATTGCGTGACTTTGGCATCGTTTTTGCTAAATAAAATTATCTGGTTCATTACACGTCTCAGGTAATTTCAGATTTGAAATGTCCACTATGTGGCCCTAAAAGCAAGTGAAATGTTCTCCTAAACAGATGAGGTCTTTAAGGTTAATGTTCTATCACGATTTAAATCAGCAAAACCTACCTCTCTACCTTAAACCTAACCGATAGGATCAGAAAAGCAAATGTGACATGAAAAACACAATTTCTGAAGCAACTATGTCATTTTGTTGTGCTTCTATGACACTTTCGGCTCACGCTTCGACTTGCGTACTCTTCAGGACTGGAGCCCTGGTCTTTTGTATCACAAATGCAACACTCTGTCTGTTGAGATATTTGATCACACTTAAACAAAACTATAGTAAAAGCGCTTATATGTCATATGATTGCATTATGTGTGGAACAGAGAGAAAAGAAAGTGTTTATCAACTGACAATTTGCTGTTTTATTTGTGATTTGATTGAAAGTGGATAAAAGTAATTGTTGTGCCTCTAGTGTTCATTCCACCAGGAAATTGCTGTTATGTACAACAGGCCACATAAAAATAATTTTGGAAAATGTTATTGTTACACGATTCTATGACCAGATTGCGAATGTCACTGGGGGAGAAATATGACAGCAGTCAGAGACAGTAAAAAGGCAACTTATAAAACCAATCAAATTTAACAACATCCTCTCTCACACAGTCTCCACTCTAGATACTTGGACTAGGGGGCTGACTGGGAAGAGAAATCGGCCCTGCATTTTACATAGAAACCGGCCTAAAAGTGTTGAGCAGGGGGGTTGCTGGCCCAAAAGTTGTGAGGGGGTGGTGGTTGCTGTTGCAGCCCTCTTCAGCCAGTCATAACGCGGCAGCCTGTTTCAGCTCGTCGTGGCCGGCCCACGGGGAAAAAGTCCTGGTTCTCACTATGGGCAGTCTGACCCTGCTTGGACTTTTAATTGAGTAAAGGTTTTACTCAGTATCCATACTTTCACTTAAGTATAATTTCTGAGTACTTTTTACACCCCTGGTTACAATCAAGCTCCATAAATGACATAAAAGTACCAAAAAACACCTTTAAAGTAGACTCATGCATCTTATTCAAAGCCAAAGACCTGCCATAGCTCTGTGAATCACAAAAGGCTATGTTTAATTAGTAAATATCGTCACCTTCCTAAAATAATGTTCTAAGTAATTTTTTCAGGTTTTTCAGAAAACACAAAAAACTGAACCAAATATCATGACGAGATGATTTAGGCAAAAAAACTATTTTTGTCAAAAAAATGACTCATTATTTTAGGAAGGTGACGTTTTATAAAATGTATGCGCAGAGCGTTAGTGAATGGGGCTGCTCTGTTGACACCAGGGGGTCAGGAATTGGCTGGTTAACAGGTCCCTGTGAGCACCTGCTAGTAGATGTTGGAAATAAACCACTCGATGGTAAAAAGCATGTTCCTCCATAGACAGCCATTCAAAAGTAGTCATGTTTTATGAAGAAATCCAAGAACTATTTAAATTTGTATTATTTCATTACATTATAGCACTTTGTCATCCGATGACGGATTGTTTTTAAAGGGCTCATAAAATTGTGAAATTAATTCCCTATCTATTCAGTCATGTGACATCCAATCCTGGTACTGAGCACCCATTACTGAAGATGGCAGCCTCCATTTTGCTAGCTTCCTGGGAACCCTGCGCTAGCTGAGCACAGTCATAAAGATGAGTGGGGAAGCTAACGGATAGCTCTCTCCAGGAATTTTATAGCTCCATGGTTGACACATGCTCACGGCTATTTTTAGCCTTCACGTGCTACTCATGAACAACATCTCAGATGTAGATGCTCAATAGATTTAATACTTATTTCTTGAAGAATATGCATTTAAAACCAGAGGAGCATTTGACCAGAATTTTAATAAGAAGCTAATTAAACTACAGTGAACTTGCCTACAGTACAATAGACACATACAGGACTTCCTGGAGAGATAAGAATGTAAAAATAAAAGCTACACTATCTGTTGGAATCTATTAGACTAGTTAAGACAAAGTTTGTCTTAATAAGCTGTACATTTATATTAAAATAATGTGTAGTCAGAGGTTTGCGTTTCTTTACATATTACTGTCATTCATGTGCAACTTCCAATTGGAAAACTTGCATTTAAGACAATTCCTATTGCACATGAAGGTAGCATAATACACTGCACAAAATTATTTTCTTAAAAAAGACTTCAAATATTGCCGTTTTGCTTCTCAAGTAAATGTATTTGTTTTAAGGGTTTGTTCACCCTAAAATTAACATTCTCTCATCGTTTATTTACCCTCATGCCATCCCAGATGTGTATGACTTTCTTTCTCATGCTGAACACGAATGAAGATATTTAGAAGAATATTTCAGCTCTTTTGGTTCATACAATGCAAGCGAATGGTGACCAGAACCCCAACAGCACCAAAAAGGTTATAAAGTCAGCATAAAATAATCAATCAGACTCCGGTGGTTTAATCAATGTCTTTTGAAGAGGTCCAGTTGGTTTTGGGTGAGAACAAACCAAAATGTAACTCCATTTTCACTTTTCATCTTGACAGCAGTGTCTTTGGTGATCATGATTTCAAGCTCGGTTACACTTCCTATAGCGCCATCTACTGCTCTGCACATGCGCCAAGAACTAGGAAGTTTAATCAAGTTTGAAATCATGATCGTGCCAAGAGACTGCAATGACAGAGCTGAGATATTCTTCTTAATATTCTAAAAATCTTTGTTTGTGTTTAGCAGAAGGAAGAAAGTCATACACATCAGAGATGGCATGAGGGTGAGTAAATGATTAGAGAATTTTCATTTTTGGGTGAATTATCCCATGAAAGATGTTTAGATAAGACTAATTTTTTTAGTTGACTTACGTAATTTGGTTTAAGTAATTGTCTTATTTTAAGGATGTTTAGTAATACTGTTTTCACAATAGATGAAAATCAAGAATCTACCCTACAAAATGTTTTGTATTCTGTGTCACTCAGAAATACATCACATCACGGAAGTAAAATAGGTTTGCGAATAGGTTTCATGTTGACTTAAAAGAATTGGGCTGTACTGTAAGTTACTTTGGTGCAAGCAAAATCACAAGTAACAATACACAAAGAAGCTCTATAAAGCAACGATATTAACTGAACATCAATCTTGCTGTTGCAACTATAACACTATGCCAATCATTCATACAGCTGTATATAGAAACACTCCTGTACTTTAAATAGGCCTGTGATGGTCCATTTCAGACTTCTTTGTAGAATACTACTTTAAGTAGAACCAAAGGCATCTCTGGCATATGGCTTCACAATAGGATTATTAACAAATTGTGGCATTTAAAATCTGCTGATATTTTGAGCCAAAAATGAATGCATGTTTCTCAGACAGAAGTGAGTGTTACAGTGCCTTCCTGCCAGAAGCATGTAAAGACTACACATAGAGGAAATCACAAACGTTTTGCATCTCCACCAGATAGTGCACATGATTCAGCTCAGAAACACCACAAATCACCATTAAATTGTCTCTTTTTATATTTGATTTATGCACATAACATACATATCTGATTAACGCTTCACAATAAGGTAAAAATTAGTTGATATTAATAATACTTTTAGAGCATTTTTTAATCTTGGTTAATGTTAATTTCAACATATAGTAATTAATTATTTTTTTTTAATAAAAAGTTAACATTAGATAATATGCGATGAACTAACATTGAACAATTGTATTTTTCATTAAATAACATTAACAAACATTAATAAATGCTGTTAAAAATATATTGTTCAATGTAAGTTCATGATACCTAACGCCTTAAATAATGTTAATGATTGGAACCTTATTGTGAAGTGTTACCAGGTATTCTTTATAGCTCTTGTCAGGTGTTTGTATATGGCCTGTAGATTGATAAGACTCATTGAGTCAACTTTCTGTTTTAAAATGAATCTTGTCGCACTAAATATCCAACAAATGTATCAGAAATTCTAGGACCAAATTTGTGTAATATCTATAGAGTTATCAATTAACGTGTAAATAAGTGATTTTGCCTCAGATTGAATTCTCTTTCATCACTGTCACATATGTCTGTGATTGACGGATACTAAAAGCGTCAGCCTATTATGGCCCAGTCAATTGCATTTCTTATAACATAAAACCATCACACATAAACATCACCCACACACACAAACAGAAATCTTTTGATCTGGGCATACCAAATTCCTAATAAACAGAAAAGAATGTAGCCTTATGGGTCTCACACACACACACACACACACACACACTCACACACACACACACACACACTAACACACACACATACACTGACACTCACCTATCTTGGCAGTTTCAGCTCTGAAGGTGCTGAAGTCCCAGTTGCGAGGTAGTCTAAGAGACATTTCTTCAAAATCGGAGAAGGTTACACACATACAAACACGCTCGCACACATTCTCTCTTTCACATGTGCTCACACAAACACAAAAACAAAGTGTATTCTAAGAATTCATTCTTTCCAGTCAGCCCTCTCTTCTTCTCTTTACTTCCTCCTTCCTGATCTGCCTTTTTTCGTTTTCTTTTTTTGACACTTCCAAATCACGTTGTATCTTGCCCCTCCACTCGCCTGCAGCTCAGAGTTTCTATCACCAAACAGTTATATAGAAACTCCTACATCCAGCCTGTTTGTCAGACTGTAGAGTGACAATACAGACAGAGAAGTCAGATGAAGTAGAGCAGCGCCGTCACCCCTTGAACTCACAAACTGCGTGCACCAAGGAAGTGGAACATTCAAGATGGCCTAGAAAATGATAGGGGAGAGATGGCTTTTTATGCAGGCAAAAATGCAGCCGACACGTGTACCTTTAATCAAGAGGGCCACATGTCATCATTTTCTTGAAGAGATGCAGGACCATAGTGTTTCTTTGCTTGCAGAAATGAAAGAGCAAGAAATTCTGATCTTAAAATCTAAAATGGACAATCACGTACAAAAAAAGTCAGATGTTGTCATTATAAAACTGGCCAAAAACTTGCATCTGAAATAAAAGGAAGTTCAAACAGCAGGAGGAAGAGAAAGAGTGTGGGTGTATACATATATAGAGCTTTCCTCTTTATTAACCATTTACAAATGAGCAAATCACTATACTCAGTTGCAGGGAAAGCACATTTATCTGCATTATCAAAATTAAAAAAAAAAAAAAAAAAGCAACATAAATACACACCATAATACTTCATGACAACATATAATTAATGACTACAAAATAATAAATAAATAATGACAACAAAATGTTGTTCAAAAACCAGGCTTAACACTTTTGAGTGTGGGAAACGTGTTTCTATTTTTACTTCAGTAGTACTGTATTCTATTCAGAAATACACCGTAAAAGGGCACTGCACTGCAATCAGTTTCACTGACACTTTAAGACCTCTTGAAAATAACTTGTTACACCATTACATGAACATAGCTTCTAAGGATGAAAATGTAGAGGTCAAATCAAAGTCAAAACAAAACAATGGTGTCATTTAGGAAGTACCAAAGAAAACGATGCTTTAGCTCCCTCTAGTGGGCTGGCAAACCTTTTTGACATGGAGTGCCATTTTTTATTTTCCTGGTCAATGGCTGTTCGGACATTTACTCAGAGGGGTAATCTCTAGCACGCAAGCAACAGCAAGAGAGGGGCAGACTATTTTATTTATATAAGTTTTCGCAACTGCTTTCCAATCTACATCTTGATGTAATCTTGCCTCATGATCATGCAGCATGTTTTCATCAGCTGAATGGGAAGCTAAACACTATTAGTGTGACGAGACTTGCGTTACGTGTGCAAGATATTCGTGCATCGCAAGCCGATAAACTATTTAGCCCAGGTTTAATTTAGATTTTGAATGGACTCAGATTTTTGAACCCCACAATGTTGGTTTATGTTTTCTCTTTTAATGTTTTCATGTAATTTTGAGTGTGACCATGGTTTAAGGAGGGTATACCTGTATAATGGCTTGGAAATCTCAAGGATTAATAGTGGTGATCTCCTTATTACATCAAGTGTTGTTTTCAAAGCAAAAAGAAACAAATGAAACATGGAATGCAGGCATTCATCCGCACAGCCTGACCCGAAGTGAAGTGGGTGCATTAACTCACACAATTAAAGCTGCGTTCACACTGCCAGCTCCTTTGTCGCCAGTGGCTGGCGGTTAGGTCGCTAGTGGTGTGTATGGAGAGTAGCCTTTCCTCCATTTTTCCGTCACTGACATGAGAAGGATCATATGAGCTCTACCATCTTCTCTCGCATTGGCTGTCGCTCCCAAACGTTGCTCTTCATTTGCATAAAGTTAAACATTTCTAACATTGTCGTGTCGCTGGACACGCCAACATCCGGTCGCTGTCGCTTGAGTCGCCGGAAGTCGTAAGCTCTCATTGAAAATGAACGAGATGAGGTCGTTTTGTCGCTGTGTGTCGCTGGTAGTGTGAACGCAGCTTAACGATCATGAAGCACTGTCTGCACATGGTGCACAAAAGGCTTGCACCCGCTGCACGAGTCTGTTGGGTGCACTGCAGTTTCTTCATATCTTAACTTTTTGTTTAACAGCTCATTCAGCTGACCAAAACATACTGCGTGATCATGAGGAAGTATTACATCGAGATGTAGATTGGAATGCCTGTGCTGAAATGAATATAAATATAATAGTCTACTCCTCTCTCTCTATATGCTGGCGTACCAATGATTACTCTGTGTGCTAATGCTGGCAGGCATGCCATAGGTTGCCGACCCCTGATTGGCTAGTAAAGCTGCTTTAAAGGAATATTCCGGGTTCAATACAAGTTAAGCTCAATCGACAAGATTTGTGGCATAATATTGATAACCACAAAATTGTATTCAGATTGTCCCTCGTTTTATTAAAAAAAAAGGACAAATCTGGGTTATACTGTGGAATTTACAATGGAAGTGAAAGGGACCAATCGGTAAACGTTAAATACTATTTCAAAAGCAGTGGTGATTTCTCAGGGCCAGCAAAGCCTTCTCTGCTGGCCTAACATGCCAAATTAATAAATATTTTTCATCCTTTCATTCTTAAGCACCTTTTTGCTTGTATTTTTAAATGCTTTCTACACTTAATTAATCTACAAACAAAGAGAAAAAAAGAAAAGTTTATCCAGTCAGAATTTATTCCTTGATGCTTACAAGCGAAGTGTGACAACTTTTTCACAAATCTCATGCCTGAAGCAGCACATGAATTTGAGCTCTACCCCGTCAGGCCATCAGAATTTCTACAGAATCCCTCAACAGTGCAAATGAATGAGCAACTATAGTCAGATTGTCAGATTCATCAGCCAATCAGATTTATTTTTATTTATTCTTGGTGGGTGTGATCTTTAGGATATGTTTATTTATTTTTTTTATTAACGAGAAAAAAAAAAACATACAAAACTCTCGTAGGGGAGAAATAAGCAATACACATCAATAGGAACAATACAATTATTGCCGGTATAAATGAAAGATAAGCATCCCCTACACAATACTGAACAACAAAAAGCAAACAAAAAGGGGGTAATATTTTATAAAAAAAAAAAAAATAATATTTTTTTTTTTTTTTTTTTTTTAAAAAACAAGTTAAGATCAAAAGACTAGAGAAAAAATTAAATATAAAAATAAATACATCCTTTATGCGTAGCATACAAGGGGATATTTATCAAAACAACAATTGTCTGGATATCACTACACATCTTTCTTGCAGTATTACTAGACTTTACCATTTTCAGTGAGGAAAAATATAATTTTAAATCGTAATAAACCATGAAAAAGAAGACTTCGAATATCTCCACTTCCTACAATAAATATGATATTTACCAATTTTCATATTAACATTAAAAGAACAAGTGTTCGAGAGTCTCATCATCTGCCACAAAAAACACAGGAATCTACTTAAAATTTAAACCTCTTTCTAAGAAAGTCAGCAACCGGATATATTTTATAAATTATTTTAAAGTGAGTCTCTTTGACTTTAGGGGAAATGGGCCATTTGATGAATTTGAAATGTGGTTTATCTATGGACAAGGAAAATTCATATTTGGAATTTGTACACACAATCCTCTATTATAATCCAAAAACATTCTAGATTTCAAAAAATCATTAATACATTTTTTATTACATTTACTGTCATTAATTAATTACTAGATTTGGTAAGGTTGGTGAAAGTCTTGTTCTCGCATACATCAGTGTGTTTTGGTAATAAGTATAACTGTAACTGTAATAATAATAACGGTATTGTTTTACACATCTTATTATATTCTCTATCATTCACAAACACAATACCCTTCTCATACCAATCACTTTTAAACAATGATTTCCTATTACCCTGTTATTCCATAGGGTGGATCCATGGGGAGAAAAGTTGTGGGTAAATATCATTTTACAGTATTGGAGAAGTTGTTTGTGGAAGTTTGATAATTTAATAGGAATCTTAGTTACCTCAAAATCACATTTTAAAAGAAATTCAAGCCCACCTATTTTATTAAATAGAGATCTAGGTATGTGAAATCACATAGAGTAAGGTTATGCAAAGTATGATTTCAATCATTTAATCTTAAATGCCCCAAACATTGATTCAAAGTCAAAGGCATTGATACCACCCTATCTTCAGGATATGTCCCGGTCGAGGCCTTCTATCTGGCCTTGAGTGACGCAATCACGCTTTAAGTGATGTACGTAATTCAAGAGCGAAAAGCGTGACGCCAGCTGTCACTGGCTGGTATTGCCGTTGAGAAAGAGATCCTTATGTATTTAAAAACACGAGATGTTCTGCATGATAGTGTGATTGCTTAATTTTTTAAACAGCAAAGAATGGCTGATTTTCACTTCAAGCAAATTGGTAAGTGCTTTATGCATTGTTATAGCAACATCAGGAGTTTGTGTAAATTAGGCAGCTTGAGCATTCAGTGTTTTGAAAAGTCGTGCTGCTTTCCATTCAACTGAAAGTCAGATTTTACAACTAGGAAAAGTGCAATTAAATGGAATGCATCTTGAAATTAGAATTACAACTTGTAGGCTCGTGCAGAAATTCCCAACTCTGATTTCGCCGAGATGCAGGGGCATGATGTCACACAAACATGTCGGCACTCAGGGAGATAAACAAAGTAAGTGATAAACATTCACTTTATTAAGTAATATCGATAAATGAGTTTGTTTCCACATTACATGATATTAAAGCTAGTTTAACAAACGCGTGCAGAAACAGGTGTATAAAATCTTATAATCTCTTTTTATAATTAGACACCTTAAGTACAAATGCTATCGCTGCAACCTTGTTTAACAGTTGGGTTGCTAGGAGACATCTCTACTGATTAAACCCCTACTAAGCTAATGGGAGCGTTGCAGTTTTGTTTTAAACATAATCTTACGAATATCGGGGAATGGAATGCATTTATGGTCGGAGATATCAAGTAGGATTAGCCCACATCCAACTATCCTGACGACACGAAATTTATTGCACGCAACATTTAAAAAGCAAATATTATTAGATAGATTTTTCCAGGTATTATAGACCTCCTTGGTGGATTCATATGGAAAATTATGATTTTTGAATGTCTGTTCGGGAGAGGCTCATTTCACAAAACAGTAATGCTGTTATTAGTAATTAGCCTTGCTTGAGCATTAATTGTCGTTTCAAGTTCTGGCTTTCGTGTTTTTAAAATGTCAAATGGTTTTACTAGTTAGCTGTGACAATGTATGATGCCCAAAGGCAATCACTCTGAAGTCCTAGACTTTAAATACACTATCCGCCACTGTCCAAAAATATAGCCACAAGACCTAAACAATATGATTGTTAACATGATTTTAATGTGATAAACCAATTTTACAACTTTGTTGACATAAGTCAGCAAACCCTAAAATGATGATTTAAACATCCTTACTGCTTAAATAATACAGGAGGTTTAAAAGATTTATTGTAAGTGCTTTAAAAAAATTATAAACTTCACATTTCTGCATGTAATCCCTCCAAAATTTGGCCCCATTCACTTTCATTGTAAGTGTCTTACTGCAGCATGACTGTTTTGTGAAATGAGCCTCTCCCGAACAGACATTCAAAAATCATAATTTCTCATATGAAAATACCAAGGAGGTCTATAATACCTGGAAAATTATTTCTAATAATATTTGCTTTTTAAATGTTGCGTGCAATAAATTTCGTGTCGTTGCTTTTTTTTTATAAGGAGGAACAAGTAAAAATGTATTTTTGTGGTAATCAACATTATGCCACAAATGCTGTCAATTGAGCTTGACTTGTATTAAACTCTGAATATTATTTGAATCACTGAAATTCAATTGCAGAAACAAGGTGAGCCAGATCTTTTAACATATTTAAGACTTTAATACATTTACCTCTTTAAAATGTTGTTTTTTATTGTCATCCCACTTAAAAGCAGATATTTCAGCCCAGTCTCCTGATATCAGTGGTTGCCCAGCAACATGACTAGCCCATCTCTCTCTCCTGGTGTTGGCTATAAAACATTTAAATTGCTCTGTTAATTTTTGTCTAAACTTTGTACTTCAGCACAGGGGCCAGAACGCATATACACGGAGTACAAAATGGCCTTGAGGACAATCGAAACAGTAGCCAAACACAATAATAATAGAATAATCTCTACTTCAAACATATACAGTATATACTATATAATCTTTACTTATATAAGGTATGTAATTCTCTCTATAAAATTGGGACATGGAAATTAATAAGGTACAGTAACAAAATAATTCATACAGACATCTTAAAAGATTTAAAAAGCAAGAAAAAAATCTGCACCACTTAACACTGAAGATCACCATTTTAGTGCGTTTTTTTTAAATAAAATGAAAAATAAACTTGCATGACATTGATAGTGAACGTGGTGAGGCTTTATAGTATAATACACTGGTTAAGTCAGCAGTCAAAAGCATAATGACAACATTTTTCATTTGTCATTATACGACTAATTGAAGAGACAGGTCACCTTAATTTGAAAATTCTGTCATCAATTACCTCACCCTCATGCTGTTTAAAACCCATATGCTTTCTTTTTTCCACAAAATACAGGAGATTTTAGGCAGAATGTTCCCATTCTCTTTTATTGTATATTTTCCATATGATGTAAGTGAAAGGAGACTGAGGATAACATTCTGTCGAACATCTCCTGTTGTGTTCCATGGGGGAAAGAAAGTCAAATGAGAATGACAACATTTTTGGATGAACTATCCTTCTGAGTTATGGCTTGAGCGGACCAAAAAAGATCATGCAATAAAGAAAATAAGCCTGATGTTCATGGTAAATGGCAGTGGATTTGTATTGGAGGATAAAACTCTTTTATCACTGGAAACTCAGGTAATAAGTTGTCTTTTGTTTTACAAGGCCATGGCCAATTGGAAATGTTTTTCCAATTGGAAATGATGAATTACCATCTTAAACAACCTTAGAAATGGTCTTGTTTTTCAATCAACTATTAAGAATGCTCATATCCACTGGCGGCCAAAAGTTTGGAATAATGTACATATTCTGCTGTTTCGGAAGGAAATTGGTACTTTCATTCACCAAAGTGACATTCAACTGATCACAAAGTAAAACAGCCCCATCACTATTTGAAAAAAGTCATTTTTGATCAAATCTAGACAGGCCCTATTTCCAGCAGCCATCACGCCAACACCTTATCCTTGAGTAATCATGCTAAATTGCTAATTTGGTACTAGAAAAA
The DNA here is from genome assembly GCA_032164185.1 of Moxostoma hubbsi. Lineage (NCBI taxonomy): Eukaryota > Metazoa > Chordata > Actinopteri > Cypriniformes > Catostomidae > Moxostoma > Moxostoma hubbsi. Next base: position 9,921,849 of record JAVLUX010000215.1, read on the forward strand.
TCACATGCCATTATATCAAACACATCTGAAAGTTTTTTGGTTCATTAAATGAAGCTTAACATTGTTAATGTTACAAGCATCGTTTGTTTTTGAGTTGCCACAGTATGCAATAGACTTGCATGTGTGAAGATTTCATACAAAAGGTGTACACTACATTCTTCAAAGACAAAGGACAAGGCTCTAACAAGGGCAGAAAGAGATGTGGAAGGCCAGATGTACAACTAAACAAGAGGATAAGTCTCAGGGGTGCAGGCCTTATGGGAAGAATTGCAAAGAAAAAGCCACTTTTGAAAGAGAAAAATAAAAGTTTAGTGTGGGCAAAGAAACGCAGACATTGGACAACAGATAACTGGAAAAGAGTGTTACAGAACAGTGTTTCTTAAACCCATTGAGGTTTTGTGGGATCAGCTAGACTGTAATGTGCATAAGAAGTGCCCAACAAGACATCCACATCTATGACAAGTGCTACAGGAAGTGTTGGATGAAATGTCACCCGAGTATCTGGACAAACTGACAGCTAAAATGCCAAGGATTTGCGAACTGTCATTGCAGCACGTGGAGGATTTTTTTTTTTTAATGAGAACTCTTTGAGGTAGTTTAAGAAGTTTTTTTAAAAAAAAAAAGTTTCAAATTGTAATAATAATTTTTCACGTTATCAATGTCTTGACTATACATTGTGATCAGTTGAATGCCACCTAGGTGAAAGTACCAATTTCTTCCATAAGAGCAAAATCTGTATATTATTCCAAACATTTGGCCGCCAGTGTACTGTATGTGCTCATGGATCTTTATTGGCGATTGGCAGTGCACAATGAATACAGACTGTTGCTTACAGACTAACCAGAGAATCAGCCTGAATCACCTGAAACTCAACACCTCATACAGGCAAAGTTATTCTAGCACTATTATTGTTCTTCTAAAGCTGCTCCATTGACATCCATTAGTTTCCTACACTCAATATAACAAGTGTTTCTCCAGTTTTATGATGACATGGCACATGAGTTGATTATAGTTATAGTTCGGTCATATTATTGTATCGAGTATGTTGTCCAACAGAAAATGGTAAAAACAAACCAGATGGAAAGATGGGGAAAAAAAAACTCAAATCAAATTAACAGGCTAGTTTTTTTTTTAAACAGTGAAAATGGCACAAAAGGAGCATTTATGCACTTGTAAAAAGCACCCAAAACAAATCACTTATGATATCCCAGCCGGAGCTTTTTGAAGATAACTCACATATAGCATATAACAAGTCACAAACACAAAGCAAACAAGAAAATGTATTTTAGGCTCAATTAAGATTAGTTCGTAACCGCTCTGTGTCAAAAGAACTATAGTTTCAAATGATAAAATAAGGTGTTATACAATTAAATATTATGACGTGAAAGTTTAACATTCAGTGCGAAATCATGTTTATATGACACTTTCTTCAAACTTTTACTTTTTCCCTTTGGCTTAGGGGGCTGTTTTTGTGTAAAATACATCTAATAGAGACTAATCCGAAGCCAAAGTGTGAGGCACAGTACATGGTAATTCAAAGTCTGACTACACCTGAACATCCTCTAAAACACAGAATATGACATCTCCTTACACAAATGCTGTCAGAAGTATACCTACAGTCTCAGAAAGCCAAACTGTAACAGTCACCACATCTTCTGGGTTGAAGGATGCAGCTGATATCAATGACCAGATTCCTCTGAATAAAAATTATGTTACAAACAGGTCAAAACCAAGACCTATGGAAAGTAATATGAATCCACACTAAATTTGTGAGTGCTCTGTGGTAAAAATACAATCTTTGAATGAACAAATGCCTTATGGGAACTTTGAAAAACATTAAAAAAAAAAAAAAAGAAACAAAGAAAGGCAAGCCTGAGGTTGAAATGACAGTGTGATGAGCAGTGCATTAAAACAAAAATAAAATACAATAAACACTATAATAAAATATTCACACTCTAAAGGTGCAGAACATTTGTACACAAGTGGAGATGTACTTACAAATAACTGTAACACAGATGAAGCATCATCTCCATATAATATATTTTTGTGGCATAAGAGATAAACAAAACATTTACAAAAATAAAATAAGCAAAAACACTGATCTTTACAGACACACACACACACACACACACACACACACACACACACACACACACACACACACACACACACACACACACACACACACACACACACTTTCAAGCACACTGAAAATGGAATGACCCATGGTTTTAGTTCAGTTTTCTGTTGTTTTCCTTCCTATGTTCCCATCTCATCACCCCCTCCCATACAAGCCTGGATCTGCTTCTGTAATGACCATCTCCTCCCTCTATCCTCTGCCCACTTCAGTGGGCTTTCCCTGGGATGGCCCGTTAGGCTAGGCTGCCTCTTCCAGGGCTGGTAGCAGGCCTTTCTCTGTCAGATGGGCCTTGAGCGAGTTGAAGATATGTACCTGCTGGTCTGGTCTCAGAGCAAGAAGCTGCTGTATAACTTTAGTAGGGTTTGGCCCTCTAAAAGGGATGACATTTCAATGCACAAGGTTGATTACTTTAGAAATGGTCATGCTGTTAATGTGCACTAGGCTTACATTACACATTCAGAAAAAATTGGGGGGGGGGGGGGGGGGACTATAAAGTGATACAAGACAAGATATTAAGATATCCCAGCTAAGTAGAAAATCATCTGCATTGAACAAAGGTCTATTGCCCAGTTCATTAAAAGGCCACTACACAAAAATATTTGACTGCGGAATGCCACGATTGACCAATCAGAATCAAATATTCCAGAGAACCTTGTAATAATATTGTTTACAAATGCACAAACCATAATCTCCCATCAACAGTCTCTTAGAACATTTAACAAGCATTCAAACTATAAAAACACATGACCTTAATCATGTTTGTCTGGTTACTATTACAACACTGATAAGAAACCAATTAAGACTTGCAAATCTGAACCATAAATGCACAAGACAGTCCTACCTGATAAAGCTGGTGATGTAAACATTTACAAATGTAGCCATGAGGTACTGACAGTCAAAGCGGTCCATAATTCCTCCATGACCTGGAATGGTGTTAGCAAAGTCCTGCATAGATGGAGATCACAAGACACTTTGTGTATGACTGGAGCATCAGACAGAGGAAAATGCTCATACATCAGATCATGACTGAGCATCAATGTTTTATTACTTTATACTGGATTTCAAAGCCAGCTTAAGCTGTATTAGCTAATACTTTTGAGATACAGACTCTTCTGACAGACTCTTTCAGATCTGTTTGATGGAATGTGATTAAAAGGCTTTGATGGCCTCTGATGAATTACACCCACTTTGATCTTAAAGGCCCTTTTGAAGCCACTGGCGAAGAAGCCTCCAAATGGTCCCATGATGGATGCAAATGCAGACAGAGCAATGCTGTGGATCTGGAATGGGTACAACTTCACTGTGGTCTATGGAGAAAATGAGAGAGGGGGACATTTTTGGATCTGTCCATTAGACACAGGCTGTAAATGCATGGCAAATAGGGCTACAACTAACAATTATTTTGATAATCGACTAATATAATGATTATTAGCATGATTATTTGACTATTCTGGCATAACTGCAACGATTAATCATAAGCTCTTAACCAATTCAGCTTGTGCCTTGAGTTTGGAGGTTGTTTTAAATATGTGCTTACTAAAAATAAAGAGGACAAAAGCATCCATGTCCTTCACTGAATTACAGGAAGAAAAAACACTTAAGATTTAGGCTTAATCAGTAAACAATTCACTGCAAAAAACTAAATTATTTTGTTAAGCAATTTTTTTAAGTGTCTTTGTTAAGGAGTGTCTTGTTTTCCTATAGAAATATCTAAAAATCCCTAAAACGAGTTACGTTTAGCTGAGAAGCAACATAATATTTAGACTTGCTTTCAGAGAATATAATATATTATATTTGTGTATTTTGTATCCAAGTTTGTTTGTTTTTTTCCACTTGTTAAGATTAGTCCTGCCAGTGCATTAAGACAAAATCAAAATTATATTTAACATTCTCCGAAAACCAATTTTTATTACTTCCTGTATTGCTCCTCAAGTAAATGTACCCTGTTTTTAAGAATCATGAACCTCAGCCAGTTGAGCCCCAATTTTTCACACCTCAAACTGAGAAACGACTCTCGAAATGGGCAGGAAAATAAGTAAATATGTGGGCAGTTATTGTGGGCTTCAATCTCTCCCACTTATACTGGGTCACTTCACACGACTCATAAGCTGCTTCGGGTTAGTTTTTGCTTATTTACATGACATATTTCCATATTATTTTAACTTATATAAAGGATGAATTTAAGATATAACGGCGGGGTGTTACAGCAATATTTAAAAATATAGAACACTGGAGCTTTTGAACTTTAGAGAACCAGGGACCACCCACCCAGACTTTCAGCCAACCCAGAGACCTCCATTACAAAGAATCTTTATTCACATGGTACCAATTTATAATAACGTACATAATTAACATTACTACATTTTATAATGTTTACCAGATCATAAGTTAGAAAGATAGAAATGTAATACAAATTGTAGGTTCTATAGGTTTTATACAGATTTTCCACTGACCCCTTGAACAACCTTCAGGAGACCATGTGGTTAAAAATCATGGATTTAGAATATTGGTTACACACAATTTTTTTGTCAAAAGAATAAAGGCAGTGACAAAGAACTGTAAACGAACTGTGAAGCGGAGCTGTGACAAATCCACTATAAGTGGAAAGTCAGCAGATGGCTGTGTCTGGTAAACACAGACACAAAGAACGGAAGAAACAAAAAGAGAAAAGGTGAGGGAGAGGACAGAACAAGTGAGAGACAGGAGGAGCATGTGTAACAGACTGGCTATGTGTGAAAGTGTGTGTTTTACCCAGCCGGTGATGGACTGCAGTACAGATGGCAGGCCGTAGTTCTGAAGCTGGAAGAGCTCAGACGGCTCACAGTCCACCGTGAATCTGTTGGAGTCGTTATTAAACTCCACTGGACACACAAAGTAGCTGTAACCTGCCATTACATAGGAAAGCTGGAGAGAAGAGGTTAAGTGAGAAATTACATTTGTTGTTTAGCGAATTGCAGTCCACAGTGTTTCAGTCTAGGACATTAAATACTGTTTTAAAACAGGCTTGTGCCTTTAACAGCAAATATGACAGTGTAGGTTATGACCATGCCCAAACAGAAACTATACCCACAGAACAGATTTCCACAGAATATGAATACCAAAGTACTTCAAAAGTTCATTTATTAAACATTTTGGTTCATTTGATTATGGTCGCAGCTACCAATAAAAGTGTGTTACTCTCAGCTCAGTGCAACTCACTTTACATCACATATTTCAATCCATTCTGCAGATTTGACATGTTGTGTGAGAAAAGAATGAAGGGTTTTACTTACCAGGATCCCAAACACAACAGTGGAGAAGAAGCCGCCAATAAACCCCTCCCATGTCTTCTTAGGAGACAACTACACAAATAAATAATTGTTAAAAGTAGTAAACAAAGAATGATATGCAAATTCAATTTGAATATTACATATTGTATAATAGAATGTACTATCCATCTAAACTATATATATATTATATATATCTTATTAAAAAAACAAACATATATATATATATATATATATATATATATATATATATATATATATATATATATATATATATATATATATATATATATATATGTTTGTTTTTTAATAAGAGCTAAGAGCACAAACCTTGATGAGAGGGGTGCGACCGAAAAAGAAGCCAAACATATAAGCCATGATATCATTACAGATAACACAGGAAATGGGCACAATAAACCTGCACACACAAAAAAGACATTTATTATGATGATATTCATCATTTATTTTCTGGAACGACTTTGGAGTTTAAAGTATTATTTGGAGTATGTTAGTGGTAGACAGGTGGCATCATCTTACCAGATCATTCCCTCAAAAAGGTTATGAATGATTAAGTGGGACTGAGTCACCACAATCAGCAGGGTCACATGAGTCCAACCAAACTGGTGAGAGAGAGAGAGAGAGAGAGAGAGAAAAGGGATGAATAAATCCATTCTCTTCAAATCTGGGACAAAAAGGCAGCACTCTGACATGGAAAAGATAAGAAACTTGTGTAGGGTCTGCACTGAATACCAGCAAATATCCTTGAAGGCTGGTGTATGTGACATATGTATATATGAAAGTGTGTATGTGTAACATGTAGCCATGCCAGAGACGCCGGTTCAAATCTCGCTCAGAGCAGGTCGAGCAAGACCAGTTACAGTGGTGCCATGGCCCAGATGGAAGTGAGGTTTGGGGGGGGTGAGTGTAACAGTAGCCAGGTGATAGGTAGTTGTGTAGTGTGTAAATCTCACTACACTGGCCTCAAGAAGTGCACTAGCGAATGACGCTAGAGGCTGTAGCCTTTAGCCTCCTCGTTACCGTGCTCCCCTCCCATGCCGGAGACCCCGGTTTGAATCCCGCTATGAGCGGGTCAAGCTTTTACATGAGAAAATATAGGAGCACCACAGTGCGTTTGAGTGAATCCACAAGGTATACTGAATTTGAATGTTGTGCATAGGAGGATTTGAGTCAATATAGAGTAGGCTAACTTCAAACATAGACAAAATGCAATATTTACTATTCACAAATATCAGGGCTCCCACATCTTGACCTATGAATGTCCTGTACTTGTCCAATTATTCATCATGATTATTGCGTAAGGTTTTTATTTTTTTTTAGAATCTTAAAGATTGCATTCACAAACAGTAATTTCTAGCCAATAAAATGAGCTGGGCATATCCAAACAAAATATACTCAATATAGAAATGCCCATGACTTCGCCAGGCCTAGAAATCACAACTGAAAATGCCCTAACTTCCAAGGTTTTCCATGACAATGGGAACACTGAACAATGTACACTCACCATATAGAACTGCAGGCGGTAGTGCTTCTTCACCAAGCTCAGAACAAACATGCAGAACCCTGAAAAAGACAAACAAACCTCTGATAAGAGAGACCGCTCTGGCAATGCCATCCCACATGCGTCTACATGAATATTTTTGGGCCAGTCACACTGTCACTAATTATGCCCTGTTTGACAGGAACCAGCCAGTGGCCAATAATCCAGTCTAAACAAACAACACAGAATTTATTAAGCATCCTGTAAAAGAGAATCTTAAAAAATACAAATAAATGAAACTGTAGAACATGAACAATTTATACATTTTAAAACAGTTTGCTGAACAATTCAACTCTCACGGTGCAAGGACAATGGTTTATAAATGCAATACCCACCACATATTGTTTATAGCACTTTGTACTGGCAATTCATACATTTTAAACCCACTGCTTATTTTTTGTTTCACTTTGTAAAATCAGTTAATTGTTTAGTTACATAGACAATGTTTACATTACAGCTGAGCAGCAAACGGCAAAACGAACATTATTTCATAACAAGGGCTTTGACAGATAACCAGTTAGACTGGTAACTACTCACACCATGCAAGGTAAAACAGAGACATCAATAGGAGTATTTATACTTGGTCACTTCATGCATTTGATTGAATAAACACATTCCATTTATACTTGGCCACATCAATAAGTTTCTGCCAAACGTATACAAATCAGATCTTAATTCCTGCACTATATGCAAATAAAATTAACTTCTGTTATTATGCTAATGCTGGGTCGCGAATTTAAAAGAGATGACTTATTATTTGATTCCTAGAACGAGACTCGTCTTAGAGTCTTATACATCCATGCGCGTCAGCTGCACTTATTGCCAGTATTTAGTTTTAGTTTCATTCTGAGATCTGCAACAAATAAATGAAGAAAAAGGTCCTGTCTCTCCTACAACATGCATTAGTTTCTTACTTTGTTATTATTTATTGTGCTACGCAAACCCTGATAGCACACTTACATCATCCAGACATCTATTTGAGGTGTGTGTTTACATCTGGAAGACATATTTCATACGTTATTATTTGCCCATCTGCAATACCTCTATAAGACGTATGTCAATAAAACATACAGCAGATGACTTTTATGATTTAATATGTTTTTTAATCTCTTCTTTTTATGATGTTTAGCAGATGTTAATTAGATTGTGATGCTTTCCAGATGAAAAGTTTTTCTTCAACACTCAGTAACAACTGGTGTTTGTTCGCATTTTCCCCAATGCTGAGGTAGCACTGTTTGGGCGAAGTTAAGTTTACGTAAGTGGCTTGAACAGACATTTACACTTGACTGTAGATTAATCTGGGAAGCATACATACCACCTACGGAGGTGATCGTATTTATATCCATCTCAAATCAGTGTTGGATGGCATTTACACTTGGTCTTTTCATTATTGGATAGCAATCCGATGTGGTTAGCATCCTGTTGCTGGTCATTTGTTAGTGCATGCCATTGTCTCAGTGCATCATGGGTTCCTTTAATGGGAGCTTAATTGAAAAAAATTAAATAAAAAAAAAAACTTTGATGATTTGAGCAAGAATGAGCACTTTAACCAGCTAAGCTTACAGTAACTATACTGGTGGCCAAAAGTTTGAAATAATATACAGATTTTGCTAATTTCTGAAGGAAATTGGTACTTTAATTCACCAAAGTGGCATTCAACTCTGTGTTTTTTTTTTAGTTGTCACAGTATGCAATAGCCTGGCATGTCTTAAGGTCAATATTAGGTCAAAAATGGCAAACTGCTTTCTCTATAAACTGGTCAGTCAATCATTGTTTTGAGGAATGAAGGCTATACAAGGCTTGAAGATTTCAAACAAAAGTTGTACACTACAGTCTTCAAAGACAAAGGTCAACTGGCTCTAAGAAGGACAGAAAAAGATGTGGAAGGCCAGATGTACAACTAAACAAGAGGATAAGTACATCGGAGTCTCTAGTTTGAGAAATAGACGCCTCATGTCCTCAGCTGGCAGCTTCATTGAATTCTACCCACTCAACACCAGTTTCATGTACAACAGTAAAAAGAAGACTCAGGGGTGCGGGCCTCATAGGAAGAATTGAATAGAAAGAAAAAGCTCTTTTGAAACAGAAAAACAAAAAGATTAGAGTGGGCAAAGAAACAGACACTGGACAACAGATCATTGGAAAAGAGTGTTATGGATCTTACTCCCACTGAACATTTGTGGGATCAGCTAGTCAGTAAGGTACATGAGAAGTGCCCGACAAGACAGCCACATCTATGGCAAGTGCTACAGGAAGTGTGGGGTGAAATATGAAATGAGTATCTGGACAAACTGACAGCTAGAATGCCAAGGATCTGCAAAGCTGTCTTTGCTGCACATGTAGGATTTTTTAGGAGAAATATTTAGTTTAAAAATGTCTAATTGTAAAACAAATTTTTCACGTTATTAATGTCCTGACTAGTGCATGACCGATTTATCGGTCGGCCGATATTAGCCTTTCACCGATATATTGGTATCGGTGTATATGTTTTCCAATATGTGCAGATATGAAAACTTTTTTTCATAACATAATGCAGGAAAAAATGCTTGGGGTGATTTAGAATTGGTGTCATACATAGTTTGTCCTGCAGTGTACGCTTCAACTCCATTGTTTACAGAGCTGAGCTGACAGTGGTTCTACAGACAGTGCGGATTTAAGTGGTGTCTTCACGGTAAGTTGATAACTAGTTTGTAAATTACATACTGGACAGTTAATAAACAACGACCCTATCATTTTCCCTTTTCAATATAACTAATGTAGCATTAACCCGGTCCCTGGCAACCATGTCACTCATGTTTATCACATCTGTTTGCCATGTTAGCCAGCAATAATTTGTCAGTGCAGTCAGTAATGTAGCAGATTAAAAGGTAAACATCAGAGCATCTTTTTGCAGCTCAACAGACAATGTTGCAGTGGTGGATTGTGTCTATTGAGTGTTGATTTCATGCTACTTTGTTACCTAGTTGGTTTGACGCAATGCTGGAAAGTTTTTATTAAGCTATAATTTTAATTTATCCTTCATTTAAATGGTCAGCATCTGACAGATACTGAACATACAGTACTGATGTTTATTTAGATAATTATTGTATTTTTATTTATTCTTTATTTTCTCAGTGTTAATTTTTTGAATTTGCTGACAATGTATAACAATAATGTAAAATATTCTTTGATAAAAATATTTGTTTTGAAAGCAGACTTTTGAGTACCTTTGCATATCAGTGCAAAATCGAAGCACAATCCACTTAGAAAATGTTTTTTTCATTCCAGCTCAAAAATTAACTATATTGGCAATCTGTGAATGTTTCACCTCTAAAATCGGAATCTATCTAAAAAACAAATCCTATATAGGTCGGCTCTAGTCCTGACTATACATTGCGATTAGTTGAATGCCACTTTGGTGAATAAAAGTACCAATTTTATTTCATAAGAGCAAAATACATCTGTACATAATTCCAAACTTTTGGACGACAGTGTATTACAACACTAATGCAAGAAAATGCATCGATATTGTGGTGTATCTGAAGAATCTGACAACTAGCAAGTCAATGGTAAGATGATATCTTGAAATATGCCATCTTGTAGCTTGAAAGAGAAAATTTGATTCAAATGTTTTATGACCAAGGGAAGCACAGTTGGGCAGAGAGCCTAACAACATCCTGGCACAACACAAGCTTAACACCTAAACCAAAAAAAAAACAAAAAACCTTGAGCTATTGCTCTGTCACCATGCCTGTGTGTTAATGCTGGGAAACTTTCAATTTTAAAAACTTTCACCTACTCCAGTTTAATATGCAGAGAGAACTAGAAGTAAGCCATTCATAGGTTGATTTTCTTGAAAACTAAATGCTGTGGTTCTGTGGCACTAAAAAAATTGTTCTATTTAAGCTACCTGTCCAGTTCGACCTAGCATAACAAGCATGAGTTTGGGGTGGGAATATCTGTTTAATTGATCAACAGCAGAAGGGGGAGTATTCTGGAAAGCTGTTTGAAAACAATGTTTATTTTTGCAATTCCATTTGGTGGCATCAGTGCGTGAGATGAAAAGGCAAATTTGTGGGAAATGTTCTGACCTGTGAGGTACAGGGCAAAGGAAATAAAGCGATGGTATTTGCTGAGGATGCGTAGAGGCTCCTCCCTCTGCACCAGAGTGAAGAAGCAATCTGTCACCGTTTCCCCATAGAAGAAGTAGTTCACACACAACAGGAAGTACCTGACAAAAAGAACTACATTTAGCAGTCAGACACCATTATGAAGGACATTCACATCAATTGATTAATAAACATGTTTCTAATTGTTGTGGAAGAAATTATGATAGGCCCCTGTTGTTGTAAGACACAACAGATAAGAGTATGAACAGGCTAACATAGGGCTACATGAAAGATCGCTCATTTATTCTAGACAGCAGAATTCTACTCTGTGATTCTACTCCTGATTTGCCAGATAACTAATTTACAGAAACTAAAAATGAGTGCAAAGAAATCCACCAATCTTTGAAATGTCCTAAGGTGAATCTTTTGACTGTAGGGTGAATTTTTTAGGACAGTTAAGACTTACGACAATTAGTGCTATCTGTCTTGATTAAATGGCAGATTTTAAAAGTGCTGAAATTTTACATCATATACTATATACATCTTTCCCTATCCAAATCCACTCATTTCCTTCTTAGGAAAGAAAACAAAACAAAATGTAACAATATAATTCTTTAAAAAAAAAAAATCCAAAGTATAAAGATAGAAATGTACTAAAATAGCACTAATTCAATTAACTTTAAATACAAATTAAGTCTAAGTGGGAACTTGAATAATTGAAAGAATTATGCAACCATAGGCTACATATTCATTGCAATGTGCATTAAATCTCATCCTCCACAGATTATGGCAATCCATTTTGCTACAGAAATCATAAAGCCACGTTCATGATTCGTGTAAGGGTGTCAATGCTAGCGTCAAGTGCCAATGCGCTTTCAAACAACCTCTCATTCTGAATTTTCAGGATAGTTAAGACTCTATATGCTTCTGTGGTAATTAAATTGTGCTTTTACAGATGCTGCAAAGTACTTGATTTCCCGTCTGGGCTTGTTTTGTACAATAAATAGCATTAAGAGGTCCTTTTCACATTGTTTGATCATTGACATGATGGTTGTATTTGTGCGTCATTGTAATGACTCTGGGAGGACACATCACAAAGGTTGCGCCCTGCTCCAACCAGCGTATATGCATTAATAGTGATTAAGAAAAATTACAGCGCTAACATTTTTTTAATTAATCACATACATTAATGCATTAACTTTGACAGCAATAACACCAATTAATCAGATCCTTCGAAACTACAATTCTCAGTATCCTACACCAATGCAAAAAAAATTTAAATAATAATAATAATATCTTATTTAAATTGCAGGGTACAAGCAAAGTCAGTGTAGTATTTGTTGTACTGAATTTGATTTGTTTTTTTGCTTTTTTTGCATTAAGTAGTGAGATTTTTGAAAGGAACACTACAGTTTGACTGTGGTCTAATCCAGAGTGCATTTACTGTACCTCTATACAGCTGGTGATATCATGAATAGCTGGATAAATAAACGAGCAAAGCAGTTATTAATTTAACACAAGAAAATTAACACCTTGTAAAACATCAAGCCAAAAAGATAAGAGTTGCAAAAGATAATATGCAAGTAATGATGATGACCTCTAATTACAGGCTTGCACAGTGGGAGAGAGAGACAGAGAGAGATCTGGGTTGAGAAATAATGAGAAGAGGGAGGGAGGGAGTGACTCAGATAAAAAAAGGTGACAGGTGCATGTCGCAGGTCTCACCAGCTTAGTGTTCTGAACCAGGGAAGGTGGTACGAATGATACACACTGTAACCAATTGTGATGATCTCATGGAAACACTTGATCTGAACACACAGCACCTGTGAAAGAAAGTGAGGGAGAATTGTATCTGTAGCCATTTCTTGAATGGTTAATCATAGAATAAAATGGACACCGATTATGCTAAGTGACATTGTGAGACAGAAATAAAAATAAATAAATAGTAATAAACACTTCTGCAGAGGTGATTATGATGATTTTAGAGATGAGAAGAACCCTGGTTTATTTCTGACCCTGTTTCTGGTGTAGACAGTACTATACATCACACCTTTGAAAAGATAGCAGCAGCAATAAAAATGCTTTGGCTTATGCTGTCGGAGCTTATCAGCTGCTGGGTGATGAGTACTGCTTCATCATCCCCATTGCACACCTGATACATTTCCCATCTCCATCTAGAGCTCCATCTGCAATGGAGGTATTTTCCGTGTGCATCCATAAATGATGGCTTTGATTGCATTAATATGCAAATGTTCATTTGCATATTTATACTTAATTGACAATCTTTCTATCTTCTTTAAGCATCCTAACTGATTAAGCAGGAAGGTTCCCTCACTCTGAAAGTCTTTGTCAGTTTCTGTCTTCGTTATATAAGAATGGTAATGGTGGAGTATAGACTTTACTCTATCCTTCACTGCCTATTTCAGAAATCGTTAAAAGTCAATTTTGTAAGAAAGTATCAGCTAAGAACAACAATATAAAGATAGTACCCATCCAGAACTGCACTGGCTGATGCAGCAATTATGCATTTGTTGCTGTAAACTGCTAAGAGGCAATATAACAATATATAATGTTTTCACACTGCACCTGTAAGGAAGTTCACCAGCTCAATTGTTGAAATAAAAAAAAATTAATAAATGGCATTTGGACTCAACAAAATAACAGGAAGAGGGGACACTTACAATCATCATCAGCACAATTGGACCCAGATAAATAATGAAGAAAAAGAAGGAGATCATGGCCAGAGTGAGGATTCCCCGCACCCACCAGTTCTTCCATCTGCAGGGGAGACAAACACATTAATGCAAAGCATAATGGGCAGAAATATAATCTTCCTAATGTGAGGGAGGACTAAAAGCTCATGTGGCCTCTTTACTGAATGAATCATCTGCACTGTGCCTGGGATTTACAACAACGGCCTGAAATTAATTTCTGAATTTCTGGGGGGTTTATACACCTTTGCTGGGGTAAAAACTTGCAACACTAAAACATCCAAAATTTCAGATGGATGCGGGGTCCACAAACCGACAGGAACTCTTTGTTGGGACATTTTTGCCCCAATATTATGAATTTCAGGGGCATTTTTGCCCAGAGACCCAATTAACCCTGGATGGAACACTAGAGAGATAGAGATGAGAGATGTAAAAGTGATTACGTGTCTCTCTTCACCATGCAGCTGCCTGCCTTGTCAAATGTGCTGCATTTTGACTAATGATAGAGCGCCAAAATCTAAAAAGTGCAAAACCTATAGATCGCTCCAACTGCACACGCTTGCGATGTTAACTTTGCTGATTAGGAGCGTTAGTTTTATTGTGTCGCTCACTAACAGAGACACAGTATCACACCATTTGAATGTCGAATTAACAGGTTTAGAAAGGTTTATTCATCTGTAACATCTTAAGTTCACTAACTATGGGACAAAGTGCTCTCTCAACGTGTGCGCCTTCACTAAACTCAACAAGTGTTCAACACGCTACTGACAGTTGCACATGGGAGAGGGGTAGAGATATAACAGATTTACAGATTAACAGCGCATCTTCTGGAATTAAAGTTCGATATAAAAACAAGTTGATTGATTTGATTTGTCCAACTGTAAATATTAGTTTAATAATTTGCAGCTGCACTGTAATGTGAATAAAGACATCTGGGAATTTCAAGCTGAATTTCAGGCTGTGTTATGAGTTTTGGAGTGGAGACATGTTTCACTGTGTACTGTACAAGCTGTATATGGATGAAATGTGGAAGCTAGGGTGTTCTAATTGGTTGCAAGGACATTACAGTTGTATTTTGAGTATATTTATGTTCATTGCTTCAGTATATGGTAGCAAGAGTATTCTAACTGGTTGCTAAGGCATTGCTATTGTGTTTTCAGTGTATTTATGTTAATTGTTTTGAGGGTTTTTTGTTCATCACTATAATGTGTTAGCTAGGGTGTTCTAAGTGGTTGCTAGGACATTGCTATGGTGTTTTGAGTGTATTTATGTTCATTCCTACAGTATATGGAAGCAAGAGTGTTCTAAGTGGTTGCCAAGACCTTGCTATGGTGTTTTGAGTGTTGTTTTTTCATTGCTACAGTATATGGTAGCAAGAGTGTTCTAAGTGGTTGCGAAGGCATTGCTATGGTGTTTTGATTGTTTTTTGTTCATCACTATAATGTGGTAGCTAGGGTGTTCTAAGTGGTTGCTAGGGCCTTGCTATGGTGTTTTGTTTCCCATTGATATAATGTCGTAGCTAGGGTGTTCCAAGTCATTGCTATGGTATTTTGAGTGCATGCATGTTCATTTCTACAGTATATGGTTGCAAGTGTGTTTTAAGTGTTTGCTTGGGCACTGCTATGGTGTTTTAAAAGTTTTTTGTTCATTGCTACAGTATAATGCAGCAAATATGTTCTAAGTAGTTGTTAGGACATTGCTATTGTGTTTTAAATGTTTTTTGTTCATTGCTACGACATATGGTAGCTAAGCAGTCCCAGTTTCAGATCAAAATAACGCACAACCATTGTACAATTGAGGATGCTTTTATGTCAATTTGAGGGTGCTTAGGAGCACTTGCCGGAATGTAATACTTATGCTTGGGGTTTTGAAAATCCCCAAACACCAAATATGAACAATATTAGTAGTAGTGATTATATTGATAATCACTAATAATTATTTAATTCTAGTTTGTTTTGGGAAATTGCTGTTACCGGGAAGAGAGGCCTGAAAGGGCTTTGTTGAGAACCTCTGGTGTGTCATCAGCTGGAACAGGAACTTCAGCAACACCAGTGTCTGGTTTAATCTCACTATCTGATGCTCCATCTCTCTCTGACTTTCCCTCCGTTTCAGATCCCTGGAGACAGACAAAGAGAGATAAATTCATCTATCAGTATTTGTTTATTAACATAAAAGAGTTCTGCAGATATCTAAATCCATGTGATTTGTGAAACAGTTGTCACACTTTGCTTGTAAGCATTGTTGAAAAATTTCAGATTTTTTTGTTTATTGCCATTCATTTGTAGATTAATTAAGAGCTAAAATCGATTGAAAATACATAGGCAAAAAGGTAAATGAGAATAAAAGGATGAAGAAAAAAATTAATTATTAGGCATGCTTTTTTTTGTTGTTAAAATCTGTATTTTGGTTGCTCAGCAGTTAAGGCTCTGGGTTACTGACCAGAAGGTTTTGGCCACCAAAACAGCCATTTAAATTACTTTAAATAATGGTTAGCACCGACACTAATGTATAGGCTATACAAGGCAAAATCTGTATGTAATTGTAGGCTGTAACTGTGGCGTTTAAACTATAAATACTAATGACCTACCTTCATCGCCATAGCAACAGGCTTTACTATGTGTTATAGTCAGATGGAGTTGGCCGAGCTGTCACAAATTTTCTAGAAATATCTTTTCTCTCTGTTTGATATGAATAATTTGGACCTGCTTACAGAGAGTGCCCCCAAGCTAATAGACCACATCCTGCACTGATACTCAACAGCTTCCTATGAACCAATGGCAAGATCTATGGAAGGATCCAGGGTTGCCATGGAAATGGACTACATCCTGACATTAAGCATGCCAGAGTTAAAAATACCATCCCTTCCCTGCCCACGCCCTCCCCCGTCTCTCAACAACTGCAAATAGGTAATCAGGAACTGAGGACATCCCACTTTTCCTGAGAGAGAGAGGGTGGAAAAGAGATACATCGCACCAGACCCATGTTCGTCTCGGAGTATGAGCAACAGAATTTGTCAGACAGCAGTATTTGCTGTGTGTTGGCCATCTGGAATCTTGGAATACCTCGACAAATGCAACAGCGATAAAATGACACAGTACAAATGAGATGACTGATGTTAGCCATCTGTTAAATGTGTTTGTGTCATTCACCACTCCAAGACAGATTTACATCTGATATTATTTGATGTTTGGGCAGGGCCCATCCGGAAGACCCATGTTGTCACTGTTTGCTGACTACAGCAAATAAAGGCAAAGTCTAAAGTCTCTCTGGAACATTTTACCAACTTCATTCCAAACTCAACAATGGCACAATCTGTTTCTCAATCTATATCACATTACAATCTAATGTAATAAACTCAACAGGGCTCTACATCGTCTCATTCAGTCTCTAATTACAAATGAATTCCAAAAATTCTCACAGTAAAAAATAAAATAATAATAAACCAAGTAAAAGATACTGCATCTGGTTTATTTTGCTATAATGACTTACATTTATGCATTTGGCAGACGCTTTTATCCAAAGCAACTTGCAGTGCACTTATTACAGGGACAATCCCCCGGAGCAACCTGGATTTAAGTGCCTTGCTCAAGGACACAATGGTGGTGGCTGTGGGGATTGAACCAGTGATGTTCGGATTACCAGTTATGTGCTTTAGCCCACTACCACCACCACCACCACCACCACCACTCCGACTTGTACATCATTACAATTTACTTGAAGTGAAAAATCAGTCCTCCTTTCCTGTTTAATTAATCAAATCGCACAATCATGCAGAACATCTCAGGTTTTTAAATCCATAAGGAACTCTTTCTCGATAGTGGCAGTGATGACAGCCGACTCGTCAGCAAGATCTCACGCTCTTTGCTTTCAAATTACATCGCTTATAGCGTGATTTTGTCACTCAACACCAGCTAGAAAGCCTGGGCTGGGACATATCCTAAAGATCACACCCAAAAGAACAAATAAATCAATCTGATTGGATGATGAATTTGACAATCTGACTTAAGATGCCTATTCACTCCAGTGTAGCAAAAATTCTGAAGGCCTGATGGGTGGAGCTCAGACTCACGTGCTGCTTTGGCCGAGGAGCATGGCTTCGGCCATGTGATTTGTGAAACAGTTGTCACACTTTGCTTGTAAGCATTGTTGAAAAATTTCTGATTTACTTGTTTTTTTGCCATTCGTTTGTAGATTAATTAGGAGCTGAAATCAATTGAAAATACATTAGGCATAAAGGTAAATGAGAATGAAAAGATTAAAAAAATATTTAATTATTAGGCATGTTAGGCCAGCAGAGAGGGCTTTTTTTTTTCTTTTTTTTTAATCTGTATTTTGTTTGCTCAGCAGTTAAGGCTCTGGGTTACTGACCAGAAGGTCATGGGTTCAAGCCCCAGCACCACCAAGATGCCACTGTTGGGCCCTTGAGCAAGGTCCTTGACCCCATCTGCTCCGGTGGCACCGTAACATGTTTGACCCTGCGCTCTAACCCCAGCTTAGATGGGATATGCGAGAAAAAAAAAGAAATTTCACTGTATTTGTTCAAATGTATAATGTGTGACAAAAATAATAGCTTCTTCTATTGGCTAATTTCTTTTAAATATTGGTGCATCTCTAGAAATAGGTTACAATTATGCAAAACTGTAATCGTAAACTAATTGTTTTAGTTATTTCTCAAATATGAGCCTGTAATGAAGTAAAATGTGATTAGATGGACCAGTACAAGATCAACTGAATGAGGGCAGCACAATTTTTAATTTGCATGATCAAAAATTAGGTTAGACAAATGCCTTGGTGTTCCAGATGGGCAAGTGATCTCATCGCCTTGATAGAGAGCCTGCCACTACACGAGCGAGCGAGCAAGGTTACAATATTTCTTTGTTCTCTACATTCAGTATGGACTGAGACGTTTACAACTCTAAAGATAGAAAAGGCTGTTTCTTTCTTCATTTGAGGAGAGAAACCACAAAATTCCAAAATTGACACAAAAAAAAACTACATAAGTGTGCAGGAGGAAGTTATATGGTCTACCTCACAACCCAATGACCAGAGGAAATTCTCAGAAACTACTGACTAAGGATATTTCCAGATAAAGCTTGTACAGAAGAGGGTTACCTAAATAATTCCTAATATTGGAAACCATGCAAAACCCAATAACATCCTGCTGGCAAAACCTGCCCTTTCATACCCAGGGAAGAGTACAGTAGACACATTAGTTTGAAATTGTGAGGTCTCCACAGTTACTCAATATTAATATAGACATAAATCATATAGAAATGTCATAGGCCTATTTATACTGTGAGCTTTACTAAACTGTGAGGTTTAGTTTAAACCCATGTACTTCTGCTACATACAAAAGATGTTTACTCACCCATCTGCCCAGATCTTCCCAATTCTCCATTATTTCTACCATAACTTCCACCCAGCATGAAGATTAGTCCATGCACTCCAGAACTCTGCTGAAAGTACAGCTAATCCAGAACATTTTAAACCATGGTGTGAGTTCAACCTCACTGCCCTGAACAGTGCAGAGATTGTTCATGCCACTTAACTTAATTTCAGTAAGAAGGCAACAGCAAGAAATACACTGGGTGCTGATACGTGCGTGTTGTTTTATTTGGACAGGCAGGAAACCTCCAGTATTTAACCAGCACAGGAAGAAGAACATCTCCAGATCCTGGTGCTGGAACTCTCCCCATGAACTCTAGTGCTAAAAGCTATGACCATTCATCAAACAAATTAATATCAAGGCATTAAAACCTCTGATCTTATTTTCCTGGGGGGAGACAAGTCACATGCACGCGTGAACCAAAAACACAACGACTCACAGCAGATATTTTCTCCATCCATGACATGACAGCATGTAGCTTATATGATAGCCACAACAACAAACAACTTTCTTTCTTTTTATCCGTTACCTTATCCTCCGAGTGCTGATCCTGTAGCTCTTTTTCCGTCGCTCCTCGGTGTCGTAATTCTGTCATGATGTCCTCGGTTTGCTGAAAATAAAGGCCTGAAAACGATAAGGCAGCAATCGAGTGGCGTTGCTGTTCGTTTTCAATAATGTTATTGGGACGTAGAGGGAAGTGACTGCGCATGCGTGTGGAAACGTTCAAGGCCAAGGGAGCGCCATCTGGTGGCCGGTGACTATTCAGAAGCTAGCTAGCTAGCTAGATAGATAGATAGATAGATAGATAGATTCCCTTTCATGTAAAAAAAAAGGTTTAGAAAAGTTTATGATTTCTGGAAAAATTTGGAATTTGAGATAAGTTCTTATCGCTTAAACTGCAAATACTCATTTTAAGGTATAGCAAAACTGGCAGATAATTTACAAGCAATTGGTAAAGATCCTGATTTCATGCCAAATAGTTTAGATAATACATTTAAGTTTTGGGCAGATAGAGGTCTGAAATGATATCACCAACTGTTCACTGATATAATAATGGATACATTTTCAAAGTTAGCAAAATGTACAAGTTTTCTAATGCACAATTGTTTACAGGTATGAAGATAGGTATTAACAGAAGTTAAAGAAAAATACATAAAAAAGGAAATTCATCCATTAATACATTATATAAATGATACATACAATACAGCTAATCCAATAAAAATGTTAGGAATTGAAAATGTTAGCATTTGGAGTGAATATGCTTGGAAAATATTAATTTGATTTTTTTTTTCTACATAACTTATTGGAATGAAGTGATTAGACAGGTTAATTTAATATTTAACTGCACAATAGAAATACATCCAGAATAGCTTATTTTGGGTAAAATGCCATTGTCCTAAAGAAATAAAACTGAACAAATATATTTAGGGTAATCAGAATAGCAGATAACAAAAAAACAGCTTAAACCAGAACCCCAACAATTTCAAAGATGGAGAGAAACAATATCAGCAATATACCAAATGGAGAAAGTAACATTTAGAATGAATTATAAAAGTCTGGAATGTGAACATAAAATGGGATTTGCTTGAAAATGTTATAAATTAATTTAGATAGATTGTTTCATTCAGATTCTTGATTTTTGAACTGTTGCTCATGCTCGTGCACACAATCCATAGGGACGCGAGTGAGCATCGACCAAAACAATGACATAACGTACAAAGAGACTGCACGTGATTCACCGACATCAGGCTGACAGATGAGGTAGCATAATTAAAATTACACAGTTATGATAATTTTAATACAAACTTTGAGACTGTATATTATATTTGACTCTCCAGTGCTGAATCAGGGCTAAAACAAAGTGTGGATATAGGTCTGACTATGCAAGACCGTAGTTTGAAGTAATCAATTTTCTTTGCATGATACTTTGTCTGCATTTAGATAGCCTATGTCGGCGTTAGCTAGCTAGCCAGCTTTATCAATAGCTGTTAGCTAAATTTGGTGGATGATGACAGTAGCTGTTTATAAAATAGACTGCACATTATAAATACATTACTGGTCAAAAGTTTTGAAACACTTACTCATTCTTTATTTTATTTATATATAAATATATATATATATATATATATATATATATATATATATATATATATATATATATATATATATATATATATATATTATGCAAGGTTACCTTGTTGCAGACTGTAGATGCTATTTAATAGCGGAAGAGAAGCTACAGTCTGAGGCAAGGCTCTCAGGAGCTTACATAAAAGTCACATCCTTTGGATTTTCCCGGCAAAAACGACCCGCTCCATTCACATGTAAATCAGTCTACAGGTTTAAATAGGCAATCTAGGAAATCCAGGAAGGGCTCATTATAAATTGCGTTACAAGCTGTTCACAGATTGGCAAAAATAAGGCAAATGTTACAGGAAAATGTTACATATTGCACCTTTAAGAGATATCTGGGAGTGACTTGATTGCGTCAGATATGTAATTTTACTCACATCTGACTGGTTCAACATCTGTTAGAAATCTGTAATCCAGAATTAAAGCTGCTACAGAGCAGGTTATCTGTATAGTGTAAATTGCTGTGGCGATGAACACTGCTAAAAGCCGACCAACTTTCACGGTACTTAAAATCTGAGGTTTAGGCAAACTAAACAAAAACTTACATGGCTAGCCATAAAACCGGCTTCATGGTATCCAGTTGGTTTTGGGTGAGACGCATGCACAGAGCACTAGATGGCGCTAAAGATAATGTAATCAAGCTTGAAATCATGATCATGCCTAAAGACTGCTGTCAAGATGTACAGTGAAAAGTTACATTTTAGTCTGTTCTCACCTAAAACTATCTGGATCACTTCAGAAGACATTCATTAAACCACTGGAGTTTTATTGTTTTTATGCTGACTTTATCTCCTTTATGAAGATTTTGGGGATCTGGTCATCATTCACATGCATTTTATGGACCTACAGAGCAGAGATATTCTTCTGAAAATCGTTTGTGTTCAGCAGAAGAAAGAAAGTCATACATATCTGGGATGGCATTGAGTGAATGATGAGATAAGTTTCATTTTTGGGTGAACTATCCCTTTAAAGAGGTGACATGAGGAATACATTTTTACTTAATTGTACTATAAAAACATATTGTAAATTTCAGAACTGAAAACGTCCTTTATTTAAGCCAAGCTGCAAAAACAGCTTGTTTGAAATTTGTAGAACTAGTGACGTCACAAGGACCAAATACATCTGTATATGACGGCCTCTTCAACAAGACATCAATGCCTATTTTTTGTCATTGTACACGTGGCCTGCCTACTGGTGCTCAGTCAGTCACACAGGTGAAGAGGAGAGAGATGGGCCTGTCATGGGAGATTAATTTACTCCAAAGAAGACTTAGACAGGACACTTTCATGAGCCTATCTGGATTTAAATGTTTTTCTACTTAAAGATGCACTAGACCGGGGGACGGCAACCTATGGCATGCAAGGTGGGATAATCACTGGCACGCCAGCAACAGCGAGAGAGGAGTAGACTATTTTATTTATATGAAATTCCGCACATGCATTCCAATCTACATCTTGATGTAATCCTTCCTCATATCACGCAGCAACATGTTTTCCTATGCTGAATGGGATGCTAAGCAAAAATTTTAAATGTGACGAGACTACAATACATCCAACAGACGCGTGCAGCGCGTGCAAGCCATTCGTGCATCATGAGCCGGCAGCGCTTCACAGTCAGTTAATAACGCGAGTAAACGTGCCCACTTTGTTTCGGTCAGGCTGAGCGGATTACAGCCTACATTCCGTGTTTCATTTGTTTCTTTTTGCTTTGAGAACAACACGTGATGTAAGAAAGAGAACACCACTATTAATCCTTGAGATTTCCAAGCCAGTATACAGGTACACCCTCCTTAAACCATGGTCACACTCAAAATTACATTACAAGATAAAAAGAGAAAACATAAACCCACATCATGGGGTTAAAAAAATCATTGTATATATTAAAAGTGTAAATGAAACCTGGAAATATAGTTTTAGGATTTTGAGCTAAATAGTTGATTGGCTTGTGATGCGCGTATGGCTTGCAGACGTAACGCAAGTCTCGTCACAGTTTAATAGTGTTTAGCTTCCCATTCAGCTGATGAAAACACGCTGCATGATCATGAGGAAGGATTACATTAAGATGTAGATTGGAATGCAGGTGCGAACATTTCAATTTGGGTTGCCGACCCCTGCACTAGAAGAATGGACTGTTATCATGCATCTCGCGCCACTTATAAAAGACGAAATGTCAAGTTATAACTCTAAGAAGGATATCTCCATTTTATTTAATTTTGTTGTTTTGCTCTTTTGAATGTGACCTGGACTGTTTTTGCATCTATCTGTGCTATTTTTTATTGTTTTGTAAACATGCACTAGATGGATGTTTTTGATCGTTTTATTGCGTTTCCAGCAGTGTGCACCTTTTTTAAAAGTGGTAAAAACACAACTTTTAAAAACGCATGCAGTCCTGTGTGTAAACAAACATGGAAGATGTTTGATGTGAAGACCAGCGTCTTTGCTTTGGCCTATTGAAGTCAGTTAAAGAGCCCAACAACACTGTGGATTGCATTATGTTTGCATATTCAGAACATTTCAGCGTGGATTGTATGTGTTTTTGGCTCATACCAGCATGGATTGCTTGTGAACCAGTCACAGTATAATTCAAGGAACTGTTATTGAAAAATGGGGCAGTTAAAACACTATTGGACTGCAAAACAGTAAGTAAAGAATTTATTTAATGAATATTTCAAGTCATGACTCTTTGATAGTTTTGCTAGAGTGAACAGTTTAACATAATCAGATGAAAAGTGTTGGATGTAGGTTATATTTTAATCCTGAAATGTAGTTTTATAAATGTTGCGGAGTTTTTATTCCTTTGGATTTTGTTTCAAATATGGCTGTATTGGAAGGACTGCATGATGTTAGCCAAACATAAGAGTTGGCATTTACATTGAAGTCTTAAAGCACCAGAGATCTTAAAACTGAGTGGTTTAGACAGAAGGCCAGAGACTGGGTGGAAAATGATGATGAACTTTACTAACATTATAAGTGGGCCTCATGGAAGAATACAATTAGAAACAAGAGTATGTCATGACTCATGACCCCTTTAACATTTCAATTAGAGATTAGCCATCTCCTGGACATTACTGTGAATGGCATGTGCAGGATCCTTGACTAGCTGACCTGTTAAAATAATTGGCATGCGATAAAGTATCTTATGGTTTACCTGGAATAGAACATTGGGCTTGTTGACAGAAAATGTTGGCCTGCCTGTCCTACCTAGTGACCAGAAGTCATGCGTCAGGAAAATTCACACAACTGAACATTTGCTGAATTTCATTTACCATTCCATGTGCGCTCTCTCTCTCTCTCTCTCTCTCTCTCTCTCTCTCTCTCTCGTGTGTGTGTGTGTGTGTGTGTTTGTGTGTGTTTGTGTGTCGCTGTGAGAGCATGGGTTTGAGTGGTTTACGAGGTTTTTTAGGTTACAAACTGATAATTACAAGGGTATTATGCAATGTGGTTTATGAGGACCTTTCTAGTGGCTCCATAATTCAGTTCGCTTAAAAAACATACAATGTTTATAGATAAAAAATTAGGTTCAGGGTTAGTTCGTACAGTATAAAAATCATCATGTCTGTGGAAAGTCATAATGATAGCCACTCCAACATGCCCGCACGTGTGTGTGTGTTTGTTTGTGTGTGTGTGTGTGTAAAAGGCCTCTGAAAATAGGGTTAGGAAATATTCAAAGAAGACAGCATAAGGTAATACATGCATTTCTATATGAAATGCATGTATTATTCTATCAGATATTTACAGATAAAATTCTATCAGATATTCTCATGTGAGTATTTGGTATTAATTGAGTGTAAAATATCAAACGTTGTCAGCGTTTTTACATGAAAGTACGTGACATGATTTATGTACAGTACATGTATTTATTGAGTAGAAAACAGAATGTAGTGCATTAACTTAAAACATTATGAAATATCTTATTAATATAAAGAACCAATTAATTTAAAAATATATATTTCTATTCAAAAATTAAAATAAAATATTCAAGTACAAATTAGTATATTACACATGATAATTAAATGATTAAACTACAATTACTACAGCTGACAAAGCAGTATTTTTTGTTAAACGCTTCCAAGCAACACTTTATGCACTGAAAATATATTCAGTCTTTTTCATGTTATATGCAAACCTTAATGTTTATACACATTTTGTTTATTTTCTATTAGAGAAAACAGAGTCCACCACTTGTACGTCCAAGTTCAGTCTCTTTACTGAGTGGAAATCTAGATACTGTTTTCCACCAAAAATCCACAGCATCTTGGTATGAACTAATGGATCAAATGTTTAGAGATAATGGGAGATCCAAACAGTGAAGACGTGCAGAACTATTCTGTTCTCCAAAGAAGATAAACTGTATATGTATTAGCACAAGCAAACTGGTCATCCAGTCACATTTGACCCCATCACTACATGGCAACACTGGAATTTTTTCACAGAACCGGATTGCCAATAATAGTTTGAATTCCATTCTCAGTCTCTGCAAAAGGCTTCAATCATTTTTGGCCTTCTTTAGTCCCAGTCAAACCTCTGCCCTACCATTCTGAAAAATATTTGGTTGGGTACTTGTAGATATCGACAGAGTTTCTGGAATGCCTCATTGCTAAGTGGTGCATGTGGTCTTCCTTTCGACTCATCCAGGCACTTGTCTTGCCCCGCAGACAGCATACAATAAAAACCTTTTGTGATGTTGAAGTAGAAATTATCTGGCTTTATCCGAGGTGGAAGTTCCAAGAATTTCTCAGCTTTCTGGAGCTCAGGGAATGGATTCTGGATCAGTGCCTCTCCATCCACAATGTGGATCTGCTCCCTGGGAAAAACCTCCAACCATCTGGACAGGTGCTGGTAGTAAAAACTCCGCTGAAGGGCCTTGTAGTTGGGGTTGATGTGTCCTTGTGGCAGTAGCAGTTCTTCCAGTGTCTGGTATGGCTTGTTCTGCTGAATTCTGTTGTGTAGAACTTGTGTATAATCTGACACAAGTCTCTCTGCTGGGTTGCGAACAATCAGCAGCAATTTCACAGCTGGATTTGTGGCCCATATCCTTTTTGGAGCTGGTGGTGCTGTGAAGTAGCCAGGGGTCTTTTCCACTGTCAGCTGTCCAGGGAGGGTGATGGGCATCTGTGCACGGTACCAGTCAAGACCTTTCCGAAAGTTTTCCTCCAGGTTGAAGTAGTGGATCTCAGTTTTGGCTACCTCCACATCTGGGTGTAGGTTGAGCATCTCCAAAAGAGCCCTGGTGCCTCCCTTGCGCACTCCAATGATGATGGCTCCTGGCAGACGTTGCAAAGCAGTGGCATTGGAAGTTCCAGAAGGGGTTGTCGAAGTCACAGCGGTCAGAGTCAAAAGTTCGTGTAGACAAACAAGCAGCTGAGCCTGGAGCAACAGCAGCAGGATCAAAGCCAGGAGGATCGTCCACAGCATGGCGTCAGTCCAGTCAGGTCAAGGGCAGCACGGAGATGCACACAAACAAACACCCACAGCTGGAAATCACAAACACACAACAGTGGTTGATTTCTGCTGTTCCACAGCAGCTGTTCAGTAAATTTCTGAAATGGAAAATTAACAGGAAAATGTTAATTAATTATACAATTTCAACATTTGCATGAAAAAACAGTTAACATAGTTAATGCATTATTTAGAGAAAAAAATTATATTTGAGGCTCACAGGAACATATTAAATAATAATAACATTAAGCATAGATCCAAAATCTAACTAAAATCTATCAAAAGACTTTTAATAAAGTGTTGAAAAAATAACACGTAAAACAAACACATACAAAAAAAAAAACAAAAAAAAACAGCAGGGCTTCCCTCTACTTCCTCAGTTTGATTTAATTAACAGAATTATTTAAACACAGAGAGAAGAAATGCATTAAACATTCATGAACAAAAGTGCCTCGGAAATCACTGTGGCTTAATTTCCCTGGTCCCAACCCCACTGGAGCTCCACTGCTGCCCTCAAGTTGTCACCATTGGAACAATATTCAGAGCCCCAGTCATTACAATTAGGTTACTGGAATCTCACATGCTCATAGTATTGTTTACAATAACAATTTTTATATTTATTATGGAGCACCTTTCGTAGATAAAAAGTGTAATAAAAAAATAAAATAAAAAATAAATAAAAATGAAAAATGAACAATTAAGAAAGCCATAGAACTACAACAATATACACAATAGAGAAGTATTTAAAAAAAATATGCATAACATTTATGCATTTGGCAGATACATTTATATAAAGCAACTTGCAGTGCATTCAAGATAATTATTTTCTCAAGTGTTCCCTAGCATTTGAACCAATGATGTTAAAACAAAACCAAACTGAAATATCTCTGTAAAAATATATAATGTAATTTTAATTAGTAATATTATTAATTTATAATAATTTCAAATCAATATTCTATTAATTGATTAAAAGTAATATCTGTAAAAAAAAGCACTTAAAAGGACTAACCACTGCAGGATTTATGTTTGTCTTTTGTGGAAGAATCTCATATAGTTCCAAATGCGTTTGACTTTCTTAAGCCTAAAGTATACTTCGGTTGTCTATGTTGCTTATCGCCCCACGTACAGTATGCGTGACACAAATTTCATCATCAGCACCGTCTGCACAAACTGTCTGCGCAAGGCCCAGATTTCCTTGAATACTTTGTAATAAGAGTCCTTGTATGAGCGCATCGTCGGAGCATTCGCCAGGTGTTGATTGTCCAAAAAAAGAGCATCACAAAACAGTCGTAGTGCGCATGCGTGGAACGCATTCGTATCCACTTGCAACTTCGGCACATCTGCCAGTTGTTGACATTACTAAAAGAGTACACAAAGCAATTCTAGTGCACATGAGTCAGACGCATACATATTTGCTTGTGGTCAAAAGAGTACCCTTTGAAATGATACGGAATGCTTAAAAACGAAGTCCCCATTCACATTCATTGTGAGGAAAAAGATGCAATGAAAGTGAATGGTGACTGAGACATAATGTGCAAGAAAACATAATGTCTAACATCTCCTTTTGTGTTCCACGAAAGAGAAAAAGTTAAATGTGTTTGGAATAACATGAGGGTGAGTAAATGATTACAGAATTTTTATTTTTGAGTGACCTTTCCCTTTAAATTGTCTGTAACTACGAGTGAAGATTAATAAGCAGAGAAGGATATTGTAGCATAATGGCTGATCAGGACAACTGGCCATTTGAGGCATATATTTTCCCTTCTACTGAGCAAAGTATAATAAAATAGTTAACACACCATTTCTGACCTTTATACTCTTTTAAAAACACACTTGATTGCCTCATTTCCTCACCTCACAGTTATAAATTCTGATGTTATCGTTCCCTGCTGCTGCCTGTGTCATGGGTTATTAATTTGCTCGTCGTCTAGTTTTGAGCAGGCAGTCTTTGTAAACGAGCTGTGGTGTTGCTATGTACCCTGTATAATTACACAGCTGGGAGTAAGTGTCGAGCCTTGTGGTCTTGCCACTCCGGTACGCCTCTGCTCAGCGTCATCATCGTCATTAATGCTAAGCCTCATCAACTCTACCATTATGGGCCTGAGTGCCTGCTAAAGTCTCTCACTTTATTCCCTCATTTCACAGTTTTAATCTTTACAATGTGCTGTTTTGATTCCTCAGGTTGGGCTGCATGTTAGCAAATAATACAAAATGTCATTTCTTTGACCTGATAAGCTTTTCTTTATTATCACACTCTATAGAACAGTGTTGTGTTGACCACATGAACTGTCAGAAGCAATTGGATTTTTACAGGTATTCAACTTTGAATGATACCTCATGCAGGTTGTTAAAGGGCACCTATTATGACCCTTTTCACCAGATTTAATTTAAGTCTTTGGTGTTCCCAGAATATGTCTGTGAAGTTCAACTCAAAATACCCTACAGATGACTTAATACACCATGTTGAAAATGGCAATTTTTGGGTGGGAATAAAAACTAGCTGTTTTTGTGTGTGTGTATTTAAATGCAAATGAGCTGGTGCTCCCCGCCCCCTATCCAGAATAGGGCGGAGTTTTGACATCTCTGCTTCAGATAACTAGACATCATAAGCAATATGACTGACAGCAAAAATAGTGGTGTTCAGACCTACAGTATATGTTTGAACCGGAGTCAGACACTAATGAAGGAGAGACTCCATCAGAAGTAACAACTTTGAGGAAGTTTCCTAATGGTTATTTTATACATTTATTTATTTGTTGTAGAGTTTTTTCAGCAGTTTTGCAATGATGGATGAGCAAGACACACACAAATACTGTTACAAAATTCACTATGCGCTATAATGAAACAACACACACAAACAAATAAGTCCGTCGGCAGTGTCCGTCCGTCGAGGGCATGGCCTGTACAAAGTGACATCACTTTGTACAGAATCTGCGAACGGCTTGTTCTGATACAGTGCTTATGATTATGGGGATTTAAAAAAAGGACTTGGTGGATTTTTATCATTATAGGGTGGTTGTGTACACACACTGCACACACATTTATATTCAAACACCATGTAAAAGTGAATTTTGCATTATAAGTCCCCTTTAAGGAAAGGTGTGCTATTACTTTTCATAGACTTTGCCATATCTAAATCACCAAGTCACCAACCTAGCAACGCCCTAGCAACCGTCTCTGGCATACACCAGCATAATGGCAGAGGTTGGAATTGCCTTTTTCACCAAGGATGTGAAAAATTTATGTTTATCCTTATCAGGACTCACAGGCCTGCAGATTGAGTCAGACTTCATGCAGTTAAAGCTAGCCTCTCCTTCTATCTCTCTCTCTCTTTCGCACACACATAAACATCTCTAGTTGAGTACAAAAAGTGTGTGCCCGATAAACACACACTCAACTGTCACATCACACAGTGTGCATTCTCTTAATCCTCTTTCCAGAATGCTTCTGCACACCAAAAGGAAACTACAGTAAGTTTCACACACCCACACACACACACACACACACACACACACAGACGCACACACACAAACAAACACAGACGCACACACACACACAAACAAACCTCTGATGATTTTCTTATATAGTTTTGCATTTATCCTCCTTAGCTTATAGCAAACTTAGTCTCGCTTTTGTTTCCAGCTTGCAGTAATCCCTGCGCATGACTATATGTGTGCAATGGACTCACTCATGAACACAGCGAGTTAGATAAGGTGACCAGATTTCTGAAATGAAAATGGAAACATTTCAAGGTAAGTGTTCAATAGGTCATTAACATTTCATGTTACTTGGGGACGAATTGGATTTTATGTATTTTGACCATGTTGAATGTGGTAATATGCTGAACTACTGTAAGAAATTATTTTGGTTGTACTTAAAAATTGAGGTAACCTGGTTTCCTCGAAATGTTCAGTTCATTTAAAATTAAATTTGATAATAGTATAAAATAAATAATAATCTGAATAAAAAGGTCTAGCTAACTAACAATAAGTGGAAATAACTCAGTGCAGTGCAATTGTGCCATTAGTTTACTCAGTAAAAACAGATTATTATGTTATCTAAACAAATTAGTAAATCTAAGTAGATCTGGCAAAAATATAAAGTTATCAGTGTAGTGTATCATGCTCTATTGAATACTTTCCTATGTTTTATCATTTATAATTTTTAGTGGTCTGTTTCATCTTCAATGAGTTCATTATTTTCTATGCTGTACAGATGACTGTAACATAATAAAGTGGCTCACGGGCAAGGAAGAGGCGAGAAACCGGCTTAACGTATAAATAATGATTTAATGGTAAACTCAAAAGACAAACACACAAGACGACGGACATGTCCGTAAGGATCTCTCTCTGCCGCACCACCCTCTGCGATCGGCCTTTGTCCCTCTCAGCGGCTTGATTAGCCTAATACGGGACCGGGTGTGTCGAGTCACGAGCCGGCCCCGCCCTCTGCCCTGCCACATTCCTCCCCCGTTCTTTCAGGCTGGGGAGCCCCTGGCCTGACGTACATCCCCCCTCTCTCTCTCCCTGTTTGGGGGGGGGGGGGGGGGCCTTCACCAGAATGTTATAGTTTGTTTGGGAATTCCTGCATTATGAAGGCTAAACTTTCAGGAACTTTTTACACTGCAATACAATCCCATGCCAAATTCAGAACCTGTAAAGCGTGTTAAGGGAAAGGAGGAGGCGAGAACCGGGTTGACAATATATATAATAGTTTTAATAATAAACTGAACAAAAAACACACAAACTTAAACACAGAGCAGCTGCATGTCATTCTCTCTCTCTCTCGAGAACCGTTGTCACCGGCCAGCTTTATCCCTCCCGCGCCCCAATCAGACTGGGCCCCACCCTCAATCAACCAGCCCCGCTCTCCTCCACTCTACAAATACATCATATAACTTTACAACTTAAACATCTAGTGTGTGACTAAATTTGAAGCTTATAACAATGATGATAATTCTCTTCAATTGCCTGATCCAGTTCTTAATTGCCTGGTTCAGCTCTTTACTGATTACTTGGCCTGACCAAGTAATCAGTAAAGACAAAAGAATTGAAGCTGCTAAAGCGAGCAGCCCCCTCTGTTGATAAAAATAAACAGCACATGGTTGGCTTTAATGATCGGGATGTCTTGCAATGTAATTCACTATGAACGCTGTCTTGAATGCTCAGGGAAAATGGGGACATATACGGGGCAGCTCCAGTCTGGGACAGGCCGCCAAAAACCGGGACTGTCCCTGGAAAACAACGTCTGGTCACCCTATAGTTAGACAAACACACGCTTTCTCACAGACATATTCAAATGCATGCATGCACTACAAGAGTTTTGGCCTCACATAAAAGACGGAAGAGGACCTGCAGGGAAGGAGATCAAAGGGCCTCCTCTTGTATATTAGCATTTTATCTCAGTTCCTGATCCCGCTGGATTGTTCAAGGCTCAGTGTCATCAGGCATGACCAGTGTACATTCGTCACCTTTCTTTGGTGTGTCTTACGTATATTAAAAGATTATTTAGCAAACTCAGCCTATTATTACTGCTTGAGTCTTTGCACTGCATTGTTACCATATGTTTTTTGTTTGTTTGTTTTTTGTTTTTTTGTTTCCAATTTTGTTTTGCTGGTTTTTATGAACATTTGTTACCTTTGTTGTATCTTAAGTAGAATTGTCAAAGTTAACGCATTAACACATACATTTTCTTAATCCTGATTAATGCATTGTGACAGGGCGGAGGGTGGGGCCAGGTCATGATTCTTCACACCCGGTCCTTATCAGGCTAATCAAGTCTCCGAGAGGGATAAAGGCCGACTGCGGACGGTGGTGCGACAGAGAGAGAGAGCATTTACAAGCAGCTGTCCGAAATATGTGCGTGTTTGTGTTATTTAATTAAATATTATTTATATTGTCAAGCCGGTTCTCGCTCCTTTTTTCCCTTGTTCCCTTTACACGCATTTACCGTTAATAAAGAATTACCCAACATATACACTGGTCAGAAGTGAGCGACAGATGGGGAACGTCTAGATTACGTATGTAACCTTTGTTCCCTGATGGAGGGAATGAGACGTTGTGTCCTCCCGGTCACATTGCTGAGCCGAGCCACTGTTGTCGCTGGACCATTTCTGGCTCCTCAGAAAAATCCTGAATGAACTTGACGTATTTCCACGCTTTTATACCCGTATGTCCGGGGGCGGGGTATGCAAATACTCTCTGCCAACTTCTCATTGGCCTTTTTTCATAGATCAGAGGCATATTCGGCACTCAAGCGAGACCCCTAGTGTCGCTTCTTCAACACAATGTCTCGTTCCCTCCATCAGGGAACGGAGGTTACATACGTAACCCAGGCGATCTCATTTGTGCTTTTTCTTTCCTGCAAGTTTAAATATTTTGCTTGTAGCCTAGATTTCAGTTGAAGTGAGTGAAACATGAATTTGTTAGAAATAGCCTGTGGATCGCAAAATGAAAAGAGAAGCAAAAGAATTTGGCCCTTTCCCTAACAGGTGACTCATCAGCTGAATTGTCTCTCACACAAACAAATTCCCCAACACCACTCAGTGAACAGATAAATGACTTTCAAGCATTCGCTAAGTTCTACTCTTTATCTTAGGTGAATGCAAATGGAGAATGAATGAGATAATTAAACAGTGTCTGAGAGGATCTGATTGTCTCTGTCCTTACGCTGCTGCTGAAAGAAAGAAAGAAAGAATGTGTGCAAAGTGTTTCATTGGATGCTACTGAAAGATCTCCTTTTATCTGGCCAATAGACACTGACCTTCAGTAAATCTGCTCAGTTTTTTAGCACACAGACACCCCACTGAGCTTTAAATTAGTCTCTTATGAACCGCCCCGCACCCCAGCAGTCTCTCACTCTTCCTCACTTCCATCTTTTTTTATTCCTCCATCCTCTCTCTCTCTCTCCCATTTGCACTTGAAGATCTGGGTCAATTGAATCACACACTCTAAAATCCCCTCTGGTCTGCATGTTCTTCGCATTGATAATGAGGAGTGAGTGGAGTGTATCGTGCTGTTTGGGTTGAATCTGAGTTGGGGGGGTGTCTGGAACCAGCAGAAGGGACGCGGTATGGGGGGGCATACAAGTGTTTCACCGTAATTAAAGAAGATGTTGGCATGCAGAACATGGCAACATCATTGGCAAACTATACTGTCATGTAAATGTGTCGGAGTCGGGTCAGGTTTTGCATATGGAAAGATGCAGGTAGATGAAAGAAATGAGAGCAAATGGTTGGGAGAGAAAGAGTTTAAAATAGGGTGAAGGAGAAATAAGCTAAAGAGACTCTGAAAGTCACAAATGAGAGCTTTTGGTTTGTATTAATTTATGGTCACCTTTATGTAACTGAGTAACTAATATTTTCATACCAAGAATCAATATATTTAGATCTTTTTTTTTTTTTTTCAATGCATATGATTGAAAAACAAGTGAGTAAAGATTACAGTATATCACAGTATTGAATAAGTCACGTTATTTTTATTTGTCCTATGTTGTTTTATGTAGCACCATGGTCCTGGAGTAACGTTGTCTCGTTTCACTGTGTACTGAACTAACTGTATATGGTTGAAACGACAATAAAAACCACGACTTGACTTGACACATTTTTTTCAAAGCAGCTACCGCAATGTCTGTAATGTCTTAAATGTCTCAAGTAAACAGTTTCATTGAAAATCTTGCCAAAAACCTCTCTAGGGGAGCCCAACCTCCTCTACACTAAACTATACTAATAATTATACTACACATAATTGTGATAATTATTTTGTGACCCAAATATAATATTGCATTGCCAGGTCTCTGCTAATTCCTAATCCTAATTGTAAATCAATAGCCTTTGAGCTTTCACAATGTAATTTTCCAATTTGGAATGACAAGCAAATGACTGGGAGATTAGCAATCTAGATTATGTCAGGGGGAGGGGATGTTGGAAATCTAGTTAGAAGTTCATGTCAAATCAGTTTTGTTCACCTTTCACTACAGGGGCAAGAATATATTTCCTGTGTGTGGGCAGTATCAGTATTGTAGATTTGGAGGGAAAGTAAACATTGAGTCAGTGGTCATGTCACTGCTAATCTGTCTCTCTGTAGGGGTGGGTGGACAGATGGAAGGTTAGACTATTTTGCACAAAACAACTACCGTAACCACCACCACTGAGCATGAAAACCAGACAGATTGTGGAAGGTCATGGCAGACCAGAGGGCTGAATTGACATGTCTGTTTAGTAGATGATGTTGCATTGTGGAAACAAAAATCAATAAGTGATCACAGAGATTAAATCAAGAGCAGAAAAACTAATTCTTTACTGTAGGCTAAGTAATAACGTTATAAAGCCTATTAAGGTACATAATAATAAACCCAACTACATTTTTACATTTTGCCAGTGCATTGCAATGTTGTTGCTAAGTTACTCTGAGTGGTTTTTGGTGTATTGCTATGTGGTTGCAATGGTGTCTTGGTGGTTTCTAGGTGGTTGCTTACTGGCCCAAGTCAAAAGAACCCACCCCCAGGTTTACAATATTTTCGTTCCTAGATATGGCTTAGATTGCTTCTTCAATCTATGTGATATGTGCTAACCTGTTTCAAGTCCAATTGCGTAGAAAAGAAATAGTTTAACTTTTCTTAATAAGGTGGACACTCAAGTCTGTAGAGCAAATGGTGCAGGATGAGGTATGCACTGAAGTCTAATATTTAGGGTTTGGGGTGTTCAAATGCCTAACCATATTATGAGCAAAAGTAGTAGTGATGCATGCCTCAGAAAGCACCACTAAAAATGTCTAACCAATTGACTGGCTTTGAGTGTGTCAGTTGAGATACAGAACACTATTATATTAAATGCTTACATAATTTTACTTTAATATACATATTGTTCAAAATTATCCTCATAGGTAAAGGGTTTGAATCAGAAAGATTAAATGAGTAAGAGAGAGACGTGGAACCTCTCTTAACACCCTAACATGTGATAATGCCATTTCAAGAATTATTTAAACAAGACCCTCAATGGCTCTGAAGAGTTTAGCATGGTGACTTCTTCTTTAAGAGTGTAGAACATTTTGAAGTAGGTATGAAATACTGTGTCTTAACTGGCTTTTTCATTTTTATGAGAAGAATAATTAGAAGCAATCCAAAGCAGTCCTGGACTGTGTGGCAACACATAGTTCCAATACTATCAAGTTCACTGATGATACGAGAGTGGTAGGTCTGATGAATGATGAAACAGCCTACAGAGAGGAGGTGCACACTCTGACATGTTGGTGTCAGGAGCACAACCTCTCCCTCAACGTCAACAAGACCAAAGATCTTGTGGTGGACTTAAGGAGAAAAGACAGAGAACACAGCCCCATCACCATCAATGAAGCACCGGTGGAGAAAGTCAGCAGCTTCAAGTTCCTCTTCTTCCCGAGACGGCTGAGGAAGTTTGGAATGAACCACCACATCCCCGCACGGTTCTACACCAGCACTGTAGAGAGCATCCTGACTGGCTGCATCACTGCTTGGTACGGCAACAGCACTGCCCTCAACCGCAAAGCCCTGCAAAGGGTGGTGCGAACTGCCAGACACATCATCAGAGGTGAGCTTCCCTCCCTCCAGGACATATATAACAGGCATTGTGAAAAAATTTTTAGGATCATTAGCGACTCCAGCCACCCGAGTCATGAGCTGCTCTTACTACCGTATCGCAACATCAGGGCCCAAACCAGCCAACTTCACAACAGCTTCTTCCCCCAAGCAATCAGACTTTTGAAGACTTGATCTCTCACGATCAATATACATCAGCACTGCACTTTATTAATCTTACACTGGACAGTCATTAATTATATTCTCTCTTAACAACACACTAGCAACTGACTATCAACCGACAGCCTGAATGTCAATACAGCACAATACAACCTACTGTATATTTTATATATACTATATTTATTGTACACTGTGTATTCTATATTGTATGTGTATTCGATATTGTGTGTATAGTATACTGTACATTGTATATTATTATTTGTATATTGTGTTGTGTGTAATTATGTGCATATTAGATATGTGAATTGTGTTGTGTAAATCTGATGTTTATTGTAAATTGGTATATGTCTCGTCATTGTCATGACTGCTATGTTGCTCAGAACTGCACACAAGACTTTCACCCGCTGTTGCACTTGTGTATATGGTTGAGTGACAATAAACGGATTTGATTTGAAACTAGGGGTAATTCTCACACTCTTGTAAATTTTAATCCATTTGTCTGCCGAATCCCAAAGCGAGCAGATAGATAGATCGAGTTTCCACAAAACAAAACAACAAGAGGGTGAGAGTGAACTTGTGCCAAAACAGTGCTTTTTTCTATATTTGTCTTGTAATTGGCAATTAATCCCTAGAAAAAAGAAGTTATTTGAGGGCCAGATGAATGAATCTGTCAGTCTCAGAGCAGGTGGTTTGCGGTCCCTGTGCATGCGCAAGCGAACTGCGTTCAGTAACACTAAAATCTCAGAAGCTTTGGTTTTCCTATTTGTCTTCTCTTGTGCCTGTGTTTCCATGCCAGGTTGTTGCTTTTGAAACCCCCTAACATTCAAAGAACAGTAAAAAATATCTTTGTAATGCATTAACCCGCTTGTAATCTGAAAGGGCCCCGAGTGCTCAGCTATATCTTTCACTTATTCTATAGATATGCTTTCAGTGAAAGAAGGCGTTGAGCAATGGATTGCTTGTTCTGCATCGCTGGCTTGAGTTTTTGTTCTTCTATATCTTGAAGGAACAGTGGAATGTTTTTTTGAGTCCATGTGTGTATGTGTACGTACTTTAGTTTGTGAAAAAAAAAAAATTCCCAAAAAGTGAGGATAAATCTGATAAAACCTCCCTTTGTGGACATCCTGAATTAAAAATTGACTCATAAATAAAGCAAATTCTAAAATGCAAAAAGTTTTATTTTAGGGGTAATGTTAGTGTGTATAGCTTTATATAAAATCAGTAGAAGTACATGACACGTCCCAATTCAGTAAATTAAGTAAATGAGTACAGGTTTGGCGACAGAATAATTGTGAGGGCCACATCTTTGAAAATGTCATCACTAATAGTGAAACTTAAAAAAAACACCTTCTGAACATTTAAAGTGATCCTCAAGCATTCAATTTGGCTTTAAATCTACTGATAGTAAGAAATTTAGGAGTAGCGTATATAAAATATTATTACATCCATAAAAACACCATTTCGTCTATGCAATATTTTCAATATTGAAACTTTTAGTGTGTCTGTGTATGGAGAGAAGGGGGGATCTACTGGGCTATGCTATGTTATGCCAAACAGTTCTGTACTTTGTCAGATATTTGGGACAGAGATGTAGAATAAGAGGTTATTTTTCTTGTTTTGTGGTGTGGTGGCTGGTGTTGGTTTTTCATTCACAGGAGAGTAAAGAAGACCTGTACTGTGCTGTTGTGTGGAGAATATTTAATGCATAATTCTGTATCAGGATCCAGCAAGATTTGGTCAAAGATACAGTTGAATTTGCTATTTGTTTTGCAGGATGTGTTTTGCAATGCTGTCATCCCATTACAAATGTCTTCACAGCGGGGGCCTGGGTAGCTCAGTGCTAAAAGACGCTGGCTACCACCCCTGCAGTTCGCTAGTTCGAATTCCAGGGCATGCTGAGTGACTCCAGCCAGACCTCTTAAAGGGTTACTTCAGGATTTAGCATTAAGCTTTGTATCAGTAGAAAATCAGAAGTATTTTTGAATTACCGAGCTCCCCCCCCCCCATATCCCCCTGAGACGAGAGATTTATTTATTTTTAGTCTGGAAAAAATCCTCCGATGACGCAAAAATCGTCATTTTGCGTCATCGGAGGATTTTTGGGCCAGAGGCTTAAAACTACAGCCAGTATTCCGCATGTTTTCACCACACCACGGGATCTCACTCACAGAATGTGAAGATAGTGTCAGCCATCTTTCTGTAGAAGCTAAGCTAACAGGCTCTTGCTCTGTGTAGAAAGTTTCTATACAAGTAGACTAATCACGATGGCGGAAGGCAGTTTTGAAGTTGAAATGGCAACGAAGATCTGTTGCGAGAATCTGATGTTCGCGGCTACCTGTATGAGCCGCAATACAGCGATGAACAGTTGCGGGAGATGGAGGAACAAGAGGCAGCCGGAGCAGCTGCTGTTGCAGGGGAGCAAAACCTGCTTGGTGGTCAGGAGGATGAGCCCGGTCAGACTCGAGTTGGGGCGGACTGGTGGTGTTAGCGCTCTCGCTGTGCGCCTATGGAAACAGATAGAGTGTCCTATTGCTGTCGCAAATTTCAGCGATGCCATTTTCTTCTGGACGAGATCGCTGAATCCGCTGATGAAACTGCACCGATAACATGAGCATGTATAACTGAGCACCCAAGTTTTGTACCACACATGGACAGGGGAGTCCTGGAAACTTATTTTAGGATCCCGAAGATAAATTTGAAACGCCAGCCAAAGCCCGCAGGGACAAACGGACGGCTTAGTGTAAAGTGAGTATTTTGTTTGTTTTTCTTTTTGTTACTAAGACGTCATGTACAGAGTTTGGACACCCGGAATTATAATGTTCTTCCCGCATAGTCAGTCAATTTATCAACTAACTCACGATTTATAGAGTCACGATGTATCAAAGCAAGCTTAGTTGTATCATATTTTCAGATACTGCCGCCTGTAACCGGTAGGCATGGTTTGGGAGTGGCCTCGTAAGGGCAGCAAAGCAAGTGCATTCTGGAGTTGTTGTCTTTCAGCCACATGAGTAAAAAATACATTTTCTGCCTTTTCTCAGTCTAGAATGCTTCAAATTCAAAAATAATTTCACATTTATACTATATAAATGACCAATTTTAAATACACATTCATCTTCCCAGTGGTGACGTTTCCCTTTAAGCTACCAAATTGGCCCAGTTGCTAGGGAGGGTAGAGTCACATGGGGTAACCTCCAAGTGGTCGCTATAATGTGGTTTGTTTTCGGTGGTGTGTGTGTGTTGAGTTGAGCTTGGATGCCGTGGTGGATGGCGTGAAGCCTCCACACATGCTTTGTTTCCGTGGCAACGTGCTCAACAAGCCACGTGATAAGATGCGCGGGGTTGATGGTCTCAGACGTGGAGGCAGCTGGGATTAGGCTTAGAGTGCATTGGGAATAGGGCATTCCAAATTGGGGAGAAAATGGGGAGAAAATGTTAAAAAATATCAAAGCTATGCTATCCACATTCATGGTATTCTGTAGCATTAAACTATGCAGCAAAGGAGCTCTCCAGTGACCGCCCACTCCCATGACACTGTGAATGACTCAAATGAGTCGGCACCCTTACACTCTCAAACTACATTTATATTTGTATACATCTGAATAT
The DNA here is from genome assembly GCA_032164185.1 of Moxostoma hubbsi. Taxonomy (NCBI): domain Eukaryota; kingdom Metazoa; phylum Chordata; class Actinopteri; order Cypriniformes; family Catostomidae; genus Moxostoma; species Moxostoma hubbsi. The sequence continues at coordinate 9,961,903 of JAVLUX010000215.1, forward strand.
TTTGCAATCAAAGTAAAACATATTGTTTACATTCTTATAAAAAACTTAAAATTAATAGTTTTATATATTTACATTTAATTTACAGTGCTTCATTGGATTGTAGTTTATTTCATGAAAGATGTTAAGTACACAGTCTTGTACCTTTGACTTTGTGTCCAATTTTCTAATACATGTTTGCTTCAAATCAAAGCTTGTAAACTTGTGATTGACCTCAGAGCTGATTTGTTTGGTTCATGGCTTAGAATGCTTTTATGAAGAAATTCAATAAATCCTTATGGAAAAAATTATTGGGAAAACACTTCAGAAACCAAGACTGTTAAAAAAGTGGGCAGCCACTGTTGGGCATTATTGGTATGAAAGCAATTCGTCCTAAATCATGAAAGTGAACCTGTATAGATGATGTACAATTTGCATCTACATACTCCTGGTAGCATGTTATAGTTGGGTCAGAGGAGGCATGGTTTTGTGCAGTGCTTTGTTGTGTAGTTTTTTGTTATAATCTACTGTGTGGTGTTGTGCAGAGCTTTGTCATGTGGCTTCATGCTTTATTATGCTTTTCCCTGTGTTTGGACTGCAGGGGAGAGCAGTGGCATAAAGGGCGGTCAGCAGAAGAGCTGCAGACTGTTATCTTGATGGGCTAAAACTGTCAGCACTAATGACCCAAGAAACAACCACAAAGTCCTCTCTGTACACAGTCGCATACTGTCACATGTGAACAAATACACACATACACATATCCCTGCCTGCTTATCCAAAGATATGTCAGTCTAATAATAAAAGGATTTACTTTATTGTTTTAATGACTTCATGAGGATTTGTCAAAGAACAGAGTAATATTGTCTGGAATACAGTCTCTGTGACATACATAATGACCTCTGTGCCACAGTGTAACCCTTCCTCTCATCCATATGGCCCTGGGCTGCTCACTTCACCGTCAGATGAGAGGAGCTGGCACATTAAACACATTGCAGGAGGGCACAATTGTAAAGTGAAGTGATGACTACTTAACACCCCCCACCCTCCACCACCACAGAATGAGAGAGCTGACAAATAGAGATGGGCACACCTATAACAGGTTCCCAGAGTCAAATAAGTTTATTCACTCAAGTCCCCTCTCATTGCAAAAATTCATCTTTTGTGTTTTATGGAAGAAAGAGAGTCATACGGGTTTAGAACAATATGAGGGTGAGTAAACAATGGCAGAATTTTCTTTGGGTGAACTGTTCTTTTAAGTTATTTGGTACAATGTTTGTCCATCATACTATTTTGAACAGGGAACCCTGCACCCGATTTGACCATCTGTCAATCAATGGGGTTTCCAAGCTGTCCAGTTTGGACTTGGCACTCTCAACCCTATAGTCTCGATGTGTGGGTGTGTGTGTGTGCGCTTGTTTTGCTGTACTAATCTTTCTCAATGGGATTGTAGTTTCTGTGTGAGTTACGATAACCTAATGTCTGGGTAGGTGAGTCACTGACAAGTAAACGTCATTTAGTTATCCATTAACTAGATAATATAACAGCTATGTGTCAGCCCATTGTATAAAGTATCTATGATCTTTTAACTGCAAGGAAGACATTTGTATAAGAGAAGTTATCGCAATAACAGCAGAGTTCATTTGTGAGTCAAAGTTATAAACCTAGACCTGTACACATCTAGGCACTTGAGTATATCTGTTGTAAAGCAATATGAACAGTCCTGCTAACATAAAAGGTTGACAAATGGTACATTTTACTGCACAATGTATCATTTAGCATTAAATGGTAAATGGTCTGCATTTATATAGCGCTTTTTTAACCTTAGCGGTTTTCAAAGCGCTTTACACTGTGACTTATTCACCAATTCAGACACACACTCACATACCAATGACAGCAGAGCTACTATGCAAGGCACTAACCTGACATTGGGATCAACTTGGGGTTCAGTGGCTTGTCCAAGGACACTTCAGCATGTGGAGTCATGTGGGCCAGTAATCGAACCGCCAACCCTGCGATTAGTAGCCAACATGCTCCACCACCTGAGCCACAGATGGCCCTAACTTTATGTAGCATTAAGCCTACATAAACTTGTACTATACAGTACATATACAGTAGGCCTATTAATTTTAACATTAATAATTTTGTTAAAAATTACAATCATTTGGTCATTTTCTTTTAAAATATTATTATGTTTTCAGTGTTACCTTATGGACTTTAATCAGGGTTATGAATAAAAATAATGCTGTGAGGAATAAAAGTATAGATCATTTAAAAGGTTGTATCGTTATGTACTGTACCTTGGTGTCAATCATTCAGCCAGCAAAACATTGAAAATACTTCTTTCTAAAAAATTTCCAGTGGACAAAAAAACAGAAAATTATATGTGACCAAGGACCTTAAGACATTTCAGCAACAGTAGGTCGAAAGTTCTTCTGCTGAAATCAGACTGTGCTTACCAAAATTCGAAGAACTGCATCCTGTGGCCAAAGCTGCAAGTGTTGTTGAAAGTATGGGCATGTGTGAGCTCCATTTTCCAGAGAGGAGTCTGTCTGCGTCCTGAAAGTCTACTACAAGACACACCCACTACATGGCACTCCTACTACAAGTTATGCCTCCTCCAAATAAACAACAAAATCTCTTAGAATAGGTGTAAGTCTTGGAATAGTTGGATGACACAATAATTCACTGTTTGTTGTTTTATTTGGAGTCCCACAGCAACTATACACCTACACCTATCCATAACTCTAAACTTAACCATAACCACAAAGATTTTAAATATGAGAAATTTGGAGAGTCACTTGATACTAGGCGAGGAGCAGATGTGTAAACAGTTTTTAGTATTTTTATGTCATAAACCGGTGAGATTTGATTCACCTTGCTATATATCTGTTCTTTGAAGTCAACATGGCAAAGAATTAAAAATTGTCTAGAGTTAGTGGGTTCTCCTGGTATAATAGCGCATGTTAGGGAAAGGCGCTAGGTGCAAATGGCACACCCGGTCAGTTGTTCCGCGTTACCGAGTTCTACAGCCTCGGACCTGAGAAAACACAGGACGAGACGACTCAACCCTGAGACTGATAAATCTCGTAAAGGTATTAGGAGTTTGCCCAGCCCACTGCTCTTCATATGTCTGCTAAGGAGGTGCCATTGGCCAGTGCCCACGAGGATGCCACACTTCTTGTTGAGAGTGTTCGAACCCGCAAGGGGGCGGGCACGGCCTAGGTGTAATAAGCCAATGCGATGGCATCAACAACCCAGTGGGAAAGCCTCTGTTTGGAGACAGTGTTCCCTTTCCGCTGTCCACCAAAGCAGACAAAGAGCTGCTCAGAACATCTAAAGATCTGCCTGCGGTCCACATAGGTATGCAAAGCATGCACCGGACACAGCAATGAAAAGGCTCGGTCTGCCTCCTCCCAGGGCAGCGCTTGAAGGTTCACTACTTGGTCCCTGAAAGGGGTCAAAGGTACCTTGGGCACGTTGCCCAGTTGCGGTCTTTGGATGACATGAGTCCAGGCAGGTGTAGCTGACAGAGAATGCTTGCAGGTCCCCAACCCTCTTGATGGAAGCGCGATCAGGAGGGCTGTCTTCAAGGAGAGGGCTTTGAGCTTGACTGATTCTAGTGGCTCGAAAGGGGGTTTCTGAAGGCCAGAGATGTATGTGCTACATACACCTTCAAGGTGGAGGGGGAAAGCTCTCTTGCAGAAATGAGCTCTCCAGTCTCTCCTGCAGAAATGAGAGCACTGACCCGACTTCACACTTCTGTGGGTCTTTGGACCAGGAAGAACACCAATTCGTAAACAAGCGGCATTTTAGGGCATAAAGTTGCCTGGTAGAGGGAGCTGTGTCTTGGTTGATCGTGTCTACGACAGCAGGTGTTAGGCCACTTAGATCTTCCGCATCCCATCCAGGGGCCAGATGTGGAGGTTCCAGAGGTTTGGGCATGGATGCCAGAGGGTGCCCTGTCCCTGAGAAAGAAGGTCCTTCCTCAGGGGAATTCGCCAGGGAGGGGCCGTCACGAGGAGTGAGAGATCCGAGAACCAAGTCCGTGTGGGCCAGTAGGGGTCAACAGAGTGACTTGTTCCTCATCCTCCCTGACCTTGCACAGCACCCGTGCAAGTAGACTCACTGGGGGAAATGCATACTTGCACAAACCCCGGGGCCAGCTGTGTGCCAGCACGTCTGTCCCGAGGGGAGCCTCCGATAGGGAGTACCAGAGCAGGCAATTGGAAGACTCATGGGAAGTGAACAGGTCTATCTGTGCTTTGCCAGGTGACCCAGGGAAAGAGGAAATTGCTCTATTATTGAAAATGTGGGTACCGTAGCCAGAAGGGTGTGCGGCAAAGAAAATACCTTGAACTGAAGATTCTCCTCCTGGCCCTCCACCGGGGGATGGAGTGGTCTGTCTACCAGCTCCGGAGCAAACATCTCGATCCCTGGGTCGTCCGTCTCAGGAACGCTTGGGAGCCTTCCGGGTCCTCAAGGACGTCCGGGAGACGGGGGGCGTGCGCTTCCTGCGGGGCACTCGATGCTGGGGCTGAGAGCTGGGCCCATGTTGGGGTGGAGCTGCCGGTTGTCTGGAAGCCATAGGAGGACACCCTCGACGAGCAGACGGAGCACGGCCCATGCTGGTGCAGTGGCAGGGCATGATGTGGGAAATGGCCTCTGTCTTTCTTCACCACTGAGAACTGCTGGGTGAAGTCTTCCACGGTGTCGCCAAATAGACCGAACTGGGAGACTGGGGCTTTGAGGAAGCGTGTTTTGTCCACATCCTGCATTTTGACCAGGTTCAGCCAAAGATGATGTTCCTGGGCCACAAGGGTGGTCATCGTCTGCCCGAGTGTCCGGGCAGTGACCTTCGTGGCCCTGAGGGCGAGTTTGGTCGCTGAGCGCGGGACCTGCAACACCTGGGGGACCGCCAAGTACCTGTGGGCCGCAACGTTGCCATGGTGAGGTTCTCGCAGTGAGAACACGAACCATCCACAAACGTTGCCTCGTGTGATCACTACCCAGACACACGAGGCAGTGTTTGTGACTGTCAGGAGCAGAGAGAAAACGACCGCATCCAGGACCTACATGGGGCAACAGACGGGGAACTTAAGGCTCTGGAGATATTAAAAGACACTTACATGCTCAAGCTGATACCTCAGACAGGCTCGCAGACCAGGGACTCGGTTTGGACGGTGCAGAGGGAGAAATTCAATGGCAACTGGCGAGCATGTATGTGATGCTGACGAAAGTTGTTGCTGACTTAGAGGATCTTGCTGTAATACATCAATCGATTACTGCGATTGAAACTAAATTCTCCGAGTTGGTTACAAGAATTGGGGATGTCGAGTGGCAGATCAATTATCTGGAGTCATTGAAGAGGGAATTAGCTGCTGATCCACTAGTGTCCAAAGCAGATTTGGAATGCATTTGGGAAAAACTGGAGGATTTGGTGAATCGTAATTGGTGAAACAATGTCCAAATTGTTGGAATTCCTGTGCATGAATAAGGCAGAGATATGGCAAAATTCCTTGATGAGCCCTTTCGCGAGTCTGCTTGACATAACAGGCCATAAGATGGAAATCGAACAAGCTCACAGAGTCCTGGCTCGCAGATCCACTGAGGGAGACAGGCCCTGATCAATTTTCTGGCCAAATTTCTGAGATCATCCGATAAAGATCTTGTGTTGTGCAAGGCGAGGAGCAAATTAAAGCTTTCATGAAAGAATCACAGCATTTTGTTGTTTCCAGAATTTGTGAATTCGACAAGAGAGAAACGTGATCGATTCAAGGAATGCTTGAAACTCTTACATAAACGGAAGATAGCTTTTGCTCTGATGTTTCCAGCCAAACTGATAATAGATACTAAGGATGGCCGCAAAACATTTACATGCCCACAACAAGAGATGTTTTTCATAAAATCGATGGACTGAGGAAATCATGGTGAGCTTGTCTCGCTGAACATACACTTGACCATCCGAGGAAACTGGGTGCCTGTTTGTTTCTTTTTGTGCTGGTTCTGCCTAGGGGCTGGAGTTTGAACACTCCTTCGGGTCAATTGTGGATGAGTCTGCCCCTTCTTTGTGGATTTGCCTCTTATTGGTTGGAATTTGTTTTGTGGAGTATTTTTTGTAGGACATTGAAAGGATTAGGTCATCTGCTGCATTCATGAACAGCGGCTCACTGAACATTTGTTTGATTGTTCAAGGAAATGGAACTGATTTTTATTTTAATTCGTTTTATAGATTATTTTCTGTTATGTAATTCTGTCTCACAGAATTTGTATAGAAACACCGGAATTGAGCAATCTGACGTGAAAGTTGTTGTCAGGAAACTGTTGTCAGGGGCGCCCCAGGGGCGCCCCATAAAAAGAAGGAAGGTTAATTATTTTCTTAAACGTAAGTAATTTGATATAGTCTTTCTTCAAGAAACGCATCTTTCCCCGCAGGTAGCTGAAAAATTTGGGAAGATATGGGGTGGACATGTTTTCTTTATTTCTTGCTCAAGTAAGAGCAGGGGAGTCATTACATTGATAAGTAAACATCTACAATTCAAATGTCACAAACAGATTAAAGATAAATTAGAAAGAGACATTATTGTTTAAGCAGAAATTCAGGGGAAAAGGTTGATTTTGGCTAATATTTACACACCTAACGCTGATGATCTGGGATTTTTTTATTTTCTTGAAGGCATGTTGCAAGCCGCTGGAACCCCTCATGATATAATATTGGAAGGCGACTTTAATCTTAATATTTGTAAGTGACCTCTGTAGTGTTTGTTTGGGTCTGGTGTGTGGGGGGGGGGGGGGGGGGATTCTGAATTTTATGTTGTGTTTACTTGTCTTGTGATGGAATCAATAAAAAGTTATTTTGAAGTCAATCATACCACCGTATCACTAGGTGGCGACAGTGAGGAAAAATTTAATGAAAGTGAAGAGGAGAAGAATTTTAATTTTACTCTTGTATATGTGCAGCTGGACAGAAAGCAGCGTCCCCATAGCAACATAATCCTGTAAACAACAAACATGGCATCCGAGAAAGAGTTTGCTAGCTGAGGTACTGAGCATGTGGACGCTTGTTTTTCTCAACAAAAACATGAGATACAATATAAACATAACTATTATAAGGCAAGTGTTTATATTCGTCCTGTAAGTTAACTGCGTCAGTCTACTTCATTAGCGGGTTCTTTTTCTTCGATTTGCATGAGCTTAAATGCTTTCATTCTATAATTTTTTTGTTTTCATGCATTGCTTGTTTAAATGTTGGCACACCAAAACACCAAAAAACACATGACATAATAAAAGCTTGTTTTTGATATAATTAGAAGCTTGTTTTTTTAATGGTGATGCAACATTTATTACAAAAAAAAAAAATTCAATGTCTCTTTCTTATTAATTACCTTCATTTAAATAATAGAATATTCAAATATACATTTTTTATGAGCTTAAATATTCGAATACCAAATTATTGATGAATGCCCATCCCTAATGAGTAGTATTGTAGGATGCCATTCCGAACTCATACACATGATTTTCCTGGGTGAAATGTTCACAGTGTGGAACCAAAATTTTTAGGTGTAAACGATGTAATACAGTTGAGAGACATTTGTTTTTTTTTTTAACCATTGACCTAACCCAATCCCCCAACCCTAAACCTAACCATCAGTGGAGAAAAATTTTATTTTAGAGGGGAAATGCAACCACTGAATTGTGTTCGTCATGGAATATGTGAACACAATTCATTCCTGGTTCCCGTGGGGCAAGAACCAGTGTTTCTGAGGCTTGCTCAACATGTTGTCAGTAGCTCCACAGGTGTAACCTTATTTTAATTGATGCAGAAATGTCTGATAGGAGATTCTTCTTGTCAGAAACTTGTCAGAATGGGGTTGATTGCGGGGTTCCAGAACATTTGATATCACCATGTAGATTTCCTGAGTGAGCCTTAAATGTGGTGTCTATCCTGGCAAAGTTCCTTTTGGTCTTTGATGATCGTTTTTTTTTTTGTGTGTGTGTGGGGGGGGGGGGGTTCTGATAGACATTCAGTTTAATTTTTTCTGTCATTGTGTAATGTACACCTATTTTAATAATCATTATTATAATAATATGTTTAATAATGAGCTTTTTTTGTATTGAAGAGTATTGAACTATATATTAATCTGTGATACTGTATATGTTTTGTACAATAATGTACATTTATTTTCTGCCCTTCAAATATACTAGTGCTGCACGTTAGAATAAAAACAGCCCACACACCTTTGACAGTGAGTGACTTCAGGCAATCTTACTGAATACAGTAATGCTTTGGAGTGAAACTGTTTGATCTTGTTCTTATCTGAAAATTATGCAGGCAGTTATATACACTACTCTTTTTTATGTCTATTTCTCTCCCCATATATATGGCTCATTGCACTTAGAAGAGCAGCTCTGTACTCATAAAAAATTATATCTATTATTCATGTCTTCCTCTATCACTAATGCTCCAATATGTTTATGCCTCTGTGTAGTGCTGCTAGCACAGAGGTGATGAAGATTTGCTTAACCTCACAGTCACCATCAAAAGGATAGCTGACTGTTTCCTTACCCATCTTTTTCTTTTCTTATCCCTCTATCACCTTTTCTTACTATCCTTTGTTTACATTCCTCTCATTTTCAATCCGCTCGGAACATCTCAAATATGTTTATGTGAAGGAAAGCAGCTTACTGTGATTTTGACAAGTAGGACATGTTCATGGATCAACATCCTTGTTGGTCCTGGAACAACAGCCAACCAATCAGATTTTAAGGATAGGGAAAGGGTTCGACTAAGAGCTGGCGTTTAGCGCATAAACAACATTCTTATCAACCTATTATCCATGTGATTTAGGAGTAGTTTATGCTTATGGCTAGAGATAGTATTTCAAGAATGTTTTTTTGAGTGGAATGCTGTTTCATGATTAACAGGAAATGTTGAGGGGCATGTCTTTCTTGGTAAAATGATGGGTGACCGCGATTTTGCCAAGTAGGACATGTTCCTTAATCAACATCCTTGTTTGTCCTGAAACAAAATTCCAACCAACCAATTAGATTGTCTGAATAGGGAAAGAGTATAAGGTTATGCCTTATTAATATATCCATCATGAGCGAGGCTTGAGCAGTGTGTTTTCATTTTGGTCCCCAAGTTAACAGATGTGACGCATCCCAGAATGGCCTATTTTTGCGGCGTGGCTCACGCTGAACTCAGCGGCTCTGGATGTAGCAGAGCCGCAAAAAAAATCAGTAGATTACAGAAAAGACACAAAAGCAAATTTTCACAATATATTTGAGGAAGGACCCAAGATGCAGAATGTCAATGAAAGGTGTTTATTGAAACGAAAAAACAAAACTCTCATAAGGGAGAAATAAAAGATAAGACAAAAATATAACTTAAAAACAAACGGACAAGGAAAACTAAATCAAACATGATACAAAACTCTCACTAGGGAGAAAAATCAAAACAACAAGTTAAAAAGAACTGAGAACAAATCGACTGGATAACAGGACAGTATACCAACGGGAAGGGAGGGTGGGGGAAATAGGTGGACGGCACTACAACACAAAGAACAGACAAGGAAAAGAAACAAAATTCCAAACAAACAGAAAACTAAGTTAAGGTCCAGGCAGGACTGGTGGGAAAGACAGGCTGGTGACGGCAGGACAGATGATGGAGAGGGGTCTAGTTGCCAGGGAAATTAGTCCAGGTAGGGAGCAGAATACTACAAAACAGAACAGACAAGTCATAGAAACTAAAAACCAAATAATCAGGAAACAAAGGTAAGGACCAGGGCAGAACCGACCAGGGTGGTACTGGCTGGACGGACCAGGGTGGTACTGGCTGGACGGACCTGGGCAAAGCCCACCTGACAGCCCTAGGTGGTACTTGTGGGATGGTCCAGGATGGGATCGGCAGGATAGACCACAATGGAACACCTAGGCTTGGCTTAGTGGCTTGACTAAGTGACTTGACTTTGCTAGGCTTGGTAACTTCACTGGGCCAGCAGGCTTGACTTGATTAGCCATGAAAATTTGGCTTGAAGTGGCTGCTTGACTTGACATGGTGACTAGGCTAGGTGTAGCAGCTTGATGTATTTCTGGTATGACTAGGCGTAATGGCTTGATTTGGTGAGCAGGCTCCAGGAGATAGTGTAATTTATTATAATGAGCGGGATCAGGTGTCTCTAGAACAGAAACAAGGACAAAGGACGGCCACTTCCAGGTGGTAAGAATCAGTGTAGTGTAATGACAACCGCCTCCTGGAATCTTCTAGGTGGTCAGCAGCGGGAATGGACACCGCCTCCTCCCTTCGGTCGGCAGTATGCTTCCTCTGGTAACAGTGTCGAGAATCCCGAGAGGTGCCCGAAGAAGCTGCGGTTGACTTGGTCGCAGCAGTTCCAAGGGAAAATTGTCCACTCGCAAAATATTCTCCCAAATAGATACAAATTTTCAAATTAATGCTCTATTGAGTTTTAAATCCAACCTAGTCTCATAGAATGAACATTTCTATAACTACATTTTTGCAAACTGACATTTCAATGCTGCTTTTTATGTTTTGCTGCAGTTTCCTGGTGAAATGAACACTAGAGGTGCTACAACAACTGTGCGTTTTATTCACTTTCATACAAATCACGAGTACTATGGCTGTTTAGGACTTTATAAACGTATATTTTTCACAATATTACTCGCACCCTGCTATGTTATGATGAAACACTTTTTCTCTAAAGCATCATATGAAAAACTATACATTTTCTCACTTGCATTACGGACCCACCTACATTTACACACTATTTTCAACTTGGTTTCTGCTCTAGCTCACCTGGTAGAATGTTGGACATTGGATTCAGAGACCCAGCCTTGAGCCCAGTCAATGACACTTGGAGTAAAAGTGAAGTGAAAATGCCATAGAAGGCAAAATGACATGGTTTCTTCAGTAAATGTGCTTTTTATGACAAATTTGCTTTTAAAACACTATTAGTTATGTTTACGTGTTGGTTTATGGTAAGGATGGCTGTTTTGTTCGCCTCACCTTTTGAACACTATTGATTAGGTTTAGGCTTACGTTTTAGGTTAGAGAGGTACGTTTTACTCATTAAAATCTAGTTGTCACGTAAATGTCATGAGATTAGGCTGTTTAAATAAAAAAACCTACCTCCCTACACTAAACCTAAAACCTAAACCTAATTGATTGTGCCATACAGTAAAAAAAACAACTGTGGCATGAAAAACGTATTTGGTGAAGCAACCTCATCAACACCTCTCATGTCATGCACTATAGTAAAAGTATTTCGATGTCATAAGATTGCATTTTACTCTTTGGTGAAAGTGAATAAAAAGTAATTGTTGTTTTAGTGCCCTCTAGTATGTATTTCATTAGCAAAAATCTGCAAGAGGTACAACGAGTCACGTAAAAAGTAAAGTAATTCTGTGAGATCAGCCACCAGAATTATTGTTGTTGAAGTCTGTGTCTCTTCAGATTTACCATCAAAATTTGACATACACAGAACAGCATTTACATTTTTCTGCTGTGAATTTGAGGTGCTCTCTAAATGTAATTTATTTGGAGACAAGCAACTATGAGAAATGCATAATAGTATAGTGTGAAAATGGGTGAAAGCACTCTTGAAGCTTTGGGTAGGGATGGTGTTAGGAATGATGTGATATGTTGCATGTTGTTCCAGGACCAGCAAAATACGTTAATCCAGAAATACATTTTACTTCGCAAAGCCACAGTGACCAAAATGATGGTCACCAGGGAAGAAAGTGTTTTTGGATCTATAAATAAATCTCTCTTCTAACACGCTCTTCACTCAAACATTTAAAAATCCTGTCTTTGATGCAAAGCACCTTAAACTGATTCAATTTCTTTACATGGACCGTTTTTCTGGCATAAAGAGCCAATGTCTTTGAAATACACACAATGTGAATGCAGCATGGGTTCAGCGAATGCTGGTCTCTATCAGGATTCACCTATAGCATTCCACATTGGTCAAATCACTTCCATTTTTAAATTTAAGGGAAAAGTACAGAGACGGTTTTGTCAGTGCACTTGGATTGCCTCTTGGTTTTCCCTTTTAATGAGGCCTATATCTCCTTTCTGAAATTGTGAGCTGTAATTAGTGTTAAGTCATATGCTGCATTTAGTTAGAATTATGATTTGAAACAGTAAATTATGCATCAGGTGTGAAATACACAACATACAGTATTTGCCCTGCTTACAAGCTCACTTTGACTCCAATGGCCCCACAACCTTCCAGCAACCTTACACACACACACACACACACACACACACACAAACACGCTCGTGCGCGCAAACTTTACATGAACACACACACACATTTGCACAGCAGAAAGCATGAAAATGTAATCTGAGACAAAACTTGTTTTCTCATCAATCTAAAACTGAAATGTAAATTCAACTGTTCATTGCTTAATAAAATAATCTGAGCAATTGAATAGTCTGGCATTTAATAGCACCAATGGAAGGGTGATTTAGCAATAAATAATAAATACAATAAATGTAGGTGTACATATAACATTTGTTTTCATTTTTCCAGGCAATTTGCAGCTATAAACATCTGATAAAATTAAATCATCAAAAAAAAAAAAAATATCTAAAGAGAGAGAGAGAGAGAGAGAGAGAGAGAGAGAGAAATGTAAAAAAAAAACAACAAAAAAAAACTATAAAAATAATAATAATATTATTATTTTTGGACAAACCACTTTGAAGGAAAAGGAAAAATATCTTGTTTTGTTTGGAGCTCAGTGGTACTTAATAGAGATTCCACATTGGTCCCAGAACAGCATGAAGTTACCGTGTTTAAGAATAATACCATGCATCTCAAATAAGATACTGGATCTTTTGAGCACTCCTACGATTTGCACTAAGGAGTCAGATTACTACTCTTAAACCCTATTTTAGCACTGATATTCTGTAGGCAACCAGACACATCCTGAGACTTCTCAAATTCTAGCCTAAGCAGAGTTCAAAGTTCTGGTTAAAGTCATGCTTTGCCCTTCACATCTTTACCTGCTGAACTGCAAAGAGTTATTCAGACCAAATAACACCTCCCTTTGAAATATGAGAACTGAGACAACAAATAAAGAGAATAGAATAAGGAGACAGGGAAAAAACATGGCAAGAGCTTACCTGAGCTTTTGTCTTCTTGAGTCTGATTATCTCCAGAAGTGTGTCTGATAACACTTCTTCCCGATGGCTTGGGTGAATTTCATTCTACACTACACTACACTAGTACATCATTCTGAGCACATCTGCAACCCTTTATGTTTTGTTGTAGCTGTCTCTCCCCCTATCTGTCTCTTGTTCTCTGAGCAGTTTTTATAGTTAAGAGTTTTTTCTCTGCACAGACTCAGAGACAGGGAAAGGGTGATGATAATATCTAAGGTTGTTCAAGAAACTGTGAGTGTGTGTGTGTGAGAGAGAGAGAGAGAGAGAGAGAGAGAGAGAAGGTGAATGGATAAGAGAAAGTGTCTACATGTTGTGTCTGTCAAGTATGTGTGGACGGAGTGTGTGTGTGTGTGTGTGTGTGTGTGTGTATGAGTGAGTGAGTGAATGAACAACAGACAGAGAGAGAACACATAAACATGTCGCCCCCTCACGGAAATTCGTCCCTCCCTTTCTCTCTCTCTCTCTCTCTCTCTCTCTCTCTCTCTCTCTCTCTCTCTCTTTCTGTTTTGAGCCCCCCTCCTATCTGTATTGCCGCTTTGCCTCTTCCCCCAGCCTCTCCTCCACATCATTTGATTTGTGTTTCATCGACTTCTCATCCAAATATACAAACTCAGTCTTCACTTTGTCTCCAAATGTCATAAAAATCATTTTTCTCTTCTCATATGCCATGCTCAGAATAGCCGGTTTCTTTTCCAGCTCCCTGTTTTCCGTTTGAGGGCTTTGGAATATATTTGCCCCAGAAAATCCCCAAAATCATGAATAACTTACTGTGTTTGTGCTGGCACACAAACATACAGGGCACAAATAGATGGGCAGAATGTATCCCTAATTTGTATGTTAATCTCCAAATACACCGCACACATTCACTGTATAATGGTTCATTACCCACACTGAAAATAATTATTCTGTGCATTGCAAAAAGTATGTTTGAATTATTTTTGTCTGTTTCTTTGTGTTGATGTGCTTTAAATAAATAATGAGCTAGATTTTTGACAGTTCTCATTCAAGCTTTAGAAATACAGAATAGTATAATGATTTGATGCTATTCTCTTTATATATACAGTATATATATTTTAAATACATTGTGAAATTTAGCACTATATTGGATCATTACAAGTACTTTTATAATCCACACAATAAATCAAATATGACTTTTCAGACTACCTCAAAATCTTTAAAAAATGTTATCAAATGAAATATAGCCTGATTACCAAATGTAAATGTATAATTATAATTATAAATATTGTTTTTTTATATTAATAATATTAACAGCTGAGTAAATAACAATAATAAGCTGTTTAAGTAACAATATTATTATTATTATCATTTTTTATTTATATTAATATTTAAGTAATACATAAATATAATTATATGAAAACTAATTATAAGGAGGTTTTTCTGTTTGTATATTAATTAAAAATTTTAATAGAAAATTTGTGTTAAATATACAAATTTAAATATATAATATAATTAAAAATTTAAGTATTTTCTCTGTTGCCTCTGCATCTGAGACCGTCAACCTGTGCATTTTATCACATGGCATGTTACTGCAGAGACATAACGCATGTGGAGGCTTAATGTTATTCTCTTTGGCATCCACATACAACTCACCAGCCGGCCCTCTGAGATCGAACCACATTATAGTGACCACGAGGTGTTTACTCCATTGGCACTTTTCCACTGTACGTTACGGTTCGACTCGCCTCAAACACACACACATATGATGGACAGCTGCCCATAAATGTTCTCTCTCTGTCGCACCACCATCCGCAGTTGGCTACTCGCTTTACTTTTCTGAGCTTGCTTTTCCACTGTGTATAGTGTCGCCTCAACGTGGGTGTGATTATAGGCTGATCATCATAGGTACGCCGCCTCTACTGCCATGACATCATCTTAAACAGGACACAAACATTACTGACAAAACAATAATATAACCGCTAGCTGTTATAACTAACTCATTGTGCTGCATAAAGCAGTTGTTGCATGGTGATTTTACACAAGTGTAACAGTTAAATTGGCCCGGATGTCCAGTAGCTAGTCAACTAAATAAACTGAAGCTTTCAAGCAGAGTATAGAGTTAACGTAACAAAATGTACCATCCTCCATCGTGGATCACCGCCAGTCCAGGGCACTCTCCCTCCCGTTGCTTGCTGTTTAGGTCGTCCATTTGGCCGACTTCCACTTCCACTTTTCCTTGATGGTTCTGTAGTCACTTTTAATTATTTTTTTTACTTTTCCCTACACTGTTTTTAGGTCCGGTGTAAGCCGTGTTCGGCCAACAGCTGATACACTTCCTGAAATAATTTTTTGTTTTGAGTCGTTTCTTTCTTCACTAACGAGAGGACAGTCTGCACCTCGTTTTTTGACCACGGCGTGGTTTTGCACACAGCCATTTCTTTTTTCACAATATGAAAGGCTCGTGAACAAATGATACTTTTATCGCTGTTGCTAACTTTAAAACTAGCGATGTGCCTTGTCGGAAATCCAGTGATGCTGGTAGTGGCGATTCTCTCTGACCAATCAGTGATCTGCAGGATGTTGACATCACATTTAGTATCGGCTCGGTTCACTTGGAACCTTCGACCGAGGTGGTACTGGGCCAATTTGGTTGCTTAGGAGACCTGGCTGGAGTCACTCAGCACGCCCTGGATTCGAACTCCAGGCATGGTAGTCAGCGTCTTTACTCACTGAGCTACCCAGGCCCCCTTGATATATAAATTTAGAAATTTGAAAAGAAAGTGAATGTTATATTGCTATGTGATTGTAATATATATATTATTTCTGTATGATGTGCATGTCTCTTAATATTTAAGTATTGAACAAATGTAAAAATACCAAATGATTTATTTATATTAATATTTTAATAATTCATAAATACAATTTATCAAATTATATGTATATTTTTTATATATTAATTTGAAATTTGAAAAGAAAATTAATGCTATATTGCTATGTGATTGTAATATATATATATATATATATATATATATATATATATATATTAGGGCTGTCAATCGATTACACATTTTAATCTAATTAATTACATGATGTCCTTGATTAATTAATCGTGATTAATCGCATGTACAAATATTTGCTGAGAAAGCCCCTCATATAACAATAATTCAATATATAATGATTAAATAATTATACATAGTTATCTTTAAATATTTAAACAATAACAACAAAAGCAAAAAGTGGCTTTAGAATACAATGTATTGTTTACTACTGTTTACTGTATTGTTTAAGCCAATCATTGGCATACAGTTCACAGCAATCCATTTCGCAAGTGAATTTGTCAATCAGTTCGAGATTAATTTTTGTAAGGGCCTGTTTAAGGACCCGTCAATTTACATCTGCGTCAGACAACATAAACATACAATTTTAGGTCACTGTGTCAAATTAAATCTAATTAAATTCTTAGAACACATCTTGAGATCCCTTATTTCGGATTTGCGCTCTAAGGGCCGGTTTCCCGTTAAGGGCTTAAAATAAACCAGGACTAGGCTAATTCTACTTAAATTAATCCACACTAAACAACAACTGACTTTCTGAGATGTTGCTTAAGTTTGGATTAACTAGTTCTAGACTACAGAGTCTCAGATTAAGGTAATCAAGGACAAGTGAGATCATCTTTTGGAAACCCGATTAGATTAATGGCATGCACATGTGGCTAAGGAGAGGTTGCTATAAAAACCTGGTATGGAATACTTGTAATTCATTAGTCTTAAGTAGTGTGTGGAACAGGAGTCACTACACTTAACCAAAAAATGGATAAAGGCCGAAGAAAACGCTCAAAAAACTTCAGTGAATTTGAGAAGACCCTTTTTAAACAAATTGTATCAAACTATCCTGTAATTGAAAACAAACAGCATGATTCAGGTACAGAAAACAAGAAGAAGGCGGCATGGATTTCCATATTGAATGAATTCAACTCAAATGAAAAAGTAACCAAACGGACACTCCAACAAGTTCAGGTAAGATTTGTTGTTGCCCCATTCTTACAAATCAGTCAATTATAAATGTTTTCATTAATGAAATGTAAAAAGAAAACAATATTATATAGAACTCCTACTTCAGAGTATATATTATCTTGTAAAGGTCCTGTGGAAAAACATAAAAATAAACCTGAAAAAACAACTGCTGCTACGCGTCAAGAGCGTTTCAAGACGGGTGGGGGACTCCCAGTTCCACCAGACACAGGAGTTGGGGGACTTGTTGGCTGGGATTATTGAAAGTCAGCAACCCCTGGAAGGTATTCCAGATGATGACCATTTGGACAGTTCAGGTGAGGAATCTTTCAAAGACTCATTTTATAGGACACGTCTCATTTACAGTAACATGTGCTATCCCATCCAACATAATTAAATGCAAGTCATGTCTTGTAACAAAAATTAGGTAATGACCTTTATTGTTGAAGTCAAATGTAATGCTACATTTTTTTTTCCATACAAAGATGACCTGATCTTGACACAGGACTTGGGGGGGCGCAGGGAACAGTCAAGATGCTCAAATGAATCCAACAGCAGCCAGCACCAACATGCAGCAGCATCCAGTCTCCTGCAGTAGCATTAGTCAGCATCCAGCAGTCTCTAATCCAGGCAGCAGGTCAAGAGGGAAAAGGATGACCATTCATGAGAAACTTGCCATAGAGTTCCATGAACGTAAATTACAATATTTAAAAGAAGAACATGAAGTCAAAATGAAAATTCTTCATCTTGAGTTGTCTATGAAAGAGAGAGACATGAAGCAGCAGCAGTGTCAATTGTCTTTGGAACAAAATCTCAGTTAAATAAATAATTTCCTGAATTTTTTTTACCTGTCTATGCCAATCATTTATGTATCACTCAAGGCTCATTTATGAGAAGTGCTGCAAAGCAAAAGCATCTCTGTAAGCAAGTCCATTTCTGTCATTGGCTAGCTCAGCGATAGAGACATGTTGGTCATCATCATCTTCAATATCAGGGTCTGGGCAGCCACACTGTTTAAGAAAATTATGAAGCACTGCTGTTGCAATAATAACAATGCAGCACCTTCTAGGTTCAAACCGCAGTGTATTTCGGAGACACTGGAAACGATTCTTCCATACACCAAACATGCGCTCTATTAGCCCTCTGGTGAGCATGTGAGCTTGGTTATAGCGCTGTTGCTCTGGTCTGACTGGATGGAGATAAGGGGTGAACAAGAAGTTTGTCTGTGCATACCCACTGTCACCAAGTACAATTCCAGAGTGTTGTCTTGTTTCAAACTGACCGTACAAAGAGGAGTTGTGGAAAATCCTTGAGTCATGAGTTGAACCTTTCCAACGTGCAACAATATTGGAGAACTGCATAGTGGGAGTGCACACTCCTTGTACATTTATTGAAAACCAGTTTTTACGATTTCTGAATTCCTCAGCATCTGCAGTAGAGGGACACTTGATGGGAATGTGGCAGCCATCGATACAACCAATGACTCCAGGGAAGTTCCCATATTCATAGAAATCTACCTTGTAGGTGGCCTGTTCAGCAGCATTTGGGAATTTGATGAAATCCTTTTTCAGTTCACATATAGCACTGCAGACTTTGTGTACTATTTTGCACACTGTTGATTCACCTACACCACACAAATCCCCAGTTTCACGATGGAAGGTTCCACATGCCAAAAACCTTAAGGTAATTAATATTTGTTATGAAGGAGAAATAGGGTTGCCCCTGACTAAGTCACCTGAAAGCTTGGGCTGCAGCAAACCAATTATTTCTGTTGCATTTTCCTTTGACATACGGAAACGGTCAAGAAAATGTAAATCATCAAAATAATTTAGTGGGTTGCTCCTGTCTTTCAGCAACCTTCTTTCTGGTCTTGGTGGTGGTCTCTGATTGTCGTTGAAATAGTCGAGGTAATCCATTTTCTGCTACTGTGAACGTGAGCCTTGAGGCAAGAAGTTTTTAATCTGAGGTTAAACCCCAGGTTTAATTTAAGACTTCATTTAGATCTGAATTAGGTCTAATCCTACTTCTAGAAATCCGATTGTTTAAGTCTAGACTAGTGCAAGTCTGAGACTATTGTAATCCATGTGTGAGAAAGCTACTTCAATAAATCCAGGTTTAAAATGACATTTAGTCTACGACTAGGCTTAATCCCCATACGGGAAACCGGCCCTAAGTGTTTTGAACGCAAGAATGTAACACATGTCTGTGTTGTTCCTGCTGAAGGTTGTTTTCTTCTCTGTATAACTGTGCGTTGCCACACAGCTGAAGTTTCACTTACTGTCCTCTGGAGTAAACAGGTGGTACTACAGGCTTGCATTTCTCAGGAATCTTCCTTATACATGTGCATTGCGATTAAATGTGTTAATTATTTTAACGCGTTAGTTTTTATCAAATTAATCGCACTGAATTAACGCATTAAATCGACAGCCCTAATATATATCTATATATATACAGTGCTGGATGGATTACTTGTGAATTGTAATCAGGTACTGAATGCAATCAGTAACGTAATCAAATATTACATTTGGGGTAATCTAATCTGATTAAATTTGGATTACTTTCAACCTAATTCTATTTTATTTGGAGTCACATACATTTGAGTTGGATAATCATTTTAACATAAAAGTGCAAAGAGGAAGAGGATGTACTCCATTCTTTATTACTAACAAAAAGAGCCTCACAAAAGAGCTCCTTATGACGTTTATAAAAAGTGCATTAAACATTATATTAATTAAATAAATATAAAGTCAGCAATGACAGTGCATGGCCAAAGTTTATAATTCAAAACACTGAGACATCGGTTTCATTTTAAGTGCATAAAACAATAGCAGCATTATGAATATTAATGACCATAAAATCAACATACTGTAAAACGATCATAAAATTGATTGTAAATTAATGACCATAAAATCAACAGCAACGACGTTGCCTACGTCAAAGCTTTCATCAAAACACTGAACCACTTTCTTACTGATAGTCAATCACCTATTCCAAAGCTATGGTGCAAGATATTATCATTTGAGCAATGAGAATATTCTAAAACAGCAGAATATTTTATAACAGAAGAGTTCCACCGAGTCACACAAGAAACAGTTTTGTCAAGTTTTATGTCAAGTTTCATGCTGTAGACTCCACTGCATCAGCAGCAACAGTAGAGCGATGGTCTATGTTCCATATTGCTGCACATTTAACAGTTGAACCATTGTGTAACCTGCGGGCAGGACCCTTCGAGATGGCATTAATTAACTCCTTTCAAGCAGTAAAGTTCAATGTGTGAGCACACCATTGGTGAGTTAGTAAGAAATAATATTGTGATGGGGCGGAGGGCTGGGCCCTCATGATTCTACACACCCGGCCCCTTATCAGGATAATCAAGCCTCCTAGAGAGATAAAGGCCAACTGCGGACGGTGGTGCGACAGAGAGAGAACATTTATGGGCAGCTGTCCATCATATGTGTGTGTTTGTGTCTTTTGGTTTAAGTTCTTAATTAAATATAATTTATATTGTTAAACCGGTTCTCGCCTCCGCCTTTCCATTAATCCCTTTACACTGGTGCCAAAACTCAGGAAGGAAGAGGTAAAGGCCATAGTGGAGTTCTTGCCGCTACCATCCACCCCAACGGAGCAGCCATGGCCATTTGCCTGGTACAGAGGAGCTTGGCTGCCTGGAAGCGGGGAATGGCCACAAGGGGAGAAGGGGCTCCTAGCTAACTGCCTGGAGCAGTCAGGGCCACTGCCAGGGGCAAGGGGAGACCCCTACCAGCTGCTAAACGTGGCGGGGTTAAGAGAGGACCACCAACCGCGAGTGGGGAGGGGCTCCTGGCCGACCACCTGGAGCGAGAGAACCGCTGCCAGGGGTGGGGGAGACCCCTTCTGTTCCCTGAGAATGTGCGGGGCATTCCGTCCGCCAGGGGCCGGAGGACTGCCTCCGATCTGCCCGGGGATACGTGGTTGTTGTCCGTTAGAGGGTGGAGGAGTGGCCGAGGACCAAGCTATGGCATATCAGAAAACCGGCATATATTTGTATATATACAAATATATTGGAGAACCGAAATATATATATATATATATATATATATAAACATATCTAGTTCATTCAGTGAACCTGAAATCAACAGCAATAACATTGCATAGGGCAAAACTCTGACACACTTACTTTTTACCCTTACCGCTTAGTAACAGTCCATCAACTAATCCTTAGCTGAGGTGCATATCTGACTGTTGTAACGTAAAAGGAACACAGTTCAAACTTTTTATCAGTGAGACTATTGCACTTCAGGTTAAGAATATGATGATGATTGATGAATATGATTGATTTGAAAATGATCAATACATTATTAACAATTTGCTGCTGTTGACTTGTTAATATGTAATCATGTAATCTATAAAACATAACTGTAGTCCGATTATGAGTATTTCAATATGTAATTTAATGTAATTGTAATTACAAGTACTTGATTTTTGTAATTTTATTACATCTTACATAATTACATGTAATCCGATACTACCCAGGACACTCTCTCTCTCTCTCTCTCTCTCTCTCTCTCTGTGTATATATATATATACATATACATACAGGTGCTGGTCATATAATTAGAATATCATAAAAAAGTTGATTTATTTCAGTAATTCCATTCAAAAAGTGGAACTTGGATATTATGTTCATTCGTTACACACAGACTGATATATTTCAAATGTTTATTTCATTTAATTGTGATGATTAAAACTGACAACTAATGAAAATCCAAAATTCGGTATCTCCGAAAATTAGAATATTACTTAAGACCAATACAAAAAAAGGATTTTTAGAAATGTTGGCCAACTGAAAAGTATGAACATGAAAAGTATGAGCATGTACAGCACTCAATACTTGGTGCTCCTTTTGCCTGAATTACTGCAGCAATGCGGCATGGCATGGAGTCGATCAGTCTGTGGAACTGCTCAGGTGTTATGAGAGCCCAGGTTGCTCTGATAGTGGCCTTCAGCTCTTCTGCATTGTTGGGTCTGGCATCTTCCTCTTCACAATACCCCATAGATTTTCTATAGGGTTAAGGTCAGGCGAGTTTGCTGGCCAATTAAGAACAGGGATACCATGGTCCTTAAACCAGGTACTGGTAGCTTTGGCACTGTGTGCAGGTGCCAAGTCCTATTGGAAAATGAAATCTGCATCTCCATAAAATTGGTCAGCAGCAGGAAGCATGAAGTGCTCTAAAACGTCCTGGTAGACGGCTGCGTTGACCTTGGACCACAGAAAACACAGTGGACCAACACCAGCAGATGACATGGCACCCCAAACCATCACTGACTGTGGAAACTTTACACTGGACTTCAAGCAACGTGGATTCTGTGCCTCTCCCCTCTTCCTCCAGACTCTGGGAACTTGATTTCCAAAGGAAATGCAAAATTTACTTTCATCAGAGAACATAACTTTGGATCACTCAGCAGCAGTCCAGTCCTTTTTGTCTTTAGCCCAGGTGAGACGCTTCTGACGCTGTGTCTTGTTCAAGAGTGGCTTGACACAAGGAATGCGACAGCTGAAACCCATGTCTTGCATACGTCTATGCGTGGTGGTTCTTGAAGCACTGACTCCAACTGCAGTCCACTCTTTGTGAATCTCCCCCACATTTTTGAATGGGTTTTGTTTCACAATCCTCTCCAGGGTGCGGTTATCCCTATTGCTTGTACACTTTTTTCTACCATATCTTTTTCTTCCCTTCGCCTCTCTATTAATGTGCTTGGACACAGAGCTCTGTGAACAGCCAGCCTCTTTAGCAATGACCTTTTGTGTCTTGCCCTCCTTGTGCAAGATGTCAATGGTCGTCTTTTGGACAGCTGTCAAGTCAGCAGTCTTCCCCATGATTGTGTAGCCTACAGAACTAGACTGAGAGACCATTTAAAGGCCTTTGCAGGTGTTTTGAGTTAATTAGCTGATTAGAGTGTGGCACCAGGTGTCTTCAGTATTGAACCTTTTCATAATATTCTAATTTTCTGAGATACTGATTTTGGGGTTTTCATTAGTTGTCAGTTATAATCATCAAAATTAAAAGGAATGAACACTTGAAATATATCAGTCTGTGTGGAATGAATGTATACATTATACAAGTTTCACTTTTTGAATGGAATTACTGAAATAAATCAACATTTTGATGATATTCTAATTATATGACCAGCACCTGTATATATATATATTAGCTCTTTATGATGTGCATGTCTCTCCTTTGCAATCTATACTGCTAGTATAATATGAGCACAACTTTGTTACAGTAAGTGACGCTAAGTGTTCACAAAGAACCAAATTAAGAATGTAAATCTAAATTCTTTCCCTGAAATTATTGCAGTGCACAGGTCTGACTGCACCTTCCTCTACTTCTCCGAGGTCTCTGTCGGATTATGGATTACTACGGCGTTTTATTATCTGCCTCACCCATATGAGCAGTAATACAGCGTGAAGGAAAGGGGTTGAGAGTTTTAATGAAGACCGCCTGCTGTTTAAGATCTCAGAGCGCATACCCCCACCTCCTTTCACTCAGCACATTTGTTTCTCTGCATCTCTACTTCCAAACCTGGAGGGAGGCAGTAAGAAAAAAAGCTGCACCCTGTGATGTCGCATCAATGGGGGAGTTTGCCTCCCGTTCTCCTCTTCCTCCTTTGAGACATCCAAGAGCTCCTCAAACCCCCAATCTTATTAGTGAAATGTCTGATTTGGCCCTTTCTCTGTGTCTCACACTTTCTCTTTTTGCACACTGTGACACTCCATAGTACCAACCGTCAGCTGTGGTCACAGCAGTCTTCTTTTATGTTTTTTTATGTTTTTATCTGTCTTTCTTTTATAGAGAGAACACTCTGTTGAATTCACTCTCTCACCCGGGCATCATAATCTTTGTAGCTTCATCCCTCTAAGCAAAATGCTTATCTCCCATGGTTCCTGGATTCCTTTCCTCTTCATAAAAGTTTCTTTTTGTTTCTGCTCCATAGGCTTGTTTTAGAGGAATCAGAGGGGAGTCAGACCAAATCACACAGGGTGGCCGTTTCTCAGGTTCAGGCTTTTAAATAAAGTGATTGTTTGGAGATTCAGAATGTTCCTCCTCTGAATCTTTTCAATGTCTATCTTGGCATGGATGTCTGAAGATTAGAAGACAGCCCTGAGATCAGTCTAAGAATTGCATTACATGGATGTCAGTTCAGTTCTCTCTCTATTCTGTCTGTATTGTTATTCCATTTACATTAATTCATTTTAAACACAGAATATCTTTTATTTGGTCAATACAAAGATAAAGGCAGAGCACAAATTTAAAATGCATTTTAGGTCAATTGCCACTCTACTTTGCAGTCCATTCTTAGAAGTTTTTGAATAAGGGATACTATTTTGAGCAAATAAGGTCTGAATTATTTTAATTTGTTTTACATAAAATTACCTTAAAATCCAGATGTAGAGCATTTTCATAAATTCAAGCACTCTCAGCAATATACTATTAGAATTTCAAATGCATTAAATTGAGCAACAGTACTGTGTAATTTGAGATTTGACAGCAGACCCCCTTTCATTTAAACACATGCAGACAATCACTGTCATTCAGGGTCCCAGACAGTGCAGGAGTTTCAACAGCAGGTCGATTGTGAATGTATGAAATTAATAATGCAAGTCAGGAAACAACCTCTAGACAACAGATCCTCTACAGTGCTCACATAACATGAAAGAAAGGTACATACTGCATCCTCAAGTGCACTATTCAGACAGAGATAAAAACTTCATGTGTTCTCATTGAATGCTCTATGAGCAGAACTATCAAGTAATTATAACATAATGTAATCTCCACAGAAATATTAAATTTTCTTTGCTCTTTCTTGATTGTTGGTTGGGCAAGAGAGCATCTGCTAAGAACATAAGGAAAAACTCAATGCTTTAGTGTCATATGTACAGAGTACACTGCAAATACAATTAAGTTCTAACTTGGATGCTTATATGCATCACTAAAACAACATTTATTGGTACATTACTATAGCAACAAACAAATGATTAAACATATAGCTTTATACAACATACAATAAATAACAAATATATTTATAAAATATATTGATATTGTTATAAAAATATTACACATTTGTTTTAAAATGTAAGAATGAGACTTAAATCTTAAAGAACATTTTAAAATGATGTACAACCCCAATTCCGAAAAAGTTTGTGATTTGTAAATTATAATCACCTTTGATATATTGAAAGCTATACAACTTCACATTATACACATTTTACCCTGTGAATATCATTATGTTTTTTACTGTTAATGTACAGTAATTTCAAATCAGATGATTGAAACACGCGTCACAAAGGTTTACCACTGTGAAACATCACCATTTTGTCTAATAACAAGTTTTAAGCATTTGGGTACTGAAGACACAAATTTGTCAAGTTTAGAAAGTGGAATTTTCCCCCATTTATCCATTATGTATATCTGTGGGTGCACAACTGTACGGGGCCTTCGTTGCAATCTAATGCACTTAATAATGTGCTACACATTATAAAGTGGAGACAGGTTAGGACTGCAGGCAGGACAATGTAGCACCCACACTCTCTGCTTACACAGCTATGCACTTGACTTTTGGGCAGTATGTGGTTTGAAGTTGTCCTGCTGTAAAATGCAGGGATGTCCCTGGAAAAGACAGTGCTGGATGGCAATATATGTTGCTCCAAAATGTGTACATCTGTCTGCATTCATGGTGTTCTCACCAGATGTGCAAGTTACCCATGCCATGGGCACTGACATACCCCTGGCCCAAACAGACACTGTTTTTTGGACCTGATGCTGATAACAGCTTGGATGGTCCTTTTCCTCTTTGGCCTGGATAACATGATGGTTGTGTTAAAAAAAAAAAAAAATTCTAAATGTGGACTCATCAGAACTAAAAGCACAGTTCAACTGTTCTACTTTCTATCTAAGATGAGACTGAACCCTGAGAAGTTGGCAGCACTTCTTAACAGTGTTTATGTAGGGCTTTTGCTTTGCATTGTAAAGTCTTAACTTGCATCTGTGGATGCAGCAGTGAGTGATGTTGACTAACAAAGGTTTACTAAAGTTATACCAAGCTCATGTTCATTTTATCCATTACAGATGAATGCCGTTTTTTTAAGACAGTGATGTCTGAGGGATTAGAGATCATGTGCATTCAGAAATGATGTTTTTGTCTTGCCCTTTAAGCACCGAGATTTGACCAGATTCCTTGAATCTTTTAACTATATTGTGCACCCTAGATGCTGAAATTACCAAAATCCTACCAATTTGTCTTTGGGGAACATTGTTCTCAAAGTGCTGGATTATTTGCTGAAGCATCTGTTGGCAAATTGACAAGTCTTGAAGGATCCTTGCTCTTGAAGGACTAGGTTGTTTTTGGAGGATCACAATTTTTACAATTGCCTCACCAGTTTAACATCTGTTTCACATTGCCTTGTTATTTAAACTCGTCAAATCGTTGCCCCTGTCTGAGCATGCTGCAATCATCTGATTTGAAATTACTTTCATTTTTAGACATTTTTTTTAAAAAAAGTCTAAAAATCACAAGGTAAAACACCTTGTGTGTGTGTGTGTGTGTGTGTGTGTGTGTGTGTGTGTGTATGTGTACATATACGGTGGCTAAAGCAAAGCAATTTGGCACGGTAGGGGGCACAGTCGTGTCAGTAATCTAAGTCAGTCGACCCGTGGCATCTGGGTCTGCCCCATGACCTCCTGCCAGCAGGCTTTTGACACTTAACATGGCCTCAAGGATAGCCTGGCACAAGCGTCATGGAGATGTCACCGCCACTTAATGGTGAATGGCGGTTGTTGATGTG
This sequence comes from Moxostoma hubbsi, assembly GCA_032164185.1. Classification (NCBI taxonomy): domain Eukaryota; kingdom Metazoa; phylum Chordata; class Actinopteri; order Cypriniformes; family Catostomidae; genus Moxostoma; species Moxostoma hubbsi. The sequence goes on from JAVLUX010000215.1 coordinate 9,988,850, forward strand.
TTAGATACATATATATATATATATATGCAAAATGTACTGTATTTTATGTATATATAAAAAGTTTGGAATAATGTACAGATTTTGCTCTTATGGATAGAAATTGGTACTTTTATAAGTGGCATTCAACTGATCACAAAGTATAGTCAGGACATTACTGATGTAATAAACAGCCCCATCACTATTTGAAAAACGTCATTTTTTATCAATCTAGACAGGCCACCTTATCCTTGAGTAATCATGCTAAATTTTTTATTTGGTACTAGAAAATCACTTTCTATCAAACACAGTTGAAAGGTCTCTGGTTAATTAAATGACGCTTAATATTGTCTTTGTGTTTGTTTTTGAGTTGCCACAGTGTGCAATAAACTGGCATATCTTAAGGTCAATATTTGGTTAAAAATGGCAAAAAAGAAGCAGGTTTCTTTCTAAACTTGTCAGTCAATCATTGTTTTGAGGAATTTAAGCTATACAATGCTTGAAATTGCCACAAAAAAAAATATATACAAAGGTGTACACTACAGTCTTCAAAGACAAAGGACAACTGGCTCTAAAAAGGACAGAAAGAGATGTGGAAGGCCAGATGTAAAACTAAACAAGAGGATAAGTACATCATAGTCTCTAGTGTGAGAAATAGATATCTCATATTTCCTCAGCTGACAGCTTCATTGAATTCTACCTGCTAAACACCAGTTTCATGTACATCAGTAAAGGGAAGACTCATGGGTGCAGGCCTTATGGGAATAATTGCAAAGCCACTTTGAAACAGAAAAACAAAAAGAAAAGATTAGAGTGAGCAAAGACACAGACATTAGACAACAGATAATTGGAAAAGAGTGTTATGGATCTAAATCTCATTAAGCTTTTGTGGGATCAGCTAGACTGTAAGGTGCATGAGAATTGCCCGACAAGACAGCCACATCTATGGCAAGTGCTACAGGAAGCATGGGGTTAAATGGCATCTGGACAAACTGACAGCAAGAATGCCAAGGATCTGCAAAGCTGTCATTGCTGCACATGGAGGATTTTTTGACGAGAACGCTTTGAAGTAGTTTAAGAAGTTCTTAAAACAAATATCAAACTGTAATAGTAATTTTTCCACATTACTAATGTCCTGAATATGCATTGTGATCAGTTAAATGCCACTTTGATGAATAAAAGTACTAATTTCTATCCATAAGGTAAAATCTGTACAATATTCCAAACTTTTGGCCACCAATATATATATATATATATATATATATATATATATATATATATATATATATAATAAATAAATTGATCAATTGTCACACATTATACATACATTTCTGCACATATACAGTGAAATTATTTATTTTTCACATATCCCAGCTAAGCTGGGGTCGAAGTGCAGGGTCAGCCATGATACAGCACCCCTGGTGCAGATAGGGTCAAGGGCCTTGCTCAAGGGCCCAACAGAGGTGTCTTGGTGGTGTTGGGGCTTGAACCCCCAACCTTTGGTCAGTAACCGCTGAGCCACCACTGCCCTCATATAATATTTTGAAAAGTAGCAGTAGAACAAGAGACAAAAAAATAAAGAGGTGAAACAGTAAAGAGTGTAAAAAATTGTATTAATAAAGGAAATAGAGGTGTTTTTATGGTACAAATATATTACCTATAATCACTGAGCAGCTTATTAGGAACACCTGTACACCTACTTATTCATGCGATTACCTAATCAGCAGTTCATTGCATATAATCAAGCAGATACAGATACATCAACCATCAGAATTGGGAACAAAAAAATAATCTCATTTTTCCGTGATTTCAACCACGGAATGATTGCTGGTGCCATATGGGCTGGTTTATGTATTTCTGTAACTGCTGATTTCCTAGGATTTTCACGTGCAACAGTCTCTAGAGTTTACTCAGAATGGTGCCAAAAAACAAATAACATCCAGTGAGTGTCTGTTCTGCTGATTGAAAAGCCTTGTTGATGAGAGAGGTCAGTGGATAATGGCCAGACTGGTTCGAGCTGACGAAAGACTATGGTAACTCCGATAACCACTCTGTACAATTGTAGTGAGCAGAATAGCATCTCAGAATGCATAGCACGTAGGACCTTGAGGCATATGGGCTACAACAGCAGAAGGCACTTTATTAGGACCATAGTGTTCCTATTAAAGTGCTCAATGAGAAAATATATTAAAAACAAGGCATGCAAAAGAAGAAAACTATAATAAATAAGAAACCACAAATTGTACATATCCTGTGTTATGTGCAGCCACTTTGCTTACATATTATTCATGCCTTACTGTCTAAGTTGTGTTGCTTTATAAATAAATAGTGTTTGCATTTTGAAATTTTGAAGGTCAGCCATGTGTGCCTGTGATTGTTTGATTAATGGTTAATGTGTTGTCGGTCTGTGTAGTGCTAACAGCATTTGGAGATGCATGCTTCCTTACACTGTCAAAATAAATTTATAGAATACGAAAAGAAAAGCAAAATAACTGCTAAAGGGCACTGTATAAAAGGATATCTTTGCTCTTGCATTGTAATGATCACCATCCATACATTATACTTTACCAATCACTTTGAGACTTTTGCTATCCACTTGATTTAAAAAGGATGTGCTGTACTTTTACTGCCTGCTATATGTGCATTAGCAGGCCAGTCATAAAATCTCTGCTTACATTGCATTGGTGCTGGGCAACAATAAGAAAATACTCTGTGCATTACTGTTCGGTTTCCTCCGAGACACTGGGCCTCATAAATAAAATGGCCGAACAAACTTGCAAACGTGCATACATTTCTGTTTCAGCAGCAGTGTCAGAACTGGGACAATAATTTCTGTGATGCTTACTCAGTAAGGAGCATTCCTTCCCACACTAGTGCACTGATGACTTCAGATTGTTCTGAAGGGACCAATGGATGCCAGTAATTTCATATTAGCATTGCATAGACCAAAGAGATAACAACATATTCAGGACTAGGGAGGACAAAATGTAATAGATTAGGACGTGACTGTTGAAAATATCCATTTTGATCTATAGTAACAATTATTTGAATATTGGGACATGGGCAAACCCCCTTCAATGTCTGTAGTGTTTATGGCCCTGGCAAAGATACATACAAACATATGTGATGGAAAACTTAACTGGTATTTAACTGATATTCAAACTTTTTTAATGGTTCAAGAATGTAATAATCTTTTCCCCCAATTTCTTATTGAGAAAATAATTGTCCCTCAGGTAGGAAAAGCATTTTACATTGGCTAAATTGGCTTAGTCAAAAGGGTCTGAACATTAATAATTAACATATGTTGGTAATTTTTGGGGAATTTAAAACAAATATTGTTTTTGTGGTTTAGGTCTAATTTAGTCCTTTCATTATTAATACATTTAAATTGAATTAGGTCCTGTTATTTTCTTTAGATGTCTGTTTGTGCATAGATGAGATTTGGAACATGTTTGCGAAGACAACCAGACATATCTAAATAAATTGCATTAGAATGGTTGTACATAGCATGTATGCACTGAAATGTGTGTGTTAATGTGATCTATATAGCTGCATGAGCTAATAAATAAAGAGTGACTCCCAATAAGAAACCAGTGTATAGAGTCACGTGACACCATGCGAGGATCGGACGTGTGAACGTCAGCTCTGCGCACTTTGCTAGTTTTCACACTTTTAATGATATATACCGGTGAGATTCGATACACTGGTTCCATAGCTGTTCCAGGAGGACAATATGTCAAAGACTTCAAAATCCACGGGCTCTGGAGACATTAAAAGACACTTACGTGCTCAAGCTGATGCTGTGAGCCAGGAAGTCAATTTAGTTCGGGGAAGAGCGAGAAATGCGTCGAGAGATGTTAAACATGTAGGCAATGCTGACAAAGGTTGTTGCTAACTTGGAGGATCTTGCTGTGATACGTCAATCGATCACTGCCATGGAGGCGAAGTTCACTGATGTGGTTACAAGAATGGGGGATGTCGAGAAACGGATCGATTACCTGGAGTCATCAGAGAGGGAATTATCTGCTAATCCTCTAGCGACCAAGGTGGATTTGGAAGATAGTGTGTCTGGGAGAAGTTGGCGGACATGGATAGCTGTAGCCAGTGGAATAACGTCCGTATCGTCGGAATTCCAGAGGGCGAAGTGGTACAGGATATAAAGGAGTAAAGGAAGGCATTCTTGTTAGAAGCACTGCATTTTCTTGTTCCCAAACTTTGCAAATTTGACAAGAGAGAAATGTGATCGATTCAAGAAATGCAAGAAACTTTTACATCAATGGAAGGTTGTTTTTGCACTGATATTCCTGGCCAAATTGAGAAAGATGGCCATAAAATATTCACATGGAGTGATGGTGGTGTAGTGGGCTAAAGCACATAACTGTTAATCAGAAGGTCGCTCTGTTCGATCCCCACAGCCACCACCATTGTGTCCTTGCGCAAGGCACTTAACTCCAGGTTATAAAGCCATGACTTCAAGGCTCTTTGCTAGTGTGTCTTTTAAGAGGCTTACCTTTATACTATCATCTGGCTTTAGAAGACTTGTAATATAGTGTACAAATCATATGGATCCCATTAATGATACTTAAATCAATTATCAGGATATACTTTCAAAGATATTTGGGTAAACTATTCCTTTAACTATATTTTGTTGTATTTTTTTGTAGTTCTCTCCTCTAAACTGGACATTAGCTGATGTATTGTGTATTTACAGAACAGAATAGATCAAGTGCTGGGGGAGGGAGTTGGACTTGTGCACCTGTGTGCAGCTGTGACTAATTACCTTGAATGTGTGAGTGTCTGTGGTTCCTTTCTCTGGAGAAAAAAAGTCATTTGGACAGAGAGGAGCTTGTGTTGGCTGCTCTGTCTTTGGGGCCGGTGCGAGTGCACTGCAGGGGCGCTGGACAATTACCAAAACTCGCACGACATCACCTCAATCAGAACTGGCCCAGAGCGATACACTTTCCTGCAGCTCCATTTGTGGGTTGAGTCAGTAAAAGGTGATACACACACATGTGGAGAAGAAAGATAGAGCAATAACATGTTTATGCAGCCATGTAGCCATGTTTTTTTGGGCAGGGTACAATGGTAATCCCATGATTTTTTTTTATGTAGGCATGTATAATGGCAGAACCCATTTTAATTCAGAAGTTCAACTGCACAATTGTTTTTCTAGCGTGGTTTCAGTCACCTTATTCAAAACTGTCATAAATAAGATTAACTGTATAATGAAGATAGATTTTAACCAAAAGGCTAAACTGTGTTCTCAGGACTATACTATTTTTCACATTTTGGCATATTTATATCGGGGCAGGTTGCCACATGTTCTTTATATGTTGTAATTTTATAAAATGCATTAATTACAATTTCAGAACAATTATTTGATTATTTTGCATTGGGTGCATTGAAATTAAATACAGATATTGTAAAGGATGCTTTATTTACTTCAGTATTTCATGTTTAAAAAAAGGGATTCTTATAAACAGCAGAATACCATTGTGACAACATATCCCATAGTGTGACAATGTGGCCCATGTATTTGGGGCACGTTATTACAAAAGGTCAACATGACTTCACTGAACTGTATCTTTTTTCCCAAGACAACAGCCATTGAAATGTTCAAAACTTGTAGTCAAGACTTTAAGGTATTATTTTTGAAATTGACTTTCAAAAATAAGCAAAGTACCATGGTATTACCATCTTATACCATCACTATACCATGAGACCGCCACAGGACTTTCTTGTAAAAAAGAGAATGAGAGAGCAAGTGGGAGTGTTTGTGCAAGAAAGAAAAAGGAAAAGAGAGAGCATGATAGAGTAAGAGTGAGAGAATGAAAGTGAGAGAATTATCAAGAGCACCATTGTGTAATTCTATGGGCTTCATTCTGCTTCTTTTTCAGCTGATTTCTAACGAGGTTTCATCAGTCATCTTGCCCATTACTTCATTAAAGAGATTTGATTAGCAGACTGCCAGTGTTTGTCTTGAAAATAGTGTCAGTCCTCCTCCATTTCTGTGGTTACTTTTGAGATTAACTCTGAGGCCTTTAGACCTCTCGTTGACGTCATATTGGAGCCCCTACGAGGATATGGACCCGCACTGGAACAAGACTACTGGGGAAATGTGTGCATGTGTGTGTGTAAAGGAGAAGGCACGATTAGCTTCAGCAAGCTACAATCCTGTTAGAGCAGTTGTTCTCAACCTTTTTTTTATGAACAACCCCCTACTTCATTCTCTTACCCCAGCTTCTCACGCCTTGCTTCTCACTGATTCTCACAAAGCTGTGAGTTTAAGAGATCGAGCTTTAAGAGCTTTGCGCTTGTGTTGCTCTATCCATTGAGCCGTGTCCATCTACAGAACCATACAGGTGTATTAGCCGAGATTTTGCCTCTGCATGTGTATTTGATGCTGCTAAACCAGATACTTCAGATGTGTCTCTTGACTTCATAATCATATGAACCTCAGTACAAATGCATTCCAACACGTATAATTGAGAACCAACTGATTTTTATATTTTGTGAATGTGTATTAATGCAACATTTTTCAAATAGCATTTCAATGTTTAGCATAGAACTCATTGAATGTCTTTTTTTCATGTATTTATGGATCCTTTTTTCTGAGAAGCAACACAACTCCTCAAAACAACTGTTGTTGTAGCAAAAATGCTAATGCAATCCCCAAATCACCACATCATACACTTTATCTCCAAACCTTCAAAGGTGTACAGAAATCCCTGCAATCACACAAACAACCCACAGCTTTGTGTGTGAGTGTGTGTGTGTGCTATAATAAAGACAGACAAACAAAGATGGAGAGCGAGAGTCTGGTTTCAATAAGGGAAAATAAGCATGTGACACTTATACAGCACTTATACACCACTCATTCCCTTAAAGATAAAATTTAGCCATAAAGACTGTTAGCCATGCAATCATTTTCCAAATTCAGAATGACTCAGCAGGTTTTTCTGACCTAAGGATCCCTCCTGAAGTGACACAGTATGCTACTAATGATGGGTTGTAGTTTCTTACCTGCCAAAAGATGGCTTTCTGTTTTGTTGGTGATTGGGATATAATTGCTGAACTAATTCAAAGTACTGCATACAAGCATATTCTTGAATAAGTAGTGGTTTTTCAAAAACCCTAAGTCGGCACATAACATACCTCAAAGAGAAAAGAGGAAAGGTGTGCTGTTACCAGTGTGGGGTAGTAATGGATTACATGAACGTAATGGATTACTTAATCAAATTACAAAAATCTAGTACTTGTAAACAGATCACATAACATTTTAAAATACTCAGATTACTGTTATTTTTGTGTGAATGACATGATTACATATTTATCAGGCAACGGCAGTAAATTGTTAATAATTTCTGATTACTCTAATTCTTCTCAATCTTAATCAGCCCACTGCTGGTATATGTTCGATGAGACTTCAAGTATTTTTGGAAGAGAGGGCGAAGGGGAGGGTTGTGGAATTGCACTCACAGACCTTATACTAGCCACTCAGGTGGCTATAATTACACCTAAGATTGAGTGGTCTCACTCAGCCCTTGACCACTGGATTAACATAAATCATTTCACTTTTAAGGAGAAACAGGGCAAAATCATTACTGTGCAATGTAAACTCTGCCTTACAAAACTTCATATCCTATCCACTGCAAAGAATTCTGTGTCAAATCCAAAGATGCATTTGGAGGTGTATTTGTATGATTTTTCAACTAATTGAATATCTAACCAACTGCTGATGAACACATTTCAATTATTATTTGTATTATCACTTTATGTGTCCTATAACCATGTTGTCTAGGGGTGTAGATTCTGGGATAGGGGGGAGGTAACCCCCCAATAATCAAAACAAGCAAGTACAACAAAAATGTATATTATACTAATATATAACTTTTAAGGCTGTTTTTTGTGACATTGATTCACTAATATAACTTGTCTGATCTGTTACCTCACATGTATACCATTTGTCATGCCAAAATTGCTGGAGTAAGACCACATTTGTTAAATAAGCCCCAGTAATTTTAGAAACTCCCCTGTAAGAAATGTATGTTCAAAAATGTTGCTAGTGTGAATTATTCTTATCAGTTTTTGTGTTTCTAAGTATATGTTTCACTCATGATCAGAAACAGCAAGCAAAACAAAAAAAGATAAAAAAGATCAAAAAATTTGCTTCTTTAATTAAGTTTTCTTAAATGCATTTAAGCAACAGTATGTCAAAATTGAACAGGATTATTTATGTTTGGGCCAGCGAAGGCTAGAACAGCTCAAATTTTCTTCAAAACATGAAGAAATCTATAGTCATATTTTTTTCTTCACTGGGATCATGACTAAGCTTAAGTCTAAATGTTAATAAAATAAAAACCCCATTTGATATTCTTTATGGTTCTTGAATTGAGAGTTTTGCAAGACCGGACCAAGAATTACATTGTGTCGACCACTAAATGGACTGAAACCTAGTCAATGTCCTCTGAAGGACAAAGAAAGAGAGAACAAATGTACTGTATATGTGCCCACTTTTAGAACAATAGATTTGTCCTTGGCCCAGATTTGCCATTACTCTAAACTCCCCACAGGTGAAAACTTCACATCCATTAAATGCAAAGCTGTCATATGTCACAGTCTAGTGATTTCAGACAGTCAGGGAAGTCAAAGTGTCTATTGGGTTAAAGGTTTGTCCCGCACAAGTGAAAATAGGCAGCTGTTACCTTAAAGGGCCATTTCTACATGATCTGACCTTTAAAATGGCTTTCATTGGTGTAGCATTGTCAGGTTGATTCAGTCATATTAAATGACTATAAAACCAGTTAATTTAGATGTGACAACAAGTATCATGAAAACATATTCTTATATCAGACTGCTTATATCTCTAATTTGTTGCTTTGGATTAAAACGTCTGCTAAATTGATAAATGTTCAGTAAATTTTGTGCACTTTATATGAAATGCTTTTTCCCCCATAAATTATTACAAAACAAACACGCCACTTTACTGTTATCCTTGAGTGAATCAGTGTTAATGTGGCATGTGAAAAGAACAGCTGTAATTTGTCTTTAATTTTGTTACAGAGTATTTACTAAGAGTCTAATTAAATGAATTATTGAATTATTAAGTGTTATTAAGTTTACTGTGAATTGTGATCTGTCATTGTTTTTTGCAAGTGAACAAGCACATACCCACAAGGAAACACATTTGCAATGGGACAATTTAACTGACATCTTAAGTTCTTGCTGATGAACACTAACCAGCTGGCATGGAAATCAACTTGCTCACCTAAAACTCCTTTTATGGTGGTGTTAGGGTAGACCACTCTCCGTTGAACTATTAAACTGGTGGGATCCCCTGCACTGTTAGGGAGTAATGAGTGAGTTCAGAGAGATCCAAGTTACATGACTGAGGTCTGCTGGGATTGAGCTTTGTGCCGTTGTCAAGCACCACAGTCAGCAGGGAGTCTGTGATGTGTCATCACATGTGAGCCTTTTGGAAATGTGTTTGCATGTATGTGTGTGTGTGTGTGTGTGTGTGTGATTATGCACCTGTATGTGTTCTATATTTCATTTATATTTGTGTTCTCGGCTGATGCTTTCCTAACAAAAATACCCCTTTATTGTGTGTTGGAGTGTGAGTTCAATTCATTATAAATGCCCATGTGTGTGTCTTTAGTTGTTTTGTGTGTGTTTGTGACAGTTTTCCGGTTCAACTATTTGTCAGGTCCCCGCTCCTGCATGGTGGCCTGGTCCCTTGCGGAAAAAGCTGTTGTTTGCTCAGTGCAACTGTCGTCCTATATGTGTCTCTCCAGACAACTCATACAACACGTTACCTCTCTGTTACCTTCACCTCAGCATCAAACAAACAGCACAATTCAGTCAGGGTAGAATGGCAATCTCTCCCCACCTCTTAAGATCATGACCTTATTTCATCTAATGTCATAACCTAACATGGGCTAATTGTAAAGTGGGCTCTTAAGTCACCTGGTGTGCACTTAAAACCAGTTTTCAAGAACACTTCAATCATTGTACAAGGGCAATTTCAAAGAGTAGGGTACAAGTTGGTGTATCATTCCTTTTTTTTAAGCTAAGAAAGGCATTGAGTGAGACTTTTATGTATGTTAAATATACTATTATCTATCAACAACAACAAAAAATATATAGCAAGAGAAGTAGTTTATTTAAATGGTCAGAAATTAAAGGGGGCTATTAGGCAAAAAATGCCCCTGAAATCAAAAATATAGGGGCTAAAAATTCCCCAAAACGTATTCCACAATTTCAGCCTTATTATACTTGTTGTATACAATATGAGTTGAATTTTATAAGTAAAATGTTATAATGGGATGACTGGTCTGATATCACTTATTATTTAGAAATATCAGACTGCTGGAAGGTGAATCAGAATAGAGTATTCCAGAGAGCTGTGTAATAAAATATTATATTATGAACTTATTTTAATCACCAAAAACATAATATTTAGCCATGTCCCACATTTTAAGCACAAGCCTGTTACTGTGTGATTTCCCCCTATTAAAAGCTTGGCAGGAAAACAAGTAAATAATCTCTATTAATCATATATAATGTTCTATTTTTGACTGTATTCATCAAGCTCAACAATTCCAAATCTTAAAGGGATAGTTCACCAAAAAATGAAAAAATTCCCATAATTTATTTGCCTTTTAGCCATCCCAGATGTATATAACTTTCTTTCTTCTGCTGAAAACAAATAAAGATTTTTTTTTGAAGAATTTCTCAGCTCTGTTGGTCCATATAATGCAGGTGAATGGGTACCAAAACTTTGAAGGTCCAAAAGCAAATAAAGTCAGCTTAAGTGTAATTCATATGACTCATTGGTTAAATCCATATCTTTAGAAGTGATCTATGTATTGGTGAGAAAGAGATTAATATTGAAATCCCTTTTTTATGATCAATCTCCACATTCTTCTTCTTTTGTTTTTGGAAATTTGCATACTTCATGCATATCACCACCTACTGTGCAGGGAGGAGAATTTATACTAAAAATGGACTTAAATATTGATCTGTTTCTCACCCACACTTATCATATAGCTTTTGAAGATATAGATTTAACCACTGGAGTTGTATGGATTACTTTTATGCTGCCTTTATATGCTTTTTGGAACTTAACATTTTGGTCACATTCACTTGCATTGTGAGGACCTACAGAGCTGAGATATTCTTCTAAAAAGCTTTGTTTGTGTTCTGCAGAAGAAGAAAAGTCATTCACATGTGGGATGGCATGAGGGTGAGTAGATGTTATTGTTTGATCAAATGTTTTTCTTTAATTACTGGAAATGTAAATTTCATTCAGTAGACATGTTATAAAAAACTCATATGACTTTCTGTCTTGCAAAGAACACAAAATGAGACGTGAGGCAAAATGTTAGCCTAAGTCACCATTCACTATCATTGTATGGAAAAAGAGGTGCAATGAAAGTGAATGGTGACTGAGGCTAACATTCTACCTAACATCACATTTTATGTTTCACTGTAGAAAGAAAGTGCTACAGGTTGAGAACAACATGAGTAAATGGGTTAACTACTCCTTTAATGCTGCAGAAGTGCCGTGAGAACCTGCCCTCTGTTATTCCAGGAAAACAACAGCACTTTTGCCCACTGTTACTAGTGCAGGAAGTGCAAAGACCTTTGCTGGCAGTGGCTTTGTTTAGAACTCACTTTGCACCTATACACTTCTTCCACTGCTGAATTATTCAGCTATTCAAGAGAATACAAGCAATTGTTGCTGTGAACATAACCTGAATTTTCATTGTTCTCTATCCATCCCTCTCTTTCACCTATGCAGTTTGCACAAGCATTTAGGAATTAATTTGCATATTCCCAATATTACTAAACAGTTATTGGGAAAGAGGAATTAGAAACAATGTTTTAAATGTGTTTTATAGGGTTACAGTATAAAGAGGAGCATGATTTATCTGAATATAGTGATTTCTGGACTGAAGGCACAATATTTGCATCTGCTGAATTTTACTAAATGCCAGACAGGGTTCTAATGTTCCAACCCCTAGTGACCTGCCTACTGTACATAGACAGCAAATTTAGGGCTTGTTCCTGATAGACTGTTTTGGCACTTTTCCACTCCACGTTTTAGTTTAGTGCCCCTCAATGTGGGTGTGATTATAGAATGATCATCATAGTTGCGCCGCCTCTACTGCTGTGACATCGTTTTAAACGCAATACAAACTGACCAAAACAGTAACACTAGCTGTTAGCTACTAGCTCACTGTGCTGCATAAAGCAGTTGTTGCATGGTGATTTTACACAAGTCTAACAGTTAAGTTGGCCTGGTTGTTTTAGAAGCAAGCTTCCAGTAGCCGGTCAACTAAATAAAGTGAAGCTTTCAAGCAGAATAGTTAATGTACAGCTGAGTCCAGGGCACTCTCCCTCCCATTGCTCGCCGGTTTAGATAGCGTCCATTTGGTCGAACCACTTCCACTTTTCCTTGATGGTTCTGTAGTAATTATTTTATTTTTTTAATCTTTTCTCTACACTGTTGGTAGGACCGGTGGTAGCCGTGTGCAGCCAACAGCTGAGACACTTCCTGAGAGACTTTTTCCTTTCACTCATCGCTAACGAGTGGACAGTCTGCACCTCGTTTATTGACCACGCCGTGGTTTTTCACACAGCCATTTATTTTTTCATAATTTAAAAGTCGCATGAACAAATGATACTGTTATCGCTGTTGCTAACTTTAAAACTAGGGGGTTGATGTCACGTGCCGGAAATCCAGTGACGCTGGTAGTGAAGATTCTCCCTGACCAATCAGTGATCTGCAGGATTTTGATGTCACATTTAGTATTGGCTCGGCTCACTTGGAACCTCGACCGAGATGGTACTAAAAAAAGTATCAGGTAACAGGTACTAGCCACAGTGGAAAACTCCAAAAAAAGCGAGCAGAGTCGAGTTGAGTCGAGTTGTACCGTGCAGTGGAAAAGACCCATTTGAAAAGGTAGACAGAATACAATACCTCATTTTGGTCATATTCTGAATCACATGCATCCTTTATAAATAGGCAATTCCAGAATACATTGTTACTGAAATTGCCTATTTTATTGCAATGGCCAAGATAGTGAAAAATGTAGAGAAATGCTGATTATAAATATATGTATTACAGTAGTGAAAAGTATCAAGCAAATAGTCCCGTTTAATGAATATACTGTATGTGTGTAGTGTGCAGTCGAGTCTCTTGTAAGCTTTCCATTAATGGAGTTGCTGCTTATGTAGAGCATTTCAAGCCAGTTATGATAGATTTCTGAAAGGTTGCTGGCTTAGACAGTAGATGTATATGTGGACAGTGTGCAACAAAGCAGCTCACCTGGCCCTAGAACAGAGCTTGTAAAAGGTTCTTTAAGAGAACATAGGGTTGATCAGGCCAATTCTGCTATACATTTTCATAGCAACAATGAAAACGATCATAATCCTAATATAAAAATCACAGGAATAGAGTTATGGGGATGCGAGTCAATTGCTCTTATTCTTTTAAAGGAAATTACCTAGTATACTACACTGATTTACCGTTGTTTAACGATTCACAGCAGTAATGGCCAAGGTATTGCTGTACACCATTTATTTTTATAATAGCAGTAAATCATGTGGCATTTGCAGACCAGAAGAAGCCTAAAATCTTCCTCTCTCTCTGAAGAGTGCATGTGAAGAGGACAGAATGGAGTCAATTGCCTCACTTAGAGAAATGCCTCCTCTAATAATGAGTCTAAGGTTAAGTGCTGCAATAAAACTACAAGGACCATGGCGGTCACTCTTCCTGGGGCCGATGGTGTGTGAGCTGCCAGTAAGTGTGGCTGGGTTTAGATTAGACATATAATTACAGAGAAGAAATATTACTGAAGATCCTTTTGAATACTAGTAGCCAAATGTTTAAGGTGTAGGGCTGGTCCATTGTTAAAAGTGTATATTTATGTTGTACTGTGCTCTTTCATGTGTGTGTGAGTGTGTGCATGCACATATCTGGACTTGTTAAGTAGGTGAAGTCAAGAGCGTAGCCTTCATCCCTCTTGACCTCATGAATATTGCATCACTGAACTGAGGGCATGCAGAAGACTAGATGAAATATTTCCCAGGTCCCAGGTATTTAATAGGTCACACCTCACCTATTAAATGGATAGTTCACCCAAAAATTACAATTTTACTACTAGTATTGGAATCTGGTCCGATACCTCACTCATGTACTTGTAATCATGCTTATAAAAATACCAATACCTTATGAATGTCATTGGGTTAACATTCAGTGCACAAATTAAAATCACAATGTGTATTAGTGTGATTATTAAACCGCAAAGGCTGCAATATACTGAGATAAATATATAGTTTGCGTGTGCTGTGCAATTCAAAGTGAATGTGTAGAGTGGCATTATGCCGATACTGGGTGGTCATACTTTACTTTTTAGAGCTCATTGTTTCATACATGGAAAACACCATCATGAGCATTGCGCACTCTGTTTATAGCAAATGACCGCTAACAGTGTGCTAATTCACTTTGTAGCATAAGGCACATACAGACTACATTATATATTTATTTAATTAAATAGCAGGGTTCAATGCAAGTTAAGCCCAATCGACAGCATTTGTGGCAAAATGTTGATTACCACAAAAAAATATATATATATATTTTGACTCGTCCCACCTTTTCTTTAAAAAGAAAAAGCAAAAATCGAGGTCAGTGAGGCACTTACAATTGAAGTGAATGGGGCCAATTTTTGGAGGGTTTAAAGGCAGAAATGTGAGGCTTATAATTTTGTGAAAGCACTTACATTAGTTATTTTGTTAAAACTCATGTATTATTTGAGCTGTAAAGTTGTTTAAATCATCATTTTCTTGGGCTTGTTGACATTGCATTGTCATGGCAACTAAATTGTAAAATGGGCTATAACTTTGAACAGAAAAGGTTAGTAAGCGATTTCATCACACTAAAATCATGTTATCATGCATATTGTTAATGTCTTGTGGCTATACTTTTGATTTAGTGAGAATTCTAACATTTACAGATTGGCCCCATTCACTATTGTAAGTGCCTTACTGTAATCCAGATTTTTTTTTTTTTAAGGAGTGACAAGTTTTTGTGGTAATCAATATTATGTCACAAATCCCATTGATTGGGCTTAACTTTTATTGAACACAGAATATTCTTTTAATCACATTGGGTCATGTAGCAACCTGCTTTTATGTAGGTGAGAAACTACTGTCAAAAACACACAAAAACAGAAAGGACTTCACGCCAAAATAAAAGCTTCCACTAAAATAAAAGTTACATTTAAATTGACAAAAGTATGACAGAAATATGTCACTACTGTAAAGTTATGTAATATTCACTGTAATAGTACTACTACTACTACTACTACTACTACTACTACTACTACTAATAATAATAATAATAAATCAATAGTAATTTTAATATATTCAAGCAATATTGCACAACTGTGATGCTCTGTAATCCAGCACTTATTTGACAAAAATAACTCTAATGTTTAAACGTGTACAAGCACTTCATTTGATAAAAATAATACAATATTATGTTGAAGAATAATTGTTCTAACTTGTTTGATAAAATATTTAATTAATTAATTTAGACACCATTTTGAAGACATTTTAAAATAAACCGTTGACATGGAAAAAAAGAAGAAGAAAAAAAGAAACAGGTATACCTGTATTGGTGAGTACCGAAAAGGAAGTATCAGGACATCCTTACCATTCACTATCATTGTATGGGATAAAATATGCAATGAAGTAAATGGTGACTGAGGCTAACATTCTGCCTAACATCTCCTGTTGTGTTCCACTGGAGAATGAAAGTAATTTGGGTTTGAAACAACATGGTGGTGAGTGAACCCATTTAAATCCTTCTGTTGACTTTAAGATAGCATTGAGCAAATTGAAATCAACAGTAAGACATACAAGTGTATGTTTTTTCTATTTATACTGAACCCCTTAGTGGATTAGGTCTCTTCCACTGTTTGCTTTTATCTGCACATTGATGCAATAAGCTGAATAATCTATATTTATATACATATAAATATATTAAATCCAGTATGTAAACATACATTATGCAATATAGCCTACAACATTAATGTGCAGATGAAAGCCAACAGAAGGTGAGTACAACGTGCGGTTAACTTTTTATCAACATCAAGGTGTTAAGGTATATTTGGTTGCTGTAACTGCTCACATTCTAAACTTTCCCCTTTCTTTAAAAATTTTTGAACTCCACTTAAATAGTCTTGTGGTTTGTTAAATAGTTTTTTTTTTCTTTTTGTTTTTTTAAGTACAAATATTATATTCAGTTATGTCTTTCACCTACAATGGGTCACACAACTTGTTTTTTCATGTTTAATGTTAAAAAAATGTTGTTTGTTTGTTTGTTTAATATAGTTTTAGATGTATAAAATATCTTAAACTTAGAAGTATATCATGTCAGCCTGCAGGACAATATTGCTACTTCTTCGATTGTCATGTCAACAGTCCTTTTGAGAACACAACATGAATGTCCTTTTTGACGAGATCCAATGTTGCGTTTAGTGACGCAGTGCTCCCACCTTGCGGTGATCTTTGGTATTGCACATTTACATCCGTGTGTTGTGCATTCATTACGAGAATGCATACCGTTTGTACGTCCTTAGAAGGAACACAGCGGGCCTTTTAAATATTATAAATGATTAAATATCATATCGTATAGAATGGATGTTCCATTCAGAGCTATATATATATCCAGCACTATAGCCATGGGCTGGACGGAGCCTCACAACACTGGCCATGTCTTCAGCCAGCTATCTACCTTCTCCATGTCACCACCCAAACAGGAACCCAAATGATGTGTGCATGGCCCAGATGACCCAACCTCAGTTGTTGTACTAGGACCCCTCACAGCACAGCTACCAGAAACTACCAGACCATGATGCATGGCTTGAATATCAGGGTACTGGGCTGGACCATACCATGGGCAAGTTATCACCAAATATCTTTCATAAAATGTTAAATTTTAGCTTTTTAATCTTCTTCTCATGGCATAGATGCCCATAAACCTTTTCCTGTACTCTCTTTTCCCATATGATCTATATTCAGTTTATTCCAGGGTCCCACATCAATTGTGATAACTTCCTATCTCTCCTTCTCTCTTTCCTCAGATGAGTCCAGTGTCAAATTCTTAGTACCGCTGCTACCGGTACAAACAAATTGATTAAATTCAGATTATTTTACTAATCATAATCCAATACATAATCCATCCAATAAAAGTATTCCTGAGCCTGTACATTTACAAAATCATACCATTCAACCATATCAAGCGCATTTTCAGTGTCAAATGAGATGGCAGCGACCGGAGTCTGATCATTCGCCACTGACCACATGATATGATGAAAAGACTAATGTTATCAGAAGAGCTACGGCCCGAATAAACCCCACCTGATCTATATGTATAAGAGATGTCATAACTTTACTTAATCATTTAGCCAAAATTTTTGACAATATTTTAACATCTAGCTGGATCAGGGAAATTAGACAATAACTCATACACTTGCTTGAATCTTTGTCCTTTTTAAGAATCGGACTGATTCGGGCTTGTGTCATGGTTGGTGGAAGCTTTCTATTCTTTAATGATTCTGTATAAACTTCTAGCAAATGTGGAGCCAGTTCTGTATCATAAGATCTAAAAACATTAAGCCGTCTGGCCCCAGAGACTTGCCTGTAGGCAAGACCTTAATTACCTCGCCAAACTGTACGTAAGTATTCACAGCCTTTGCTCAATACTTTGTTGAAGCACCTGTGGCACCAATTACAGCCTCAAGTCTTTTTGTGTATGATGCTATAACACACTTCTCCACTGAGGGAAGGAAGACACAGGAACAGGGCTTCAACTGCACTGGTAAGACTTTTTAATTCCTGCACTTCCACCAGATACAACTTCACAATAACTCTTCACTATAACACGCACACACACAATTCACAAGCTAGTCAGAAGGGCTTTGTCCAACTCGCTCTCTCCCCTGGAGGTTCTGTGGCTGCTTTTTATGCCACTTTCACCATGCTCACTGAAATTAGAGACAGGTGTTAGACATAATTTAACTCAGGTGCAAGCGCCCTTTCTCTCCCGGGCGGGCGCTTGACAACGCCCCCGCTGCCACAGATGCTACAAGCTTGGCAAACCTATTTTTAGGCAGTTTCTCCCATTCTTCTATCAGGTTGGATGGGGAGCGTCGGTTCACAGCCATTTTCAGATCTCTCCAGAGATGTTCAATCGGGTTCAAGTCTGGGCTGTGGCTGGGCCACTCAAGGACATTCACAGAATTGTCCCATAGCCACTCCTTTGTTATCTATCTTGTCTGTGTGCTTGGGTTTGTTGTCCTGTTGGAAGATGAACCTTCGCCCCAGTCTGAGGTCCAGAGCGCTCTGGAGCAGGTTTTCATCAAGGATCTCTCTGTACATTGCTGCATTCATCTTTCCCTTGATCCTGACAAGTATCCCAGTTTCTGCCACTGAAAAACATCCCCACAGCATGATGATACCACCACGATGCTTCACTGTAGGGATGGTATTGGCCAGGTGGTTCCTCCAGACATGATGCTTGCCATTCAGGCCAATCTTTGTTTCATCAGACCAGAGAATTTTGTTTTTCATGGTCTGAGAGTCCTTCAGTTGCCTTTTGGTAAACTCCAGGCGGGCTGTCATGTGCCTTTTACTGAGGAGTGGCTTCCGTCTGGCCACTCTATCAAACAGGCCTGATTGGTAGCAGAGATGGTTGTTCTTCTGGAAGGTTATCCTCTCTCTACAGAGAAACGCTGGAGCTCTGTCAGAGTGACCATAGGGTTCTTGGTCACCTCCCTGACATAGGCCCTTCTCCCATGATCGCTCAGTTTGGCCAGGCGGCCAGCTCTAGGAAGATTCCTGGTTCTTCCAAACTTCTTCCATTTACGGATGATGAAGGCCACTGTGCTCATTGGGACCTTCAATGCTGCACAAAGTTTTCTGTATCCTTCCCCAGATCTGTGCGTCGATACAATCCTGTCTCAGAGGTATTTAGACAATTCCTTCACGTTTTAGTTTGTACTCTGACATGCACTGTTAACTGTGGGACCTTATATAGACAGGCGTGTGCCTTTCCAAATCAACTAAATTTACCACAGGTGGACTCCAATCAAGTTGTAGAAACATCTTAAGGATGATCAGTGGAAAGAGGATGCACCTGAGCTCAATTTTGAGTGTCATGGCAAAGGCTGTGAATACTTATGTACATGTGATTTTTTTAATTTTTTATACATTTGCAAAGATTTCAAACAAAATTCTTTCATGTTGTCATTATGGGGGTATTGTTTGTAGAATTTTGAGGAAAATAATTAATTTAATCCATTTTGGAATAAGACTGTGACATAACAAAATGTGGAAAAAGTGAAGTGCTGTGAATACTTTCCGGATGCACTGTATTTGTTCTTTGAGGTAAACATGGCAAAGAAGTCAAAATCCTCAGGCTCTGGAGACATTAAAAGACACGTATGTGCTCAAGCTTAAGCCTCTGATGGGCCTGCGGACCAGGGACTCGATTTGGATGGGAGAAATCCAGTGCAAACTTTCCAACATGTCTGTGATACTGACCAATGTTGTTGCTGATTTGGAGGATCTCGCTGTAATACGTCGATCAATTACATCGATAGAAGCTAAATTCTCTGAGTTGGTTACAGGAGTGGCAGATGTTGAGAAACGGATCGATTATCTGGAGTCATCGGAAAGGGAATTATCCGCTAATCTGCTAGTGACCAAAATAGATGTGGAAAGCATTTTGGAGAAACTGGAAGATCTTGAAAATAGGAGCCGAAGAAATAATGGATGGACTAATGGAATTCCTGATCATCAGTAAGGCAGCGATATGGTGAAATTCCTAGATGAGCTCTTCCAGAGTCTGCTCGACATGACAGGCCATTAACTGAAAATCGAGCGAGTCCCAGCTCGCAGATCTGCTGAGGGGTAAAGGCCCCGATCAATTCTGGCAAAATTTCTGTGATCATCCAATAAAGATCTAGTGTTGAGTGGTGCCCAACCCATTCACATTCCACATGGAGAGAGACAATCCACTCATATTAACAATTGACATTTTTGACATATTAGTAAAAATAGATTGTTAAAAATAAAATTAAAAAGACCACATTCCAACATTAGAGAAACAAACAAACCCCAAAACAAAACAAAATGAAAAAAGAAAAACATGCGCATCAACCCCGTGCACAAAAGCGCCAACTGGCATCCATCATTCTAAATTCAAACAGTCCATGTATGCCTACAAGAGCCACAGCGACAACTTTGCCATCAGATTGCTATGTCCGATGTTTATATACAAATTTTGTGAGACAGAATTACACAACAGAAAATAATTTATAAAAAAAACTCCAGCCAATAGGTGGAATAATCACAAAGAACGTGTACATTTATCCTCAAATCTATAATATACCAATCTCAACGGTTTATGACACAAAAAATATTAAAAACTAGCAAAGTGCGCAGAGCTCACCATTCACACATCCGTACCTCTCATGGTGTGACCGATGTTGGTATTTCTGACCACTATTCAATTGTATTGTCCTCCACCCACTATCTCACATATTTTTGCAATTAAATTAAAGCAAAACTAAAGTATTGTTTTGTGGCTCTTCCAGGACTTCTTCTGCCATTAAAGCCCAGCTATGTCTGCTCTCTTCCATATGCATGTTAAAAAACTGGGGGTCATTTTTGACAAATCATTATTGTTTGACAAACAAATTAGTGTCATTACTAAGGGAAGTTTCTTTCAATTGAGGTCAATAGCTAAATTGAAGCATTTTCTGGTAAAGACCATGAAACTGTGATCCATGCTCTTATTAATTTACAGCTGGATTATTGTAACTCTCTGTATGCTGGTCTGCCTCAGTCTGCTCTGTTTCATTTGCAGATGGTTCAAAATGCCACAGCTAGATGGGCTGCTCTTTATTGGCTTCCTGTCAAGGCTAGAATAGATTTTTAAATTCGCAACTACGTCTACAAGGCCCTGTCTGGTCTTGCTCCTCAATATATTATTGACCTTCTGTACTCATATTCGCACCCTAGAATGCTTAGATCTTGTAATCAACTTCTTTTATCAGTTTCTTGCTGTCGTTTCAAGTCTAAGGGAGATCGAGCCTTCTCTGTTGTCGCCCCCAAAATCTGAAACAGTCTACCTACACATGTAAGGCCTGCCTCATCTTTAGACATTTTTAAATCTTCTATTAAAACTTATCTTTACTCTGTATCTTTTGATTCCTTTGAATTTATTTTGTTTGATTGTTTTTATAAATGTGTGTACTTTATTACACTTTTGTATCTAATTGTACAGCACTTTGGTTCAAATGTGCTTTATAAATAGACTTGACTTGACACAATCCTGCCTCTGACTTCATGGCTTGGTTTTTGCTCTGATATGCATTTTCAACTGTGAGACCTTATATAGACAGGTGTGTGCCTTTCCAAATCATATCCATTAAATTAAATTTGCCACAGGTGCACTCCAATCAAAGTGTAGATACATCTCAAAGATGATCCAGAGAAATGGGATACACCTGAGCTAAATTTCAAGCATTATATCAAAGGGTCTGAATACATATTTCATTGTGATATTTCAGTTTATTTATTTGTAATATAAAAAAATCTGATTTTTGCTTTGTCGTTATGGAGTATGGAGTGTAGATTGATGTGAAAAATTGTTAAAGCATTTTAGCATAAGGCATAACAAAATGTGAAAAAAAATGAAGGGGTCTGAATACTTTCTCAATGCACTGTATATCAATACCCAGCCCTAATTAATCTGTGATACTAAAAAGGAAGCTCCAGCTGTTTTTAGTCCAATTTGTTTTAATTGCTTAAATGAATGGTCACCATTTTTGTCACATGCATGCATCCAACCATTGAAGCAGAACCTTTTTTTTAATTTAATTTCGAATTTAAAGTCTTCTCTGAAAAAGGGATTCTGAGGGAAAAACTGTTTTTAACAAATGAATGACAGTCTAATGTACTGTGACTGCAATTTCAATTAATTTCACATGAATAAGATGCAACCAAGATTTCCATTAGTGGTATTAGCAATGCTTTAGAGCCTTTCAAGCACAGTTATTATTTCTGAGATTGTCATTCTGTGCGAATCACATAATTTGGATAATAGAGTCTGTGCGTGCTAAATGTGGATCCAAGTAATTTAGTTCTACGTCAATACAGCTTGATTGTCATTTTCCTCTCTCTTTCTCTCTCTCCAGCTAGTGTTGCCTCAATTTCTGAATGTATTACCTGTCTACATTAAAAGTCTGTGCAAGAGCGAGGTGCTGCTGCTTGGGCTGCATAGCTCTGTATATAAGGGTCTACAATTGCATAGCCTAATTGTCTCCATGGACACGCTGAGCATTCCTTCTTAGTTCTACCCACTTATTCTGGCTCTGGTGAGAGACAGATGTCCATAACATTCTGTTCATCCAAATAAGTCACTGAATTGTCTGTAAGAATTCCTTTTTCTCAGTTGGATTGCTCTGCAGGGACCATATTCTACACTTTTGTAGCATTTATTACAATGGAAGGGAATGGGACAATCTGTTATGGTCAATACATTTTTGAATGTATAACCACAATATGTACAGTAAATTATATGCGTGTGAACATGATTTTAGTGTAATCAAATCACTTGCTAAACTTTTCTGCGTAAAGCCATATCCAATTTTACATGTTCGTTCCCTTGACAGTTGCCTGAATTTTTTACAGAAGAACTCATGTAAGCCCTTTTATAAAATTATAAGCTTCACATTTTTTCCTTTAAAGGGATAGTTAAATTTTTCAATATATTAAAATTCAATAGTTAAAAAATTTAAATTCTCTCATAATTTACTTACCCTCATGCCATCCCAGATGTATATGAATTTCTTTCTTCTGCTGAACAAAAACAAAGTAAATCTCAGATCTGTAGGTCCATACAATGCAAGTGAATGATCAAGTCAAGTGGTTTTTATTGTCGTTTCAACCATATACAGTTAGTACAGTACACAGCGAAATGAGACAACGTTCCTCCAGGACCATGGTGCTACATAAAACAACATAGGACAAACCCAGAACCACATGAGACTACGCAGACTAAATAGCATACCTATATAAAGTGCACGTGCAAACATGTGCAAAAAGTACGGGACAGTACAATAAATTACTACAATGAACAGGACAATAGACACATTAAGAGACAGTGCAGCGCCGACCAGTACACGGTAGTGCAAAAGATGACAGTTTCTAAAAATGCCAAATGTAAACATAACATACTATGAGATAGTGTTCTATGGACATAGCTGTTATTGAGGTAGCAGCCAGCTATAAAGTGACAATAATTAAAGTGCAACTCATGACACGTGTGTGTGTGTGTGTGTGTGTGTGTGTGTGTGTGTGTGTGTGTGTGTGTGTGTGTGTGTGTGTGTGTGTGTGTGTCAAACCAGTCTCGGAGTATTGAGGAGTCTGATGGCTTGGGGGAAGAAGCTGTTACACAGTCTGGCCGTGAGGGCCCGAATGAACATGTGCCAGTCTGTACACTCAAAACAGTCCTGAAGAGCATAGATGGCTCCTGCTGGCCAGGTTTTCACCTGCTTCTGAAGCGGTTTTACGCGCCTGGGATGTTTGTGTAAACAAGATCAAGTGCATTCGCCCCTCTCGTTGCAAAGTCCACATACTGATAGAATTTAGGGAGCTCTGTCTTGAGATTCGCTTGGTTGAAATCTCCGGCGACAATAAACTGTCCGTCAGGGTCAGCTTTCTGTAATTCGCTCAGAGCGCTTCCTTAGCGTTAGCGCTGGGGGGAATGTAAACTCGGATTATGATAACAGTGGTGAATTCCCGTGGTAAATAAAAAGGTCTGCATCTAACAGTCACAAGCTCCACCAGCGATGAGCAGTAGCTAGAGACTAGCATAGAGTTCTTGCACCATTCTGTGTTGATATAAACACACAAGCCACCACTGCGAGTCTTCCGCACAGAGCTACATTTCTGTCGGTACGAAAAGAGGCTAGCCCATCTAGCTGAATGGCAGCGTCCGGAACTCTGTCACTGAGCCACGTCTCCATGAAAACAAAGATGCAGCAGTCTCTAAACTCATGTTGCGTAGCCTGCTGGAGTCAGATGTAGTCCAGTTTATTGTCCAGGGAACAAACATTTGAGAGCAGATAGACGGGAGAGCCGGCCGGCCAGCTAGGGTTTGTTTTAGCCTAGCATGGACCCCCGCCCTCTTGCCGTGCTTCCACTCCCTCGCACACCGGTATCAGGCGATGTGTAAGGTAGGAGTATGTACAGTTATTGAATTAAATATGTGAATTTATATATGTGCATGAGATATGTATTTACATTATTGCATTATGGGGGAGTCCCGAGGCAGTTTAATTGTTCATGTGGAAAATGGCATGAGCTTAAAAACTGTTCTTGTGTCAGGATATCCTTTCGCTCATTGCTCTGTAGGGCCGGCCAGAGGGCAACAGTTCAAAAAGGGAGTGGGCAGGGTGTGTGGGGTACAGAGTGATTCTACCTGCACGTTTCCTCAATCTGAACCAAACAAGATAGTTATAGATATACACAGGACAGTCTCAATGATGGCTGAGTAGAACTGTGTCAGCAGCTCCCGAGGCAAGTTGAACCTCCTCAGCTGGTGAAGGAAGTACAAGCAAGGAAGTTCAACCTGCCACAGGAGCTGCTGACACAGTTTTACTTTAATATTTATTTTTTCCTCACCAACACCTATTATATCACTTCTGAAGAAATAAATTAAAACTAATGAGGGTGAGTAAATTATGAGAATTTTTATTTTTGGGTGAACTATCCCTTTAAACCCTCCAAAAATTGGCCCCATTTAATTTATTTTTAAGTTTGTCACTGTAAACTCGCTTGTTGATTTTTTATCATAATTAACTTTTATTGAATCCTGAATATTCCTTTAAATATGCTACCGTATCTTTAAGACTTCTATATGTAAATTACATATGTTTTGTTTGGTTAACTTCTGTGTACTAGCATAGTTAACAATGGCATTCATCATTGCGGATCAGGTTGCCAAATACTGAATAGACATCGATATACAAAATGTGAGTGATCATGTTGAGCTTAATATGTCAATATCATGTTGGTTTATAAATTACCTGTTTTTGTGGCTCGTTTCAATAAATGATCTTGGTGGACTGGAAAGGAAGCATCGCATTGTGAATGAGTATTTCTACTTGTATTTTAAAAGAGAAAAGAAAATCCTGTTTTACATGACACATCACTAAACCCAAAGCAAACTTACGCCAAAAATATTGACGTGTTCTCCCCTAATGAGATGGTGATGCCACTATCTCTGTCTTTACCATTCTCTCCCCTGCAGTCTGTCTCTGCTGATAATGCCAACATGCCATCAGTAGGAGAAAATGTGCGCTGTACTGTCTCTAGTCTGGATCCAGGGGGTCTGTATCTGATCTACTGCCCACTGGCACTGCTCCTGTGGGTGGGCAGCTGTGTGTCTCCACACACCCTTCTGCAGCTTTTCAACACCAACTCCTTTTCCAGTCTCACATCTGGCGAGGTAAGACAGCACCAGATGGAGTCCGGCTGCATATTTATTCAATTAGTTGTTTTCCACCATAAGATCTCCATAAAGACAATACAAAATGTGCAGGTCAAATAGACAATGCTGTAGATATTTTGTGAAAAAGCATCCTTAAAAAAATTCAATCAAATAAACGGTTTCTTTAGCTAGTTGACAAATGCCCTTGAACTTTTTTCTTTAAAATCAAGATCATCAATTAAAATGTATACACGGTATATGTTGAAGAGAAAGTGTATATTTTATGTGCTGTTAAGTCACCATTTCATGTAAAAAAAAAAAAAAAAAAAAAGTAAAGCATTTACATTTTATAAATTTTTGGAAAATTTTTAATCACCTTTTAAGCTTGTTTGCAGTTCACTTAAGTAGCCCTGTGGTGTGACAAATACATTTTTAAAAGCATATTTAGTTTAGTCTCCCAATTGAAGAAATAGTTTCAAAAGTACTGTAGCTTTAACATAAAAATTAATAGCTTCATACAAATTATTCATAATTTAAAGGAATAGTTCGAACAAAAATTAAATGATTATACTCTCATTATTTACTCACCCTCCTGTCGTCCCAGATTTGTATGACTTTCTTTCTTCCGCAGAACACCAACGAAGATTTTTAAAAGAATATCTCAGCTCTGTAGGTTCATACAATGCAAGTGAATGGGGTCCAAATCTTTGAAGCTCCAAAAACCAAATGGTAGCAGAACAAAAGTAATCCATAAGACTCTGTTGGTTTAATCCATGACTTCTGGTTTTGAGTGAGAACAGACTAAAATTGAACTCCTTTTTCACTGTACATTTTGACATCTGCAGTCTCCGTAGAGATCATGAATTCAAGCTAGATTACACTTCCTAGCTTAATTTACTGCTCTGTGCATGTGTCAAGCACTTGATTGTGCTTAGAGACTGCAATGGCAAGATGTAACGAGAAAAAGAAGTTACAATTTAGTATATTCTCACCAAAAAAAAAACGATTAGTCTGCTTCAGAAGACCGTTTAAAAAACTGAAGTCTTATGGATTGATAAATTACGGATTGCTTTAATGCTGCTATTACGTGTTTTTTTGGAGCTTCAAAGTTTTGGAACCCATTCACTTGCATTGTATGGACCTACACAGCTGAGATATTCTTTTAAAAATCTTTGTGTTCTGTAGAAAAAAGAAAGTCATACTGATCTGGAATGGCATGAGGGTGAGTAAATGATGAGATAATTTTCCTTTTTGGGTGATCTATTCCTTTAATCATATAAACAACACATATGTGGCAACACATAGCTCCAATGCCATCATTAAGTTTGCTGACGATACGATGGTGGTAGGTCTGATCACTGGCAATGATGAAACAGCCTACAGAGAGGAGGTGCACACTCTGACGCGCTGGTGTCAGGAGCACAACCTCACCCTCAACGTCAGTAAAACCAAGGAGCTTGTAGTGGACTTCAGGAGGAAAGACAGAGAACACAGCCCCATCACCATTAATGGAGCACCGGTGGAGAGAGTCAGCAGCTTCAAGTTCCTTGATGTCCACATCACTGAGGAACTCACATGGTCCGTCCACACTGAGGCCGTTGTGAAGAAGCCTCACCAGCGCCTCTTCTTCCTGAGACGGCTGAGGAAGTTTGGAATGAATCATCACATCCTCACACGGTTCTACACCAGCACTGTAGAGAGCATCCTGACTGGCTGCATCACCGCCTGGTACGGCAATATCACCGCCCACAACCGCAAAGCCCTGCAAAGGGTGGTGCGAACTGCCAGACACATCATCGGAGGTGAGCTTCCCTCCCTCCAGGACATAACAGGCGGTGTGTGAAAAAATCTCTGAGGACTCCAGCCACCCGAGTCACGGGATGCTCTCACTGCTACCATCAGGCAGGCGGTATCGCAGCATCAGGACCCGCACCAGCCGACTACATTACAGCTCCCAAGCAATCAGACTTTTGAACACTTGATCTCTCACGATCACATCAGCACTGCAGTTTATTAATCTTAATATCTCACACTGGACTGTCATCGTTATATTCTCTTCACAATACAACTACTGTATGTTTTTTTATGTACTTTTTATTTTTTATTTTTATTGTATGTGTATTCTATATTGTGTGTATTGTTTTCTGTACATTGTATATTAGCATTGTGTTGTGTGTAATTATGTGTATATTAAATATGTAAGTTGCGTTGTGTAAATATGTTGTTTATTGTAAATTGGTATATGTCTCGTCATTGTCATGACTGCTATGTTGCTCGGAACTGCACACAAGACTTTCACCTACTGTTGCACTTGTGTATATGGTCGTGTGACAATAAAGGGATTTGATTGATTTGATTTTTGATTTTTAATAACTTATTCTTAAACGTAACTAACTGTCCAGCTTGAGCCTTTAAGCTTCAAAAAGGACACAAAAGCACCATAAAAGTATTATAAAAGTGGTCCATACGATTTATGCACTGAATTCCAAATCTTCTTAAGTCATTTATTAGCTTTGTTTGATGAACAGACATAAATGTAAGTATGGAAACTTTATGTATATGAAATGTATAGAAAAACGACATTCTCAGTCGTGATATTCCCAAAATGTATATAACAAGAACTTTTTCCAAAACCCACATAGAACATAAAACATCAACACAAATCTCTCTTTATTAGTTTGCTGGAAACACTCATTAAATAACATTTAACTGCCCCAGTTAACTACTACATTACAGCCCCACGCTAAGCATGCTGAAAAAAGGGAATCCCCCTGCCCAGATTCAATAACACTACGTCACAATACTTTATGCTGCTGTGGATGTTTGTTGTATTGTGTATTGCACTAATTTCTCTTACTTTACTTTGGTCTTATACAAATGTGCATGTGCTGAATGTTCTCTGCAGATCAAGCTTCATATATTGAGAACTCCCTCTCCACCATCACCAGAGCTCTCATATGCTCTCTGTAGTCCATTGCAGCTGTTACTCTCCAGGTGAATGACTCATACTCCTCATTTTGGAGAATGTTTAATTCAGGAGCTGACAGGATGTGGACACAAAATTTACTTTGTGCAATATTGGCATAATGGCGCAAACCAGGATGGTGTAATGAGCGACAGTGAGAACAAACAGATCCAAGAGCAGAGGAACAGTTCTAAGTATTTATTTACAAGAAATAATAGTCTCTGTGCATTGTGGAATACAGGAATAGTATCATGCAGCCCTTCATTGAAGTTTAGCTGACACGCAGCAAACTGGAAGGCAACCACACACCCGACACACGGGCAACCAACCGAAACACCAGACAGGGCCAAGAAGCACAAGACAGACCAGGGACAATGATGCCATGGTGATGCCCAACCTGACAAAGTGACAGGACCGTGACTGATGGCTTACAGCAAACCAATATTATCAATAATATTGGATTTGTTTGAAACTGGACATATGTTTTTGAAACATACATTGTGTAATGGATTATTTTATGTTGTTTTAATGCATGTTGATCTTTGTTCAGTTAAAGATGGTGCTGCAGGGTGACAGCTGTGAGGAGTCTCTGCAGCGCCTCCTGGTGGAGGACAAGTGTCCGAACTGTGGAGGCTCATATGCTGACCACCTTCACGTTAATGCATTGCAGTTTGACTGTCTCTTTTCGTATACAAGGCTATATAATTTGGCTCTGGAATATTTGTAAAGCCCTTTGCAATGGGTGAGTTCGAAGTCTATCTTTTGTCTCACTGTATCTGTTGCTGTCATACTTAGAGAAAGTTCACTGAAAAATGTTTTATTCTATTATCATTTTCTCAACCTTATGACACTTTTAACCCTGTATGTGACTGCCTCAGCCACTTCACTTTTATTGCATCTGTTTTTTCTCTACAATTACAGTAAATAGTGACTTGAGATGGAACATGTTGCGTAACATCTCCTTCTGTGTTCCATAGAGGACGATATGGGAGACGTCGTACAAGATTGGAACAACACGATGTTGAGCAAATGATGATAGATTTTTAATTTTTGGGTGAACTATCCCTTTTAAACTCAACATAAAACAACATTCATAACCCATTTTACATATGCAATATGACATATTTCTGAGTGAAACAGGATATTACAAGAGAAAAATGTAGGGCGGACTTTGATTGGATAGTGAAAAGTTGGCGAGGCAGTGCAACTTACAGTTTAACAATTTGAATGATTTCAAAATCAGACTTGTTTAGTCTTTTCTCTTTTCTTTTCTTTTTTGAGCATAACACGCACTATTCAATCATGCACAATACGACCAGTAACATACTAAGAAAATAAATGCAAAGAGAATGTAACCAGCTTGTTTTAAGATAGATGAAAAGCAAAGGATAGAAATGCTGAATACTAAAATGAGTCACATTTTCAAGGGATCAAAATGACAGAATACTGTTTGAACTCCCTTCAAAGACGCCGTGATCAATGATTCTGTATTTGCTGTGTGTGTGTGTGGGTCTGGACACAGGTTTAATTTCATATTTGCTCTTGACTCATGAATTTTGTACTCTGAATTGAATGAAATAATCGAAGTTGAGTTAGAGTGTGCATGTTTATATTTTAAGCAATAATATATTTATTGAATTTTTTGTCTCATTACATCTTAATATTTAATGTCTCTATGAGAGTGCTGATATTTTTGAATGGGCCATCAACATGTGAATACATTTTACAATAAATTATTTATTTTACATTTATTTTGTATTCAGAATATACTTTCCCCTATGAATCATAGAAATACTATAGATACATTTAAATGTGTGACTGCCTTTGAATCATTCTAATATTAATCTTCTTTCCAATGTATGTTCTTGTGAAAGCTGAGAGCTGAAACAGTCCTAATGAGTCATAGCAAACCTAATTAGTGTAATTGGGGCTAATGATGTTGACATTGTGCTGAATATAAAATATGAGTGGGTGTCCATGTTCATTATCTAATGTCCAAAAACACACTTTGATCAAAATGAGTAGTATCATAGGTAAACATGATGGAACCATTAGCAGTTTTTTTTTATTTTTTTAATACATTGGACCAATTTAATGTGGAAAATGGAAAAATAAATACTGCATCCTAATAGAAGGATACTTGATTGCACAAGATAATGACTATGTTTGTTGCATGTGCATGTAAAAAGACATTGCATTTTTGGCCGTATGACTTTAAGAGAAAGCCTACACAAAGGATGTCAGTCACCCATTAAAAATTATACCCTGTGAAAACAAAACAACATGTGCTCTATATTTAACCTTTTGAACACAAAAGAAAACATATCCAGCATGAAAGAATAATCCTATTTATGCACATCAATTAAATAATAATGACACGATTCAAACATGTAATGAAAATGTTGCCTTTTAACTGCAAGGATAAATTATGTTCTATGGAAGTTTTTTTTTATTTTTTATTAAAAGACAGGTCAGATAATATCCATGTTGACATATTTTTTTTCACATGTCACAAATGTTGTAATTGTTGGCAAATAATTAATTACAATATATTTTGGCTATAACAATTGTTATATATATATATATATATATATATATATATATATATATATATATATATATATATATATATATATATATATATATATATTTGATTTAGCTGTTTCATAAAGCATATGCTTCATAATACAGTATGCATAGCCAAGACTTTAAGTTATGTGTCTAGACAGAAATGAACTCTCAAAAATATACATGCTTGAGAAATATTCACAGGAGTAAAAAATAAAAAGACAGCTAGCCCCAGTCTCCTCTAGCCTTGGACTATAGTAGACTATATATTTATATTTGGGGGGGAAAAAAATACTTTTCTGTTTGTGTGTTAGTAAATCTATAGTATTTTTTTTTTACTTGTGTCTGTTTCTTTTTTATTTTCCTTTGTGTATTTTTCTTGCTTTACACAAATCAATCATCATCTATAATTGGTCATGTAGATATCATCGATCAGGTAGATTTACACTACAATATCAGGAAAATAAGACCCTTCTTCATGCCACGCAACTTCTTGTTCAGTCACTTGTCATAACTAGACTGGACTACTGTATTGCACTAATTGCAGGCCTCCCTGCATGCGCAATTAGGCCCATGCAAATGGTCCAGAATGCAGCAGCATGTCTGGTCTTTAATGAACCAAAGAGAGCACATGTTATGATTGGATTAAGGTTGATGCACAAATTCAAGAGTCTGATGCTGGCATACAGAACAGTCACTGGGTCTGCTGCAGCATCCCTAAATTTATTTTTGCAGAGCTATGTTCCCACCAGAAACCTGCGGTCATCTAATGAACGGCACCTTGTTGACCAACACAAAGAGGCACCAGAACACTTTCACCGACTTTCGGTTTCACTGTACCACGTTGGTGGAATGACCTTCCCAACTCCATCCATGAAGCAGACTCACTCTCTGTCTTCAAAAAACGGCTAAAAAACATCTTTTGCATGAGCACTTAACCATGCACTCCTAAAAAAAAATTGTTTATATATATATATATATATATATATATATATATATATATATATATATATATATATATATATATATATATATATATTCTTGTTACACTCTACTCTGTCTTGGATACTACTATTCTGATGCTAGTGAAACTTTCTAATGCAGCACTTTTGGTACCACTGTCTCCTTGATGAATCGCTTATGATGTATTATTCCTCTTTTGTAAGTCGCTTTGGATAAAAGCGTCTGCCAAATGAATAAATGTAAATCTATCACGATTACGTAAGATCTCGTCGAAATACAAATAGCCCCCTTCATGGTTTATCCCTATTTGGAGTTACAATAACAGTAACCCAGCACGCAGCCCACGCGCACGAGGACTTCAAACAGCCGACAGGTGGCGATCGCGAGTCAGCTGTCAGCGCGCTCTCACAGGCGATTGGAGCAAGCGCGCGGGGGATCAGGACGCCCGCCGTCACCAAACCCCACTACCCTACACACCATTAACCTGTCATTTCAAGGCATATCGTGCTTTTTTCGAACTTAAGATCGATCAAAAATCCAGGAAGTTTACCGCAGCTCTGTAGCTCGCCGAAACAAGGAAGATTTTTAATTCTAAAAAGCGGGTCCGAGACGGAGGAAGACATGGCCACAACTACATGCACGCGCTTCACGGACGAATATCAGCTGTATGAGGAGCTGGGCAAGTAAGTATGGCAGGGTTAACGGTTGTGCATGTGAGGGACTGTCCTATGTGATAAGTGCAGGGTGATTGGGGGGGCAAAGTGACAGCAAATGTAAGGTGTGGTGCTGGTGGTGGTTGCACAGGCTGTGTTGCCCCGATAAACGTGCTGTCATAGAGGGAGGAGATAGACACGCGAGCCCTGCCAAGAGCCGATGACCATCACTAAAACCCCTCTAATGTGATCTCAAAAAAGCCCACTAACCGCAGATACAACAAATATTGTCCAGTGCAACCCCCCTATGCTCATTCCGATATTTATTTTTCTTTTTTAATGCAAATTCAGTGCACGTTTGCGTCCTTCTGCATTTTACATTTCAATTTGATCAATGTAATAATGCTCATATTAATCAGTATATGGGCAGGTTTATGCTGTATATAGGATATGGACTGTTTCATATGCTTAAATTAGTAGTGCATAGAAGATTTAAACAGTCAAAATACAAGTCCTTGTTGCTATTTTTTTTTTAAAAAGCATTTTTTTTTTGTAAAATATTAGTTGCTTGAATCAAACTCAAGGCAGATCAGACTACATCAATACATCTTTATGTGGTCTATGCATATATGTCTGTTATATATATATATATATATATATATATATATACACACACACACACATATACCATCTCTTTAATCAATGATGTAACCAAATATTTATGGGCTCTGGTCTTAATATTACCTAGTTTTTGCCAGAGATTATAAATGTGTAGATTATTGTTTATACTGTACAACAAAAACAATGCAGAGTTTATGAAGTCAAGAAGTTCACACACATCTTTGCTTTTCACAGTCAGTTTCAGCTCTGTGATTGAAATTAGGGGATATGGAAATGACCTCAATTTAGGTGTTACAGGAACAATGGCTGAATGGTGTGAGAGCGAGTAAGAGGAAATGAAGAGCAAGGATTGGGATGGCAAACTCCTAAGTAGTGATGCTTTCACATGTGTAAAAGGACAGCTGGACTAAAGTGTGTGATGCTGATGATGGTCACCCCTTAGGACAGAGATTTAGTAGAAGACCTGCTGGAGAAGTTAATGTGGAATCAATACATTGGACTGAATTATAGATTATTTGTAAATAGGGCTGCAACTAACGATTATTTTGACAATCGACTAATCTAATAATTATTAGAACGATTATTCGACTGTTTGGGAGATTATTGCAAAGATTAATCATTAACTCTTAACCGACTATTCAGCTTGTGCCCCAACATTAAAGGTTGATTTAAACTTGGATACAATAATGAGGACAAAATTATCTTTTAAAATACCTCTAAATGGCATTCACTGAATTGAAGGGGGGAAAAATACTTTTTATTAAGCCTAATTCAGTAAAAATATCACTGCAAAAAATTGTTTGTTTCTTGTTTTCCATTTAAAATGGTCTAAAAATTCTTAAAACAAGTTATATTTTACCCGAGAAGCAACAGATAAGATATTTAGACTTCAGACTTTAAAAGAATGTATCTTAAATATAAGTGTATTTTGTATTTAGGTGCATTGCTGTGAGTGCAGTAAAGACAAAATATACTTATAGTCAAGATCTGTTCTCTGAAAGCAAGTCTAAATATATTATTTGCTGCTTCTCCGGTGAATGCACCTTTTTTAAAAGGATTTTTAGATATTTTATGGTAAATGGTCTGCACTTATATAGCACCTTTTTTTAACCTTAGAGCTTACAATGGCAGCAGAGCTGCCATGCAAGGCGCTAGCCTGCCATTGGGAGCAACTTGGGGTTCAGTGTCTTGCCCAAGGACACTTCGGCATGTGGAGTCATGTGGGCCAGGAATTGAACTGCCAACCCTGCGATTAGTGGCCGACCCGCTCTACCATCTGAGCCACATATTTTAAAATATTTGTATTTTTAATATTAGTTCTAACATTCTCAGATAACAATATTTTCTTCTACAGAATAGCTGCTAAAGTAAATGTACGTTGTTTTAAAGGAGTTTTAGATATTTATATTGGAAAACAAGCCAAAAAAAAAGCAAATCAAAAACGTATTTTGTTTCAGTGTATAATGTGGCGAAGACTACCCTCTCTCACCTTTCTGTTCACTTTAATCCATCTTTAACTCACAAAAAAACAAACTCTTATTAATAAAGCTGTGTATTCAGGGTTTTTCCTGGCTCAAAATGAGGCAGAATGGTACCATACTGATCAAAAAAGTGACATTAAAAACATGTAAACGTTTGCTTTGCACCTGGCAACTGAATACTAGTGTTCATTTTGTCAGCTATTTTTTTATTTAGTCTTAGTCCTGTGTCAAATGCCCTTTTTAGTTTTTATCATATTTAGTCAACCTTATCCTATTTTTTTTTTTTTGTCAAGTTTTTGTTGACAAAGTCTGGGCATTTTAATGTAGCTTTAGTCAATGAAAACTGTTGACATTTTTGTCATATTTTAGTAACATTTAGCCATATTGTCATTTATGTCTACAAATGTATACAGTGCTCAGTGACTAAAGAGTATTATTGATAAGCATTTGTCAATCTAGTCTATCCAAAACATATATATATATATATATACACACACACACACACACACACACACACACACACACACACTCACACATTTTATTGTTGTTGTAATTTTAGTGTTATTTTTCACATAAGATTGATCTTATCATGATGATCTCATGATGATGACGTTGCGAGCTGCAGACAGTGGGGGTGAGAGACGAGTGTCTCCGTGTTAGAGTGTGCATCACCCGGCGGAACTTTAAATCTCTCCCAGTCTCGACTCCCGCTCAGATTGGGTCTCTTCCGCGACTGGTTGAAGCAGCTCTGACCGCACAGTGAATGACAGTTTTGGAGTTTGTGCCTATTTACATGTCACGCTCCCGTATTATTTGAACTTTAATTAAGGATGAAATAAATATATATCGCCAGCTGTTATCTGTGTTTCTATAAGACACTCGAGCTGCAGCGCTCCTCTCGCATGTCATCATTAAAGATTTATAAGATCTCAAGTTACGTTAAATGACAGCGACTATTCAACAACTCCATTTTTGTATTATTATTGCAGAGATTTGCAGATAAAAATTACAATCCACCGAGTGCAACGCTTGTTAGTTTTTTCCATAGAGACATCCACCAGAGTTTTGTAGACAGCCAGAGGCGGCACGAAATTTGACGAAGGCGGCCGCCTAGTTATTCTCTATGCAGGAAAAACCCTGGTATTGCCAGTTTTCTTCACGATAAGAAATGCATATGTGACACATATATTATGATTCAATAAGTCGCGAGCCATCATGTTATAATCTAGCTGCATTAAGTGTGCATGCTCGAGGGATGAGCGTTCTCTCAAGTGAGTGTGCATCAGCCAGGTGCAGTTTCAATCTCTCCCCCTTAGATCGAGAAACTTTGCAGAACTCCTAGAAGAGGCACTGACCACACAGAGAGATGCCAGAGTTTTTAGTTATTTACTTATTATTTGTACTTTAATAACGCATTAGATATAACTGTTTTAAAGATGTAATGCCAGGGTGTTTCCTTTAGAGGCACTCGACACAAGTTTTGCTTAAGATGAGCGGCAGCTCCGGCTCTGCTTATTCCACAACGAGAGTGCTTCTGTATTTACTTTTTTTGTATTTTTGTATAATTCCCTCATACTTTGCGATCTACATCACCTGAAGCTGTTTGGAAAGTTTAGAGGGTGTCCGGACTGTGAGCTGTGTTTCCTTCCTCAGTCAGGCAAGAGCTGCAGTACTGCTCTTGTTTGCATTGTGCAATCATTAGAGTTTCATATGATCTCATGTTACGTTAAATTATATCAAACAACTATTTGATAACTAAAAGTTTGTTGACAATTTTTTATTGATAACGTCGACTAATTGTTTCAGCTCTGTTTGTAAGTACATGAAGAGGCTTCAAGTGTATGTTGTGTACTTGCAGAAATGCATGTATTGTTTTAGGCTCCCAAGAGTTGCATGTGACCTCATTGTATGTGACCTGTGTGTTTGTGTATCTATTCCTTACTCAGTAGCTCCAGTCATCTCAGTAATGCAGAGAGAGGTGGTTATAAAGGAGCTGAGTCTTCGTGTCACCTGCACACACAAACATGCAGCTGTTATAAATCTCTTTAATGGGCACTGAAGGCTTTAACAGGGTTGACAATAACAGGCCTCATTTGAAGAGCATTTTAATGGTGATTGTGGTCCATAAAATACTGCTTGGATACAACCTCTGGCATGATTGTTACTGGTTCAAAAATCAATTGAATTTTTTGGTTTCGCTTTGGTAAAGTGTGAGCAGCAGGATAAATTAAAGGGGTCGCACACTGACGTGTCTGGCAGATGACATGGAGCGTTATAATAATTAGTAATAATAATTTTCTTCAGAGGTACGCACACACCACCAGTGCTCTGCATAGAAATTCGGCAGTGCCACTGCCACGGAGTGCAACCCACATAGTTTTCTATTAAATTCAACCCAAATCATTATCAAAGGAAAAAGATTCTAACTCTAGCATCACTGATATATTATATATTATATATATATATATATATATATATATATATATATATATATATATATATATATACATTTTTCATATAACCTACACAATGTATTTTCAGTTTGTCATTTTGTAGTTTGACAGCTTGAATGAAAGACCTATCAAAGCTGCATACAGAGAAATTGCATAATAAACATTGCCATTTTTAATCTTTAAGACATCAGCAGCACTGTCATGACATCACGGAGTGTGAGGAATACTGGCATAGTGTTGTAAAATTACAAACTTGATTCAGAAGTTAAAAACGATGCAGTGGGAGAGGTATGGCAGATCTGAAAAGTTTGTGTGTGTCTGTTAATATGCAGTTTAACATGTGACAAGGAAAACAGCACAGGCTGTGAAATGTTCCTTATTATCGTTCATGGCGGCAGTTTCTCAGTCTCCGCTAGGCATAGGTATCTCAGTAATAACACGAGTTACAAGATGTGTAATTCACATCTTTTTAATAATTTTTATTAAATGTCTCCTGATTAAATGACATAGTAGCAGCTGTAGCGGCCAGGGCGGAGGGCGGGGCAGAGTCGTGATTATACACATCTTATCATACTAATTAAGCCTTCGAGAGGGATAAAGGTCGACTGCAGAAGGTGGTGCGACGAGAGAGAGATCGTTTGCGGTCAGCTGACCATCATGTGTGTTTGTGTCTTCCATAAGTTTTCCATTAAACTATTATTTATATTGCTAAGCCGGTTCTCGCTTCCTCCTTTCCATTGAACTGCGTTACACTGGTGTGTGTAATCACGACCCGGCCCTGCCCTCCGGCCTGTCACTTACAACCTTCTAAATGAAAAGGTAGGGAAGGAATTTATAAATATAATAATTATTTATATAATATTAAGATACCACAATATAATGTATTAAATATAATGCAAAAATAAAAAATTATGTCAAGCCTTTAGACAATTAGCCAATTAGCTTCTGTTAGGAGGTGTACTGAATTGGATGTGTACCTGTGGATGTATTTTAAGGCCTACCTTCAAACTCAGTGCCTCTTTGCTTGACATCATGGGAAAACCAAAAGAAATCAGCCAAGACCTCACAAAAAAAAAAGAATTGTGGATCACCACAAGTCTGGTTCATCCTTGGGAGCAATTTCCAAACACCTGAATGTACCACGTTCATCTGTACAAACAATAGTATGCATGTATAAACACGCAGCCATCATACCACTCAGGAAGTAGACGCATTCTGTCTTATAGAGATGAACGTAGTTTGGTGCAAAAAGTGCAAATCAATCCCAGAACAACAGCAAAGGATCTTGTGAAGATGCTGGAGGAAACAGGTAGACAAGTATCTATATCCACAGTAAAACAAGTCCTATATCGACATAACCTGAAAGGTTGCTCAGCAAGGAAGAAGCCACTGCTCCAAAACCACCATAAAAAAGCAAGACTACAGTTTGCAAGTGCACATGGGGACCAAGATCTCCTCCCCGGCTTCTCAAATGTTTGTATCCTTATACAAAGCTTTTTTTTTTTTGTATAGTCCACTTTCTAGAAGAGCAGTCTAGATGAGTTTCACAATATTTGCGTGAAAGTGCCAATTTGGGTTTAAGCACAACCCATGTAAGATAAACTTTGTCATAATAATGTATATAAGTTTG
The DNA here is from genome assembly GCA_032164185.1 of Moxostoma hubbsi. NCBI lineage: Eukaryota > Metazoa > Chordata > Actinopteri > Cypriniformes > Catostomidae > Moxostoma > Moxostoma hubbsi. Next base: position 10,027,733 of record JAVLUX010000215.1, read on the forward strand.
ATGACATACAAAATTCAGCTTCACATATCTGTGTTAGTTTTATTGTGTAAATGTTGCAGATTTTGCAGACATGTTGTTTTTGGCCTAAGAGTATTTATATTGTGTTGTGTTGGATCAAGCTTTTCACACCTGATAGATTCCTATTTCTCACCATAGAATTTACTGACTCTGTAGAAATTGCCTTGTTGGAGCCTATTAACACAAGACAGACCTACTCTAGTATATTTTAGTAATATAAAACAAACCCAGTCAAGTATATTTTATTAATATAGGCCACCAGAATTAGCCTTGGTTTAGTGACATCAACCTCCACATTTGAACAGCCACTCAAGCAGAAGAGTTCGACAGCATGATCTTGGGTGGCTTGAGATGAATAAATTATCTGCTGTGTTTAACATTATCTTACTCTCCTTGCCACAGTTTATTACCTTCAAAAAAGATAAAAACAAACACCAAACAAACTGACGGGTTCGGTCCAATGTTTTTCCTTTTAATTTTCATAGAATAAAAATCTCACTATCAACACATAGTGCCTTAATGTCTATGTAGACATTGTGCTGTCAGGATGTTATACTTAAACACAAAATCTCAATTATTTTGTCTCTTTTCCCAGGGGAGCGTTTTCTGTGGTGCGACGCTGTGTGAAGTTGAGCACGGGCCAAGAATACGCTGCCAAAATCATCAACACCAAAAAACTGTCCGCAAGAGGTAACTACAGAAACTTGAGTCAATTGAATGCACCTTTTTCAAACAGTTAGGGATGCACTGATATGGAATGTCTGGGCAGATACAATAACCAATCATTCACAGTTCATTGTGGCCGATACCTATAACCGATAATTTAACTTTTTGTGTTTTTTGCCTCGTTATATACACTATTTGTGCAAGAATGAAATTGAGTTTTTCCCCAGTTATCGGCCAATAATATATTGGCTGGCGATATATTGTACACCTCTACAAATATTATAATAGGTTTTTTTTTATTTTCAGAACAATTTTTCAGCTTTCATGCAGTGTTAACGTGTAAAATTATAATGATCCTTTTAAATAAGTACTGTGACGATACCATGTTAATGGTATCAGATGGTAAGATCAGGGCACTAGGACTGGATGATATGTAAAAAAATATTTTAGCGATAATTGCTTTGTATTGCTATATCCGATTATTATCGTCTAACCCACACTGCTGAGGGTCGTTGAATATGTATGCTTGATTGATTTTGCTTCAAAAATGTAATTCATTTATTGAAACACAAAAATCTTAAACAAAAGATCAATCTAAATTCAAATTGCACTTTAAACGAAAAAGCAATTAAAATAACTAAGTGGTAAAAAAAATCTTATATAACCACCTTACCAAATCCAAACATTCACCAATGGCCCCATTTGCCATCACGCAAGTATTTGTCTACATCAACAGGGAGGAAATTACTAATAGCATAGAAATTAAGAACTTCAAATTAATTTGACAATTATAATTGATAATAATAATTATAATAATAATATTTAAAAAAAATAAAACTTTACCTATAGAAAGTCCAACATATTACTGTTTCATATTAGGTGTAAGCCTAATAAATTCCCTTGTGTTCCCAAAATAATGCTGACAAATGTTTGTTCTTATCGAATTCGTAAAGTGTACAGTTAATGCCGACTAAAGACAGTAAAATAGAAAAAAAATGAATGAAAGGTGAATGTCGCCTTGTATTATTTTATGATTTAATCACATTCTTCTTCATTCTTTGATACAAAGATGTATTTGAGCGAACCTGCAGAGTTGCGTTCACAATGCATGTTAAGCACAAACTGCTCTATGGAAATAAAGCAAACTAAACTTCGAGCACCTCCCAAGATGGTCTTTGGTCATTTGCAGCATTCTCATAGATGACGCTATTCTTGCAAATATTTTTCAGACTACTGAAACAGAAAAGAAAGAGTGATACTGCAACTCTTTTCATGCTCGTGTTCCACGAGACACGCTCCTGCTGCACACCTCTGAACAAAAAGCAAATCAGACTTTTATTCAGGGTTCCCGTGGGTTCTTAAAATGACTTAAATTCAGTTTTCCAAAATTTAAGGTCATAAAAATATCAATTAATATTAAATATCTTAAATGATACAGCAAAATAATTAATTTTTATATAAAGAGTTCTTAAATTTGGGGGCAGAAAGACAGGAATCATGATATGTCCTAATGTGATTAAAATTAATGCATGCGCTGCGTCCTTCAAGGTGAAAATGCGGCACTGTATATTCTCCAAGCACGCAGGGGCTTGTGAGTGTTTTCAGCTGTTGCTGAATTAATTTTTAAGCAATATCGAAAATTAATTACAAGTTATCTTTAAAGAACTGTTGATGATGAGGTAGTTGATGAAATATGACAATGTTTAATTTTAATCGTTTATATTGTAATAAGTTGTAGATTATTGTAGGAGTGCACATTTTATATCCCTTATTTGTTTGCATGAATAGCTGGAAGCAGTGAAATGCAAATATTTCAAAATAAGAGTCCCTGTGTATTATCTAATTTAAAGTGCCTTTAAAGTTAAAAGTTATGCAACGTTCCATGCATAAAATGCATCTTGAATTTAATAAAATTTGGACTCTTGTAGCCTTTGTCTGGCCCTGCCCATCACAGGAAAGAAAGACTAAGAACATTTAATATAGGCTACCAATTAAAAAAAAAAAAAAATATTTGCAGACTAACTGGCTTTCTTTCAACACAATATCTAATCAGCACAATCTAATATCGATCAACCTCTAATGTGTATTTATTTATATAATGGTACATAAACCAATTTTAATGTGATATATATGTGGAAAACATGTCTTGAGTATTTTTAACTTGCATTTAGTCTACCCTGTTTTACTGATAAGCAGTTGTTATGGCCATGTTGAATGTGTGCCCCTGCTTGTTTTAAGCAAGAGTCTGTGATACATGATTTATTTTGAGATTGTGTTGGTTTGTTTTGTTATGGGGACATGGTATAAATTTTATTTGATCAAGTCATGAAAAAGGTGTTAAATTTAAACTTAAACTTAAATTTGATTTTAAAAACTCTGCAGCAACCCTGTTATTTTTTCTGTTCTTAAAAATATTATAAAGTGTGTTTCTTCAAGCACGTCTTTGTGTTTAACAGCATTTCTTGTCACGTGTTACTCCAAGATGTCTTACTGGTTGCCCATTACTTTAGGGGGTAGATGGGCAAACTTACCCACTCATGATATACCTGCATTACCTGAGGAGCTTGCGAATAAGGAGCTGGATTCAGCCTTGTCACATTTGTCAGATGGCAGGTGCAAATTTCACATCCTTTGATACTTTGACATCCTTAATATATCTGGTGACCTTCCAGACCCATGGTTTTGCCAGTTTCCAATATTGTTGATCATCATCTGTCAGTGAGTGTCGAACTGTTATACAAGCTGTACACTCACTACTTTACATTGTAGCAAAGTGTAATTTCTTCAGTGTTGTCACATGAAAAGATATAATCAAATATTTACAAAAATGTGAGGGGTGTACTCAATTTTGTGAGATACTGTAAATCCGTAGTCTTCAGTTACCCAAAGTATTTCCATTGCTCCCAAACAGCCGATTTAAGTCACTTTTTTGCTGGATATTAGTCTGGTAGTTCGGATTCCTCTGTTATATTTTGGAGTTTGGGTGTAGCCCCAGTTTCACGTGGAAACAGTTTCCTGTTTAATCCGCGATATCTGGCAAAGTACCACATGGACATTGTCAGTAACCAAAGTATCAGCGCCACTAACCACTTAGGTACAAGAAGATTTTCACATTTAGTCTTACAACAAAAAATGTAAACTTACAATTTTCATGTAATATTAGCCATTTTTTGACAATGTGTGAACGGCTTGTAACGCAACTTAAAAAATTAGCCCTTCCTGGACTTCCTAGGTTGCCTGTTAAAGCCTGTAGACAGTTTTTCATGCGAAGGGAGAGGGTCGTTTTTTTCCGGGAGCATCCAAAAGATGTGACGTTTATGCTCGCTCCTGAGAGCCTTGCCTCAGACAGTAATAGCTTCTCTTCTGCTATTCAACAGTGACAACACACTAGGTAACGTTATCTTAGTAATGGAATCCAGCAAACGTCCAGCTCCCAGCACAACACCGACTCCTACACAAACTCCAAGTAAGCTAAAAAAACATTTATCTACTGAATCCCGTCTGTCTAAGCGGGAAGGTGATCGTGGTCGAGCGAAAACTAGAGTGAACATCGGCAGGGCATTTGATAACAAAAATAACAAATTAAATGAATGCCAGACAATGTTCAAGGTAATGCAAAAACACCCATACATTAGTGTAGCGTAACTTGGTTATACAGAAAATGTATGCGTTCTATTATTATAAAACAATAGTGCATCGATATATCAAAATGACAGTTGTGATGGAATCGCATCAATGCTGAATTGTGTCAACATATTTATAATGTGCAGTCTATTTTATAAACGGCTACTGTCATCATCCATCAAATTTAGCTAATAGCTATTTATAAAGGTGGCTAGCTAGCTAACACCGACATAGGCTATTGTATAATTGCAGTCAATGTATCATGCAAAGAAAAGTGATTACTTCAAACTACAGTCTTGCACAGTCAGACCTATATCCACACTTTGTTTTAGCCCTGATTCAGCACTGGAGAGTCAAATATAATATACAGTCTCAAAGTTTGCAGTAGGGCTGCACGTTTTCAAGTTTTTCATTAACCGTTAACCGAGGCCCTTAACGGTTAATACTCGGTTAACCATAGTGTGTGCCAGGGATGGAAATTAACTTTTTTGTCCACCGGCCACTGTGGATTTCAAAATCTACCAGCCACTCAATGTTTTTACCAGCCACTTTCTTGTTTTTAACCGACAATGTGTAACTGCATGTGAAAATTAATACTACAAGATCTACAATACTTAAGCCGTTTATTTAATCTCAAGTCTCAATGAAATACTGGCATTTTCTCTTTCTCTCTTATAGCCTACACACACAATCCATGAACTGATATTCATTTCAGTTCGCATACGAGGAAAACACAATGTTACGGACGTGAGCGCTCTGAAAGCGGCACTAAAAGATGCTTTAAAACTTCCACAGAGACATCAAACAGAAAGCACAAAACCTTTCTTTAAAGTGAATTTCGTTTTGTATTAATTGTGTCTTAATTTTAATCAATGTTTCATCAACCAATTGCCTGGATTTAATAAATAAGAATTAAATATAGCAGACGATATAATAACAAAGCGGAGGCGCCGGCGCGTGAACTGGAGCTCGTCTCATAAATGAACCGAAACTCAGTGTATAAGGTAGCCTTGCCTCACAAATAATTCAAAACTAAAGAAAACAGACACAGACTGCTCTCTGCTTATGTAATCCGTAAGAAATGTGCATTTCTCTCTGGTGCGTTACTGCGAAGACCGCAAGTCAGCATCGTCAACTTCTTCTTTGCAAATGACACGGACAAAGAAAAGACTTGTTTATTAATAAATAATTAAAATATCTCCTTGCTATATTTTACATATTCATAATCATTACTTTTGCCGGTTCTTTGTGACAGATTTTAGGAGCATTATTGGCGGCCCTTACATGAGCGCGTCACCGCACCCACCAGAATAGCCCTATTTTTTTGTTAAGGATTTGTTTACTGTGTGTGTGATTCATTTAATGGAAAGCACATTCACTGAGTTGTCTTGCTAATCAGTGTCTCCTCCTTTATTCAAACTAATTTGTCCTTTAACAGACGAACGTCACATGATGATATTTTTATTTACCCGCCACGGTGGCCGGTAGGTGAAGCGAGTTTACCCGCCACAACACAAAATCACCCGCATTTGGCTGGTGCTAATTTCCATCCCTGGTGTGCCCGGGTGTTGGCTGTTGAGATGGTACAACAACGAGGTTGTACTTGAAGTATATCTAAGCACTGCTTTGCAATACTTGCATTTTGCCCCGTCATTCTCAATTTTTAAAGTGCTCCCACGCTGTGCTTTTCTTTGCCCGCTTCATATTAGAAAACTGGTCAAGACTACTTCTTGTGGACATTACAAATGTCTGGGAGCGCTCTGGCAGTCTCTGGTGGTGCAAAAATGTATTACAACTAAATTCAATGCACGCCACTGACGCCACTTAACCGAGCAAAATGTTTCACTCGGTTACGCAATTTTTAACGGTTAATCGGTTAATCGGTTAACCATGGACACCCCTAGTTTGCAGTAAAACAATCATAGCTGTGTAATTTTAATTATGCTACCTCATCTGTAAGCATGATGCCGATGAATCACGTTGTCTCTTTGTAGGTTACTTCATTGTTTTGGTCGATGCTCGCTCGCTCGCGTCCCTGTGGAGTATGTGCACGAGCAACCAGTAGCTGGCTGCAGTTCACTTAACGGCCACAGGTGTCATTAATAACGAGGGTTTCTGAATCTGATGTACTGCACCTTTAAATATATTATATACTGTGCATATTTATAATATTTTTGGCATGTGTAAATAAAACGTATCTTTTTTAACCGTAGATTCTTAATTAATTTTTTAGTTGCGGTCCTTAGTGAAACCGGATAATCGCGACATCCCTAGCTGAGTCTATATTTCTTTCTTTCTTTGTTTCTTTCTTTTTCTTTTTGCATTGATACTTTGGCAGTATTGTACAAAAATTATGGCAATAAAGTACTTTGAAATAAAAAAAAATTTTTACTATACCGCAAAAACGACAGACAGAGAATTCCCTTTTTTTCCCGCTATCCCACTGTTGAAGGGTGTGAATATTTGTATGCTCTTCTGTCCTCCCTTCTGAAACTTGAACCCAGTAGTTGCTTTGCCAAAGTGTCACCCTCATGTCCCTCATTGGCTGTGTGATCATTGTGGTGAGAATGCATAATGTGGAGAACAAGCACTTGACATGGATTTGATTCCACATGCTCTGAAAACCATTTTAAAATAGGCTCAACAGCCCTCTGAATACATGTCTTTGTGAGGACAGACACATAGGTAATGTGTGCTGGTGTGATGTGGGTGTATAGATGGTAAATAAATGAAATATTATGAGTGTAACGATTCACTCATCTCACAGTTCAGTTCACAATTCTTTCAACTAAACTTGAATCAAGAAAAGTTAAGATTGAAAGTGTTTTTTTATTTTTGTATTATTATTACTACATTATAGACATATGCAAAACAGTTCCTGTCCTTTAAAATTTAGCTAAAAGTACTGTTCTTAAAAGTGCTAAATGATCCATCAGAGATGTATTGGGTTTAAAATCAGCCCAGGCAATGGTGACACCAAATGGAAATATTAACTAATAATTCTGCTTACTGAAAATAGGGAATTATTTTAGATACAAATGCTGTTTACACACCGTCACTGATTACATACATTTAAAATATTTTAAATTAAAATGGTATTTTGTAAAATAATACGGTCTCTGATTACATCTAAATAATCTTTTCAACAAAACATATTCAATGGAAGTGCATGTTTATCAGTAATACTAATAAAATCAGACATGACATTTGACATTAGGATTATTTTTCCCCATAGCATTATTATACATAATATTCAACATTATACATAGTAGATTAATATGGCACTGTCGTTTAACCTCTGTAAACTAACTAATTTTCTCTCGCACACACTCACACTTCAAATTTATACTAAAAAATAGTTATATAATAATGTTTCTCCTATAAATAAAAATGGGCTTATTTGTCATGAAAATAATGTCACAACAAAAAATCTGAATGGTCCTAAAAAAAATGTATCATATAAATAACATTTATTATATATTTCCTTTGATTTTGTGTGAAACATGACTTGGACATGTTCTTGACAGATTTGGTGAAATTCACCCTCATAGACCTTGCTGTAGTTGAAAAGAAAGGACATATTTTCACAAAAGGACTTAAAAGGATGAAAAATGTTTAGCAATGTTTAGCATTTCTTTTGAAAACTGTTTTTGAAACACTCTGTTTTTGGTGGAGCATAACTCTGTTCCCACATGGATAAGAGGTGTAAACATGTCGAAATCAATGTGTTTTCAATTGAAAACGGGTTTGTGTAGATGTGGCCTTAGATTAGGAGTAAGTCTATTGGCTAAGAGTTATTCTGAGGAGAAAGAGACAATATGATCTATCAAGGGGTTACAAGGAGGGTGGGGATAAAAAAGGGAATGTGACCTAGAAATAGGCCTAGAGAAAGAGAATGAGTGGGAGAAAGAGAGAGAGGAATCGTCATAAATGCCTGTATGAGCAAAAGATAAAGAAAGATAATGAGAGGATGGACAGTGAATGCGCCTTTGGCACTTGGCAGCTGTGGTGTGTGTGTGTGTGTGTGTGTGTGTGTGTGTGTGTGTGTGTGTGTGTGAGAGAGAGAGAGAGAGAGAGAGAGAGAGAGAGAGAGAGAGAGAGAGAGAGAGAGAGAGAGAGAGAGAGAGAGAGAGAGAGAGAGAGAGAGAGAACAAGCATTAAATGCCAGGAGCACGGGACTCTCATCTGACCCCGAGAGATGGTCATGACCCCGGCAAAGCTGCATCATGCACAAAAAAAAACAAGAAGCAGTGTTACATTCTTATGTCATTGCAGTGATCTGTTGAACTAATTCTACAATTTTTAAAACTAGCCAGAAGGTGAATCTCATGAATCCTGTCAAGAACATATCTTACCTCAAAATTAGAAGAAATAAGAAATTGTATTTTTCTTAATTTTTAAATATTTAATAATAGTTTATTTTTGAGGATTTTGATGATGATTTTGATGCATTGTGACCATTATTTTCATAGAAATTAAGAAAACCGGCCCACACAAATTCTCATTACTGTGCTAAGAAAAAGACCCTGAATTATAAATGAATTGGAATAAATTATAAAAATATATAAATTATTTAAAATGAAAAGTATGGTAGTATTTTGTTGTACTGCTTGTTTTTAAAATTAAAAAAAGATAAAGACTACTTGTATTACAGTAATAAGAATGCAGTGACAATAATCATTTAGAATAATAGAAATGACTTACTGTAATAATAAAAATAAGCATCCAGATGCATTATGGTAATGAGCATTTTGGGGAAAATTTGCTAATTTTGTGCCAAAATGTGACATTTTGTTCTACAACATAAATTACACACTTGCATACCTCAAACATGAATTATGAAGCCATTGTTTGTTTGTTTTTTAAAAGAATGCAATACAGTATGGCTTCAAAATTCACATTTGAGGTATGACATGTGTAATTTATGTTGTAGGACAAAACGTCCACGTATCATCAAGTAATGTTTACCACAGACCTTATTTTACTCATAAGTTCAAAAACCTATGGGAAAATCCAGAGGGAACCCATGGCGAATTAGACTTACGGGTTTGTGGGCTACAACCTGAACAGCTCTATTATTTCACAATACAAACAAATGGTTTTAAAAGCAGACTTCCTTTTCTTTATGCAAATTATAATTTCTTATTTTATTCTTTTAATTCTGAGGTGAAATGTGACCAAGCAATATGTTTCACACAAGAAGTGTTCTCTACTTTGAAGTTGACACTTTGGTAGGAAATTAAGTGTTTATTTTTGAGATTTTTAGAAATTAAGTGTTTATTCTTGAGATTTTTAGATGTCTATTTAAAGTCTTTTATAGGTAGAAAATTGTGGTCTTGAAGAAATTGAGGTAGTAAACCTTGCTTTTGTAATGAACTTCTTAGTTTGAATCGGAGCTCCATAACTGGTTTGACGGAGGATGGTGTTGGCTTTCTACTGTTGCGACAGCTTGAGGAGTATGTGTTTAACTCAGAGAATGCCCAGCAGCTGAGCTTAAGGTCAACACACATCAATGTCTGTGACTGACAAGGGGGCGGGATTCCAAACCCTGCCGAGAGCCAGTCACAAAGCCTGATCTCTGTTATTAAGATAGAGGTAAGGTTAAGAAATGACAGCTTCAATCCATTAAATCTTAAAATACTCCAAGGCTGAGAATAGGGGCAGTAAAATATTGAACAATAGAAAAGAGGTGGAAATGTTTGATCAAATGTTGGTAGGAAAAAATTGTTTGAATACAAACTAATTTAGTGTTATTTGGAACAGATTTATTTAACAAAGGATAAAGTAAAATCAGAAATTTTATTACTTTCATTGCAACATACAGCATTACATTGGGCCATGAAAACAATAGAGATAATATGAAAAAATGTTCTCACTCAGTGTTGCAGATGTTTGATGAAAAATTACATTTTGGCAGCTAGCCTTGTAATACACAGGGAAGGACAACATAGCTGAATGGCACCTGTTTAATTGGAAAGAATGTTCATAAAACAGGTATGGGACTCCAGTCCAGCATTAGGCTTTTTGTTGTAAGGTGAAAAAATATGGTATTAGTTAGGGGTGGAATTTGCCACAAGCCTCCCGATTCAATATTACAATGATATTTAGAAGCTGATTTGATAATTTATTTATTTATTTATTTTTTTGATATTGTGATTTGATATACTGTCTGTATTTAGCTGTGTTAACCTCTTTTTTCAAGAAAGAATTGTTGAGTAACAAACTGTTGTGTCAGACATGACATTTGTTTCACTCTGTAATGCAGAATTTGCAGGTAAAAGGTAGGAGGTATGTGTAAAACCACCAATTTTCTTAATCAACTAGTCGGTGCATTGTCTGATGTATTAGTGGACTACTAGTCGGTGTTGAAGCTGAAGTATGTAATGTTCTGTGTTAATATACTTTCTCTTATCCCAGCTTAATATGCAGAGACAGCTGTAAGGAAGCCATTTGTAGGTTGATTTTCTTGAAGACTCTAAACACTGTGTCTCTGTGGCACTTTAAAAATTCCTTTGTTTGTTTTGAGGGACCCGTCCATACTGACACAATAACATTTGCTCAACCAGTTGTGTGAGTTGGGGGTGGGACTATCTGTTCCTGACCACAATCAGATGTGACTTCAATATTTTACACTGTTTGTTCATTATTTCTAAGTGAAACAAGATATTCAAAGAGAAAAAGATTTAGAGGTAGAGATTTAGGTAGGGATTGTATCCATTGGAAATCAATTGGATTGTGAAGAGTGGGCATAACATATCAGAATGGAGCCAGGTGATTGGAGGGGAGGCAAGGGATGAAAAATAAGAGGGCTTGGTGACGTCAGCTGAAAAAGGGAAGTTCTTTCAGAAGCAGAGCAAGTTATTACGTTTTGATGAAAGTTTACAAAGACAAACATTTTATTTAGCCTATTAGGAATAAGATGGAGTCACTCACAATATTAAGATTTATTAATGTTAAATTTAATTTTAGCGGTTTGTTCACACAAAATGTAATATGCTGTTGTCATTTACCTACTCTTATGTTGTTCCAAACCCATATGACTTTCTTTCTTTCTTTAGGGGAACACTAAAGGAGATCTTGGACAGAATACTAGGGAACGAAAGCCTCCATCACCATTCACTTTCTTTGTATGGAAAAAAAGATGCATTTGAAGTGAATGGAGACAGGCTAACATTCTGCCTAACATCTCCTTTTGTGTTCCACAGAAGAGAAAGTCAAACAGGTTTGGAGGGTGATGACGACGACAGAATTTTAATTTTTTCGTGAACTATCCCTTTAATTGATCTGAAATGGAGATGTGCAGTACAGCTTAATTTCCAGTTTGTTTGTTTTTTTTCTTGACTGTCCTCCTCAGATGGGTAATGTAGCCCTCAGCAGTGTCTGTCATTAGTGCAAGCAGATTTGTAATTGCATGACTTGCTTGTGTGTTTTTTCTCAAATGGCTTGAGGAATTTTATGCTACTATCAGTTTGATGAAGCATCAGATGCCCACTCAGACTCATTTTAGAAACAAGCATGAATCATTAGTAAAAGACACATGTGTTGTATCACTCTGATCCAGATGTCTTTTCACACAGAAGGACTTGATGGGGTTCAGTGCAGTTTCCAAAGCAGTGAGCATTTGTCCTACTCTTCGATTCTTGAGTCATCATCATCATCATTATCAGTCTTCAGTGACCAGAGCTTTTGTTAGTAGAGATTTGAAAGGAAGACAAATGCAAATAGTAATGTCACAATTATTGATGTTTGAGTAGTTTAGATTTTATTCAGAAATTTTAGCAGTGGTGCTTTAGTTTAGGCCACATCCACACTAATATGTTTTCATTTGAAAACACATCCTTTTCACTTGGCTTTGGACTTCCCGTCCGCACTGAGATGGCATTTTTGTCCAGCGAAAACTGAGCTTTTTCAGAAACGCTCTCCCAAGTGGATACATTTGAAAATGGCGTCTTCGCATTGTATTCTGGACAGGGTAAATGGAAAAATCGGAAAACTGGCATATTTGTTGTCATGTGTTCCAATCAACCCAAAACAGTTAAGATGTTGGCCCATGTTGTAACTGTGTTGTTGTGCCTGTTACCCACTTTGATTTCGTTGTTAAAGAAAAATGTTACTTTGAACAACCTTCACATTGCATTCCTTTAAAGGCGATGGGAAGTTTCCTCTGAATTGCTGTCCAATTTGGAACACAAACACAAGGACAGTTGTGTTTCAGACTGAACATGGAATGACAATTTTTTGCATGCGCAGTAAGTGGATTTATGCGTTTTCATGTGTTTCGGCGTGGACTTTTTGGAAAACACATGAAAACAGTAGTGTGGATGGAGAGCATTTACGAAAACAAAAACTCAGTTTTAGTTGTATGCAGAGTAATGTGTACATAGCCTTAAAGTGTTAAGTCTGCACCTTTGGTGTCACAAACGGAATAAATAATAACTAAAAATAGTCACTGTTTTTAACTTCAGACAGATTTCCGAAACACTCCTTCACTCCACTCATCTTCCATTTGTTGTGCAAACAGATAGTCCCGTTTCATCCAACCCAGACAATAGCATATTTTCCAACTTGGGAACCTGTATTCTAATCCTGAATCCAAAGTCTAAATGCACATTTTAGCATTGGTTGAGTTTCTGAATATTCACCCTCAATTCTGGGCCACACTGACCCTTTTTTCAAGACTGTATAAGATCTGGGACATTAATTAAGTGCAACAGAAACAACTTGTGAGGTTTTTTGTTTTTTTTACCACCTCCTTTTATGTTTTTGTCTGCTTTTGTGTTTTGCGCTTGAAACAGGGAGCAGTGTTGATGTAATTAAAAAGAATAATAGCATATCTGGTATAGTGTTGTCACGGTACCAACATTTCAGTAGTTGGTACCAATACCAGTGAAATTTCACAGTACTTGATACCATTTTCGGTACCAAAGCAGAACACAAAAACAGGTTACTGAACAACACTCTATTATTAATAAAGTTAACAAAACTTAGAAGCATAGCAGAACTAAGAACAAAAATATACCATTGAGCAACACTAAGTTAAATATATTATTTTTTAATTATAACAAAACTGTACAATGTATGCTTAAAGTATTTTTTAACACTTATATAAGATTTGCTTCAACTTTTGCAACTTTTACTTTGTTTTTACCAAGTACTAAAAAAAAAAAACGAAATAAATTTCTAAACTAATGTGCAAAGTGCTCTCGTATTAATAAAGCTGCATATTGCCAATTTTCTTAATGATAAGAAATGCACAGTTACATATATTATGATTAAATAAGTCGCGAGCAATCGCATTCTAATCTAGCTGCATTAAGCGTCCGCGCTCGTCCGCGCTCGAGGGATGAGCGTCCCCCGAGGCAGAGTCTCTCTCAGCCGGAGTTTCCCCCTTAGATCGGGACATTCGCACAACTCGTAGAAGAGGCACCGACCACACAGAGAAATGCCAGTTTCTGAGTTTATAGTTATTAACATGATCTGCTTCTGTATTATTTGAACTTTAATAAAGCTATAACGCATTAAATAGAACTGCATTTAAAATGTAACGCTGGGGTGTTTCCTTTAAAGAGATCTGGATCCGCTTATTCCACAATGAGAGTGCTTCTGAATTGACCCTTTTTTTTAATATATATATATATATATATATATATATATGATTCCCTAATACTTTGGGATCTACATAAGATGAAGCTGTGAAAATTTAGAGTGCATCTGGACTGATCTGTGTAATTGTTCCTCTCCGTCAGGCATAAACTGCAGTGCAGCTCTCGTGCTTCAACATTGCAGTTTAACGTGATTTCATGTTGCGTTAAATGAGATCAAATGGCTATTCGACAACGGAAATTTTTCTCGACAATTTTTTATTTTCGACGTTGTCGATAATGTCGATTAAACGTTTCAGCCCTAATGCAAATTATAATATGCTTTTAAACTCACCTGCTTTAGTTGCTTGAATTAATTCAGGTGTCTGTCTTTCAGGTGCTTTATTAAGTTTGATGTGTTTCCTCCTTTCGTCAGAAAATTGTGAAAGCAGCGTTTACAAATGGGTTTTTGCTGATCTATGATTTTTCCCTTTTCATCATCCTCAAATCCAAAGAATTTCCAAACCTGTCTTTTTCCACTTTTCTTTTTGACAAGATTCAGTTGAGACACCGCAGCAGCAGCTACTTTGCTTGTCGTCATCTTTTGCTTATTGTGAGTGTTCGAAAGTTCCCGACTCTGCATGGGAAGCGGGTAGACCCAGTACACGGTACTCTGGTACCTTCAGAAATTCTGGTATAGTAAATAATTTTTTGTTTGAGTACTGACTTGGTACCGGAGTACCGGTATTTTTGACAACACTAATCTGGTATGTGCAAAGGTCATTGGCAATGGAAACATAGCCTGTAATTCTCTACAGGAAAGCTGTGACCAATGTGACTGGTGCGAGTTAAACAACCAATAATACAATACACACCTGCTCTGTCTCTCATTTTTAAATATTTGCTTCCTACATTTATTGAAGTGTTTGCTTGTTTCTGTGTTTGACCCTCAGATCATCAGAAGCTCGAACGAGAAGCTCGAATCTGTCGTCTGCTGAAACACCCCAATATTGGTGAGTTTTTTTTTTTAATCCCCCACCATAATAATAGCCAAAATATTATGTATGGTATGTATTTTAAGTGTTTGAATTCTATTTGAATTGTTGATAATAGATTGTTTTCAAACTCGGAGCCCTGTTGGATGTTATTTGCGAAATTGTCCCTGCAACCACAATAAATCCTTGTCTGTTTTAGTTCGTCTTCATGACAGTATATCAGAGGAGGGTTTCCACTACCTACTGTTTGATTTGTAAGTTTTAAAGTATTTCTTGTCAGAATGTTTCTCAGTTTCCCTTCATTAAATTTGCCTCGATGTGAAGAATAGCACAGCTTTTTCTCTTATTTGCTGTGTCCCTCTAAAGCCTTTTTAAATCATTATGTTTTCAGTACTGTTAATGGGATAGTTGACAAAAGTTGAATAAGCAATATAAAAGTAGTAGTCCATATAACTTCTGCTCTATATTTAAAAAAATAAAATAAATCAATAGAACAAAAAGTAGAAAGAAATTTAATTTCAAAGAAACTTTCACTTTCAGGGACCCCTATCATAGACTTATGTAGTGATGGACTTTTTAAATTTTGTTTCCATTTATGGAAAGATGTCAAAATGTAATAGTGGACTAGCCAATTGGAAAACAACAATGTATATTTGCTGTAGTCTTCTATTTCCCTGCTATAGTTTACTTCCATGTTCCAAACCTAGAAATGTGAATGAGGTCCTGACATGTGGTTTATGTGCTATTTCTTAAAAGTGGAGAAAAGACTGAAACAGGATGGCAATAAGTGAAAATAAGAAAAAATAGAACATATCTATAGTGTAAATGATCTGAAGAGCTATTCTTCAATACTGGAATTAACAGGAAGACAAAGTGATATGAAACGGACAGCTGTAAAAATGAATTATTCAGTGCAAATTGACACCCAAAAACATTAAAACATTTCTTTGCTTCGCCAAAAGCAGACCCCTACTGTAGGGCTGTCTTTTAGAGTCTTAAAACTCATGCCCTCAGTTTTAGATTTCCTTAAAATGTATACACTGGATTGTAATCTTCATGGAAACCAGGAAGAGGCGTGCACTTTAGAACAGGAATTGTGTTTGAATTAGAAAATAGCCAAGATGAACTTCCTGCCTTTCAGGGTGACTGGAGGTGAACTGTTTGAAGACATTGTAGCCAGAGAGTACTACAGTGAGGCTGATGCCAGGTAACGAATATTCCTGATTAAGTTTTTCTACTACACTGTTCTTTTGCCTCTGTTCTCTCTTCTGTATTTTCTTTCCCTGTTTCATTTGCCCTAGCTTGTTGCACTCGTCACCACCACATACATGTTTGATGTTAGTTTGGTTTCCAATTAGAGATGCTATTCTGAATAGGGACCAACTTTATATTAGGTGTCTTTAACTACTACTGCATGTATTGAAGCATCCGATACAGTGTACTTATTATGTAAATATGTGTTGTTGCATTATATTAATATTTAAAGTACTTGCTTTAAATTACATCTGTATTTACACTGTTAACCTTACCCCTAACCCTACCCCAACCCCTACCATATATCATAACCCCTACCCCTACTCCTGAACCCACCCGTACCTCAACCTTGATAGCAGCAAATGTAAATTTTGTGAGAATTTAGCAGAACAATATGTATGTATTTTAATGTTAGTACATTGTAGTTAAAATATGTAATATAAAGTGGGACTTGGAATAGCATCTTCCATAGTGCAACACAGATGTTGCCCATTGTCCAACACACACTAGGGCGAAACATGCCCTTTGGGCTATAAGGTGGCAGGACAGAACTGGATACTAGCATTGTTTGAGGAAATAAACTGTATGCTATTGTGTTTAGTTCAGGTGCTTTATTTGAACTGTATAAAGTTCAAGAGTGTTTCTGTTATGTCTTTTGTCTCTCTGTCTCTAGATCTGTCTTCTTGTTTTTCCACTGATCTATCTCTGTCCTTTCATCACACATCATAATAACACACTCTTTCTCTTACAAAAACACCTGCTCAAACACACACACTCTCTCTCACACATACACACACACACAAATGTTGTTTTTACTATATTAGTAAGGGCATCTCATAGACAAAATGTTTATGAGATATCTGTAGATATCTCATCAACCTTATTAATATCAAGATTAAAAGCAAAACAACTTTTTAAAACAACAACAACACTTTTAAAGATGTTATGGAGTATTTTTTTCCTTGCTACAGTCACTTTTGGCTTGCTCACTGGGAGCATTGAGGCATGTATTTGTTTTTATATAATACTTGAAGCTCCTTTGAAAACAATGTGTATTGTGAAAAGCGCTATTCAGCTAAAATTGTCTTGACTTGACATAAGTATTTCAATTATTCAGGACCACTTGATATGTCCTCAAGTCGTATTTCACTATATTTTTTAAGACATAGTTAAACATTTGGTCCTCACAAGTATAGCCATTCCAGTACACACACAAACCAAAAAGCAAAGGACAATGCATCCATGGTGCACATCAGCAGTTCATTCAGGGTGGATTTCAAAGTCTTTAATCTTACAGATCATACAAAATCCTTTAGTTTTAAACATTGGCCACCAACATCTACTAAGTTTACCAATTAAAAGCATGACTTGTATTACACATAGATAACTAATATTGGCATTATCTTTATGCTATATAGCCAGAGGGGAACTGGCTCCTCCAGTGAGCCTGGTTCCTCCCAATATTATTTTTCTCCATTAACTAATGTTTTATGGAGTTTTATGTTCCTTGCCACCGTTGCCTTTAGCTTGCTCTCTGGGGGCCTAAAGACAAATAATTTATTAAGGCATTATCTGCTATCACATTATTCAGTTGCATCAAAAAAGGAGGACTTTAAGACATTACAGGCACTGCAGCTTTATATTCTTTTAGAGCATTTTTTTTTTTGTAAAGCTGCTTTGAAACGATGAATGTTGTGAAGAGCTCTATACAAATAAAAATTACGTGTGTGTGTTAGGGTGCTTGTTATCAGGGTTTACAGGATGTAGTTAAAGGTGTTAGTCCCGGGAATTATCACCTCTGTAGTCCAACCCATATATGCAATTCCTCAGAGCAGCTAACACAGAGTTCCCTGCATACATTCTCTAGGTGTGTGTAATACTAAGAGTTTCAGTGTGTGGTGGTATAACTTCGTGATTAAACATCTGGGCTCATAAGTGGAAGGTTGTAGGTTCAAACCCTGCAAAGGATGATCAGTGAACTGTTACCCAGGGTTTCCGTGGTCAGCCTGGATAAGTCTTGGAAATAATCATTCCTGACCTTTAATCGTTTAAAACATTCCCTTTCTAGACTTTTTCTGTTCTGCCCACATATTTTCCATTGGATTGAGGTCAGGGCTTTGTGATGGCCACTTCAATACCTTGACTTTGTTGTCCTTAAGCCATTTTGCCACAACTTTGGTGGTATGCTTGGGGTCATTGTCCATTTGGAAGACCCATTTACAACCAGGCTTCAATTTCCTGGCTGATGTCTTGAGCTGTTGCTTCAATATATCCACATAATTTTCCTTCCTCATGATACCATCTATTTTGTGAAGGGCATCAGTCCCTCCTGCAGCAAAGCACTCCCATAACATGATGCTGCCACCCCCATGCTTCACAGTTGGGATGGTAATCTTCGGCTTGCAAGCCTCACCATTTTTCCTCCATAACAATGGTCATTATGACCAAAAAGTTCAAAAAGTAAGATCTTTGTCCCCATGTGCACTTGCAGACTGTAGTCTGGCTTTTTTATGGCAGTATTGGAGTAGTGGCTTCTTCCTTGCTGAGCAGCCTTTCAGGTAATGTTGATATAGGACTCGTTTTACTGTGGATATAGATAATTGTCTGCCTGTTTCCTCCAGCATCTTCACAATGTCCTTTGCTGTTGTTCTGGGATTGATTTAAACTTATCGCACCAAACTACGTTCATTTCTAGGAGACAAGATGCATCTCCTTCCTGAGCGGTATGATGGCTGAGTGGTCCCATAGTGTTTATACTTGAATACTATTGTTTATACAGATGAACGTGGTACCTTCAGGCATTAGGAAAATGCTTGCAAGGATGAACCAGACTTGTGGAGGTCCAGAATATTTTTCTGAGGTCTTGGCTGATTTCTTTTGATTTTCCCATGATGTCAAGCAAAAAAACACTGAGTTTGAAGTTAGGCCTTAAAATACATCCACAGGTACACTTCCAATTCAGTACACCTCCTATATGAAGCTAATTGTCTAAAGGCTTGACATCATTTTCTGGATTTTTCCAAACTGCTTAAAGGCACAGTTATCTTAGTGTATGTACACGTCTGACCCTCTGGAATTGTGATATAGTCAATTAAAAGTGAAACAATCTGACTGTAAAAAAATTGTTGGAAAAATTACTCATGTCATGCACGAAGTAGATGTCCTAAACTAATTGACAAAACTGTTGTTTACTAATATTAAATCTGTGAAGTGGATAAATTTGTTTTACAAACTAAGTGTATATAAACTTCTGGCTTCAGTTGTTTTTAAAGATATGTAGTTTTGCTCTTTTCTCAGGTTTTATCGGGTAGATGTGGCTGCTTTTTAGTGCCTGTGAACCGTTAAAGTTGCAAACAACTTGGTGTGGGAACATCCGTCTGTTTATTGAGGGTCTTATTGGACACATTTGTGCACAAATTAGTCTTACGATTGGGATAGTACCCAATATACAAATGGAATTATGTCCCAGCAATCTCTACTAAATGTTTTTTAATACATTTCCATTCAGTAATAACAAATTACTAAAAAGCGTCATGGAAGGTCAAGGAAAATAATTGGTCAAAAATTATAGGAAACATTGGTCACCATTGTGCACATATGCAAATCAATGAACAACAGGTTTAACTCCTAGGGTATGGGACTGTCCGTGTTATAAGTGAAGCTGCTTTGTATTAAAACATCAGCCAAATAGATAGATATATAGATTAGGTTTACATTACTGGTAGAGATGGATTATATTTACAGTATTGGTAGTCTGATCTGGACTGCTAATCAAAGGTTGTAGGTTCAATCCAAAGGAGTTAAGACCTAACAGAGAGATACTAAACTTACTGTTCTCTGTCAATTTAGCAATGTACTTTGTGTCCATGTCAAAGCTCGGTGTTACAGCATTACACTCTAGCTGAGTGTCTGTTAAAGGGCAGTTTACACAGTGCACTAGCATTATAAAGCTTTTACCCTGTAATGACTGCTATTACATGTTAACACATGGCACATAGGGCTTTTATTATAGGTTTAAAACATCTCCTCCTTGAAATCTTTGATTACTCTGGCTTTTAACTTTGTTCTTTATGGCTTTGAAATCACAGCTTCAA
Source organism: Moxostoma hubbsi (assembly GCA_032164185.1). Taxonomy (NCBI): domain Eukaryota; kingdom Metazoa; phylum Chordata; class Actinopteri; order Cypriniformes; family Catostomidae; genus Moxostoma; species Moxostoma hubbsi. Next base: position 10,047,965 of record JAVLUX010000215.1, read on the forward strand.
AGTACAACATAATAGCCAGCTTTGCAGTAAGACATGTAAACCTCAATAATCTCCTGGATAAATCATAAATTAAAAGCAGTTGGGATCAGTGATAGACCAATATATCAACCTGGCCAATTAAATGTCCTTTAACTGTGCATGACCACTTAGCCAATCAAGTGTTAGCTTCCCCTTATGTCAGGTCCCAAATTTTCTCTGTGTGAGTGGTGCTTGCCCTTCCAAAACTCGCTGCCACAATGCTAGAGTGTTGTTACAATGCTATGAGGTTCCTAGGGTGTTCTAAGTGAATGGTATAGTATTGTATATGGTATAAGGGTGTTGTGAGTGGTTGCTCACTTAGATCGGGACATTCACGCATCTCATGGAAGAGCTGCTGACCGCACAGAGAAATGCCAGTTTCAGAGTTTGCTGTTATTTAAATGATCTACTTCCATATTATTTGAACTTTAATAAAGCTATAACGCATTAAATATAACTGCATTTAAGATGTAATTCCAGGGGGTTTCCTTTTAAAGAGCTCCGGCTCGGCTTATTCGACATCGAGAATGCTTCTGTATTTACTTATTTGGTATTTTTGTGTAATTCCCTCATACTTTGTGATCTGCATCACCTGAAGCTTTTTGGAAAGTTTAGAGTGCATCTGGACTGCGAGCTATGTTTTCTTCCGCACAGTCAGTCAGGCGGGAACTTCAGTGCTGCTCTCGCACATCATCATTGGAGTTTAATATGATCTCATGTTACGTTAAATAAACAAAGGCTATCAACGAAAATTTTTGTAGACAATGTTTTATAGTCGACGTTGTCAATAACATTGTTTAAGCCTTAATGTAAAGCTGGCATCACACTAGCAGACTCAGAACAACTCAGTTTGTGTGGGGGGTGTCTTAGTGATGTGTTGCTGATCTTTCCCTTGTAGTCGGTTAGCTGGTCACACTTAAAGGTTAAAAGATGAGGGAAGGTGTCACACTTAATGTCTTTGACTTTTCTCATCACCTCACTGTCACTATATACATAATCTTATATAAATGTAGAATACAGTATATCTAAAACTGTATACAAATATAATATATAACTCAAGTTCTAAATGTAAAAGGTTTTACATATTTTTTGTCATGCTGTGCAAAGATCTGGGCAGCAGAAATGTTTTTCTTTAAATGGTCTGTCATGATATGAAATATTAAATATGTCATACAAACATACTTGTTGACTCCAAAGAGCAATAAGCTTCTCCTCCAAATGCACAGTCCATGAGCGCTTTCCAGACTTCATACTTTTTCTACAGAAAAAAAAAAATAGCTACTTTCTTCCGGGAAAAAACAACTTCACACACTGGCCACTGGCTTGTTGATGTGTACCTGCCCCACCCACAGCCAGTGATAATTTCAAGCAAGCTGGATGTTTTTTTTTTTTTTCAGTTCTTTAAGATATTAACTCAGCAATTAGTTCCAACTGTCAAGTGATTTACACCTCCCTCTGAGAGACACTAATGTGTGCTCCGTCTCCATCTGCCTGACCATCCTGCTAATACATGAAAATCATTGCGAAAATCGGCTTGTGAGATACCGGCTTAAGTCTATGGGGGTTTTTCCCCTGTTTTTTGTCCGCCATGCAAAACAATTTCGGAATTCTTTTCATTTAGAAAGTAATCGCACACCTCCCCTCAGCATTTGCTTGAGTCTTGTGTAGGAATAGATACTGTGAAACATTTCAAGCTCCTTCCCTAGTTAGTACTCAACTCCTGCTGACCTGTTTCCAGCCACCTGCTTTCTGTCCCTCCTTCACAGACTTCCTGCGTTCCTCTCTCCCTTTTTCTCTCTCTCCATTTGTGGAGCCCTGCAGCCATGTGTTGCCCCCTGCCTCCTCAGAGAGAGCGAGCGAGAGAGAGAAACTAGGGCTCCAATTAACACACGTAATTAGGGCTTTATCTTTCTCCCAACCCCCCATTCTCCACCTGCCTCTCTCTCTTTCTTTTCTCTTTCTGACACTAGATCTTTATGTCTGCAGTAGTGTCAGTGACCCTATCGCTATGTTTTCTGAAGTGTGACAGGAAAGCATAATGTTAATGTGAACGGATTAATGGAAACAGGCCCAAGCTTTAGTTCTAGCTAGTGAAAGTGCTTCACCTCTTGTCTTCACCATTCATGTTATTTGAATGCAAGTAGTCTAGTTTGTCAAGCTGTTTTTTTAGGAGTTGGAAAACATAAGGTAGTATTTAATTGTGAATTTCTTGCCAATTTCGTGCACTGTACTGCAGTTTAAATTCTTGAAAAACAGAACTCAGAGATTATTAGTGGTGTTAATTTAGATAACCGTCATTATAGAGCGCAGTAGTGGCAGAGTACTTTTTCATCCGTCTTAGTTCCAGAAGTATTTTTCCCATTAATTTTTGTTTTCTCCATAGGGATAGCTCAGAAGAGAATCTAAACTTTGATTTAAAGCAATATAAAATATTTTTGGGCTCTTTTGCCACAGTGCGTTTGCCACGATTTTCTGATTGGTGGATCTTTTCCCAACAGAATTATGTATAGTGTAGATATTCACCACAAACGGCGCTGTAAAAAATGTATGTTATTATACTGATAGATGCCGTCAACAGAAGAATATAACACCGATTTACAATAGTAGGTCTGTTTTAAAAAAAAATATTCCCCTCTGGAAAAAAATGAATGTGATATTTACTTCCTGAACCAGACTTTCACTCTCTATTAAACAATTGTTCTTCAGTTAAGTAAATGTCCTTTGAATGAGGGACCCAAGCCATAAACAGATGAGCCAAACATTATGGCCACCTGCCTAATATGCTGTTGGTCTTCAGCGTGCCGCCAAAGCAGCGCCGACATGCTGAAGCATGGACTCTACAATACCCCTGAAGGTGTCTTGTGGTTTCTGGCACTAAGGCATTAGCAGCAGTTCCTTCAAGTCCTGTAAGTTGCCAATGATTGGACTTGTTGGTCCAGCACATCCCACAGATGCTCAATTGTGATTGTGATCTGGGGAATTTGGAGGCCAGGGCAACACCTTGATCTCTTCACCATTTTCCTCAAACCATTCCCAAGCAGTGTGGCAGGATGCATTATCCTGCTGAAAGAGGCCATTTTCATCAGGAATACCATTGCCATGAAGGGGTATACCTGGTCTGCAACTATGTTTAGGTTGGTGGTATGTGGCAGAACATTGCCCAGAGCATCATACTACCTCCACCGGCATGTCTTCCTACAGTGCATCCTGGTGCCATCACATCCCCAGATAAGCGGTGCACACTTACACGGCCGTCCACGTGATGTAAAAGAAAACATTCTTCCACTGCTCCAAAGTTCAGTTCAGACATTCATGTGCCCATTGTAGGCGCATTCGATGGTGGACAGGGGTCATCGTGGACATTCTGACCGATCTGTGGCTACGCGGCCCCATTTGCAGATGGGTGCTATGCACTGTGTGTTGTGACACATTCCTCCAGTAACCATCATCAAAAATTTCTGTGACGTTCCACAGTAGATCTTCTGTCGGTTCGGAACAGATGGAATAGCCTTCGTTGCCCTTACACATTGATGAGCCTTGGGCGCTAAACACCCTTTCGTTGGTTTGTGGTTTGTCCCTTCTCAGACCACTGTCAATAGGTACTCACCACTGCTGTACAGGAGCACCCCACAAACTTTACCATACAGATGCTCTGACCCAGTTGTCTGACCATACAATTTTGCCCTTGTCAAAGTCACTCAGGTCTTTACATCCGGCCCATTTCTTCTGCATTCAACATGTTGACTATTAAAAAATTGTTGTTTTCTTACCATCTAATCTACTCAGACCTTGACATGTAGCCTTGTTTGGAGATGATCAACATTATTTGCTTCACCTGTGAGTGGTTATAATTTTTTGGCTCATCAGTGTATCTAGGGACCAGAAAATCATAGAAACATAGGGGTGAGATTTTTTTTAACTTAATGAGCAAGTAACCAACAATAGCAACCACCCAGATCAACCTAGCAACCACATAGCAATATATGCATGTTTGTAAATATGTGTCTGTTCATGAAGTGAGCTAACAGCACTCACCACAACATTAAAACAACCTGCCTAAAATTGTGTAGGTCCCACTCGTGCCGCCAAAGAGCGCCAACCTGCATCTCCGAATAGCATTCTGAGATTATATTCTTCTCACGACAATTGTATAGAGTGGTTGTCTGAGTTACTGTAAACTTTGTCAGTTCGAACCAGTCTGGTCATTCTCTATTGACATCTCTTATCAACAAGGCGTTTCCATCCTCAGAACTGCCTGCTAACTGGATGTTTTTTTTTTTTTCTTTTTTGGCACCATTTGGAGTAAATTCTAGAGACTGTTGTGCGTGAAAATCCAAGGAGAACAGCAGTTACAGAAATACTCAAGCCAGACTGGTATACGGTAACTCAGATAACCACGCTGCAAGATGCAGATTGGCGCTGTTTGGTGGCACAAGGAGGACCTACACAATATTAGGAAGGTTGTTTTAATGTTGTGGCTGATTGGTGTACAGCAGAGTTACATCTGTAGAAAATAAAACCGTTTACAGCACATTTACAATGGAGTGGAATCCCACGGCAGGCCTTGAACCTGAGAAACGTTTAAGTGATTTTTCAATACAAATATTTGACCATTACTTTGAGCTCAAGGACTTCAGGTTAACAAATACAAAGGACAGACCCAGTAACATCTTTTATGTCTTTACCATTTGCTACTGTGTGTGGTCGTTGGTAACACCTTTGCAGTGTTAGGTCCCCTTTAAAATGCACGTTGCGTTACAACATCCTTTCTCGTATTCATTTTAATAGCAAGTTTATTTAATCTATAGTAATGTACAGGTTCTGAACGTTGAATATACTTTGAGTTGAGTTTGAAATGCACTTTTATGTTGATGTATGTAGTGTAATAATGCAGGTATTAAGTTAAAATGTTTAGTTAGTAATTAGAGAGAGATTGTTTTTTTTGGTAAGGATTCTAATGACAATTAAACATGGTTTTACTATAGTAATATTTTAGTAGCAATGAATGTAATAACAAGGACAGTTGTCACCATGGTTTACTTAGCAGAAATCATGGTTTTGATAATTAGCTGGAATTAACATCTTTTGGAATTAACCATGGTTTTATGTTGTAGTAATGTAGTAGCAATATAGTAACTATGGTTTTGCTGTAGTACTATTGTAGTAGCCATGACTGAAGTAACAATGATAGCAGTCACCATTGTTTTCTTAACAGAAATCATAGTTTTATACTATTAACCATTGTTTTACAGTAGTTTCCATATAGTAACCTTGATTTTACTATAGTATTGTAACCATGACCATAAATAGAAATAACTATGTTATTTGTGTGGTTACTATGATTTTACTACAAAAACAATGTTTAAACTATGGTTACTTTAGTAAAACCATGGCGATTTTGTAGTGAGGGCAAATCTCTGTCTAAATAGAATATTTTACTTTGGATTTGGCAGTAAAAAAACATTTCCCCTGAACATAACAAATACCGAACCGTACTGAAACCGTGACCCTAAAACCATGATACAAACTAGGGCTGCACGTTTTCAAGTTTTTCATTAACCGTTAACCGAGGCCCTTAACGGTTAATACTCGGTTAACCATAGTGTGCGCCAGGGATGGAAATTAACTTTTTTGTCCACCGGCCACTGTGGATTTCAAAATCTACCAGCCACTCAATGTTTTTACCAGCCACTTTCTTGTTTTTAACCGACAATGTGTAACTGCATGTGAAAATTAATACTACAAGATCTACAATACTTAAGCCGTTTATTTAATCTCAAGTCTCAATGAAATACTGGCATTTTCTCTTTCTCTCTTATAGCCTACACACACAATCCATGAACTGATATTCATTTCAGTTCGCATACGAGGAAAACACAATGTTACGGACGTGAGCGCTCTGAAAGCGGCACTAAAAGATGCTTTAAAACTTCCACAGAGACATCAAACAGAAAGCACAAAACCTTTCTTTAAAGTGAATTTCATTTTGTATTAATTGTGTCTTAATTTTAATCAATGTTTCATCAACCAATTGCCTGGATTTAATAAATAAGAATTAAATATAGCAGACGATATAATAACAAAGCAGAGGCGCCGGCGCGTGAACTGGAGCTCGTCTCATAAATGAACCGAAACTCAGTGTATAAGGTAGCCTTGCCTCACAAATAATTCAAAACTAAAGAAAACAGACACAGACTGCTCTCTGCTTATGTAATCCGTAAGAAATGTGCATTTCTCTCTGGTGCGTTACTGCGAAGACCGCAAGTCAGCATCGTCAACTTCATCTTTGCAAATGACACGGACAAAGAAAAGACTTGTTTATTAATAAATAATTAAAATATCTCCTTGCTATATTTTACATATTCATAATCATTGCCCGCTTCATATTAGAAAACTGGTCAAGACTACTTCTTGTGGACATTACAAATGTCTGGGAGCGCTCTGGCAGTCTCTGGTGGTGCAAAAATGTATTACAACTAAATTCAATGCACGCCACTGACGCCACTTAACCGAGCAAAATGTTTCACTCGGTTACGCAATTTTTAACGGTTAATCGGTTAACCATGGACACCCCTAATACAAACAGAACTGTGAGAAATTTGAACATTCCACCCCTAGTTCTTTCCCACTAGTAAACGTTTAATGTCCAAGACCCATCCATAGTCTAAATAATACATGATTTTAGAGACTTGTATATCTTCCCTGACTCATGTAAGCACTAAGAGTCTGCATGAGGTATTGAGGATATCGCAGCATGTGGGTAATATCAGAACCAGAAGTGTTTTTCATACAAGTTGTAAGGATCCAATCCACCAGTTAAGTTTATTTTCATATTTATCTTCCCATAACACCTTCAGTAAATATTATCCCAATTTCAATGTAAACTTGTGTTGTTGTTTTTTCTTCACAAATGTGATCTGTTTGATGGATTAATCAAAGACTATCTATTTGATTGGATCCCTACAACAGCAGTTAATTACAGATCCTATAGCTTTACAACACACACAAGCACACAAAATCAGGCTTACATTCACTCTCTACTCCTGTTTCTCCTCACCTCCTTTCCTCCTCCTCTCTCTCTCTCCCTCTCTTTTCTTTCTGATGTTGTTATTGTTGTTGACGGTGTGTCTCATGTCTAAATAGTTCTGTCTCTTCACTTTTTCCATTCACTCCCCTATCTCCTTCAATCTCTCTCTCTCTCATTCATCTCTTGTACATGTCCCATCTCTTGTGTATCAATTCATCCCATTCCCTTTTCTGCCATTTCTTCAAAAATCATTTGATTTCTCTATCATTCCTTCCATGTTCCCCTTCATCTCTTTATTTTCTTCCATTTTGTCTTCACAGTCACTGTATCCATCAGATTCTAGACAGTGTCCATCATATTCACCAACATGACATTGTTCACAGGGACCTGAAGGTCAGTATGTAGCTCACACACTGCCTGTATATCGTCTGTCTGTTTGCCCCTGCTTGCTCTTGTCCATGTATCTGTCTGTAGCTGTAGCCTGTCTGTCTGTGTGGCTTCATGGGCTTCCCTTAATCCAATGACTTGCTCCCCAGACTACCCAAATTCTTACTTCCTGTGCTTGATCATGAGCTTGATGAGGTAATTCTCTTCAATATAGATGTACAGAACTTTTAAGGTGTCAAGGGTATTTTTACCTTTAACGTTGGTTATTTTTAGTTGTTTGTTCCTTATTTTAATTTTGTTACTCTGTTGACAATTACTCTTGATGTTATTATGACATTCAGACATGGTGTAGATTATGTGAGCCTCCTACTCGCTCTGTCCCATGTACATGTGTGTCAAAATGCTGATACAATCTGCTCATTGTAAAAACATGTTTGAAGGGTTTACATCCAAATTCATAAACGGCAACACAAGAATAATTGTCCGCGTTTACATTAAATTAACTTGTTTTTACATGTCTTGGTAACCTAATTTACCTAATTTAATTTCACTAAGCTACCCAAATAACATTAAAGATGTTTACATGTTAAGCAAAATCGGGGTAACATGCCATATGTTGAGGGCGACTACAATTTGAAGACTACAATAAAACTTACCAATGTCAGCTTACTATGCATAAAGTTTTAGGTGCAAGATGCGTAAGTAAACATTCAGGGAGCAAATTTATTAAACAGTTGCGCCACTTCTGCGCCTGCTATTTCAGCGCCAAAACCTGCGACTTATTCAACTCATTGGTAATTCCCCCTCAGTGTTTCTGTAAATTGATCAAATTAAATGTTTGACAAACAAATGGTTGTTTGAGCTATTCTGCATGCAATGGGTGGGGATGGGTTAGAAATTACTACAAGAAACAAAACTGGACTATTCCTTCAAGAAGGGACAGTGACAACCTAGTGTTACTGTTGAAGTACAAGCAAACATATGTTGATATTGCTAGTGCATAGACTGCTGAAGAATAAATTATAATGGTATCTTGAAGAGAACTGTAGCTTGAAAAATCGATGCCATACAATGAATAAGATAACAAATTTTTATTTGTATTTTTTGGTAATTTTCAATCCATTCAAAATTATGCTCCAAAGACAGTTGCAACAGGCGGTTTCATTTTGCTTCGTACTTTGTAGCTTTTGCATATTGACAACCTCATCTAGCTTTGTTAGCCACTAGATAACGTTACCTTGATGACATTTAAATCAGCAGCATTCACAACTATGTGCAATACATTGCAGAAAAACACAGAGCAGTTCACCCAAAAATTAAAAATTCTCTCATCATGTTCTCATGCTCATAGTGTTCTAGCATGGTCTCTTTTCACTTTTATTGCATCTTTTTTCCATACAGTGTAAGCAAATGGTCACTAAGGCTAACATTCTACCTAACATCTCCTTTTGTTTTTCAAAAAGTCATATAGGTTTGGATCAGGAGTGAGTAAATTGTGACATAAGTCATGAATTGCTTCTCTCTTATAAAGGGTGGGGAAAGAGACTCAGTAATGCTGCAATATTTAGTGTTGTTAGTACAAGGCATAATGCTGGGATTATGTAAGGCAGCACAGTGAGTTAGGAAAACCATTTTTGTACTTTACTGTAGATGTACAATTTCAACGTCCACCACTGTTCTTTAGAGATTTGTGCTGAAACACAGTGACGCTAAACTTCCTGTTTCACCCCTACACACCCTCGCATACACTTTCACACAAACTCTCTCTTTCTCTCACTCACACACACGTGCGAACACATCTCTTGCAGACCAGCCATGATCAGCAGCTGACATTGGAGGAGGTGTGAAGAGACACAAACACACACATATACGCACACTTGTGCATCATGAATACACAGAACCTTAAATTTTCTTTCATCTTTATAAATATATTTTTATTCATTCTCATACATACTGTATACACAGTGCACAGCAGAGTAAACCTAGAACAGTTTCGCTCTTAGGAATGGGTTTATTTAACATTCTGTCTGACATGCACTCAGCGTGGTGTCTAAATGACATGATCCGTGCTCTTTAAATGGGAGACATTTAGAAAGCAAATGCTGCACTTTAAATTACAGCCCTGAACTTTACACACATGCCAGTAAACTCATGCAGTGCACATGGGTAATAATAATTACAGCTGTAACTTTATTTATGCAGCACTGTCCCTGTTATTTCCGATACTCAAAATTCTTTATTAAAAATAAAATACGGCATTATGACATATTAACAATGCCGTAAAATAGCTTTTAAAATCGAGACCATATTTTATAAATGTCTAATTAAGAGGATTTACAAAGAGAATAACTCTGGACTCAATATAACCATGCAGAAAACGTTTGCAATTGAATTCATTTTTTTAAAACATTTTTAAATTTAAATTCAAAACTTGCCTTGGTTGGATAAATATCAGAATCTGAAATCTGTCTGCAAAACAACAAAGTTGCAATTGCTAATTTGACTCCTGGATTGATAATGTCTGAAGCAAGGCTTTTACTCCAAGAAAGAAAAAAATAAATAAATATTGGTCTTGTTCACATTTAGTCTTGGAGTTTCTATCACTTTAAATGGCACAGTCCCAGTTCTGTCATTAACAGCCAGACTGTAATATCGGTTAAATCTGTTTGAATTTTACATTTCCCCAAATCTTCACTAAGAATAACAAAACGCATAAATAAACACCTACCGAATTTCCTTTAAAAGAGAACATTGATATAGTATGCAGTTGAAAGGATAAAATGTGTTATTAATTTGAATGGAAATTATTGTCTTTTTATGTGCAGTGCAGCTGCGTAGAATATGCAGCTTTTAACAATTTGAAAACACAGTTTAAAGGAAAGTTCACCCAAAAAGGAAAATACTGTCCTCATTCACTAACCCTTATGTCGTTTCAAACCTGTATGACTATCTTTTATTTATTTCAACAAACACAAAACAAGTTATTTAGGAGAATGTTAGTCTCAGGCACCATTCATTTTCATTGGATGGCAAAAAGATGCAATAAAAGTAATTGGTGACTAAAGATAACTTTCTGCTTAAAGGTCCTGTAAACTATTTTTTATTTTAATTTTTTTTTTTTCTTCATGAAAAGGTATGCAAACAATTTAACTACTTCCTGAAAGATATTAATGAAATAAGTGTCCTGAGATATCTCACCAGTCTCTATGACAGCACTAGACTCTGTAAACAGTAGTTATGTTGCTCATAACAGTTGTCAGTTGAAGGTGCAATTTTGCTGCGGTTTTTGACAACCGTTTCTGCTTGTGTCTGTCTCAATAAAGCTCATTTGGTATCTTTGCAGTGCGGGGTTTTGGGAAAAAAAGGAGCATGGCTAATCCAATGGCTCAGTTTGTAGAAAATTGTAGAACAGCTAAAATTGCTTACGGCATCTTTTAAGATCTCATTTTGTGTTGTAAAAGTACAAGTATAAGTAGGCAATACAGGTTTGGAATGGCATGGGTAAATGATGACAGAGTTTTCGTTTTTGGGTGAACTTTCCATTTAATGTCATTCAAAATTACACTATATCACTGCGATGAGGAGGAGGGCATGGCCGTGCCATGAGCATGCATCAGGCGATCAGCGGAAGAGCGAGATAAAGGGGAGCCAGAGACGCCAGTTTGAGAGAGAGTGATGCATGCGGCCACATTGCATGTATGTGTGTTTATGTTTGTTTTATGTTAAGTCTTAGATTAAACGCCTCCGCCGTACTATTACAGCATGCGTCTCTCTCTTGAACTGTCATTTCCAGCTCCCTTTTATCTTGCTCTCCCGCTGATCACCTGTTTCAGTACCGGACGTGCGTCCTCACGGCCCAGCCACTCCCTCCTCCTCGTCACAATCACGAACACACACACATACACTGATTTCTCACTTCAGCAAATTAACACACTCTTTCACTGTTCACCCTCCATGCAGTGCAACAAAAACAACACCTCCTATCTTGGCTTTTTATTCCAATGTTGAATGCTTTGACACAAGGAATGTGCTGTATATTGGAATTCCTTTGACCTATTTCTCCATTTACAGCATTTATTGATTTACACAACTGATGTCACCTCCACACCTGACCTTTGTGACTCTCAGTGTGTTATCACTTGAGTGTCGAATATAGTCCCAGGCTGTCAAATAGCAAAATTAATGCCTTTCGCCTGGCGAACCCATGCATGGAAACATGCAGGGGTCTCTTGGCAACCAGCTCACATGCATTTGTGCACGTGTTGCTGCTTAACACACACCTCCCAACACACTGCAATAACATTGCACTCTCATAGCTCTCATATCTATCAAAGACACTATAAATGTCCTGCTGTGTAACTATCGCTCTATATGATTTACACTATACTGGGTTGATTTCTGAGAGCCAATACCGCAGACTACTATTTATGCAGTCTATAAATAAATCCATCTAGTTATCATCTGATTTACCCCTTTTACACTGAATCTTGACCCACAACAACTGTATCCATTTTACAGTCACGATCAAAGCATTGTATGTTAGATTCACGTTGCTTTCTAGTAGGGATGCACCGATATGGACATTTTGGCTGATACCAATAATTCATTATATTTGTAGGCCGTTCGCCGATATATTTGCTGATAAATCTAAATCTGGATATAAATCAACATTCTGTATGCCTGATTACAAATCAACATTCTGTATGCCTGATTACAAGCTTATAAAGCCAGAAAACATAAGAAACCTTCAAGGAAACATCTAAATACTTATTTTCCTACAACCATTTACCAAATGTAGCCTACTTTTAACCAGATAAATATATACATTTTACATTACTATGGCCAACTTTTTTTTTAATTTAAAGTCTATTGTCTCTGCAATTTATAATTAATTTGATGTGTGAGCTACTTTTATACAGTTCATTGCACTTAATTCAACTTGTAAAAAGACTACAATAAGGAATGCAAACAAGTCTCAAACTCACTTCAACATTATTAAATGCTTTAACATACAAAATATTTTACTATTTACTCAGATCCAAGATGAGCTTCTAAAACAAAGTCTGCTGCATGCTGACTTGCCAAGTCATGCAGAAGGCACCAATCAAAACCTGAAAAAGCCATAATTTATTGGCTTTAATATATCAGACTAATTTTCTTATCGGACAATATCTGTTAAATTCAAATTTTTCGGCTTACAACAATATGGCCACCATTGGCATCCCTACTTTCTGTTAGTTATAAACAAATATATTGGCCAGGCCATTTATTCTGCTAATATTTCACTATTCAGAAATGATTACCATTGTCCGATGTCTTTACTGATTAATAGAATTAGTGTTCATTCGGACTGTCAGTTCTAACATAAATTAACAGCTTTATTAAGGGATATACAGGCTAATAAACCATTACAAATACTTTTTAGAATTTCATTTTGTAGTGTTTTAATATTTCATATTTATTCAAAATTTTGAATACATATGTTAAATAAGTGTTAATTTAAATTCAGGATTTGTGCTTATTTACTATCATTGAATTGTTGAGCACTTCTTTCTAGTAAATTGCTGAGTTTTGCAGTGGTTTAAATAGACGAATCCTACATATGTTGACAAAAAGAAAAATAATATAAACTATGTAGAACTCTCTATAGGCACAATGCGTTGCCTCCATATGTTTGTTAGTAAAGCTACTATACAGCCTGTTTATCTAGCTCATAATTCTGAAAATATAAAGCCTTAACTTTCAAGGGAATGTTTTGCTGTCTAGCGTATAACTGCTAAAGTCCAGCTGCAGTTTTGTTTAATAACGGGGTTTCGATTCTGGTTGATTTGCGATGAAATTTGACTATATGGAGGTAAACCTTGAGTCTAAAGAGATGCCCCACCCCCTCACTGATACAGTTTACCATTTCACCTGCCCCAAATACCCCAAACCACTTGGCCTGTGCACGAGACTGTATTGTTGCTTAGACTAACCTGCGCCCCCTGCTGTTTGCATGCAGTCACTGCATCCAGCAAATCCTGGAGGCGGTGCTTCACTGCCATCAAATGGGTGTGGTGCACCGAGACCTTAAGGTAAGTGACAAGTGTCATGTCATCGCTGTCCTTAAAGTGTGTGAACATTTGTGTGCTCATAAAACGTATATATTTTGTCAGTGAAAAATATGTGCCTATCACTGTTTATTTGAAGGTATATTTTTGTGTCGCTGATAAAATGTTGCTCAACGAAATTTTATAGAGCTGTTCAGCCATGATGTCAGATTGTAGGCAAAACCAAAATTTGTCGTGGGTTCCATCTGGATTTTCCTGATGGGTTTTTATATTTATTTTTTTTATACTTTTTTTAAGTAAAATTAATCTGTGGTAAACATTACTTGATGATATGTGGACATTTTTATCGAAAACATAAATTATACACATTCATACCTCAAACATGAATGTTGAAGCCACCGTGTATTATTAAAAAAGTATGTAATTCAATTCGGCTTCAAAATTCAAGTTTGAGGTATATGACTGTGTAATTTACTGTGTTTAAGAACAAAACCTCCATGTGTCGTCAAGTAATGTATTTACTTACTTACACAGACCTTATTTTCCTCATAAGTTGAAAAACCCCATTATAAAAATCCATTGGAAAATCTAGAGGGTACCCATTGCAAATTCTCTTCCTGGTTTTTGTACTACAACATGAACAGCTTTATTGGAGGTCAGTCCAATTTTGTACAGTGATAGGTCAAGGTATGTGTTGCTCTGTGTGCGTTACTGGTGATTCAATCACTTTCATGAATGTTCAGGTAAGACTACACCAATTGGAAAGAGTTCAAGAATTTATTGGAACTACAAAACGCTATAAAGCTGTTCTAAATTTGTTGCAAAGGAATTATCTGCGATCTGTTACAACAGTGGATGTTTGCTGCTAATTTTTATTTTTCAGTAAAAGACATCTCATTGTCAGGGTCCTAAAAAATATTGTGTTTTAAGAGAGCTTCCACTAAATATTCTTATTGTAGGGTATATGACCAAATTGAATCCTAAAAAAAACTCTTACTTTCTAACTTGCTCTTATTGACTTCTATTTTAATTGCAATTCCCCATAAACCCCTTCTAAAGCCCAGAGAGTCAGTGTAGTCATCAGGGTGTTTGTCCCAGACCAGTCGTCATGTCCAGGTTTGAGTGCACTGCAATGCCATTTATGGCTCATCTCTGACCTGTGACCTTCTCTAACATGCAGTGTGCTTCTCAGAAGAGTGGTCCCTTGACATAATTAAATTGTCACGCTACCTAGCATGTATTGTAGTGTGTACTGGCCAAACCCTAGCCTAGGATGCTTAAGAATCTTACTTAATCTTTTCTGATGAACTTAAGATTCTCAGCCATAATCAGTGCTGGGTTATTTGTATTACTGATTTGTCAGCGAAGAGGGTGATTCTTTACTTTCTGTTTCTGTCTTTGTAGAAAGTAATTATTCTCACCGTGGTTTGCTTGTTTGTCTTGTACATGCATGCATTTGTGGTTTGATTATGACTTTTATATATTTAATGTGTCTCTGCACAAGTAATGTATTAAAAAAAGGTTATGTGTAATAATAACATTTTAGTTATATATAAGAAGGCAAAATTATGCACTTTTTATGGTTTGCTTTGAGTTTGTACAAAACATGCTAAATTAAATTCATGTTTATTTCAATAAATGTGTGACCGCAAGGTGCTTCGATATGATTGAATCTGTAGTACATTCGCCCAATATACATTTGGATTAAAGGGATAGTTCACCCAAAAATGACAATTCTGTAATATACTTACTCTAGTGTTGTTACAACCACCTATGAATTGCTCTCATTAAAATGAAGTCTCAGTTTAGCATTCAGTTTCATTGCGTCTTTTCTCTATATAATGAAATTTAATGGTGACTGACGCTCTCATTGTGCTTGACATATTCTTTTTCGTGTTCAGTAGAAAAAAGTAAGCCATAAATGTTTGGAACAACATGAGAGTGAATGCATGAAGACAGAATTTTCATTTTTAGAACTTTGTTCATAATGTCAGTGTAGCAACAACCAGTAAATACAGACATAGCAACAATGACATTTTAAAAATCCACAGCAGGCAAACAGTGTTGCAGTGGTACGTACTTTACACAGGTAGTACCAGCACACTAGTTTCCCGGTATAAGTGTCTGCCCACACTGGTCTGACCTTTTGAGTTGTGGCCTGTTGCACGCGCTCCTCCACAGCGGGAATCTGAGAGTGAGCATGACAGGAATGCCACTGCCGAAAGAAGAGAGATCCTTTGCACACACATACAGACGTGCGTAAATGCTCATAAATGCATCTGCCCTCTTAAGGAGCGCAGGACCAGATACATATACAAATAGAAACACATGCTTTTGCTACAGTATATGCATTGTATTTCAGAGAGTAGCTTTAAAGAATCAATGAAACTGCTTGATGATTGCAGTTTTCTGTCCTATGTTGACGTTACCTTTTGAAACAAGGCATTTAGGCTACATCCACATTAATCCGGATACATTTGAAAACTGCGTTTTCTTTTTCGAAACACTCTCCGTCCACACTGCCGTTTTCAAGCATTTTCCAAAAGTTGCTTGTCCACACTGATATTTCAGTTTTTTCTTTTTAATACATTTGCAAAGTTATCACAAATCTGGTTTTTGCTTTGTCATTATGGGGTAAGAGTGTAGATTGATGTGGAAAATGTATGTTACTATGTATTTTTTAGATTCTTTGCTGTAGCTACATGCGAGGCCATGCTGGTGTGAGATTTTTGCCTAAAAGAACAGTCATGGATTTTACTGCAGAGTATATATATATATATATATAGAGAGAGAGAGAGAGAGAGAGAGCTTCTGGTGTTCCAGCCCTCGGACGAGTTGGAGTTGGCAAATTTTAGGTCATTCTAGTTAAGGAATAGTGGTGAGCAGGCAAGCTTAAGAAAAAAGGTACGAGGGACCATAATTCATTATGAATATGGTTGTTTTTTGGCTCAATGTGTACTGACTCTTTAGCCAAGAATATTTTCACAGTATAGCACGGCAGCTTATTGTATATATAAAACTTTGACATATGCAGTATAAAACTTCATATACATACAATATTAATAGCCCAGATTTCCATTAAATCATTAGTTTATTAAAGAAGTATAAGTGCCATTCTTCCGCTACAAGTCCCTGACTGAACGTCATTCTATGTGCAGCATATCTTATTGCTGTTATATCGAACATTTTATCATAACTGAAATGCTGCTTTGGCCAGTAGGCACCCAGGACCTGAATTATTCTCTTTATAATAAGTTATGGAACCAGTTGAACATTAGGTTCTTCTGTAGGTTCTTAGAATGTAGGCTGAATTTGCTGTAATTACAGTACTTGCATAACAATGCTGTGAAATATTGCAGGGAAATTATGTCTGTCCATATATGTATGGATAGACCGAGAGCTAGAGTGGAAAGTGGATCTTAGATTCACCATACATTGCAATACAGGAAATGGTGCTTCAGATGTCACTATCTGCTGCAGTGCTTAAGCTGTGTGTATTTGGTTTTTTAGCCAGCCCTTACAGAGTTGCAACCATTGTAATACGTGTGTGTGTGTGTGTGTGTGTGTGTGTGTGTGTGTGTGTGTGTGTGTGTGTGTGTGTGTGTGTGTGTGCGTGTGTGCGTGTGTGCGCGTGTGCGCGTGTGCGTGCGTGACTTAACCCAATGCACACACCGTGGAAGTATTGGGTGGCACTAGAGGGGATATCACATTATAAGCATCCTTCACTGACATAGAATAATGAGGCTAGATAATCTGGGTCAGTCGTGAGGAAAACACACACTTTCTTGTTACCAGTGAAGAAAAAAAATGCCTTCATTATGTTTCATTTAGAAACAATATGCAGTTCACTTAGAAAGTTCTGCAGCTACAGTCAGTTTTCGACTGGTGATTCATTATTTTTAATTAAAGTCAACATAACCACAACTATTTTTAACATGCTCTCGGCTTTGTTGAGAGGGATTGTACGTCATTTTAGAACTGGTGATGGTTTTATGCTTTGAACATGTGAGAGAATTATGACGATCTATTTTTGTAGTGAAGTGTGTGTAGGGAAATTTTGTAGTATAAATGTACACTGTATATATGTAAGTGCCCGCGTACATTCACCAATAATATGTAGATGTTGTATAATGGAATTAGCCAAGTTCCGCCTCCATTATAAGAAGAATAAATGAAAAATAATCAGATTAGATATCTGAATAAAGATTCTCCACCATTTAAAATGTAATACAACAGGCTTGTTGTATCCGATCACAAGTAATATGTATGGAATTAGCTTTAGGGTATTATGATTAATTCACTCATTGGAAGAATTACATTATACGTCTAATCACTCGGCCATGCTGAGTTGATATGACGCAGCTGTGAACTCTTTAGAGTAATTCTATTCTCATTAAGGGTGCTCCGATCAGGATTTTTGGATCCGATCACTGATTCCTGGAAGCAGTATTGTCCAATATCGATCACTGATCACAGGGTTTGTTTGAAGCCTTCTATTTATCATGTAGTATTATTTATTTATTTAACTATTCTTAACAACAATGTATATTAAGTATTAAAAATAAGAGATGATAAAGTATAATGAATTGACAACTGTTTATTTATTGGCAGGAAACATGTACAACATATTCCACTCTCTCTCTTAGAGACACAACTTAAACTATAGCAGCCTATTCTTGGTTATTGAGAACAGCTTAGAGCTTAACAAATATAGCTTTCCTGTTGAATAAATTACAAAAACAGAACAAACAAAGTCTTTAAAAATTTACTTCATCTTTAGACTATAAAAACTTCAACAAAAAAGGCTATAGCCAAAATTAGTTTCAAGTCAGTCAGCCCTCAATTTTTCTCTGCATTTAGGAGATAAAGGACCACAAGCAATAAAGTGCACAGCAAGAAATAAAAAAAGAAAAAAAAAACGTATACCC
Organism: Moxostoma hubbsi; assembly: GCA_032164185.1. Taxonomy (NCBI): domain Eukaryota; kingdom Metazoa; phylum Chordata; class Actinopteri; order Cypriniformes; family Catostomidae; genus Moxostoma; species Moxostoma hubbsi. Next base: position 10,066,375 of record JAVLUX010000215.1, read on the forward strand.
CCATATCTGTATCTATCTATATGTCACTTATAGATGTCTGTATTACACTTCTCAGGGCAGGCTAACAAGCCAGGCCCATTGTAAGTTCACATCTCTCGGGATGTACAGAACCACAGCTGCACTTGAGTAGCCACTTTTTGTTATGGAAAGCTCATGGAGTTTTTATGGGCTTTAAGAGTGGTAGAGGGGGGGGGGGGGTTGTTAGTAGATTAATATCTCCCAAAGCTTACTTCTTAAGCATCACCACGTTTTTGGCAGACAGCTTGTTCCTCTTCTCATCTACAATATTCCTTGCAGAGTTTAAAAGTCGCTTGTAATCTACACTTGTGCACAGTGCACAGAGGTAGGCTCATGTTGCTTGTGCAAGAGCGGGAAAATGGCTATTATTTTTCTTGCCCAAAAACAAGTGGATGTCTGCTCCATGGGATAACTGGCTCAGATATGTAGAGGTTCATCTACAATGATGTTGAGCTGCTGATGTCTCCGCCACCATGTTCCCCATCTTCATCCAACAACTCAGTCTACATAGCATGCAAGGAGCCAGCTCATGGTACTTTATCTGTGGGCTCGGAACAGCTATCTGCCAAACTCGCCTCACCATTCTGCTGCTCCAGTCCATTGGCCAGGACATCAGAAATCAGCCCACGTATCTGGGGCTTGAGTGCGTCGGGGAATTATCTGCCTTTATATTAACAAGAAAATCAAAACATTAATGAAAATAATGATCAGATTTTAATCAGAAATACTTTATTGATCCCCGAGGGGAAATTGAGTTAAGTTACAGTTGCTCCATTCTAGAAAAGAAATATGTAACAGCATAGAGAAATTATAAGAAAAAAAAGAAAATACAGAATAAGACATTTTCTATAATTTAATACATTTCGTAGGTTATTCTTGGCTCTTGTTTTGATTCAAAAACAAATCAAATCAAATCACTTTATTGTCACACTACTGTGTACACAAGTGCAACAGTAGGTGAAAGTTTTGTGTGCAGTTCCGAGCAACATAGCAGTCATGACAGTGACGAGACATATACCAATTACAATAAACAACATATTTACACAACACAATTTACATAACAAATGTACACATAATTACACAACAAAGTACTAATATACAATGTACAGTAAACAATACACACAATATAGAATACACATACACAAGATAAGGGTATATAAAAATATATATACACTAGTTGAATTGGGGAGAATATATTTGACAGTCCAGTGTGAGATAATAAGATGAAGATTAATAAAGTGCAGTGCTGATTGTTGATCGTGAGAGATCATGTGTTCAAAAGTCTTACTGCTTGGGGGAAGAAGCTGTCATGTAGTCGGCTGGTGCGGGTCCTGATGCTGCGATACCGCCTGCCTGATGGAAGCAGTGAGAGCAGCCCATGACTCGGGTGGCTGGAGTCTCTGATGATCCTCCGAGCTTTTTTCACACAAAGAGCTTTTATCTATGAGGAAAATAGTTTGCCATTTTCCTTAAGTGGTTGGATGTGTTAGTGGTGTATTGTAAGAAGAGTTAGAGCTATGTCAGGCTGTTTTAGCTGTGTGAGACTGTTTTAAGCTGTGTCAGACTGTTTCAACCTCCCCCCTTTTCTGATATTTCTGAGCTCTTGTCTGTCTACTTGTTCAACTGACCATATGAAGATTGGTGCTTTGTGTCTTGGCTAATCTGGATCCTCTAGGTGACTATGGGTGCTGATGAAGCCACAGTTCATGGAAGTCTTTCACACAGTTCTTGATGACTTTATATGACTCATCGTGAGCTTCTGTATTACTGAATTTTTGACATGTTGCGAGTTAGGGTGTGGTTGATACTAATGGTTTTCGGTCCATAAGCCGGTGCAGTGTTGGTCACTGTTGTGCTTTGCTCCTGTGTTCCAGTCATTGTTTGAGAAAGGGTGAGTATAAATTGTCTTTATGGTCAGCCTTGGGTATTCGGCCCAAGCATATTCTGCTTGAAGTAGGTTCTGCTTAAACGTTTGCAGGTGGCTTATCTTGTTCTTGTGCAGGCTCAGTTTTGTGTCTGTCTCTGTAGTGTTGAATTGTCTTGTGTCATCAATTGGCTTTAAATGTCCATCTGGGTTTCTATGTTGTCCTTTCTTTTGGATGGCTTGGGTGATGTGGTTTGTTCCACTGTTTCTCCCAGTGGTTGGAGATACATTTGGGTCTGACACTGATTTGGAGTTCTCACTCTTGATCGCCGTGGAAAAACCTGTCTTTGTTGTGATGCCACATATTCTAATGCCAGCCCTTGCTTTTGAGAGGCTTGAGACTGACAATATCTTGGGGGGCCTTTCTTGAGGCAATTATTTGTTTAAAATAAGCTTTATTTGCCAAGTCACGCAGTTGTTGATCTGTCGAGGACAGGCTGTGACTCCTAGATGATAGCTCACCATGGGATGCAGGGTTTTGCAGGTTCTTCTTCCATCTCAGGTTCATTCTAGGACTTGAAGTAAGCTTGCTGTAGTTGATGGTAGTAGGCTTGTATGGTCTCTTTCCGACCCTGTTTGGTGTTCAAGGTGGTAAACAGTTCTTGCTCTGGGTCTGAAAATTATTTAATCACACTTAATTCTTAGAAGTGTGTAGTCAGATTTTGTGTTGTTTGGTTGTCTGTCAAGAACACATCGCACCTCAAGACAGGATGTTATCCATAGTAGGTAGAAAGTGTCTCTGTTAGTAATCTGAGGCCTCATATTCAGGTGGAAGTCTATGTCACACAGGTAAGCATGGATATCATGATCCTCAGCAGGATTTGGCATGAACTTGTCAATGTTCCTTGCTAGCTTATTGAGGTCTTTAAAATCCATTCCTGGTGCTGCTTCAGGGTTTGTTGGAATATTCACCCTTTCACTGATGTTGACGAGGGGTTCTTGGATGAGGGCCAGTGAGGTTTTGTGCTGTGGGCCCTCGTTTCTTTCATCATATGGTTTATTATAGGCTTTCAATGCAAAACTTATCTTAGCTATGCTGTACTTTGTTGACAATATGGCATTGGCAGGTTGCGTATGCGTGGTGAGTTGCCTCGAAACAGTCACCTAGGATTTCCCGTGAACTCTCGTCATCATGAAACCACAGTTTCTCCAAATCACATGGCAGTCAACATGTTCAACAATGCACAAATTACAGCTCGTTGTAACTCAACGTGGCATTTGCAATTCCAATGCATTCAAGGCGAATCTTAATGCACAAATAAAAGCTGTTTGCAGTGTGGTATTTATCACTCTAGTTCTTTTATAGAGTAATTATTAAATGTAAGTAACAGCCAACTCACGTATTTGTTATACTTTCAACTCAATCGAAGCTAGATTAATCTATGTTTAAGTGGCAGGTTAACTGCACAGTTTAAACAATGCAATTTGATCAGAGTGGATTTTTTTGTCTATTTCTGGTTACACAGCAGGGTCTATCCACTGAAGGTACACAGATTAACTGCAAATCTGTAGTGGGATCAAAAATTTACACTCCAGTTCAAAATTACACTCGATGCACATTGTAACAAAAGTTATTTTAAATTTCGCTCAGCGAGCAGGCTCAAAAACGCGAACATTACTACTCCGATGATTACCACAGACAGTTAAGATAGACTAGTTAAATGCACTGGAACATTGCAATGTCATCAATCTAGCTATAAAATAAGGCAATTTAGGAAGAGTTAGAGGAACATCGCTCATCTCCCTTTACTGCACTGCGAGGAGATTTCTTCATCCTGGTAGAGGGAAATTTTAAGCTCGTTTTGTGGAGTTTTTACTTTATCTGGAACTTTATTCCATAAATTGTGTCTGGTTTTGTTTCATCATAGAGTTAAATTCTATTCCTGTGCTCTTTTCATGAGTGCCTTTTCATTAAGCCTTTCACTCATAACAGGAACGTAAATACGTGCACTAGCTTTTTCATTGTCATGACAACAAAATGCACAATACATACAGTAATGCACAGGCGCAACACTAGACTAGTTTCTCGGTTCTGATTTGGGTTCAAAGAAAATAATTACTGTGTGTATTAAAAGACAAACAACTCATTAAGATTTTTGCCCACATTCCAACACCATTATATGGATATGTAGGATCTTATGTGCAGAAGAATTATTAATTTCCACGCAGAATGACTTAAATCCAGGATCTACAGGGATATTTACTAAGACACCCAGGCCAGCAGTCACTCTGGACATTCCTCAAAGTCAGAGTCTAGCTAAAACCTGTAGCTGCCTAATGTAAGATTATTTTTGTCAACTAAAACTGAAACGAAAACTATTGATTAAAAAAAAAAATGTGTAAACTGAATTAAAATATTTTTAAATAATTGAAAATCTAATTGAAACTAACAGCAGTTATTAAAAAATAACTGTAATAAAATATAAATGATCAAAAATAAATAATTGTTTTTGTAATCTAGTTCTTATCACATGGTGGATAAATCTGACCTGTGTGTGTGAGTTTGAGATCTTCAGAACCACAGAGTCATACACTATTTTTATGTTTCGGTGAACACCTGCAGGTGGCATTGTGGCATGTAATGCACATGAGATTAGCTGATAATGAAAGACATATGAAGACAACTCGGACATGAATTATGGCTGGTTGGAAGACTTTATTTAAAAACAAGTATAAAAATATTTCACGATCTTCAGTAAATATTTTCAGGCCCTGCTGTGGTGAAGGCTGGCATACTGGGGAAACAGGTGCAATACTATGTCAAAGGCGCAAATACACAGTCTAACGCAAATAAGCTTTCAATCATCATCGAGTTGTTATAACATCTTATTTTACTGATTTCATGTGGATTCCATTCATAGAATGAAGCAGAAAGCATAATACATCTAGAATATGAAGTATGTGCACACTTTTATCTTCATGTTGGCATTTGGATAATTACTGCACTACAGCAGCCTCTGTCTTCCTGGTTTAATGGATAACATACTAAATTCAGTCCCACCAGGATTTCTCTATCTTTCTCTTCTCCTGAGTTTTGCTGCCTAAAATGACTGAATTTGCTGCGATTTTTCTCAAATTTTGCGATGCAATTTGCAGCATTTTTGGGGGGTTGTTACAAACACACCCACACACACCAAACACACATTTAGATGAATCCTGTGGATATTGGAAGACCCTTAATAATTTTTTATGAAAAATTTCTGCCTCAGACAATGCAAGAAAACGTAAGATTAAAATGGACATGCAATATGTCTGCTAACTAAAAACACAAATGAGTATTCAATAATTAGAGCTGTTGCAATTATTACATTGTCTGATTTATGGCCATACAAACAAATACAATTAGAGTTCATATTTTTGAGAATTTATGTACAAATTTAAATTCCACAGTTGTTTCAAAACATTTTACATATATGAAAATGAAATTTTTTGTTGCATACATGTATGTGATAAGTAAAAAAACAATTATGAACATTTATTTTCAGCAAAGTGTTCAGCATAAATTGCCATTTTTCTATTCGTTTCTATTAAGCAATTCAAATTTTAAATCACATTTTTCTACTCACCTAATGGGGATTTTATGTGAATGTTAGAGATTCTAAGCATAAATCCGTTTTTTGTGTCTCATTCGCAGCACACAGGGTGAAGATTAAACACTAGCTGTGATGTATGTGTTCTGTCTGCGATCCCACCAAAGTTTAGACAAGGATTTTGATGGTGAACTCAAAACATGAAGGAGACGAGGGAGATGCTTACACTGTTATTATGGAGATGATACATCGGCAGCTGTAGATTTGAATGTGTTGGGACTGCTTCAGGCTTTTCAAGCATTTGTTTTGCCGCTGTCAAACATGAAGGAAAGCGATGGGATTCCCTCAGATTTACGTTTTTTGCAGAAGTTACGTTTTTGCAATTTGCGGAAATATTAAAAAATTGCAAGCTACCGCAAATAAAGTGAAGATTGGTTGAATTTGCTAGAATTCTAGCGATCGTAAAATACTGGAGGGACTGTATATTTAACAGACGACCAAGAATTTCAAGATTATTCGAGACATGTATCATATATGCAGTAAATGTATACATATATAAACATTGTCGGAGCACCCCCTGTCGGTACAGTGAGTCCCAACAATTTAACAAGATTTTGAGCTCATTTGAAATTTTTATACATTTAACTTTTACACCTTTGATTTGCTTTTGTTTGGTTCTTTGTGACTTTGTTGCATCTTAAACCATTGTTATTGTTATTAGGTACAAGTATGCTGAGCCTAAGTAAACTGCAAATATTCAACTGTTTCGTTTTGCTTTAAGTATAATGTTTGCCAAGCTTAAATTCAAATGTATTACTTTGGTCTACACTGAAAGTGTTCTGTTAACTCTCAAATCTATAATTACTAAAACTGAAATTAAATCTATAAAAACGAAATAGAAATGTGTTTGCAAAATAAAAACGAACCTAAAACTAACAAAATCATTAATGAAACTAACTGGAACTAAACCGAAATTTATAGCAAATCTGAAAACTATATAAAATAAAAACTGATTTGAAAATGCAAAACTATAATAACCTTGGCCTTATGTTGACTGTTTTGAGAACAAAGATCGATCTATGGACCATACTCTAAAGAGCAGAGGTGATGGTCAGCATAAAACCTCACATAACAATAGGGCTGGGCGATAAAACGATATCGATATATATCATGATAAAGAAAATCCACGATAAGCTTTTGAGGAATTTTCGATATTTACTGCATGTCGCTAAAACACAAGCAGTTCGGCTTTCTCAGGGTGCGTTTCCACTGGGGCAGACGAAATCCACTCAAGGGTGCTCACAGTGCTAGGAGAGAGCTTCCTCCGCACCGCTGCCAATCCTACGATCCACCTTGCGAGCATGATGCTCGGCTTTCATAGTAATTAATTGAAAACACTCTCAGCTTCGCTCACAATGCGGCAGTGGTAACGTAGGGTCAGAATGGATGAACTTGCTAATGCTAGTTGTCTAGCTAACAATTAGTTTACATCGGACACCGGATTGATTCCTTCCGCTCCGCAAGACTTCATAACAATGGTTGCACTCTCTCATCATCTTTAGTGAAGAGCGCGACAGAACAACAGTGATGTGGACAACAGCTCTGATCTTTCTGCGCTTTAATGTTGAATATTGTTCTCTAGCACCAAATATGCATAATTTCTGCCCTGTCCCGCTCCGCACGCGTTGCCTCTTTTACCGGCATGTGTGTAGACATGAAGTGCCGCATGATTTAACGTGGTTTCAAAGCACCTTTTAGACCATAACATTTTTCCCTTCTAAATGTATCTTTATTAATCAGCATGTTACGAGTCTTTAATAATAAACCAATCAAATAAACAAATAATTTTCTGTTCTAATTTTGTGAAAATTAATTAGATGTCTGGAATGGATAAGAAAAGACTAAAATTACTGGTTAGTAGACTAGTCTCTCACTTTAATGAAAATATACAAATGTTTTTAAATTTAAAAAAAAAAAAAGTTTTCTAAATGTTCTCTCGGGACTCCCCTGAACCCACATTCAGCATCATTCCACAGTCACAAGGGCTTCTATGCCCCATACTTGGGTATCTGAATCTAAAGAAATATACAAAATATTTCATTTTAATGAAAAAATTCTGGACACTGCTCACTGCTTCAGAACAAAGAGATGATCTTTTAACATTCATTTTCAATTGATAAATGGTAAAAAACGGTAAAATTGGTAAAAGATCCAGCAGACCCCACTGCTTTGGCCATCTCTGGACCCCCTGTGCAGTTTCGTAGAGACTATTTTGACTGTTTAGAATTTATTTTTTCTTCCGTCAACTTAGAAATAAAAAAAGAAAGTGCAATGTGTAAATGTATATCGTGATAAATATCAAACAATATGAAAAAGATTATCGTGATAATTTTGGCCATATGGCCCAGCCCTACATAACAATTGTCATTGTTCAATCTCTGTGTCTTGAACAGACTCACTGGATCTGAACTTACATTTACATTACATTTACATTTATGCATTTGGCAGACACTTTTATCCAAAGCGACTTACAGAGCCCTTATTACAGGGACAATCCCCCCAGAGCAACCTGGATTTAAGTGCCTTGCTCAAGGGCACATTGGTGGTGGCTGTGGGGTTTGAACCAGCAACCTTCTGATTAGCAGCCCTGTGCTCTAGCCACTACGCCACCACCTCACCCAACTTCTACTAATAAATTCACACATCAGGATATCTCATCTTATATCCAGGAATATAGGCACTATCGCAAAACTAACTTTTCTTGGGTTTTATCAATGCACATACCCTATTATTAATAATAATTAGTATTATTAGCTATAACGCTATCAGAAGACTTGCACAACGCACAGTATCTTTTTGATAGTAAAATTTGATCTTACACAAATGATTGTGATGATGTAACCTTTAAAATATGTGTAGTGATTTGTAATCACTTATAACTGACAAATCGATGATTATGACCTTTAATCTTATTTTATTCATGTCATTTTACTGGAATGGTAACCATTCATGACAAGCAAATCATGTTTACTATCGTTGAGATTCTTTCTGCATTTCAGAAAAGTACACTACCGTTCAAAAGTTTGGGGTCACCCAAACAATTTTGTGTTTTCCTGAAAAGTCACACTTATTCACCACCATACGTTGTGAAATGAATAGAAAATAGAGTCAAGACATTGACAAGGTTAGAAATAATGATTTGTATTTGAAATAAGATTTTTTTTACATCAAACTTTGCTTTCGTCAAAGAATCCTCCATTTGCAGCAATTACAGCATTGCAGACCTTTGGCATTCTAGCTGTTAATTTGTTGAGGTAATCTGGAGAAATTGCACCCCACGCTTCCAGAAGCAGCTCCCACAAGTTGGATTGGTTGGATGGGCACTTCTTGCGTACCATACGGTCAAGCTGCTCCCACAACAGCTCAATGGGGTTCAGATCTGGTGACTGCGCTGGCCACTCCATTACCGATAGAATACCAGCTGCCTGCTTCTGCTCTAAATAGTTCTTGCACAATTTGGAGGTGTGTTTAGGGTCATTGTCCTGTTGTAGGATGAAATTGGCTCCAATCAAGCGCTGTCCACTGGGTATGGCATGGCGTTGCAAAATGGAGTGATAGCCTTCCTTATTCAGAATCCCTTTTACCCTGTACAAATCTCCCACCTTACCAGCACCAAAGCAACCCCAGACCATTATATTACCTCCACCATGCTTAACAGATGGCGTCAGGCATTCTTCCAGCATCTTTTCATTTGTTCTGCGTCTCACAAACGTTCTTCTTTGTGATCCAAACACCTCAAACTTGGATTCATCTGTCCACAACACTTTTTTCCAGTCTTCCTCTGTCCAATGTCTGTGTTCTTTTGCCCATCTTAATCTTTTTCTTTTATTGGCCAGTCTCAGATATGGCTTTTTCTTTGCCACTCTGCCCTGAAGCCCAGAATCCCGCAGCCGCCTCTTCACTGTACATGTTGACACTGGTGTTTTGCGGGTACTATTTAATGAAGATGCCAGTTGGGGACCTGTGAGGCGTCTGTTTCTCAAACTAGAGACTCTAATGTACTTATCTTCTTGCTCAGTTGTGCAACGCGGCCTCCCACTTCTTTTTCTACTCTGGTTAGAGCCTGTTTGTGCTGTCCTCTGAAGGGAGTAGTACACACCGTTGTAGGAAATCTTCAATTTCTTAGCAATGTCTCGCATGGAATAGCCTTCATTTCTAAGGACAAGAATAGACTGTTGAGTTTCAGATGAAAGTTCTCTTTTTCTGGCCATTTTGAGCGTTTAATTGACCCCACAAATGTGATGCTCCAGAAACTCAATCTGCTTAAAGGAAGGTCAGTTTTGTAGCTTCTGTAACGACCTAAACTGTTTTCAGATGTGTGAACATGATTGCACAAGGGTTTTCTAATCATCAATTAGCCTTCTGAGCCAATGAGCAAACACATTGTACCATTAGAACACTGGAGTGATAGTTGCTGGAAATGGGCCTCTATACACCTATGTACATATTGCACCAAAAACCAGACATTTGCAGCTAGAATAGTCATTTACCACATTAGCAATGTATAGAGTGTATTTCTTCAAAGTTAAGACTAGTTTAAAGTTGTCTTCATTGAAAAGTACAGTGCTTTTCCTTCAAAAATAAGGACATTTCAATGTGACCCCAAACTTTTGAACGGTAGTGTATGTTAATTAATTTTTTATATATTCAGTTGTATCAGAGATATAAAATATGTATGATTAAAACATGTACATTTTGAGCGGGAAACGGGAGTCTTCACAGACAAAGGCTCATCAATCACCTTCAAAGGAGGGACAGAGATGATCGCATGGTATTGGAAAAGACACTTATGATTGTCTCAAGACACCTTTAGGGTGAAGCCAACCTCAACGGTACAAAGCCTCCCCGCCTCGGAAAAACCCTCTCTCTTCTTCTGCTGCTTCATCAGCTCTCCTTATCCTTCGCGCTCTTGCCCTCATGGCTCTTGGCCTTCTCCGGCGCCCTTCTGTCTTTTCATGATGTGGAGTCCAGGAAGGCTCGGAACGCAAAGTTCAGAGGAAGCTTTTCTCCCCCTCTGCTCTACGACTCACACACGTGACGGGAGTCGTGAGTCTCCCTTGAGGGAGGCCTCGCTTCAATGCCCCGCCTCATTCCAATTCATGATCGTAACAGATGTCCAAAACACCGACAGAACAAATAGAACTTTTTACAAAGAGCCAAAGAACCAAAGCAACGCAAGGAAACGCAAGTACATCTCCAACTTTCACTGAAAGTGCTGGTCTCTCTTTAATATAATTTTAGTAACCCAATTGCAAATCGAGTTAGACTAAATGAAGTATCAATGGTTCCTCTAGGCATTGTCTATAGACTCCATTAAGTTCAATTTCTCTATACAGATCATAAAGATCATCCTTCGGTTACAGCTCACTCACCAACCTGTTGTTTATGTTTGTCTACATGTGTTAGTTTGATGTTTTAGATTAGCAATAAAGTCTTGTTTGTATTCAAAGTTCATTTGATAAATGGTCTCGTCACTTGATTTAAAAAAACATAACTGCACTCCTAAGCTCGAAACATATCTAAAGATATTTGTGATATTATTTTCAATAGCCATGAGAATAGAATTACTCTAAAGTTTTTGCAGCTGCGTAATATCAATTCAGTGTGGCTGAGTCATTAGACGTATACAGTAATTCTTTCAATGAGTGAATTAATCATAAATCCCTTATCCTTAGGTGTTTATGATCCTTAGCATATCCTTACAAATTAATTGTGATCGGATACAACGATCCTGTTGTATTAAATCTAAAATGGTGGAGAATCTTTATTCAGATTTGTAATCTGATTATTTGTCATTTATCCTTATAATTTTGGTCGAACGCAGCTAATTCCATTGTGCAATTTCCTACATATTATTGGTGATGGTACGCGGGCCCTTTAATCCATGCTGTGTATATTTATACTACCAAATTTCCCTACATGTGTCAGCATGTATAGTGTGCCTAATACTGTGAGTGTTTGTGTGTGTTGGAGGCACTAGTACAGTTTTGTGTTAAGGCAAGAGAAATGTTGTCTTCATTCTCCCCTCAGCCAGAGAATCTACTGTTGGCCAGTAAGTGCAAGAACGCCGCTGTGAAACTGGCTGACTTTGGACTGGCCATTGAGGTGCAGGGAGAGCAGCAGGCATGGTTTGGTATGTAACTGTTTCAACATACACTTTTAATCAGATATTAAGACAAATAATAATCACAATTCACCATAAATAGTTTGTACACTTGTGTGTACATATAATTGCATTTTCATTTTTGCGTGCAGTTATTTAATTTTGATTAGTTCTATCAGTCGTTTTAATCGTAATTAATCAAATTGTATTAATCGCAAAGCTAATTGCGATTAATCTCACATTTTTTAAGTTCTGAAATGTGATGCTATATATAATTTTTTCCTGTCAAAATGCATTTTTTACCATCTTAGGAAAGAAAAAAAAACAAAAAGTAACAATATAATGCTTTATTAACATTTTTCCAAGCAAAGCTTTCCATAGTATAAAGATAGAAATACACTTTCTTCATTTGATCACAGACACAGAAGCGCGGTTGTGTGTGTTCATTGTGAAGTGTGCGTTAGTTTAATGACTCCGGGCAGACACATCACAAACGCTTCGTGCTTCCAACAAGAGTTTATGCTGGTTTATGCAGTGTTCGCCTTAAAGAAAAATGTACGCATTTTCAACTTAAACTTTTTTAAATTAAATGCGTGCCGTAACATGTAAATTCTGACAGCTATAGTTTTTTATCAAAAGTGGCCAGATCTGTGTTTGTGTGTGTTTTACAGGATTTGCTGGTACACCAGGTTACCTGTCCCCCGAGGTGCTGAGGAAGGAGGCATATGGCAAACCGGTGGACATTTGGGCCTGTGGTAAGTAAACTCGAACACAGTGACATTGATTAGAAGACACAAACTGATTGTATGAGGCCACCATTGAGGTTTATTTGCATGGGCAACTATAGCTGTGTTCTAAATTTTAGCCATCTGCCTCGCTGGCTACTCTCTATGTAGGCAGCTACCTTGCAGGGCTGCATCCTAACTGAAACAGCCACAAAATGACTTGGACATGAGTCACACAATAGTGTCGATTTGACAGTTCATGGCTAGCGATGGATTCCAATCAAGTTTGATGTTGTCATGTTGCTAAGCAAACAATTCAATACTTCAAAAAAAGTATTGTATAGGCCATACACAAAAAAAAGGTGGAATGGTGCTTAATAGATTTTATATATTTTTTAGATTTAATGTTTTATGATACTTTTTAGTGCTGAATAAAATATATTTACAACCAACAGGAAGCTTACAAAGTTACAGTCACAAAAGTAACAGTGCTAATTTTCTTTCATTTGCCTCCATCAAGGTGTTATTCTGTACATTCTTCTGGTTGGTTACCCACCATTCTGGGACGAGGATCAGCATAAACTCTACCAGCAGATTAAAGCTGGAGCTTATGATGTAAGTTTTCCATTCTTGATATTTTCTTCCTCTTTTTTTTCTCATCATCGTATTCCTCGTTTGACCTTGCGTCCATTCATCTTCCCTACAGTCTTTTACAGTTCTGTTTAACTTTTGCTCTGAATTTACTTGAATTTAATTGAAATGTTTTTAGTGCAGAGTGGAGTGCACTCCTTCGTTACTTTTTTCCTATTCTCATCTGTTCTCTTTCCCGTCTTTTTCCTGACTATTTTTGGCTTCTGAGGTGCATTCATGTGACAGTTTGATGTCTTCCATCTAGCTTGTGCAAAAAGTTATTTTATAAATGTTTCATGAGTATTTCATTGGAGAAATATTTCCCTTGAGAGAAACGGAAGCAATGTAAGTTGTTCGAGAAATGTTTGTAATCATGTGCTTAACTTTTGGCCTGCCTCACTGCTGCTGTTACTGGTTTGTCTCGACTAGACTACTTTTCTTAAGAGTCATGTTGTACTTTGTGTTTGGTAATTGTTCATGTATACAGTAATCTCTTTGCAACAAATGTTATTTGTGATATATTTGGTAAATACTAAACTAAAACTAACTAAATTGTTAGTTAGCTATTTTTTATTGATTTGGTGATATCAAGTACCACCAGTATCCTCGAATATGGTTGAAAAATGTTTTTAGAAGGGGGATGTGGTTTGATTGATAGAGAGCGGTATTGTTGACAAATGTGGCTTTTAAAAATGGTTTGCAGGACTTTTCTGATAGGGTTGCAGACAGCAGGGAAATACAGTGATAAATACAAATAATAAGCAGATAGCAAATAGGCTTAGCAACTTTGAATTAGGAAGAAGAAAACGCTTCCCAAATCTTTTGTTGTTGAGTCGACATTAACTGTCATGCATCCAATCAAACATATTTTGGGACCGATTTATATTTTGAAACAGATGCCAACATGAAAAGTTTGCCTTGATATGCCCTCGTATTCAAACCATGAACAAGATACAATTCACTTGCATTAAGTATAAACGTAGTTTGGGCTGACCATAATGTGTATTGGTGTTGCCAATGCAAGAAACCATTGGAATTCAAGAGATGCTTAGAAACCAAAATTGTATATTTTGCTTTTCATGGTAAAATTCATACATTTAAATGTTTACTTTTGTACAATAAACCATTTTGGTGCTGGCTTGGGTCGCAAAACCATATTAGAACCACTGGTGTAAATAAACCTCCAGAGGAAACTGTTTTCCCTACAGGCAGACTGCCAAACCAGTTTTGGCACTGTTCTCCACACTTTTGTTTTTGTTCCTGGCAGTTTCCTTCTCCAGAATGGGACACAGTTACTCCTGAAGCGAAAAACCTTATCAATCAAATGCTGACCATCAACCCTGCCAAGAGAATTACTGCACAGGAAGCTCTCAAGCACCCATGGGTCTGTGTAAGTATCCTCCAACATACAGAATGCTTGCACAAAAACAAAAGCAAACCAACTTTAGATACAGTAAACATCTTTCCTCGTTTGTTTCCATAGCAACGCTCTACCGTGGCGTCCATGATGCACAGACAAGAGACTGTGGAATGCCTGAAGAAGTTCAATGCCCGAAGGAAACTCAAGGTGAGATACAAAGACACACTCACTCCTAGTTATACATAGAGCACTAACCCAGCAGCCAGTACTCAGTTAAAGTTCCTTTCTCTCCTCATAGGGGGCTATTCTCACCACTATGCTTGTGTCACGGAATTTCTCTGGTAAGTTGCTAGGGCCTGGTAAAGCTGGATATTAAAAGGGATAGTTAACCCAAAAATAAAAATTCTGTCTATATTTACTCATCCTCATGTTGTTCCAAACCTGTATGACCTTCTTTCTTCTGTTGAAAACAAAAGGTGAATTTTTTTAAATATACTGGCCACTCTTGTCCATATAATGAAAGTGAATTAGCTAGTTCGTCACACAGTTGCTATCGTATGGCTTTAAAACACATTCAAACCACTGAGAATGTAGTGCACAATATAAATGGACCACTTCTATAATACTTTTGTGATGCTTTTTTGTGAGTCCCCATTCGCTTTCATTATATGGAAATGCGTGGCCAGGATATTCTTTGAAAATTCAATAACGACAGATTTTAAATTTTTGGATGAACTACTACTTTTGTCTTTTAACTATATGATTGAGAGTTGAGATGATGGCTGTATGTGTCCTGATTGGTCTGTTCTCTGTTGCGTTTGAGTGTTATAATGGTTTGCACTGTCTCCAAGAAGTAATTTGTGTATGTTTGGATCCCCAATCTTCATGTCTTGATGTGGTTTGTTGTCTGTTACTGCCAAAGAAACACTGTTCTACACAGGGGCGTTTATAGGATTTCGTATTTCAATCTTACGGGGGCTCAGCCCCAAAAACACTTTAAGATGTGTGCATTTAATGTATTCCACTCTTTTGCATGATGTTTTTTTTTTAAACTGTTTTAAACTGATGTTTTTTTTTACATCATTCAAGCTAGCCAGTTAATATTCACTCAGAATATTGTCATTTTCTATAATAAACATTTATAAAGTTATAAAAAATAACCGAAATCCCTTAAAGAATGCAGACAAACCATTTCTTATTATAACTGTCTATTTATTGGCAGTATGTTTCATCTGTCCTAATCATTCCTTTTGTACTCCATTTATCAACAAAAATTATGGAACAAGAATCAAACATTAAACTACTTCTTTATTTTAAAGTTATATCAAACACCACAAAAAAACTTTTACAACAATAAATGGCACGTTTATTTAAAGGAGTGAATTAACTTTAGCGGGTGTTTCTCTGTCTGTCATTCAGATTTGTTCACTGATTCGTTCACTGATTCCACAAAAGTCATACTTCCTACTCTCCTTCAGTCAGTCAATAAGATCCTGATCCTCGCTGATTCATTTAAAAGGCGTATTCGTTCAGTCGGTCAAACTAATAGGGCTTTATGCTCCTTTACAGCATGCACACGAAAGCTATTGGCTTGTGCTATAGTAAGTCTTTACATGCAAGAAAGTCACCAAAACAGTCTCACGCTGCAACGTAAAGATCTAGGTGATCACAGATTTGCGTGCAACCCTAAATGGGTCTAGCAACACCCGTGGTTCTACATCGTTTGCTTTTATTAAAAGTTGACATTGACTTTAATTATTGTGTTGCAAAGATCTTGCACAACAAGAACTAATACTTATCCAAAGATTACAATTTAACACAGAATTTATTTATTTTTTTCTCTCAGCCCACTTTTGCACCTCCATCTCATAATGTGCAATCTCAGAAAGCTCTGACCTCTCAGATATCATGCATCATTAAAAAAATAACACTGGGCTTTTCTCTGACCATAAAAACCCCATGAAATCATTTGATGGGCACAATTTTCTGTGCTGTTTTTGCTTCTTTCTTAATTTTGTATAGAACAGGAAGTTTGGCCCCTATATTGAAGGGCTTGTCCCTTTTTATTTAAAAGCCAATAGGCTTTTATAATGTCATACCCATAAACCATCATTTACTACAGTACTTTCTAGTTGGTTGCAGGTGATGTAAGGAGGAGGGATATTCTCGTTCTAGAGAGCATTTGATTGGACAAAAATCTGTGTAGTGCAAGATGACTAGTCAATATTTTTGGTCCTTTATCGTGGAATTATCCTGGAATTAAATGTGTAAACCTGCTAAATGTCTTTGCAGACATTGAGGAGGACACTAGCAAATACATTGTTTTAAAGCTAATAGTCAAAAGCCCTATTCACACATGCAAACTGGTAAATTACAGGAAAATTGCTGGGTTGCCTTTACTGGTAAATGTACCAATTGTGCTTTTCAAACATACCATCAATAAGGACATTTATAGGTAATGATACATATTTGCATTAAGGAGAATTCCCAGAGCAAAATTTACCAGTATTTTCAAAAGTGTAGTGTTCAAACGTGACCTCTTAAACTGGAAATTGTAGGTAATTTTCTGGAAAAGGCTGTATGTGTGAACACGACTATTGACAAAAAGTAAGCCACAAATTCCTAAATTGACTGTATCCCTAATGGAAAAATGTTATTAGTTTTTATAGTACTTTGTGATCTCATCTGTGATGTCAGAGCTCTGCTTTTAACTACTTTAGATGATGGTCTAACAGAGGACATTGTTAATTAAGAAAACGTTCATAAATGTGTTTGCTGCTGTTTTTTTTTAATGTTTGGAGGGATGAATCTCTCTGGGTCTGAAACAGAAAGTCTTATCTTTGTTTTATGTTGCCTGTAATGAAAATATGGCTCTCATTTGAGTGGGGATCCAGGTGTTATGAGCCGCCTGTCTTAAAGAAACAAAAAATTGGTTTGACCTGTTCTTATGACAATTCTTATGACTAATGAATGGTTTTCTTTCACTCTGCCCCCTTTCCTCTTCCCTCTCTCTTTCCTTCTTTTTATTGTGTTTGTGATTGTGTATGGATGGGTATGAATGTGTCTGTCTGTGTGTATGGATGTACACACTCCTGTATGTGTGTATTAGTGGGTAGCAGACAGACTACGGCTCCCGCCTCGGTCACTGCGGCTGCGGCTGCACTAGCCGCGGCTGCAGGCACCACAGCAGGGCTGGTGGAACAAGGTAGCACCTCTACGGGGCCCAGTTTCTCTGCCCCCCTTCTTTCTGTACTCTTATATCCCTTCCTTCCTCTCCCTTTCTATTCGCAGTATTTCCCTTTCCTTTTCCAATTCTTTTCTTTTTCCCTTTCCTTTCAATTTTCTTTTCCCTTTTCTTTTCTTTCCTTTTTCCTTTTCCTATTCCTCCCCTTCCTATCTTTTTCCTTTCCCTCCTTATCTTTTTCTCTTCTTTATGTATTCTTTTATCCCTTTCTTCCTCTCCCTTCCTATTCACAGTACTTACCTTTTCCAATCCTTTTCTTTTCCATTTTATTTTCCTGTTTCCCTTTCTCTTTTCCCCATTCTTTCATTTTGTTTCCTTTTTCTATCCCTTTCCTTTTTGTCATTTCCTTTCCCTACCATATCCTTTTCCTCTTCTTTGTTATCTTTTATCCCTTTCTTCCCCTACCTTCATATTTACAGTACTTTCCCAATCCTTTTTTTTCTTCATTTTATTTTCTTTTCCTTTCTTTCCCGTTCTCTTTTCCCCATCGTTTCATTTTGTTTTCTTTTTCTATCCTCTTCCATTCCCTTTCCTACCCTTTTCCTCTTCTTTTTTAACTCTTTAACCCCTTCCATCACATCTCTTCCTATTCACAGTATTTTTCATTTTCTATTCTTTTAATTTTCCGTTTCCGTTCCTCATTAATTTTTCTTTCCAGTCGTTCCCTTTTCCTTTCCATTTTTTTTTTTTTTTTTTTTTTGCCATTTTTTGATATTTGCCGCTTGTTACTTGTCCATGACTGTCTCTGCATGGGGCTAAAAGCATGCACGATGACTCACCCTCTTCTGTCTATCCTGCTGTTTCTCCCCATCCCGCATCCTTCACACTTCAGTGCTATTATTTGCCTTATGTTGCTTTGTGTTCTATGTTCATATGTTTCATATGTTCTATAAATCACCTCCATTGACTTAAGTCTGGTTTATTTTTATCCTTCTCCTCATCATCACTTTTCTGAGCCATTTTTATCTGACACCTAGAAGTCAGTTTATTCCTCTGTATCCTTTCTTCCTTCCTTTACTCTGTCTTTATATTTTTTATATATGGTCTGTGAAGTTGAATTCACCCGTTATTTGGGGTGGAACAGTCTGCCTGATGTTGTGCTGAATGCTGCATGGGAGGTTGGACTAATGCATGTTCACTAACTTGGGGGTGTGATGGGCTGTACGGATCTGGTGCACCTGTGCATGGTCAAAGCTTCACGAAAACTGTATTTATTGTATCACAAGATTTTTGCAGTAATGGTCTTTTTTAATTTCATGCTTTAGCCCTTTTTAACCAGCATCTAAACATATTGTTATGGATATACAGTGCACTCAGAAAGTATTCAGACCCTCTTCATTTTTTTTTCCACATTTTGTTATGTTGCAGCCTTATGTAAAAATGCTTTGAATAAAAAAATGTCACATCAATCTACACTCATACCCCATAATGTTAAAGCAAAAATCTGATTTTTGATAACTTTTCAAATTTATTAAAAAGAAAAAACTGAAATATCACACTGGCATAAGTATTAAAACCCTTAACTCAGTACTTAGTTGAAGCACCTTTGGCAGCGATTACAGCCTCAAGTCTTTTGGGGTATGAATCGACAAGCTTTGCACTCCTGGATTTGGGGATTTTCTGCCATTCTTCTCTGCAGATCCTCTCAAGCTCTGTCAGGTTGGATTGGGACAGTCAGTGGACAGCTATTTTCAGGTCTCTCCAGAGATGTTTGATTGGGTTCAAGTCCGGGCTCTGGCTGGGCCACTCAAGGACATTCACAGAGTTGTCCCTAAGCCACTCTTTTGTTGTCTTGGCTGTGTGCTTGGGGGTCATTGTCCTGTTGGAAGGTGAACCTATGGCCCAATCTGAGGTCCAGAGCGCTCTGGACCAGGTTTTCATTAAGGATATCTCTGTATTTTGCTGCATTCAGCTTTCCTTCAACACTAACCTGTCCCCCAGTCCCTGCCACTGAAAAACACCCCGACATCATAATGCTGCTACCACCACTATGCTTCACCATTGGGATGGTATTGCGCAGGTGATGAGCAGTACCTGGTTTCCTCCAGACATGACACTTGGAATTGAGGCCAAACAGTTCAATCTTCATTTCATCAGACCAGAAAATCTTGTTTCTCACAGTCTGAGAGTCATTTAAATGTTTTTTTTATGTGTCTCGCACTGAGGAGAGGCTTCCGTCTGGCCACTCTGCCATAAAGCACAGATCAATGCAGTGATGGTTGTCCTTCTGCAAGTTTCTCTCATCTCCACACATGATCTCTGGAGCTCAACCACAGTGACCATTGGGTTCTTGGTCACCTCACTTACCATGGCACTTCTCCCCTGATTGCTCAGTTTTGGCCAACCGGCCAGCTTTAGGAAGAGTCCTGGTTGTTCCAAACATCCATTTAAGAATTATGGAGTTCACCATGCTCTTGGAAACCTTCATTGAAGCTGAAATTTTTTGTAGCCTTCCCTAGATCTGTGCCGTGACATAATCCTGTCTCTGAGCTCTGCAGGCTGTTCCTTTGACCACATGGCTTGGTTTTTGCACTGATATGCATTTTCAGCTGTGAGACCTTATATAGAGAGTGTTTCTTTCCAAATCATCTCAAATCAATTTGTCACAGTTAGACTCCAATCAAAATTGTATGATGATCCAGAGGAATGGGATGCACCTGAGCTAAATTTCAAGTGTCATTGCAAAGGGTCTGAATACTTGTGTCTTTTTTTGCTTTTTAATAAATTTGCGAAGTTATCAAAAATCTGTTTTTTGCTTTGTCATTATGGGTTATTGAGTGTAGATTGACATTTTAACATAGGGCTGCAACATAACATAATGTGGAAAAAATGAAGGGGTCTGAATACTTTCTGAATGCACTTCTTTATATTTATTTCAGATATTTGTATTAATTATAGCTATATTATTTATTAAAAATTGTGTGAGCGCATTTTTTTTCACAAACCAGAGCAGTGCATTTTCAAATGCAAAATATACAGTATATATGTATATTTTTTTTCTCACATCAAAATTTTTCCTAACCAAAAAAGTATGAAGAAATTAAGATATACTGGATCCATAGTCTGTGAAGACACAAAAAAAGCATAGTATCTATTTATGCCACAGTACTTATTTGTGGGCCAAAAGCTAAAAGCTAATATCATCTTTTTTTTACATTTATATTAGCATTTCTGCATTTTCTAATTTATGATGCTAAAGTGCTTAAATCCAACACAAGTCCCTCTCGGGTTAAATCTGGTTAAATATTTAAAACTTAATAAACACTTAACGGTTTTCATGACCCATTTTACATCTGTAGTCTGACATACTTCCAAGTCAAACAGGATATTTAACAAATAAAAATTACCCTAACCATCAGGAATGTATTTGATCATGAAAAATGGGTGTTACATACTAGAATGGAGCCAGAGAGTTGGAAAATAAGCAGGCTTTGTGATGTCAGCCGAAAAGTAATGTTGTTTCTGAGGCTGAGCAAAGACAAACATTTTATTAATGTTTATTTAATAAAAAAAAAAAATAATAATAATAATTAATTGGAATAATTAGACCTGAAACATTCAAGAAGTAAATAGAGTAAATTTTGATTGAATTTTTACTGTGTCAGAACACATTTAGTATGAGGTTTGAGGAATATTAGTGAATAGAGCAGGGTAGAGTTGATTAGAATAGAAGTTTAGTTTGCAATGGTCATTTATTGTGATAGAAGATTTTAGTTTCAAACAACTGAAGCAAAATGTGTTGAATTTATTATTAAGTGATATTTAGAATATCTTAAGATGGCTGTTCTGCTGGAGATGCTGAAGACGTTGTTTTGCCCTTTACTTTCTCGAAAGGGGAGAACAAGATTCGGGTTGTTGCATTACTTTTCCTTTTAATTTTGTATTTTTCTTCCAGAAAAATGCATCATGTATGGGTTAGAAGGGCTGAGCTTCTATATTGGGCCTTTGCTGTGGCTCAGTTTGTATTTTCTCTGTTTCCACATGCTTGCAATCAAATATTTATGTAGTGCTGCCTCTATCTGTTGTCTTTCTACTACCCCCAACCTGAGCAACCAGAATACTGCAGTATAGGCAGTTACACTACGTAACAGACCAATTTTACCAAAATCATGATATCGGACTTTCTTCATACAGAGCATATAAGATTAAATAATTAAATTACATATTAGATTATGTAATGTAGATTTCTTCTCTAATGTCTTGTTCTTATTAGAGTGGTATCTCAGTTTTGATACAGATAAAGGGGTAGACCCCCTCCCCGTCACCATTACCTCACCATCATGTTGTATCAAACCCTTATTACTTTCGTGGAATAAAAAAGGAAAGAACCTTAGGTAGAATGTTTGGGACTAACAAACTCAGTCACCATTCACTTTCATTGTATGGGAAAAAAGATGAAATGAAAGTGAATTGTGACTGAGGCTTACAACATAAAGTCATATAGGTTTGGAATGACATGAGGGTAAGTAAATCATAACAGAATATAATTTTTTTTGGCAAGCTATCCAGTACAGTTTTGCATCAGATGTTTTCCATAAAGCTTATATAAAGAAGCCTGGCACAAACCTTTATTATGCTATACTATATGCTATTTTGCTAAATCTTGTTTGTGCTGACTCTAGCCCTGCTAAGCTGATAAAATCTCAGAATAATTATGACTATGCTGAAAATAAGTTGACAGTTGTTTCTGTTCGTTGGCCCCATACAGAGCTCTGTAGTTGTTTAGACCCACTGTTCATAGAAACGGCAATAGTACAAGAGACTTTAGTATTTTGACCTCTTCTCCATTGCTCTCTCTTCTCTTTTTCTCCTTGTTCTCTCTTTCTTTTGCTCTCTGTGTTAATGGCAAGGTAAGGAGCTCCACTCTCTCTAGAGTATAAGATGTAACTTTATTCCTCCGGATTTTCCTACAGGGATGCATGCTCATTTATTTCACTGATCTCTTTGGGCCACCAGATGGATGGGTCGGTGGCCCAGATACAGTTCTAGGAGGATCTGTATTCAAAACTCCCCTTCAGTGACCATAATCTTCAGTTTATGACCCTCATTCGCAGAAACACATTACATGTGTTCTGCTTGGAATTGAATTTAATTATTTTCCAACCTCTTTCTCTGTACCTATTGATTTCTTTATATGACTAATGTCCAGGGGTTCCACATTCATGGAAAACCTGGAAATATCAAGAAATTTTAAAATGGGGTTTTCCAGTCTAGTGATGCCCCATTTGTCAGTGAGTCATTCTTTTGAGTCAGTTCTGGTAAAGGATTATTAATGGAAATTAATTGGTCAAAAAAGGTGTAAACCCTGAATGTCGGTTCAAGTCTTCACTAGGCAATCTTACAGGTGACACAGCTGAATCTGTAACGGTTGACCAGCTGTGTGTGCGTGTGTGTTGTGTGTGTGTGTGTGTGTGTGTGTGTGTGCGTGCGTGCGTGCGTGCATTGAGTGACTGAAAAAGGTCATGGAAATCTGAAAGTCGTTTTATATAGATTGAATGCATTGTTATAAGTCACTGTGGGTAATAACATCTGCAAAACAGTAAATCTCTCGGATAATCAGTTGCAGTCCAGGCTTTTTGATCAACTGATTGTAACAACACTGTCTTAATCAGTAGTCTCATCTAGAGAAGGTTCAAGATACACTTTAAGATTAACACTCATAGGAATAAAGCTCAAGATCTCTTCTGTGCTTTATTTAAGCTAAAGTGTGTTTCTGCACCACTAGTTTCACCAAACAGTTGAAAAAATAATTACTCTTTCAAACAGTACAGAACAGACATGCCAATTGACTGACATAAATATGATGATTTACTATGGTTTAACAATGGAAAGAAGTGATTTGAATGAATGACTTCCAAGGTGCATGCACAATTGCTTGAGAGAGTGTGTGCATTTGTTTGCGTATGTATTCTCAATATAAAATGGTACATGAACCAGCAATATTTTACTGCAAATTTGTCAGATGCGTCCTTATGCACATTGACAAATGTGTTTATACTGATTTAATGAGTGTTTTTTCCATGAAACGGCAAAAGCACTGAAAAGCACATTACATTTGGGATAGTTTTCATAATTATTGGTCATTAGACTGAAAAGTTCTCCCATTAACAACACCAGAAACTTTTTGACTCAACCTAAAAAGATGAATTTTAAATATTCTGTCGTTTCACATCTAAACAATCTGTAATTGAATCAAATGATACTCAAAAAGCAGAGATTTTAATGAGATGTAAGTTTAAAATGTATAGTTGAATTTCTCTCCCACATGCATTGCAGTGAGACCTGCATAGAGCTTTGTCTGTAAAGCACAAATATGATGAAGCTCTTTATGACTTGTACAATGGGTAACTGTTCAGTCTTCATATTTAGTCATATTTGTATGTGCATGAACTTCTGAAGTGATCTAACCGATTATATATTGTTTGTTAATGGCTATATTAATAAAAGTCATTGTAAAATGTTATGTATTGTAAATCTGGCTATATCAGTCAGAGCCTGATCATTATTATCTGCATTGTTACCTTTCATTTTAGGAAATAGAGCTCTGGGTAAATTATTGACAGTTGTTGGTGGTTCAATTTGACAGTTTTCTGATTTAACCCTCTTTTATTTGCTCCCATTGTAGCAGCCAAGAGCTTGTTGAACAAAAAGGCAGATGTTAAGGTAAGAAGGTCTGTTGAACTTCTGACCTCTGTGACCCAGACGTGACCATGACATGACATGTGGCTTCTTAGTACCTTCTCTCTTTTCACTTCTAAGTCACTCTGTCTCTCTGTCCTGCTCTTTTACTAAGCTATCAGTGCTAATTACTTGTGTTTAGAGTGTTTTCTCTATTGCATGATTGTCTTGTTTCGTACATAGCTGTTGTGAGTTCATATAATGTATTAGATACATGTGGTTGTATGTATGTGTGTTTTTGAGAGAAAAAGATTTTATATGGCACAAGAGAGTCTGAAAATGGGACCATTGACTCCTAAAATCACCTCATTAAACAGTACTTTTATAATGTTAATTACATGGATAAAATGTAATTAGTCAACCTCTTTAAAGCTAATGTAACCTTGATGATAGACTCAAAAATATTGCGTTGCAAATAATCCGAATTCTCTGTTCTTAGTTCATGAAGAGTTAATTCAAAACGAAAATTCTGTCATTATTAACTCACCTTTATGTTATTCCAGTTTGAATTTTATTTTCCTGTGCTACACAAAATTGTTTGTTTGCATGATGTCAAAATGGTAGACATAATGTCCAGTGACTCTAAATCAGTCCAAAGGGTACCATAAAAGTAGTCCATATCACTTGTGTGCTATTAAAGTCAAGATTTTCATTGAATAATGGATTAAATAAGTGCACAAGTCGGATGGGCTACTTGTATAATGCTTTTTATCCCTTTTGGAGCTTGACAGCCACTGGTCACCCTCTATAATAATTGTATGGAAAAGAGTGTCTTTAATATGGGTTTGGAATGACATTAGGGTGAATAAATGACTACATTTTAATTTTATACTATCCTTAAATAATTTTTGCTCATTTGCTAATGTAGCTACCAAAAAGAGTGTATGAACCATTTTGAAGTAATTTTGTAATAGCTTAATCCATTCCTCAGAATTGCTGAAAATTTGCCCCACAAGCAGTGCGAAAATATGTACAGATTGCACAATTACATTTACATTTATATTTATGCATTTGGCAGACGCTTTTATCCAAAGTGACTTACAGTGCACTTATTACAGGGACAATCCCCTGGAGCAACCTGGATTTAAGTGCCTTGCTCAAGGACACAATGGTGGTGGCTGTGGGGATCAAACCAGCAACCTTCTGATTAACAGTTATGTGCTTTAGCCCACTACACCATCACCACTCTTATTAGCATATAATAATCAATTACATAAAAAAAAATTATACAGCATTTCCCTGAAATTGCCATGCTTTCTAGCAGAAATCCGAGTGTTCTGATATAAGGTGTTACCAAACACCATAACAAGCTTTATCCGGTCATGGAGACCACGATCCCCCAGAAAGAGGAGAAGAAATTAAGGTTTTATTTCCGTCAGCATCTGTGGCGCGTGGGGAAAGTTAAGGAGAATGATTTCACGATGATGTCTGTGATCCACTTGGAAATCTATGGGATCTTCCACAAGAGCCAGAGTAATTTGATTCATAAATCAGGATTCAGAAAATGAATTAAATTTTGGACAGCACTTCTCACTTAAGAACTCCTTTAGAGTGTTTAAACACACAATTCACACTCACACACACACACACACACACACACACACACACACACACACATTCCTACTTGTTTCTACTTCATCGTCACCCTACAACCCACCTCTCTGACTCATACCTGCTATATCAGTGTGTATTTATATAAGTGTGTGTCTGAGCATGTTTGAGCAGAGAAATAACTGTGACTCTTGTTCCAAAAATAGCCATGAGTCTGAAACGCTGGAAACTCTGAGATGAAAATAGCAGCACAGCGTGCTCCTCTGATTGCCTAGCAACAGACTCCCTCTGTTAAACTGCTCTCTCCTTTCTTCACCTTTATGCTCCATCTCCAAGCCAAAGATCATGATGAGCTGCTTTTTGTTTAGATTCTGTCACTATTTTCTGATTAACTCAAGCTGATTTCCTTTTGTGTCTAAATCTTTGAAGTGGCACTGGTTATATAATGCTGCTTTAGAATCTGAGGTGTTTTTAAACGGCGATTGGAAACAAAACATGTCACTGATCTGCATCCTCTCTCAGCATCTCTGCTTGTCCTTGCACATCATTCCGGTCCAGGAACAGACTTTCTTGGAATAGTGACCATTTTGTAGCACAAAAAGCTGACCCTAGTTCAGTTAACTTTGCTTACACTGACCAATCCTCAAGTGCACTTAAGCTTTCCTTTTGCTAGTAGCATGTGTCTCTCCTTTCGCCCACACTATTTTCATTTTGCGTTTCCCTTCACTTGACCCCCCCACCCTTCCTTGTTCCTCTTGCTTGGATTTTCCAAATGCCCTACTTTGTAGAAGAACCTTTTTGTCAACATATTGTCCTTCTAGAAATGTTCCACTAGCGCCATCTTGTTCCGAACCCAGACATTCCTTGAAGTATTCTTTGACCGAAGATGTCCTTTACCTTCAACAAAAATTTAAATGTTATTGCACTTATCATGTATTATCTTAAAACATCTCCCACTCCTCCATGTCTCTCTCTCTCTCTCTCTACATGTCTCTTCTATCACTTTCTCTGTCTAGAAGCGGAAGTCAAGCTCTACTATTCAGTACATGGTGAGAATATTGTTCCATTTACACCGTTCTGTTTCCCTTTTATCTTTCTACTCCTGTACCTTCACCTGCCAACCAATTGCCAAAACCTTCCCTAAAACTCCTTAAGATCCAGCATTTCTTTCGATCCATTATGAAATGATGGTCAGGAAAACCCTGAATAGCCTTGAAAAGTTTATTTGTGTGTCATCTACCGTGTGTTAGCCAAATGTAACCTTTTTTATTATTATTATTATTTGTTTAGGGTTTTACTGGTCATCATGTCCTGGAGCCTATTCTTATGTGCCTCACTTTCTGGTTTAATAATATTCAGACCAGCAATTTGTTCCTTCTCTTTGCTGTTCCTTTCTTTGTGTGAATGATTTTGACCAACTCCCCACCACGAACCTCCTTGGTCTCATTCTGAATGTGGGTAATCTGAAGTGTTTTGGTTACTACAGACCACTCCAAAATGTTGTAATCTATGTTTAGCAGAAGCCTTTCTCTTCATACACGGGCAGCGGAATAGACATCTAGTTTTCTGAATGCTTCTCGAGTCTGAAAGAGCAACCCTCAAAGCTGCTTGTTTCGTCATTTTACATTCACCTGGGTTAAGTTGGACTTCAATGGAGATCTAACAATTACTGTGATTAAGGTTTTGGGAATCAAGTGGTCCAATTATTAGAAACAGTGTGTGTTTAAATGTGTGTGTATTTGACCATATTCATTTTAAGGCGCGTTCACACTCACAGCAATTACATTTCTGGGGTTCACCAAGTCACTTTATTGTTGGTTTCTGGAAAGTGTTCCCACTCAACTGCGGTATCCAGTTGCACAAGCTAAAGATAACATTTAACTGTGAATTGTGATACTGCACATTTTCATAAAGTTCTCAAACTCAGAACTTGCTTAACTTTGTCACATCTTCAGCGGTTCCTGTCGCTCATGTCATTTTACGTCGCCACCTCTAATAAAAAATAAAAAAAAGACTTCCAGTCACTGCAAATCACTGCCAGTGTGAACACCCATTTAGTCTTTTGTTTGTTTGTGTGTGTGTGTGTGTGTGTGTGTGTGTGTGTGTGTGTGTGTGTGTATTTAATACCCATTTATTCATTGTGTCATGGCTTTCTTTCTGGTTTGTGAGGGTCCAGTAATTGTTCAGAGTTGTCAGAGGGTCAAGAGTTGTTCATTCATCTCTTACTAACATCATACTAACAGCTCTTCTCGCATGAGCAGACTTAAGGGAAATAGGACATTGGCTACCTTGATACCACTGCAGACCAATAAACATAGTCGTAGCCATGGACATGACTGTAAGGGGCCTGAGAGAGTCCAAGTACAAATAAACATCAAGAACTCATCTGCCTTTGCATGAAATGGGCCTTATTAGAATAATGGTTTAATAATGGTCTAATTTATGGAAGCCTAATTGGCAAATACATTTTTAGGACTTGAATGGTGACCCTACCTTTCTCTCTTGCTGATTAATAACATTTTGAATCAATGTAAATAAGCAGTTGGCACTACAATAGTCAGTTACCTCTTTAAGGGATTGTTCATCCAACTCTCATGTTGTTCCAAACCTGTATGACTTTCTTTCATTGAACACAGAAAGGGATGTTACATTTAATGCCTCAGCCACCATTCACTTTTTCACATTCAAGTTTTTTTTATTATTCATACAATGAAAATGAATGGTGATTACTGAGGCTAATATTCTGTCTAACATCTCCCTACATTATGTTTTCCTTGGAAGTTCAAATGGATGTGGAACATTATGAGGGTGGCTATGATATAAATGGTATGATATGAATTCTCATTTTGGGTAAACTATACCTTAAAAATGAAAAGTGTGTGTGTGTGTGTGTGTGTGTGTGTGTGTGTGTGTGTGTGTGTGTGTGTGTGTGTGTGTGTGTGTGAGAGAGAGAGAGATGCATGCTGATCTTTCCCTCAATCCTTCTTAACCTGACCCTTTCTGAAATTAATTTATGTTGTGTTTCCCTGCACAGCCCCAGACAAACAGCATTGTCACCAGCCCCAAGGGAAACCTCCCCTCTCCTGCACTGGTATTTACCTCTCTAAATCCTCATCTCACTCTATCACTCCCTCCTTTTTCCCCTCTGTCTGTGACTATACCTGCATCCCTTTGTGAAGTGAATATTTTTTTGTTTCTTGTGCGTGTTTGCGGAATGTCAATGAGAAAATTCAAGATTTTATTTGTAAATTGCTATTTGGCAGTGTAATGCTTTTTCTACATCACCTAGTTGTGCCAGAATGTTGAAACAGAATGTTGATGATGATATAATTATCTAAAATAGATTATATAATTAAATAATATACCTAAAAATATTTTGACACTTAAGCCATATTTAACATGTATAAATTCCATTGTAGTAGATAAAACATTATATTATGTGTCTTTAACTACTATGTACTTAAACATTTGATATAATGTACTTATTATGTACATGCAGGTGATGTCAGAAGTTTACATACACTTAGGTAGAAGTAATTAAAACACATTTTTTAATCACAAATTTCATATTAGCAAACTATAGTTTTAGCAGATCTACTTGATGCATGACACAAGTAATTATTCCAACAATTGTTTACAGACAGATTGTTTCACTTTAATTTGATTATATCACAATTCCAGTGGGTCAGAAGTTTACATACACCAAGTTAACTGTGCCTTTAAGCAGCTTGGAAAATTCCATAAAATGGTGTCAAGCCTTTAGGCAATAAGCCAGTTAACTTGGGATAGGCTAATTGGAGTCAGTGTTCTTGTGGATGTATTTTAAGGCCTACCTTCAAACTCGGTGCCTCTTTGCTTGACATCATGGGAAAATCAAAAGAAATGAGCCAAGACCTCAGGAAAAATAATTGTGGACCTCCACAAATCTAGTTCATCCTTGGGAGCAGTTTCCAAATGCCTGAAGGTAACAAGTTCATCTGTACAAACAATTGTACGCAAGTATAAACACCATGTGATCACGCAGCCTCATATCGCTCAGGAAGACACATTCTGTCTCCTAGAGATGAACATAGTTTGGTACAAAACATGCAAATCAATCCCATAACAATAGCAAATTACCTTGTGAAGATGCTGGAGGAAACAGGTAGACAAGTATCTATATCCACAGTAAAATGAGTCCTAAATCAACATAACCCGAAAGGCTACTCAGCAAGGAAGAATCCACTGCTCCAAATCCACCAAAGCCAGACTACATTTTACAAGTGCACATGGGGACAAAGATCTTACTTTTTGTAGAAATGTCCTCTGGTCTGATGAAACAAAAAGTTAACTATTTGAACATAATGACCATTATAATGTTTGGAGGAATATGGTGAGGCTTGTAAGCCAAAGAACACCATCCAACCGTGAAACATGGGGGTGGCCACATCATGGTGTGGGGGTGCTTGTGCAGGAGGGACTGTTGCACTTAACAAAATAGATGGCATCTTGAGGAAGGAAAATTATGTGGCCATATTGAAGCAACATCTCAAGATATCAGCCAGGAAGTTAAAGCTTGGTCGCAAATGGGTCTTCCAAATGGACAATGGGCCCCAAGCATACCTCAAAAATTGTGGCAAAATGGCTTAAGGATAACAAAGTAAAGGTATTGGAGTGGCCTTCACAAAGCCCTGACCTCAATCTGACAACTTTGTGGGCAGAACTGAAAAAGCGTGAGCAATTAGGCTTACAAACCTGACTCATTTACACCAGTTCTGACAGGATGAATGGGCCAAAATTCCAGCAACTTATTGTGAGAAGCTTGTGGAAGGCTACCCAAAATGTTTGACCAAAGATAAACAATTTAAAGGTAATGCTACCAAATACTAACAAAGTGTATGTAAACTTCTGACCTACTGAGAATGTGATGAAAGAAATAAAAGCTGAAATAAATAATTCTCTCTTCTATTAGTCTGACATTTCACATTCTTAAATTAAATTAGTGATCCTAACTGACCTATGACAGGGAATATTTTCTACAATTAAATGTCAGGAATTGTGGAAAAACTGAGTTTAAATGTATTTGGCTAAGGTGTATGTAAAGTCTGAATTTAACACTACATGTCGCTGTGGAGGATTATGTAGTGAGGACACGGGAGGCAGGTTGCTCCAAACAAAGGTAACACTCTTTAATTAGTCACAATTTTAACGTTTTACAACTTAATTCAGCTCTTTAGAACTTCAGAACTCGGCTTCACAACAGGGCTATCTCAGTCTCTGGCTCTCTCTCCGTCTGGAGGTTCTGTGGCTATTTTTATGCCGCTCTCCCCATGCTCACTGAAATTAGAGACAGGTGTTAGACATAATTACCTCAGGTGCAAGCGCCCTTACCGCTTTCCCCGGAAGGGCGCTTGACCACGCCCCCGCTGCCACTGTCGCGTTGTACTTGCATTCAAATTACGTGCATTTAATTACATCTGTATTTATACTGTTTACCTTACGTCTAATCCTAACTCTACCCCAAACTTTACCCTGAACCCAAACCCTAATCTTAACCCTACCCCTAAACTTACTCATACCTCAACCTCAGTAGCAGCAAATGTGAATTTTGTGAGAATTTTGCAAAACAATATGTAGTTACACAGTAAGTACATTGTATTGTATGTATTTTAATATTAGTACATATTATTAGTACATATATAGTGGAACCGATAACAAAATATCACACCAAGTGGTGTCTTCTCAGAACTAACTTCACTTTTCTGTGTCATTATTGTAATTACTTTTAACCACCAGATCCCCCTTATGGCCCGGGTAAACTTAGTTTTTCTGCTTTCCAGACCTGGCTGACTCCTTTGCCTTTCAAAGTATACGTTTCTGACCGCAAACGAATATAAATGCATTCAACGCATGCCCACTTCTACTGCTTTGTGATACTTTTTTAGTACAGTCGATGGCCAGAGCATGTGCAGAGTCTAGGACCACAGGTCGTTTGAAGAGTATAAATGTATGCAATATTTTGCTTCATGTGTTGTTATGCTATATTTCTTAAAAATGAAGGCCACTTGGTTGATATCCTGTTGTCTATCACAACTGCATTCATGCATGTGTGGCTAAGCTGACCAAATAGTTTGGGGGGCCACTGTACATATTATAGCGCTGAATGGGGGATGGAAATATTCAGGTCTGCAAATGAGCAGAGAAGGATCTAATAAGCATCTACCTATAAATAAACTGATGAAGATATGATATGTGCTAAAGTGTCTGTAATTGAACTGTAATCGAGCCAGATAGAAACATTCAGGCCCCATGCGGCATCATCAATTAGGATCCGGATTGGTTTGAAGGTAACAGCTCCTCCTGGGGCTCTCAGAATTGGCTTTCAAACAGCAGTTTCCAAGCCACAGTGGTAAGAGGCTGTTGTATGGTTGACTGGAATCCTTAATGATTATCCTGACTTTAGTTCTTTTGCACCTGCTGTAGATGTTCTGCAGGTTAGAAAGTGCATCCTGTGAAATACTATACACCATCCTGTTCAGTTTGCTATTTTATTATATTGAGTATGATTTACTGTAATGTATATGCCAAAGTCTTATTAATTTTATTATTCATCTTATTAGATATTTTAACCTGTTTTAGATAGTTGAGATATTCTGATAAATTGCTCTGATGTATTACTGATGTATTAAATAGATTGCAATGAAAATCTTCAAAAGCTTATTCTTAGTAGAGTCTCTACTCTATTCTTAGGGTTGGGACCAGCCATGCTATGTATAGTCACAGTTGTGCTCTGTCATTCTGATATATTACTACAAGCTCTAGTCACATATTAAAGGGGTTGTTTATTGGATTATATAACACCAGGTTGTCTTTCGGTGTCTGCTCTGATTGGTGGATGATGAAGGGTGTTTTATGCCTGAAGTTGGCAGGAAAGTTGGGCTTACTCTCTTAATAAAACAATATTTCAAGATGCTGGGGTGGTGGGTACAGAAGTGATTAGATTTTTCAATGTTAAGTGACATGCTTGAGTGAGATTGATTGCTCTGCCTATCTCTTAGGGGATTTTTTATTTTTTTTGGTCTGTTGAAGGGGTTTTCAAGCGACGTCTGTCTTAAATGAAAAATCTGCCATTTACTCATCTTGATGTTTTTCCCAACCCATAAGACTCCCTTTCTAGTTGTAACACCAGTGCAGCAATACACTGTAAATGACATGGTTACAATATTATTATCACACAGTAAGTTAAAAACATCAGTCCTCCTTATTGTTAAAGTTTCATGCATTTTTAATTAGCAATTATCTTTTTTCTATACATTGAAAGTGAATGGTAACTCACACTAACATTCTGCTAAATTTTTCCTTTCGTGTTCCTCAGATGTAGTGTCACGTTACCAAAATTTCAGTAGCTGGTACTGACACCAGTAAACTTTCTATGCTATTGGGAAATGCTATTTCCCAAATTTTATGTTTTCTTTTTGTCCCTGAATTACATGTTTTAAAGTTTTATTCAGTTTCATCATCAAAATTATGTCTAATTAAATGAATCCAAACTTAAATAAAAATAAAAATAGAACAATTTTCAACATACTTTTGATTTTTTTTTTTTTATCAAAAGAAGTGCTTTTGTAAAGTTCGTCATAACATAATCTAAATGCAACATTGGTTTTATTTTTATTAACATAAAAAATGTGCTGCACAACAGAACTTCATATTATAAATGAAAACGTCTATTCAGTAGAACAACAGTGAGATCTGCTTGATAAGTTCAACATAATACATAATAATAATAAAATACATTGTACAAAACACTAGTAATATATTTTTGTTGCAATTTCATCCTGTACTTAAGCATTTAAAACAATGTACTTATTATGTACATACATGTTGTTGCATTGTACTTGCATTCAAATTACCTGTAGTTACACTGTTTACCTTACACCTAATCCTAAATCTAACTCTACCCCAAACTTTACACTGAACCCTAATCTTAACCCTACTCCTGAATTTACCCATACCTCAACCTCAGTAGCAGCAAATGTGAATTTTGTGAGAATTTTGCAGAACAACCTCTAGTTACACAATAAGTACATTGTATTGTATGTATTTTAATATTAGTACATAGTAGTTAAAGACACCTTAAATAAAGTGGAACTGATAACAAAATATCACTCTAAGTTGTATCTGCAAACAAATTATGCTAGATATTTTTTCAGAACTAAATTCACTTTTCTGAGTCAATATTGCATCAATATTGAGTCATTCATTGTGGAGTATCACAACACGTGCTAAAAAAACAGTGTGAGCATTTATAAGCATCCTTCTCAGACAGCGCAAGGGGACCAAAAGGAATCGATGCTCGGTACTACCATTACCGCAGAAACACTGGTATTGTTACTTTTTTTATTTTAGTATCGACATGGTACCAAAGTTCTGGTACTTTTGACATCACTACTTAGAAGAAAGAAATTCATACATGTAAACACCATGAGGTTGAGTTAATGATGACAGATTTATGTGTGAAATATTCCTTTAAGCAATAAGAAATGATGGTCCCAATGGAAACATGATATACATTCCAACATATACAGCTACTGCAACATGTGGCCCATTATATCGTCATATTTTAAGATCCCTCATAGTTGCCCTTTAATGCTGTGTGTGAGCAACACGTGTCACGCTTGTGGGGGGGTTATGGTGCAGATATAGTTACCCAACCTTGAGGTGGATTTAAGAGGTGTTTATAGTCAGTAAAACTCAAGCCTTAGTGCTTTGTTTCATAGCTTCCCTTTTACTGTTATCTGTATAGTTGTGTACTTTATTTGTAGAAAGAAAGAAATTATATATATTTAATGAATACCCTGGTGGATGAATTTCTAAAATGTTGAAAATTTCAAACTGGTTGTACCACAATGATTAGCACACACACACTTGAAACATTGGAGCCATAATGCTGAAGACAAGTGTGATAATTTACTCACTGCCATGTTTTTCCAAACCTATAATATTTACTTTATTCTGTGGAGATGATGTTAGGCAGAAGGACATCCTCATTCACCATTTATTTCATTATATAGGAATAAGATGCCATGAAAGTGAATGGTGACTGAGAGTAACATGCTGCCTAAGTTGTTAGATTGTGTTCCATGGAAAAAAAATTGTCATACAGGTTTGAAAAAACATGAGGTTGAGTAAATTATAGAATTGTAATTTTTGGGTGAATTATCTCTTTGATTCAGGCCTGTGATCTCATCCACCCATTAATAATTTTCTGTTCACTCCTAACTGTATCTCACAATGCACCAAGCAGCTGAACACATTAATATACACTGCCTGTCACTGTTTGGATTTAAATAAGCAGATACTTGAGAGCCTATGATTCGATCATTATTGCAGTGATTAATATGTTTCAGCTGGCAACTCTATCTGATGTAGTGAGTAGCCTCTCATTTCTTAAGCAACCATGTCGGAGGATGTATCCCATGGTCGTGGAAAAGAAGTCACACAGAGGTGTGCAGCACAAGCCTGTCATGTGGAACACATGCATGTCGGCGTGCAGTGCGGGCCTGTCTCGTGGAACTAGTGGATGTAAAGAGTTTTCACTCTTTTTTTTCTTTCTCAGTATCATTCATCTGAAAACTGTTTGCAACTTACATGATTTGGACTAAACAGCAGTGTGGCCACAAGTAAGCTACTTGTTAGTGAGGCTAATCGGAAAAAACAACTTCAATTTGCTAGGGGGCATAAAGATTGGACAGTGGAGCAATGGAAAAAGGTCATGTGGTCTGATAAGTCCAGATTTAGCCCATTCTAACGGGATTGGCGCGTCAGGGTAAGAAGGGAAGCGCATGAAGCAATGCACCTGTCATGCATAGTGCCCACTGCACAAGTCTCTGGAGGCAGTGTTATGATCTGGGGTTGCTTCAGTTGGTCAGGTCTAGGCGCAGCAACGTCATGAGGCAATAAAATGAAGTCAGCTGACTACCTGAATGTACTGAATGACCAGGTTATCCCATCAATGGAGTTTTTCTTCCCTGATGGCACGGGCATTTTCCAGGACGACAATGCCAAGATTCATCGGACTCAAATTGTGAAAGAGTGGTTCAGAGAGCATGAGGAATCATGTAATGACCTTAACCCCATTGAAAGACTTTGGGATGTGCTGGAGAAGATTTTACGGAGTGGTTCAACTCTCCCGTCATCAATACAAGATCTCGGCCAAAAATTACTGTAACTCTGAATGGAAATAAATTTTGTGACATTGCATAAGTTTGTTTAAACAATGCCATGACGAATGTGCGCCGTTGTTTGGGCCAGGCAGTGTAGAATTCAACTGATGTGTGCATGTAATGTGCCATATTTAAAAAATACAGTACAAGTAGTTTCTCTAAAGCAGCTTGAATATAAAAAATATGCAGTAAGCAAAAACTTCAAATGCAATTGATGCTATAGGAGCTATTGTATAACAGTTTTCTTGCAGCTAGCATATCTAATAAGTATAAATTATTTTAATTTATTAAAACTTAATATCCAGTGACTGATAGGACAGCTTTCCAATAGTATTACACCAGGAATGACAGCTACAAAAAAAATGATATCAGTCCTTATTGTTAAAAGTTTAATGAATACCAATTAGCTTTCAGCCTCTAATTGATTCAATTAGCCCATCATTACAATTTACAATCACAAATTCCATTAATTAGTGCAAAAGCAGTTGCACCTCCATATATATCTTGTGTGTTGTTCATCATAAACTTAGCTTGTAACTGCTGCCCATTGCACAGGGCAACTTTTGACATGGCGATGAATACTTTATAATGATGGGGACTGCAGGCTGCTGAATGGACAGTGAGGGAATGTTACTTCCTACAAGAGAGACTGGGAATTACAGATTCATATGGTTTGATGTGTCTAGCTAGCAGGTTTCTGGGGAATGACACATACGCAGAGGAGACACAATAAAATAAACACGTTATTGCAATGTGAAAGAAACCGCAATTAGCTGGCAAAATCACATGGGTTTCTGTAAATCAGCGATATCTAACTGCTTTACAGTGGGGTTTGAAATATTATGGCCTCACATAAAAGGGATAGTTCACCCACAATTGAAAAGTGTCATTATTTACTCACCCTCATGTTGTTCCAAACGCATATGACTTACTCTCTTCTGCTGAACACAAAAGAAGTTACTGGCTCAGTCACAATTTACTTTGTCATTTTTTTCCCCATACAATGAAAGTGAATGGTAAATGAAACTGTCAGTCCCTCGTTTTGAGTCCCATACTAGAAAGAAATACAGGTTTACTTACATGAGGGTAAGTAAACTATGGCAGAATTTTCAATTTAGGTTGAAATATCCCTTTAAAGAATGCAGTAATTAGTTTTATGTATTAAAGAGAGGAGCGGTTTAATCCTCTGGTGGCTTTCGTGTGTGTTGTGTTAAATTTTACTGGGTTGGCAATTATAAACACCCATCCACCCACACATGTTCTCTCTCTCTCTCTCTCTCTCTCTCTCTCTCACTCTCTCTCTCTCTCTCTCTCTGTGTTTTTCTTTTCTCTCATGTTTTTTTTTCACCCCCACCTCCCCTGTCACCCTGTAGGAGGCACAGACCACTGTCATCCATAATGCAGTGGATGGGATTAAGGTACCCCCCCACCCTCACCCCCACAAACCCACTACCATCCATCCTGTTTGATCTACATCCCCACAATGCATTTCTGTAAATGTGACTATGGACTATGACATCATCTGCGTGTGTGTGTCTGTTGGCTGCATGCTTGACACTTTTGAAGTGTTCGCAATATTCTTTAGATACATGAATTAACACGAGTAAATTACTATACATATTTCTTAATGCCTTAATCTTATAGAAACGCATGTCATATCAAACAAAATTACAGAGTTGTGAGACTCTACTTCCTGCTTTTGTTCAGATGATTGCTATAATCTAAATTAACAGTATGTTTAAAGGGATGGTTCACACTAACATGAACTTTCATATTGTTCCAAACCTGTATGACTTGTTTTCATGAAATGAACACAGAAATGCAGAAAAAGGAGTTTTTAGGCAGTATGTTAGTCTCGTCACCATTCATTTAATTGCATATTAACTTCAGTTTCATTTTCCATACAAAGTGAATGGTAACTGAGGCTATTATTTTGCCTAATATCTCTTTTTTTATTACATGGAAGAAAAAAGTCTTACAGGTTTGGAACAACATGAGTGTGCATAAATAATGACAGAATTGTCATTTTTGGGTGACTATCCTTTTAATAGTTAATAGTAAATTTGTATTAATGATGTTGATGATGGGAAATGACAACTGACACATCAGATGTTTGTAGCATGAGGCGGTAGAGCAACTGTTGGTAATGTGTGTCATGATAAGAATATTTAACCTGCTGTATCAGGTCTCTGCTTTCCTTTCTTACTGAGATTGAGTGAAGTAGCGACCTCTTGTGATGGATAAGGAAATTGCAAAGTCATGTGTACCTGATTTCTACCTGTGTTGCAGATGCACAGATTCATATATATGGCATATATGTATAATGCAAAAATGTACCGCTATATAGAGACAAGTGAGCGTAGAAGCAAATAAGGCCACAAAACCATAATGTCACATGTCCCATTAATCCAGTCACACAAGTTTGAGTGTCCCAAATTATGCTCTATTTCCCCTCAGTAAATTGACTGTTAGACCAATGTGTGGGAAGCTGTCCATTTCTCCACTCTCGATGTTTTCCAGTTTCTTCAAACAGGTGTAACAATCTCTATAGTGCAGAGTAGATATAGAATGAAAGAACTAAAGCATATTCAGGAGCTTCTAATAATATCGGCCAACATATTGATGGCTGTAACGCAGTTCAATTGAAAGGAGGCGGCAAGAACTGGCTTGGCAATATAAATAATATTTTAATGATAAACTGAAACAAAATACACAAACACATGATGGACATGCCTGTAAACGATCTCTCTCTCCCGCACATCTTCCGCAGTCGGCCTTTATCCCTCTCAGAGGCTTGATTAGCCTGATAAGGGACCGGGTGTCTAGAATCACGACCCAGCCCCACCCTCCACCCTGCCACATTCCTCCCTCGTTCTCTCAGGCTGGGGAGCCCCTGGCATGACGTACACCCCCCCCCCCCCCCCCCCCCCCCCCCCCCCCTTTCCCTGGGGAAGGGCGTGCCTTCCGCCCCGTCTGCCAGCAGGTCATCCCCGTCTACCTGGATGAGGAATGGGACAAGGGGAGGGAAACAGAAATAATTAAATGGGGGGGGGGGGGGGTTCTACCTGTAACTGTGTAGTACCCCCCAAAAAACACTGTAAAATTTAAAAAGAGCGAAAAGACCAATGCAGAGCGACAGTGAGAGAGAGAGAGGAGAGAGAGATGAAAAAAAAAAAGAAACACCTACTCGCCGGTTCTCTGATTCACCGTCGCATGGTCCTCGATCACTCCTCCACCCTCTCAGGCACACAAACACACACATGACGGACATGTCCTTAAACTGTATCTCTCTACTGCACCATCCTCCGCAGTCGGCCTTTATCCCTCTCGGAGGCTTGATTAGCCTGATAAGGGACCGTGTGTCTAGAATCACGACCCGGCCCCGCCCTCCGCCCTGCCACAATGGCCTATTTACAGAAGGAGCTGTTGTCCTTGGTGATCTCTATGGTTACATTGTGATTGGTGCACTGTCCTGTTTCATCAGTCTGTCGATCTTCCTCCTATATAAGAAGTAGTGTTCAAATAAGTAGTAAGGTACAAGAGGCACTGCAATATTGGGGATATAGTTTTATGTAAAATATAGCTTTTATAAAACAGTTACTGTGTGATAAAACTTTAAGGACACACATTTTCAAATTCATTCAGTGTTGTCATTCACCAAAAAGAAGCCCCTGGTTTTTAAACTGATGTATCTGTTTTTAGTCCTTAAAGCAATAGTTCACTCAAAAATTGTATTTCTGTCATCATTAATTCTTCATGTTTTTCCAAACCTGTATGACTTTCTTCAGTGGAAAACAAGTTTCCTAACATGTTAGAAAAGAATGTCTCAGTCACCATTCGCTTTCATTTAATGTTAAAGGGATGCAATAAAATTGAGTAGTGACTGTGGCTGTCAGTCCCTAACATTCTGCCCAACATCTCCTTTTGTGTTGTACTGAGAAAGTCAATACAGGTCTGGAACAACATACTAAGGTGTGTGTGTGTGTATGTATGTCTTTGTGTGTGAGGAATTTGGCACGAGTTGGTGTTCTTTCAGCAAAATGTTAATGTATTGTCTAACTGCCATCTGTGGTCTGTCTGAATATTTTATGTAGGAGTCGTCAGACAGCAGTAACGCCACAGTTGAGGATGAAGAAATGAAAGGTAAGAATCAGCGATCCATCATTCTCCTTGAGCTAAATGTACAGCAATATTATGGTAGTAGCTCACACTGATTCTT
Organism: Moxostoma hubbsi; assembly: GCA_032164185.1. NCBI lineage: Eukaryota > Metazoa > Chordata > Actinopteri > Cypriniformes > Catostomidae > Moxostoma > Moxostoma hubbsi. The sequence goes on from JAVLUX010000215.1 coordinate 10,106,622, forward strand.
CAGTCATGGCTATTGTCTGCCCCTGTATAAGATTTTAAAGAAAAATAAATAAAGGGGATACAATAGTAGCTTTAAATAGTTTTGTTGTATCTCTGTAATAATTTTTTCTAATCATTTTTAAATGTGTTTTTATGGAAAAAAGTTCCCAGAAGTTCTCAGAAGCTTGCCCCCTACTTAAACTTCCTCTCTTTAATACATTTCACCTTAATAGAAAAACATATTTTGAATTTATTTTGGTATTAATTTGTACAATTTTAATTTGAGCTGTCCCTGTCCTTACTGCTGTCATTACCAGAATGCCAATGTTAGAGTATTTTTTTATGGAAAACATATGTAAACTGGCAGCCAGAAGTTTGGAATAATGTGCATATTTTACTCTTATGAAAAGGAATTGGTACTTTTATTCTCCAAAGTGGCATTCAGCTGATCACAATGTATAGTCAGAACATTAATAATAATAATATTGTAAATGTATAATTCAAATTGAAAAAAAAAAAAAAATTCTTCAAAGAGTTCTCATCAAATAATGCTCCATGTGCAGCAATGACAGTTTGCAGATCCTTGATATCCTAGCAGTCAGTTTGTCCAGACACTCAGGTGACATTTCACCCCACTCTTCCTGCAGCACTTGCCATAGATGTGGCTGTCTCATCGGACTCTTCTCATACACCTTACAGTCTAGCTGATCCCACAAAAGTTCAATGGGATTAAGATCCATAACACTCTTTTCCAATTCTCTGTTGCCCAGTGACTGTTTCTTTGCCCACTCTAAACTGTTCTTTGTGATTTTCTGTTTCAAAAGTCTCTTTTCTTTGCAATTGGCTCCGTGCACAATATGGCGACCGTTGACGTTCGAAACTTGAGTGTGTGGGCCAGTACTTCCGGTGAAAACTTCCGGTTATCTGACAGAGAGCGGGAGACAACGAGACAACAACGACCGAGTTCCATTACCACAGAGATTTTTCTGAATGAGTGTTTTTAATATTCAAAAGAGGCGACTTGCCTTTCAGAGGGTGACAACCTCAACACTTCATTGTTGTGTGCCATTATGTACGGTTTCGTCGAGATACAACAAAGAAGTCAGCTTTCATGCATTCCCCGTTGACGCTGCGGTACGGGCTGAGTGGATGCAAATGAAAATAAAAATGCACCAGAGATGTCATTAGAAAATGTAGAATTTAATAAGGAAATACTGAACAACACTTATTCAATCATACAATATCAACAATCCACAAAGCTTTTTACAATCGGGCTCTCATTTCAATCAGTAAAAAAGGTATGGTCTCAGGTCAATTTTAGGCCTGCATTAGTGACATTAGCTCTAGTTTTAGAGATTTGTTAATTGTTCAATCGGCGTTGAGATTTCATTGTTCAGTTTATCACTTCAGGTTAAAGATAAAAAATAAAAACCTATTACTAGTTCAGGCTTTGTACAGATTTGTAAAGATGAACAATAAAAACCTAATATTTAGTTCAGGCTTTGTACAGATTTGTAAAGATGAACAATAAAAATCTAATATTTAGTTCAGGCTTTGTACAGATTTGTAAAGATAAAAAATAAAAACCTATTACTAGTTCAGGCTTTGTACAGATTTGTAAAGATGAACAATAAAAATCTAATATTTAGTTCAGGCTTTGTACAGATTTGTAAAGATGAACAATAAAAATCTAATATTTAGTTCAGGCTTTGTACAGATTTGTAAAGATGAACAATAAAACAAGAACATTTATCAACTGATTGAAACAGAACTGATTAAATGAAACATTGATTTTTTTAAAAGATCAGATCAAGTAATGATAGAAAAAGAAATAATCCCCCCTCTCCCTTATAACCCTAGCGACCTCTGCATCCTTGTAAATTCTTTGTACAAGAAGGTCTTCCTCTGCAAAAACCACAAAATCACACCACTGCATTCCGGTGATAAGCAGCTGGCCTTGCACCTGCCAATAGTAGCTGTGACCTGGCTTCAGGCGCAAGGCGCCACTCTGCATGTGCAGGTACCCGCAGTCGACATAGCTCTTCACGTTGGGGCACTTCACCTCCACCAGCCCGAATGGTGGTGCCTCCGTCGGATCAAATACAACACCATCTGGAGAGGATCCGAGCCAGGGAGCATCTGGATGGATGACAAATCCTGATGGCCAGTAGTTGACATTTTTAATGTGGGAATATTCCTGAATAGCTACTGGCTCCAGTGCCAGTCCTCTCTTCATCAAGGCTGTCTGAACCCCACCTTTGCGGATGCGTTCTGCACGGTTCTCTGCAGAGCTGTGACCTCGGACATGACACACCTCCCGGAACCTGGAAGAAGTGAGCCTCATCTTCCTCAGGCTGTGCCACTCTGCGCTGCCACTCTGTTCCCTCGTGGCCATCTCGATGGATCTTGCCATGTCGAAAGTGATGTTAAGCAACATTACATTTAGGTGTTGTTGGTGAGTGCACACAAAGGAACATGTGGTTGGGTCCAGCCTGTGACCATCTAACGGCAGGGGTGGTGGAGGGGGTGCGCCTGGGTGCTGGATGATTACCCTACTCACTGGCACTGGGTGCTGGTATGAAATAGGGCTGCCTTCTTGAACCGTCCCAAAGGCTGAATCAACGAGGGGAACATCACTACTTATGGAGAGTGTGGTAATTAGCGGAGCAAGGTCTGCCGTGAAGTCCTGGTATGCCTCGTCAACCTTCAGGACATCTGGGTCTGGCAAGTCCCCCCGCACTGCTTTGTAGCGCTTGCTCCTTTGAAAACAGTTAAGTCATAATTAGGAAAAAAAGAAACAATAACTCTTAAAAAAAAAAAGAATCTGACATTGACTTAAATATTGACGATTAACGTCTGGAAACAGATTGTTATAATCGACATTGCGATACTGGTGAGACAACGTCGATATACGATAATATCGTCATATCGCCCAGTCCTACTTGACAGTGAATATTACCTTACACCATCAGCAGCTGTGTACTGTCTTGACTTGGGTTTTGTTGAGAGGAATACCATGTTACCCACTCTACCTGGTTTCACACCCTATCAAGTAAACAAATAAAACAAACAAACTAAACTTATGGACAGAAGTTGGTTAGCCACCATAACATACCATCACAAACTAACCACACTGATACACCAGACAGACTTCACAAGTTTATCCAATCCCTTCTTAATGCAATTGGCAGAGCTACCATAGCTAACTGTAATGATGTGGTAATGATGTGCTTGTTTTGTCTTCATTGTGCATTTTAAACAAGGTGGGTAGTGTTTATATCCAATTTAAAAAATAAATGAAACATCAACAATTTGTGATTAGCCTAAGTTCTTAATACTTACCAGTTTTCGTGGTTTATGCCATCGCTGCTCAGTTTCTGTGCAGGTGAGGACAGGCGGTACTGCTTTCAGTTGCAACATAGAGTATTTTGTTGTCTGATACAGTAGTGCAACACTGTGGTTGCAGAGAGCGGTTCCAGCCACACAGGAGCACTCAGCCAAAGCAATTTCAATTGGTGAGCTGTCCTCAAACATAATCTAAAAATAAAACATGATTTTAGTATTACAGTTAGACTAAGTCATTAGATAACAACTATAAAAAAAAACAATAAACCAGAACAAATAAGCCAGCCTCACTAGTATCTTAAAATATTTTCTTTCTATTATAATACAGTTAGAACAACAGTGTTAGTAAAGTGTTGAACAGGTTAGTATAGCCTAGATTGAGGGTACAAAAGCAGCTCTTACCTCACACTGAACTAATGTACCCATAATGAACAGGCCTATGCTCCAAAGAACGGGAGCAGTAACGACCAGTTTCTGGGGTATTCATGAAAGTACAGTTCAGGTTTAAATCAAATAGTTTTATTATTGTTATTCTACATCCACATCACCAACTATAGCCACAAAAATACCCCAAAATCTGACTTGAACTGGTTTAACACATTTTTTCCGCCCTACTCTGAGGTCGTGAGGCTTCTCATGCTTCCTCATGGACCTATAACACACAGCCCTGACAGTCACCCTCCCTGCAGGATCTTTGTTTGACACTATGGGAATTCAACATCATTCATGCAATGTTAGACAAAACACACTGGACTTCTTTTCAACCTGGTACAAATCTTTTTTGTAATTGTTCTACACATTGTCAAATAAATAATCAGAAAATACTGTAGTTTATTAAGGTTAAATATAGCTAACCACTCTTCCTATAAAAAATGGCGGTAAGCACATTTACATTCTCATTTTAAGTTGTGCTCGGAGTAAACGTGGTTTGATTTGTTAATGTATTAGGCTAACTAACATGAACCATGAGCAATACATTTGTTACTGTGTATTAATCTTTATTAATCTTAGTTCCTAAAAATACAGCTGTTCATTGTTTGTTCATGTTACTTTACAGTGCATTAACTAAATTCTCAATTGATGTTGGTTAGTGCGCGAGGGATCAAGAGAGAGCGAGACAGTTTGAAGGCGATGAGAGTGCGCGGGCGGGGCTCTCTCTCTGCTCGTTCTCTCATGCGCGCCTTTTCAGGGTGCTGAGTTTTTGTTTTTAACTGAAAAACGTTAAAACATTTGATAATTCTACAAAATCTAAAATCTCTACAGGAAAACTGACCTAAATGTTTGCTACATAGCTCCTGCTAGCTAGTTAGCGATACCACAATGTGAATGTGTTTTGCTGTCAATTTCAAACTTACCTTCATAGTTGTCAATAAAACTTGAAAGGTACATCTTGTACCCCTTTTCCCGTTTACTCCGGGGGGCAGAGCATCCCTTTCGGACAAGTCTGTGGACGTCTGATATGGTTAGCTTGGGCAGATCTTGGAGACATCTTGTGTAAAACATCGCCATCTTACCGGAAGTATTGACCCACACACTCGAGGGTGCGGAAGTAGAACGGAAGTAGAGTCTTGCACCGAGCCCATTCTTCCCATAAGGCCTGCACCCTACTGTTGTACATGAAATTGGTGTTGAGTGGGTAGAATTCAATGAAGCTGTCAGCTGAGGATATGCGAGGTGTCAATTTCTCAAACTAGAGACTCTGATGTACTTATCCTCTTGTTTAGTTTTACATCTGGCCTTCCACATCTCTTTCTGTCCTTTTTAGAGCCAGTTGTCCTTTGTCTTTGAAGACTGTAGTGTACACCTTTGTATGGAATCTTCAGTTTTTTGGCATTTTCGAGCATTGTATAGCTTTCAATCCTCAAAACAACAATTGACTGAGAGTTTCTAGAGAAAGCTGTTTCTTTTTTTTTGCCATTTTTTTTAACCCAATATTGACCTTAAGACAAGCCAGACTATTTCATACTGTGACAACTCAAAAACAATCACAAAGGCAAAGGTAAGCTTCATTTAATGAACCAAATAGCTTTTCAGTTTGATAAAATGTCATTAATTTTTTTAGTACCAAATTAGCAATTTAGCATGATTACTCAAGGATAAGGTGTTGAGTGATGGCTGTTGGAAATGGGGCCTGTCTAGATATAATCAAAAATGACTTTTTTCAAATAGTGATGGTGCTGTTTTTCATGATATCAGTAATGTCATGACTATACTTTGTGATCAGTTAAATTCCACTTTGGTGAGTTAAAGTACCAATTTCCTTCTGAAACAGCCAAATCTGAACATTATTCCAAACTTTTTGCTGCCAGTGTACATATAATCACATGGTGTGCCGATGAATTAATCGAATTATTCACAATTAATCACAAATATAAATATCTGCTGAGAAAGCCCCTCAAATAAAAATTATTAAATATATAAAGATGACATAATTATAAATATTTATATTTTATTAATTACAAATAATATGTATATATATGTGTGTGTGTGTGTGTGTGTGTGTGTGTGTGTGTGTATTATATAAAAAAAATTATATTCAGATAATTAAAATGCATTGAATTATTGTGGCAGAGTAGTTAAGCACTGATAAGACTATGCATAAAGTGGCTTTAGAATCCATGTATTGTTTATTTTCATATTATTAAAAATAAACCAATCATTGGCCTACAGTTCACAGCAATCCATATTGTAATTGAATTTGTCAATCAGTCTGACATTTATTATGAGGGCTTGTCTAAGGTCCCGTCAATGTACACCTGCATCAGACAGATGCTTTTAGAGCGTCTCACTTTGGTTGCGTCGCGCCATAAACCTACCATTTTTAGGGTCGCTGTGTCAAGTTACACATAGTTTAATGCTTAGAAAAACACGTCTTAAGAGCCCTAAATTCAGATTTGTGCTTCATCAAGTTTTGTTTTGAATGCAAGTGTGCCTCCTTGTTTAGTGCAGTCTGCTGAAACTTTTCTCCATAAACTGAAACGGCATTACCATCACACACCCTACAATAAAATCCAGAAAGCTGATCACGGTCATGATCAGATCTTTATTCCAGGACATGTGATAAATGTTTTAAAATAGATGACACATATCTTCATAACAGACGTTTCTAACAAAAGCTTTTAAGGATTCAAAAATTACCCTTATATAAAATGACCCATACACAGATCTTTAAATGGTCATGGTCCCTTAATGTTAACCTGGGCAATTTCTGTGCGCTTCTGGGCTCATAAACTGTGCTCTGGATTGATGTCACTCCTACTATCTGTGTCTGTGTCAGATCTCTCTACCCCAGAAGGCAAGGGCATCTTGTGATAAAATTAACCTCTGCGAGAAACAGAGACTGACTATTTTAGAGCATGTGTTTGTGAGTGTATGTGAGGAGAGACTTGCCGGCAAATTTCTGGGCAGACCGTGTGCATGACAGGAGCATGATGACTTCTTTAGTGATCAAACAAAAGATACGGTGAGAAGGGTGCGTGTGTCGTTCTTTTAGGTGGTGTTAGGAAATATCTGGCTGCCTGCGAAATAGTTGTGATGAATTATTGTGAGACAGCTGTGGCATTGGGTTAGCTTTATAACTGCCAATGTGGTACCTCTACTTGAAGGAATTCAGTTTTAATAACAGTTATTGGAATAGAGGCAGTGTATGGAATGTCTGTGAAAACCAGTCATTTTAGTGGTTGGGATGTTTATTCATACGGCAGGGTTAAGTTTAACTTTTTAATGTGCTGAGAAGCAACATGCTGTTATCTGAAACCTTTTCATGATCCTCATGTTATTCATTTTTCTCATTCATTATACATTTTTTTCTTTATTCAGGCTTTGGTCAATGTTGTTCAATTGCATTATTTTCCATTAGTCAATGTACTGTTTGATTAAAAGAATGTTCAGTACAAGTTGAGCTGAATGAATGGCACTTATGATATACTGATATATTACAAAATGTTTTTTTTTTTTTACTTTGTTCCTTGTTGACTTGTTTGTAAAAACAAAACAAAATATTGCATTTATGTTAATGCACTTATGGATGTCAATGCTAAAGTCTTGAAAGTCGAATTATTAGCAAATCTAAGCATTCACAAAATTACAATTTCTGACATGCTGTACTCATGAATATGCCAGCTTGGTTTTAAAAATATAACAGTACATGTATATGAATTGTAAGGATTCTATTTTCAAGAGTCATTAAAGTTGTAGAGTTGTGTTTACAAAGTTCCGGATTAATACATCGAGCGGTTTTGAGGATAAAATTGTTGCTGGATTTGTCAAAGTTTGCCATGTGTGTGACATCAAATCTTTTAAAGACATTCAGAGTTTCGTTTGAGGGACTAAATAACAAGTAAAGCAGATATCCACAAGCAGAACTGCATATTCTGCTTTGTTTTCTTAGTTTTGTCTGTGAATTTAGCTTAAATGCAGTCCAGACATTTACCGATTTAGTCAAAGGTATGACTAAGGCAAGACGACTTACTGACCTTGTCTGTTCAAAGTTATATCCACTGTTTAATCTCATGACAATGTAAGGTCTGTAAACCTGAAAACTTGAGCATGATACTCACAAGAATACCAGAAATGGACCACCATCTACAGCAGTTACATCAGCATTGACATATGAAAGCATAACCAAAAGTTAATTCACATAAAACTGTAGTTTAATCGCTATTACTAGGACTATTTGGCTTTACAGCTCAAAACTCCAATTTTTTTGTATGGAAGTGGTTCTAAATGCTGTTAAATGCCCCCATAGACTTCTATTTTAAGAGAATTAATGTAAATACAATGAGCTGTATTAGAAATTACGAGTCAAAATTATTGTCTTTGTGAATTGACAGCATCTGTAGGATAGAGCCATACTTGTTTTGAACCATATCCTTTCATAAATTTCTAACCATTATTTTCTCAAACGCAAAGACTTCAATGTAGAAAATGCACAAATGAAATGAAACCACAATTCACATGAAGATGCAAAGACGTCTGGCTCTTTCTAGGAGTGGAGTGGCGGCAAAATCTTTAAAATAGGATTGAGCAATTGATGTCCGTTTGACCCATGCTTTCTGTCTCCCATCTCTCTCTCTCTCTCTCTCGCTCTGTGTGCTGTTGGGGTGGGCATGTCACAGGAAAGGTTGTAGATAACAATTCAGTTCAGTCAAACCCCAGTACCCAGCCTGAACCCACCCACACACCTTCAGGCCCCTCTCCCACTGTCTTCCGTAAGTGCCATCTGACTGTCATGATCTCATGCATTTCACCCGCTGTCAAGTTGTCCCCTTGTGTATGCATGTATTTATGTAAATCAGATTAGCACTGTGCACCAAAAAATCTCTATAAGAGTCTATTAACTGACTAAATATGTTCATGGGGATTACCCAGTCATAATTTTCCTAAAGGCCACAGGATTAATACCACTCCCTGTTCTCACTGGTTAACAGATGAGTAATTGTTTTTAATCAAATCTAATAATTTTGGTTTTCTATAATGACCAATTAACCAGTCTCTGGTTGTTTTTCTGTATTTATTTATAGTTATTCACACCAAAATGAAATTTTTGTCATCATTTACCCACTCTTAACTTATAAGAATTGAAAGCATATAGTGACCACGGCCTGACAAAAATAAAATTCATAAAATAAAATTAGTCCATATGACTCGTATGCTATATTCCATGGCTTCTGAAGACAAAAAGCACTCAAAATCTTTCTCTTCATCACATAAAAAAGGCAGTGAGAGAATAATGGGTTAAATGCTGACGAATTATTATTTTTGGGTGAACTATTTCATTAATGCCACCACAAACAGGATGGATATCCCTGCCCCCCTTGTATTCTCTTTTAAGCTTTATTCCACTCTGTTATTTTTGTCCTGCTTGATTTTGGCCCAACAGCTGCCACAAAGTTCACTGATCTACTGGGTGTGGTACGCCGGGGTTCAGTGCCCACATCTGATGCTGAGGGGGGAAGCACTACCACTCCATCTGTTGTGTCTGCCCCCTCCACTCCCCAAAACCCCAACATTCCCATACAAAGTAAGTCCTTGTAGGACCAATATACATGCAACAAGGGTCAGACAATTTGGGGGGGAATTCACAAAGAATGAATTGCACCTGGTAAAAGCAGTGTTTATTTGCATGTGCTGTGTGTGCTGGTTCAGCATCAATCTACAATTGTGATAGAGACACCTGAATGATCTCTTTGACATGCCAAAAGTGCACTTGACTTCATCCAGCATCTGAATTCAGTTTTATGCAAAAGTTTGGGCACCCCTGATAATTATCATAATTTCAGTTTATAATCTGCTGGTCTTTTGAAGCAGCAATTTCATTTGGATATAATTTATACCTTATGGAAAGAGTAACATTTCAGTTCTGAAATAACATTTATTGAATCAACAGAAACAACGCAATGTGATAATCATAACAAAAACAGAAAGGTGCAAAAATATGGGCACCTCAATTGAATTATGCCTCCTTTTGTTGAAATAACAGCCTGTAGTCACTTCTTATAGCCACTGATAAATCCCTGAATACTGGCTGCAGGTATTTTGGACCATTCTTCCTTACAAAATGTCTCCAGTTCAGTCAGCTTTGATGGGTTTTCGAGCGTGGACAGCACGCTTCAAATCATTCCATAGATTTTCGATGATTTTCAAGTCTGGGGACTCGGATGGCCATTCTAGAACATTGTATCTGTGTCTGTACATGAATTCCTTGTTAGATTTGGAACAATGCTTTGGATCATTGTCCTGCTGAAACCACCAACCCAACTTCAACGTCTTGACTGATTCTTGAACATTCTTAAGAATCTGCTGATACTGGGTGGAATCCATGCAACCCTCAACTTTGACAAGATTTCCAGTAGCTGTGCTTGCCACACAGCCCCATAGCATGATGGACCGTCCACCAAATTTTACAGTAGGGAGTAGGTTCTTTTCCTGGAACGCTGTGTTCTTTTTCTGCCATACAAAGCGCTTATGGTTGTGACCAAATAACTATTTTAGTTTCATCTGTCCATAGCACATTATTCCTAAATAATTCTGTCTTGTCCAGATGAGCCTTTGCATACCTCAAACGACTCTGCTTGTTGGCAGTACGCAGAAAAGGCTTTTTCCGCATCACCCTTCCATTGAACTGTTCCTTGGCAAGGTGCGCTGGACTGTGGAACATTGTACAACGACACCATCAGCAGCCAGATGTTTGTGGAGCTCTTTGGAGGTGGTCTGGGATTTGTCTGTGACCATTCTAACCATTCTTCTATATTTCTGACTGTGGAGACAGAGACCTCAAACCATTCTCAAACCATCCTCCTTATTCATATTGATGAATTATCCTAGTTTTTAAGCCATTAGGGAGTTATTTTGAGGTTTCCATGTTGCTACTTTCCAGTAGAGAATCAAAGAGAAGCACAACTAACAATTAGCTACCTTGAATACCCTTTTTCATGATTGGTTGCATCTGTGTTTTCAGTCTAATGTTCATTGAGCCAATCAAATCAGTTTTGTTTTGCAGTCAATCAGCATTAAGTGACTACAGGTATTCAAATCAACACAATTGAAAGGTTGGCCAAACCTTTGCACAGCCTATTTTCACATGTATTATAACTCAATACTGCTACACTAAGAATTTTTGTCTGAAAAACATGACATTATCCAGCTTTCTCTGAAACTGGATGGCATATCACTATGATCTTTTCTTAAAAAGACAGAGCAAATTATCATGCAGCCTCAGAGGGGTGCCCAAACTTTTGCATACAAATGTATATGCTTTGTTATAGCACTTCCCAATCATTTCATTATCAATTGTTGAATCCCTGCTGTCATGGTCAATAGAAAATGGATACAAGCATCTCTTTTAAATGAAATTCAGATTACAGCCTGCTTTTCTCAGGCAGTAAAAGCGCTATGTTATTTGCGACTGGCAAATGGCAGTTTTGTGAATGAAGCACAGTCTACTGTATAATGAGCCTTATTTAAATATAAAGGAGTCATGTTTGCACAAAGTGACAATTACTTAATGCAGGGCGATATGATGATATACAGTGCATTCAGAAAGTATTCAGACTACTTAATTTTTTTTTCACATTTTGTTATTTTGCAGCCTTATGCAAAAATGCTTTAAATTATTATTTTCACATCAATCTACATTCCATACCCAATAATGACAAAGCAAAAACCAGGTATTTGATATCTTTGCAAATTTATTGGGGTATGATGCGACAAGTTTGCACACCTGGATTTGGGGATTTTCTGCCTTTCTTCTCTGCAGATCTTCTCAAGCTCTGTCAGAACGGTGGTGGACAGCCATATTCAGGTGTCTCCAGAGATATTTGATTGGGTTCAAGTCGGCTCTGCTGGGCCACTCGAGGATATTCACAGTCTGAGAGTCCTTTAGGTGCTTATTTTGTGTCATGCACTAAGGAGAGGCTTCCGTCTGGCCAATCTGCCATAAAGCCTAGATTGGTGGAGTGTAGCAGTGATGGTTGTCCTTCTGCAAGTTTCTATCATATCCACACATGATCTCTGTAGCTCATAGCGAATGACCATCGAGTTCTTGATCACCTCTCTTACTAAGGTCTTTCTCCCCTGATTGCTCAGTTTTGGCCGGGTGGCCAGCTTTAGGAAGAGTCCTGGTTGTTCCAAACTTCCATTTAAGAATTATTGAGGCCACTCTTGGGAACCTTCAATGCTGCCTAAACTTTTTGTAGCCTTCCCCAGATCTGTGCACTTCCATTGACCTCATGGCTTGGATTTTGCTCAGATATGCATTTTCAGCTGTGAGAGCTTATACAGACAGGTGTGTGCCTTTCCAAATCATCTCCAATCAATTGAATTTGCCACAGGTGTACTTCAGTCAATGTGTAGAAACATCTCAAAGAAGATCCAGAGAAATGGGATGCATCTGAGCTAAATTTCAAGTGTCATAGCAAAGGGTCTGAATACTTAGTCAATGTGATATTTCAGTTTTTTTCTTTTTAATAAGTTTGCATATTTATCAAAAATCTGATTTTGCTTTGTCATTATGGGGTATGATGAGTAGATTGATGTGAATTTTTTTTTTAAAGCATTTTAGCATAAGGCTGCAACATAACACAATGTGTAAAAAATGAAGGGGTCTGAATACTTTCTCAATGCAATGTATATCGTGGCAACGATATAAAGCATCAATCGTCAGATATTTTGCTATATTTGCAAATGGTTGTAGGGGAGGGGTTAAAAAAACTAAAGCAGACATGCGACAAAGCGACTTGATCTCATTCCTTTTCAATGTGAGTTGGCTACTTCCGGCAATACAAGCGACAGGGAAACTCTGTCTAGATGTGGACGTGTCCAGTGACTTGAGAAAGTTGAGAAGTTTAATTTTATGCAAATTAGGAGCGATTTTTGGGAGTGACAACCAATAGGAGAGTGAAGAGTGTTTCAGTGGAGCTCACGTCATCCATCTTCTGTGTGATACTGGAGTCGAGTGCAGGAAAGGAAGAGAAGTTAAAGTTTATGTGAGCTGTTTCTGTTTCTCTTCTGTATGATTCGTCTGCAACAACATGGATGAAATAAAATAAAAATTGCATGGAAAAGAAATTATCCCAGCAGTCTGAGTGAGTTTGATTCCTACATTGTTAGGTTGTTCATCTTGTTTATCATATAATGCAAAGAGGACTGCTGCAGTTTATATAAAAACACTCTTCCCTACAGAATCTTAATTTTAACTTCATTTCAACTTTGAAATTCAAATTCGAATCATATCTTAATTTTACCAGCAAATATGTCTAATTTTTATGATTTTCAAGAGATATGGCCAGACGTGCAGTCCACTAATAACTTTAGAGCGACAGCAGTCGGAACAGCCACTAGCGTTTTCACAGTACATGGACGAGCGACATGAAGTGATAAAGTCGCTGCATCTCTGTAAGGAGCTTAAGAGGAATTGTGATATCAGCCATCATTTTAGAGGCAGAATTATTTTTATTTTTTTAATAAGGTGAATCCTGCACATAAGACAAGAAACATGTATTTTAGACCCCATGAAATCAGAATTGGAGTTTTAGTTCATGTTGATTAGCTTTGAGGCCATCTTTCTTGCAAGTCAGTCCACTCGGCGGCCATCTCTTTGACAACTATTTTTCTATGTAAACAAGCAGCAAACAAGAGCAGTGCTTATCTACTTGAATGGGGAAAGACCGAAATCTCCAAAATGGTTAGTAAAGATTACGATCTAAGAATATTTCAAATCAGCAGTAAATTCTGACAACACTAAAATCATAAATTGTTCTTCTTTACCTCAGATTACGATAAAATTGTAATGTTCCTGCCTTGTATGGCTAATGCGCAAGCACATTCTTGAATTGATTGACAGGAGATGTCTGTATCTAAAAGGTGATTGGCTCTTTTACTTGTAAGGCGGGACTTCCTTTCTACATCCGTTGACCGTTCCAATTTCTCCCATTCTTTGTAATAGAAGTGGCCCGTCTCTATTTAATAGTTTGATGTAGTCCTGAAAGTTGATAAAATGATCTTTTAGCATATAAATGATAGTCTTCCTCCTGCAATAAAATGGACCAAAATATTGATGATTTATCTTGCATTCTTCACATTTTGTTCTAATTAAATGATTAGAATGTCCCTCCCCTAATTCCATCTGCCAATGACTAGCAATAGCAAAGTTGCAAATCACGGTACATGGCTATGACATAGCTAAATCCTATCAATGGGACTAGCCTATCGATATGTCCCGTCCCAACTTCCTGTTTCAATAGAAAACACATCATCACAGGAAAGTAGGGTCAAATTTTATTTCATGTTGACTTTAAAGAAAATTGTCTTCATCAACAAGACAAGTAATCTTTCATCAAATCTTCATCAATAGCAATTCTCTAATGCTTTTGCTTTGACATACTCATCGCCCATGCTTAATTCATTGTCCAGCAAGTAGCTGTTCATCCATGTTCATCATCTTTTTTCCGTTCTTCTGTTTCGGTAATTATTCATCGCCAAACTCCAGTGTCACGTTTGACTGATCTTGTGAGTAGTGTGCGCAGAAGTTCAGCCCCCCAGACAGACAATGAATCATCAGCGCACAGCAGACCCCTTACTGCCCCTGGCCCTGTATCTGACCCATCCTACCCCTCCCCTTCCCAACAATCTTCCAGACCCCAGCCATCAGCACATTGTGAGTACAGTATGCAATGTCAGCATTTCTGCTAGCATTATTGGCACAAAAGCATGAGGTTTATTATCCTAGGAGTGACCTGTAGAAAGGCGGCAATGATGCTAGTGGACTAACAAGTGTACAGTGTGTAATGTTTGTGCCACTAGCACCACCAAATGTAATTGTGAAAATAATGACTGTTTTCAAACAAGTTTCTGAAAATCTGATGTCTTTGAATTTTGCGGCATGTGGTGATTGAATTGTATTTTAACCTTCAGTTATTTGAAGTGTGGTTTCATAGGCCTGTGACTAACAGAACTGGAAAGGAAGCGATGTGTGTGAGGGCAAGTAGTATAGATGGCTGAAATCTGGGTGATGTTCAGACAATCTGTTTTTTTATTCGCGTGCTCTTGCCTTGTTTAATGCTGCAGCTTGTGTGAATTCATGCAAAACGGCACAGATATTAGAAATAAATAAACTGCAGACCAAGTGTTTGTGTGCTTTAAAATATGTAACTTGGCATACCATTAATGGTCTTTCTGTATGTAGATGAATACTGTGAGTTTTTTTTAAGTTGACTTCTTTTTTACACTTCCATAGCACGCAAACAGGAGATAATCAAAATCACTGAACAACTAATTGAGGCCATCAACAATGGTGACTTTGAAGCCTATGCGTAAGTCACTTGTGTGTGTGCATCTAATTGTGAAATTGGGAGGTTTTTTTAACCCAAATAGAGAGTAAATAAATAATGTGATACTAAAACTTGGCTTCAATTCTTTCTAGTAAAATCTGTGACCCTGGACTCACCTGTTTTGAGCCAGAGGCCTTGGGAAACCTGGTGGAGGGCATGGACTTCCACAGATTTTACTTTGAAAACTGTGAGTGGCGTAGAAATAGTAAATTACAGACACAGTATCTTAACTTCAGAACCAGAATGTTTTATTATTCCTTCAGAACCTCAAATAGAGTATTCAGTTATTCTGTTTGCTTTTTTCTTTTTCCATATGCAATTAAATTTTTGTCTTGATCACTGATATACACTCACTAAGCACTGTATTAGGAATGCCTGTACACCTACGATGTTCACGTCAACCATCAGAATGGGGAAAAATGTGATCTCTGTGATTTTGACCGTGGCATGATTGTTGGTGACTGGCTGGTTTGAGTATTTCTGTAACTACTGATCTCCTGGGATTTTCGTGCACAAAAGCCTCTAGTCTAGAGTTTACTCAGAATGGTGTCAAAAACAAGAAACTTCCAGTGAGTGGTAGTTCTGCAGACGGAAATGCCTTGTTGATGAGAGAGGTCAACAGAGAATGGTCAGACTGGTTCGATCTGACAGAAAGACTATGGTAACTCAGATAAGCCCTCTGTATAATTGTAGCGAGCGGAATGGCATCTCAGAATGCACAACATGTCAAACTTTGAGGCGGATGGGCTACAATAGCAGAAGACTACATTGGACACTTTATTAGGACCATAATGTTCATAATAAAGTGCTTAGTGAGTGTATTTACAAGTTGAAAATGCTTATAGACAGATATTGCTGTTAGTTTGAATTTATGTATTCCCCAAAAACATTACAAGTTACTGTTGGTACATGGCAGTGTTTTTTACATATATTATGTCTGTATAGTAGAACTTCATAGATATTACCCTGTATTTATATTCTGATATCCTGATAACTGTCTCGTGCCATTCCAGTGCTGTCTAAGAATAGCAAGCCCATTCACACCACCATCCTGAACCCTCATGTTCACCTGATCGGAGAGGATGCAGCCTGCATCGCCTACATCCGGCTCACACAGTACGTGGATGTGCAGGGCCGGCCGCGCAGCAGTCAATCAGAAGAGACGAGGGTGTGGCATCGCCGGGACTCCAAATGGCAGAATGTCCATTTCCACTGTTCAGGAGCTCCTGCCGCCCCTCTGCAGTGAAGGTACATCCCAGGAAGATAAACATTAATTTAATGCACATTAACCTATAGAGGGGCGTATTGTCATTGTATGCGGTGACTTGTCTTAATGGAAATCTGCCGTTTATTGACACCGATTTGAGAAGAACAATTTGATTAATTATAAATTGCTTTAAAAGTGCAAAAAGCCATATTCCACCACATACCTGTATGTGTATTTATAAGCATGTATATGCTTTCACAAAAAGCCTATAAATAAAACACTAAAAGATTCAAAGATCAGCAAAAATAGAAAAGCTAACATTCTAAATATGACATATGTTTTAATGTGACACAGTTGTGCGAAATGGCCCTCGTCACAACTAGCCCCGGTTTCCCCTATACTCATATGTTCATGCATATCTCAGATAATTGTCTGCTAATTTCATGGCACTTCTTTTAACTTATTTTGTTGTAAGCTTTAATTAGAAAAGACACCCTTTTAACAATATTTTTCCACAGGTTGGGCTAATTGTAGCCACATCTAACCAGAGTGCCCAGTCTGAAATGCAGAGAGAGAAAGAGAGGGAGTCCAGTGATGGGTGGCTGTGAGTCTGCAGTGCCTGACCCTCCCACACTGGGCACCGCCTCCTTGCCTGTCAATCATGTCACCTGCCAATCACTTTTGTGCATTGTCCTCTATCTCATCGCCCTATCAACTTTACCCCTCCCTCCCAATCGCTCACCCTGTATCTTTTACACCTGTGCTGAGACTCCCCGTGTTTTGCACAAGTGCTGTGTGGAGTGGAACAGTCTTTGATTAATAAAGGCCGTAAGTCGCCCGTGAAACGTCATGCTTTCTGTCCTTTCCAGTCTCAGTAACAACCTTTGTTCCACTGATTCGCCATCCTCACTTACAGTATGTAGATTTTTGATGTTATTGTTATTATTATGATTAATATTGTTATTAGTATTATCACAAAAGCAATTTTATGTGTCACTTTTACCATTCATATTCTGAATTCCAATGATTTTTAATTTATGTAAGACTTTTGTTTCTGAGAGCATGAATTTTCCAGTATATCCAACAGCGACTGTTTCTACAGTGATTTGGAGAGATAACTATGGTTGCCATTAATGTACAGGCTTCTTGATGTGTTTCATGGTTGAAAGCTCAAGCTCACATACAACAAATGCATCTGTCATGTATGTTAAAACATTTCTGGACATTCAATCCATCTGTATGACTGTCTGGGGCAGAGCCTGATTAAGAACGTAATTTGGGGTCTTTCGGTTTTTACATTTATATTTCTTTCTTTCAATCATTGCAACAGATTTTGAATAATTTAGCATCTTTTGTATGTCCAAATAAATTACTCTTTACTGGCTTATTAGATAAACAATCATTGGTTCTTGGTGAAAGCCACAATAGATTTTGTAACCGTTTCGTCTCTTATGTGACACCAATTGAAATGTTATTGATAGTGTTGCAATATGAGAGGTTTTCAAAACGTTTTTTTATTATTATTTCTTCGGCTGAGCCAGTGGATAGATGTGTTAGGAAGGCTCTTGTGCAGTTTTCTTCAGCTTGAAAGATTAAATAAAACTTAAGTCATACCTCAGTGGAAATGCAACCATTATAGGTGAACCGTTGAACCAGATGACTCATCATTAATGTGTTTTGTATGTCTTCACATTCTGCCTAAGGAATGACATCTTTTGTTGAAGACTTCTGTTTCAGAAGGTGGCAACTGTATTTTTACTGTGTAATATGTATTCATAGTTTAGGCTGAGAGTTACTGGACGGCATAAAAGATCAGTTGAATTTGGGAAATTTGGCATAAACCGTACCTCCTTGATTTACTTAAGATCTCAATTTAGTAACATACATATGCTCTAAAAAAAAATTATCTCTTAAAAAATATGTTTTTATTTCTGTTGCGACATGTTGAATATTATCAATATTACTCTTTCTATTTTTTGAGGCTATATATATTTTATGTTGCCAGTGTGTGAGACTCTTTGAAGTAGAGTGCTTTTATAATTTGCATACTTTACAATTGTTACCCTGGATAATTTTTAAAGTGTGTTTACCCGTTGAATGGGCAAAGCAGGGACGAACCAACGTCCATAGGGAGAACCGGGACTTTTCCCAGTGGACCTGCCACGAAATGGGGCCAAACGGCCAACATCTACAGTCTTAGTCGAAATAGGCAGCAATAGTTCTATATTTCAGATGATGGCGAAAAATTTTGAACAAAGGAATGCTTTGATGTTCCTAATGTGAAGTGTATCTGAAACGGAGCTTAACACATTACACCTCATGCATCTCTATACTAGTGTCAGTCTACTTTTGAAGTGATGGGGGTGGTAATTGTGGTGAACTGAATGGTCATGTCACTAATTCGAATGGAATGACCCAGGAGGCTCATATGCTGTTTGCGTCCTCAGGTCGTATTTGTTTATTTTATTTTCTCAACTTCTTATGCGTTTCATAATTTCATGTGCATTACACACAGTTGTGCACTGAGTAGCTTTGAGCCACATGTAATATCGGTGATGACTACTGATGTTTTTATTGTTGTTATTATTTGAAAGAAACTGAGCCGACTAAAGCGACATTTACAGAGATAAAACTAGAGATCTTTAAAGAAAAAATTACATATTTATCTTGGAGAATAGTGACCCCATGAGGGACATGGATATGTGTTTATGCGCCGGTATTCTGCTTCTAATACGGTTGTCTCATTCTTTTAAGTTTTTTCATTTGTTTTGTCTGAGTCGAAAAGTGATCCAATACTGCACCTGTGTTTATAAGAGTGATCAAAGTCAACAACAAAAAAAGCAGCATGTGAAAGGTGTACAGTTCTCTGTGTTTAGTAATGAAAATGTTAATGAGTTAATGAGTGAAAGTGCACATCACAATCAAAACAGGACACACACAGTATTGAAAGTACAGTTTACTTGCATTTCAGCTGGAATTTCTTTGCATGAGAGTCACTTGACACATGTTTTGATTTAATTTTTTCTATTGATTGCTGGTTTACCTTAACCTTTCTCTTATTTGTTTGACCAGCTTTAAGTGCATATAATATTTTTGTCCCAAGATGATGCTGACAATAGCAGTGTTAATAATTAAAATTATAACTAAGAAAATGTTGATGATATTAAGACTATGGAAATGGGGATATTTCTACAGCATGCTTTTGTATTAAGCTCATTGTTGTCAATGCAGGGTGACTGATATTTATATAAATGACTAAGATTACTCATTTGTATGTGACTGCTTGACTTCAGAGAAGCGCTCGCAATATTAGCTAATTACTGTATGCATGGGATCACTAATATTTCAGAATATCTCCTTAAATCTACCGGCAGTGACATCATACTGTGCTTTGCAGATGCTCATTACTGAATGGTCATTAAAATTGTGTATTGTTTCAAACTTTTATCTGCCTTTCATGACAAACAGTTAAAATTGAAGCAACATCCATCTGTTTTCGAACAGGACTGTTTCCACCCCACTCATATCATTGATCTAAATCGAAACAGAACTGAATAGTTTCTCTGAAGTTAAGTCTTCTCACAGTAGCCCTCTTTTAGTTTTGTTTTTCTGTATGAGATAAAATATTCTCTTTGATATCCGATAATTCTTACTCTTCTTATTGCTCGGTTCTAAAACATGTTCTGTGTATTCCCTGACTTACGCTAATGTGTTCCAAAAGTTATAAATAAATTAGATGATTTAAATACTGAAGAATCTTGTTCATGTTTCTTCAAAATTGATGAGCAATATATTTTTTACATGGTTCCCACAGTTATGGGAAACCTGTATGGATGAATAAAATATCAAAAGCCTTGACTTTTCTGTAGTGAACATTTGTACACCAAACATAATGCATGTACTGTATACTGCATGTATAATGTAAAATATAAACTCGCTGGCCACTTTATTAGGTACACCTGTACATCTACTTATGTGATTATCTAATCAGTCAATCATGTGGTAGCAGTGTAATGTATAAAAACACGCAGATATGGGTCAGGAGCTTCAGTTAATATTCGCCATCAGAATGGGGAAAAATTTTTTATCTCTGTGATTTGCATAATTGTTGGTGCCAGACTGGCTGGTTTGAGTATTTCTGTAACTGCTGATCTCCTGGGTTTTTCACGCATAACAGTCTTTAGAGTGTCAAGATAATGGTGCAAAAAATACATCCAGCGAGTGGAAGTTCTTTGGGCTAAAACGTCTTCAATGACAGAGTTAAGAGAAGAATGGTCCAAGCTTACAGGAAAGTGGCAGTAACCCAAATAAACACACGTTACAACAGTTCTATGCAGAAAAGCTTTTCTGAATATACAGCATGTAGAGCATTGAGGCGGATAGGCAACAGCAGAAGAAGACCCCTCCGGGTACCACTGCTGTCAGGTAAGATTAGGAAACTGAGGCTGCAGTGAGCACAGGCTCACCAAAACATTACAGTAGGTGATTGGAAAAACATTGCCTGGTCTGACAAATCTGGATTTCTGCCGAGGTACAAAACTACCATAGACTGTTGGAAAAACATCACCTGGTCTGACAAATCTGGATTTCTGCTGAGGTACACAAATGGTAGGCCCACTGCAGCCTCAGTTTTCTGTTCTTGGCTGACAGAAGTGGAACTCAACGTGGTATTCTGCCGTTGTAGCTCATCTGCCTCAAGGTTTGACGTGCATTCTGAGATGCTATTCTGCTCACTGTAATTGTACAATGGGGTTATCTGAAGCTATTCTCCATTGACCTCTCTAATCAACAAGGTGTTTTTTTGCCACTCACTGGTTGTTTTTTGCACCATTCTCTACACATTCTAGAGACTGTTGTGTGGGAAAATACCATGAGCTCAGCAGTTACAGAACCAGTCCATGGTTTCCCCATTCTTATAATTGATGTGAACATTAACTGAAACTGTTGACCCACATCTGATTTTATACATTACACTGCTGACACACAATTGGCTGATTAGTTCACATGAATAAGTAGATGTGCTGGTGTTCCTTAAAACATCTTTATACATTAATCAAAACTGGAAAGGTCATAGAAAGTCTCTAGTCAGAAAGTGGGAAATGTGATTTTTAAGTGTAGTAAAAGGAAAGGATAGACCACTTAAAATGCAAAACCCTTAAAAGGGTTATGCCAAAAAAAAAAAAAAAAAAAATTTAAAACCCATTGTAGTTTAAACAATTAACACTTGAAACATTTTGCACCAACTTTTGAAATGTCATGTTTGTAGTGCTGCTTGCTGTGTGTGCTATCAGGCTTTGATTAATTTGCTTTGCCACTCTCGTCTTGTTAAATGGATTTTGTGTTGACCTATATACCGTCTTCAATAATTAATATGGTTAATGGAAATGTAGGTATTGCAATACTGCATGTTTAATAACCCAAGTATGTCAGTCATCATCAAATAAATTACATTGTTAAAAAAACATGAGTCAAATATCATCCTCTATCGTAATTAACAGTCAATCATAAAAATCACATTCTTACAAATCACACTGTTCCATAAATAAATAACATTAAAATACTAATCGAACATGCAAATAATATTGTTGGCTTCAGGCCAATTTAACTATTCTCTCATTGGCTTCCCAACATTTTTTGCTACTCCTGGATCTCTAGTGAAGTCTCGAAGAGGGGCCGGCTGACAGTCAGAAAAGTATCCTCCATTGTGCGGGAGAACCTCATCTAATACTGTGCAATACACAACCTGTCTGTGCCCCAGACTTGCATGACCCAAAAACATGAGCATCATCACGTGCACCAGGATCCAGAACAAAACCGAGAAATGGCAGGTCCAGTTACTCTGAACGTAACCTGAATGAGACAGGAGAGGAAGACAAACATCAGAGTCCAAAAGTGAAAATCTATTTGTGCAATGAGAGAGTCAGACTATACACAAACGCATACGCAGTCACTCATTTGCCCACCATCATTTGAGCTAGCTCCTGTGTAAAGTAAATACTGGCCAATTTGCTGTGACTGTAGGTGAAAAACAGGAACAGGTTGTAGTTGAGATCCTGGAAGTCCAGTTTCTGGTACTTGTAGCTGGAGCAGGTGAGCACAATGACCCTGCTGGGTGAGCTCTCTTTTGGCTGCTGGAGGAGGAGGTTGGTTATTAAAAAGTGGCCCAGACGGTTCACACCAAAGCACATGGAGAAGTTATCATCTGTCCATTCCAAAATGCTGGGCATGCCTGAGAGTGAGTACAGGGTCAATTAATAGATCCTTTTAGACCTATTCATTAATATGTAGACATTAATGGCTTTAAGTTGCATAACCATGACAATAACTGACATTGTCAACTTTGAAAAAGTTTCTTGTTTCTTGTGTATCTTTGTTTTGTAGTATTTACTATTTGGCTAAAGAAGGTGAAAGAATAGTGAAGTGTGGGAAGTTGCTGGTTCTCCTTTAGATTTAAACCTCCAACAGCAACTTCTGGAGCAATGCAGAGAGCCCAGTAAGACTTATGTGTACTGATGAACTAAATATTATTTTTATATTTAAAGGGTTGCAGGCACAAAAGCAGTAATTCAAACTTTTTCTATGTTAAAATACTTTCTCCTATCCCAGTTTAATATGCAGTGATAACTATAAGTAAGCCATTCATTAGTTAATTTTCTAGAAAATTGTAAGCACTGTGTTTCTGTGGCACTATGACAATTGTGCAGATATTTCATACGTCAGCTTTAATCAAACAAACCATTTTACAGAAGTTAGTAAGCAGGAAACAACCTATTTTTTATCCGCCAGATGTGTTTCTTCCCAAATATGTTTGTGTAGCTGACAAATAAATATATATTTTTAACAAAAATGTAGATTACATTTTATGTGGACAATATTGTCACCGTTTCTTCAGTTTTTTGTTTTTTTTTCACTGACATAGGCCTGTTGTGTAACAAATTTTACAAATAGTATCAATACAGATATTCCATGTAGGCTCTCAATATGAGGTCATAAAAATGACACGTTTAATATTTACACAAGAAGTAAATTTGTTTAAAACTCTTTTAGATGAAGTATAGCATGTTACATTGCAGGACAATGCTGCCTGTGCTTAACATTTCATATCAGCTGCCCTTTTCTAGTAGGATGGTGTTGCAGAGGTGGTATGCAGTGCTTTCTGTCCCTTTATGGAGATCTATGAGAAGGATTGTTTGCACTTTGGGAATAGTGAGAAAAGACTTTATGTGGAGTTACAGCAAAGGATATCAGAACTGTTATGTGAGTCCAAAGCCAAGTATGATAGAAATAATCATACTCCAACCCCATTTTTATGAGAATGTACATGCCGTTCTGATGTTATGCAGATTCACAAAATAAATTTCATATTTGGCTTTCTAAAAATCTTTTCCTAAAAGGTTTTGGAACTGTATTCTGCCCTTCCCTCTCACATGCTACAACACCTCTTACCATTAATGCATCACAGAAAGCTCTGCCCACCGACCAAGATTTAACCAATCAGTGGGCTTAGCGATGGCAACCTATTGTCCTGGAAGCTTTGACTTCAGAATTGATTACAAAAAAATACTACAAAATAATGCCTTCAGACATCTTCTGCTATCCACACTACAGACATTTCCAGGTGCTTTAAACAGTATGCTGTCAGCTCTGGATCCCTCAGCTCCTGGTCACCTTCATGCATGAGCTCATATCCTGAGTGCCCAGCGAGCCACAAGTGGACAGTCCCTCTGGGCTACAGACAGTGTCAATGCTCTCAAAACCCTCCATCTCACCCTCTCGTCTTTGGATGACAGCATCCGCTTTGCAGCCCTGAACCTGCTCTGCTGCTGTCTGAAGTCTGAAGAAGCGCCATAACAGGTGGATTATGGTGCTCTTAGAGACATCATACCACTCAATCTTATCATCACCGTTCTGCCAACATCTCCAGCCAGCACTAAGTGAATTCCTGGTGAGAATAAGAGACAGTTGTATGGCAATCATCAAAGGTCATAGTAAAAATGGGCTTACTGAGGAAGGAATGTTGGCAATAAAATGTATTTGACAGATGCTTTTCTGTTCTCTAATTTTCATATGTTATTAAAAGACACAAGTTTAAAGGTGCACAAAATACATTTTTGGCTAAATTCCGAGTCTCATACTACCATACTACGCTTACTATTCCTGCCGTATCTATTTATGGCAGAAATATTAAGAATGCTATGATAGTATGCTAATCCAAATGTAACATCACAGTTTACTTTTTGCTGGATCTTATTTGTCTTCCTAAACTACCGATTCAATGGTGGTCTTAAACTTTATACTTGAGGTCGACCGATAGTGGGTTTTGTTGAAATGATAACTCGGTAAAACTGATATATCGATCAAGCTCTACTTTACACTGGTGGTTGGAGTATTACACAAGTTTTCATTTGCTAATACCATTGAAAATTTCAAAAAAAAAAAAATAAAATGCCTGCTTTAGTCTGATCATGTAGATTTATAGCATTTTTCTTCAGACTTGACTGGTTAGCGCAGCTGTCTTTGGTGTATTTGACTCCTGACAGCAGCTATCAGAGTAAAAAGTGTGTTCTGCTCCTGCTGTCTGCAGTGCTGGAGACATGCACAGACACCTGGAGTCCAGACAGGTAGAAGAGACAACCACCTGGTAACAAAACATTAACACTAACATAAATGTGTCATGGCAATACCATGTTTTTGGACATGTACAATGGCAGTTCATGTTGCTTTTTGAAGTACCTTGGAGTACCATGTAAATAGCACGTTGCATGTATGTGGTAGTTAGAAAGTTCTATGATGTACAGCCGTGGCCAAAAGTATTGGCAGTGACAAAATTAGTGTATTGCAAAGTTTTCTGCTTCAGTTGTTGTGGTGTTGATTCACATTGTTTCTAGATTATTGTGCAGAGTGATCAGATGCATTTTAAATAATTGCAAAAAGCTGAATTGGCCAAAAAAATGAACTTTATCACAAAGACCAGGCACAAAATGACCAGCCAACAACATTTCACTAATCATATCAGCAGCACCTGGGAAAGTGTGAACGAGTACTAGTCGGGTGAAATCCCTCTATAATTCTGATTGGATTATAACAGCAGACTGTTTGCTATGAAAGGAGGGAAGAAATGCTTCCAATCATTGTGTTCTTGTTAGCAATGGTTACCTCTAAAGAAAGACGTGCAGCCATCATCTCTTTGCATCAAAATGGCCTCACATGCAAGGAAATTGGAGCTAAGAATATTGCACCTGAAAGAACCAGTTACCGGATCAACAAGAAATTCAAGGAGAGAGATTCAACTGCAGTAAAGAAGGCTTCAGGAAGTCCCAGAGTGTCCAGCAAGCACCAGAGCCGTCTCCTCCTGAGGAGTCAGCTAAGGAATCGTGTCACCACCTGTGCAGAGCTTGCTCAATATTGGCAGCAGGTTGGTGTGAGTGCATCTGCATACACAGTGAGGCGAAGACTTTTGGACAATGGCCTGGTGTCAAGAAGGGCAGCAAAGAAGCCACTTCTCTCCAAGAAAAATATCAAGGACAGACTGAAAATTCTGCAGGAAGTACAAGAATTGGACAGAAGAAGACTGGTGCAAAGATATTTTCTCTGAAGCCCCCTTCCGACTGTTTGGGACATCTGGAAAATCAATAGTCTGGAGAAGAAAAGGTGAACACTACCATGAGTCCTGTGTCGTGCCAACAGTGAAGCATCCTGAAACCATCCATGTGTGGGGTTTCTTTTCATCCAAGGGAGTGGGCTCTCTCACATTTCTGCCCCAAACACTGCCATGAATAAAGAATGGTATCAAAACATCTTGCTCCCAATGATCCAGGAGCAATTTGGTGATGATCCGTACATTTTCCAGCATGATGGAGCACCATGTCACAAGGCAAGAGCAATAATGAAGTGGCTCGGAGATCATTACATTGAAATTTTGAATCCGCGGTCAGGCAACACCCCGGATCTTAATCCCATTGAGAACCTGTGGTCAGTCCTCAAAAGGCGAATGGACAAGCAGAAGCCCACAAATTGTGATCAACTCTGAGCACTGTTAAGGCAAGAATGGATCGCCATCAGTCAGGATTTGGCCAAGAAGCTGATATCCAGCATGCCAGAGCGAATTGCAGGTTATGAAGAACAAGGGTCAACACTGTAAATATTGACTCATTGCATATATTGAATGTTTTTGCCAATAAAATCCTTTCATACTTATGAAATGCTTATCATTGTTTCCAGTACACCATAGAAACATGTTAAAAAATAATCTACAAATACTGAAGCAGCAAACTTTGCAAAACACAAAATTTATGTCACTGCCAATAGTTTTGTCCCTGGCTGTAGAGTAAATGAAAGTGCTGTGATATCATCACTGCACAGTGTTTTTATTTATTTGTCAGTCCTTTAGTTTAGTATCCTATCTAAACTAAATCAAATGTGTCTAAGACTTTGTAGTAGAACTATACTACAGTATGTTTTTCAGTCATAATAGTGTTTGTATGAAAACTTACCTTTTATTGATATTTTATGTCCACTGTTTAATATAGTCAATTGATATGAGAGCATATCACATTGATGTATTTTAGATATGGGTTTTTCTACTCTTATAAAATGGGCTAAAAGAGGGATTTCTTCTCAAAGACAACGATGCTTGTTTTGATTGGCTGTTTGGAGGATTCAACCAATGAGGTAAAACTGGATGAATGTATGCACAGTTAAAACTGTCCAGTAATGTAATTTGATTGGTTGATGAATGTACCGTTCTCCCGGTAAATGCTGGGCTATCTGCAGAGCTGCTGCTCAGGTTTTTCCCTCCATCTCTCCCTAATGATGCCACCACTGTGCTGCACCAGGCAGAACAGCTCGTCCAGAGTCCACAAATCCATGAGGCCCAGTTGGCAGCACTGATGATCAAACTGTAGAAGTAAGCACACATTCCTTTAGACTGTTAATGTGACCTTTGACCATATCATTTGAGCAGTTTTGGTATGCATAGTATGCATGGTGCAGTCTCTCTCATTCTTGACTATTCTTACAATTGTGTGTGTGTATCTCTGGACTGCAGGGTGGATGGGCCATTTGAACTGGGAGAAAAATAGTCAGTCAAGCTGATCAGATTCCTTCTGAATAACCTGGAGCATCATTACCTCACCAAGAGTGATATGCTGCTTGCAGCTCGCACAACACCCGTTCATGGTAGGAGCCAATAAAACTTTTGAACCTTTGAGCTGTAATTAAAATCTAAAGGTGAACCAAATTGAAATGGGAAAAATCCATAATAGTATTAATTGTGTATTTTACTGTATTGCTTCAGGCATTTTAAGTGCTCCTAAAAGGAGCGTGCTGGAGGTGCCAAGGGTGTTGATGGAGTCAGTAGACTGCAGTGTTCTGGGAGACATTGTGTCTTTAATAGAGAAAATCACTCTGCTGCTTGGAAGTGCTGTTTGGAGACCAGGATACTGAAGACAAAAGTAAGCACAACCCTATTGCGTAATAAAGGAAGTTAGTCTATAAAAATGACTTCTGCAAGAACACATATATCAATTAGAGGTCAATTGATAGTGGACTTTCCCGATACGTTAACAAAGGTGGAAAAGGATGATAAACAAATAATCGGCTAATAGGTTTTAAAATCAAGACACTTGTATATCTATGGCATAAGAGTGATGTCATCAAGGCCCCTAGTTGCTATGATACCACCAGCTGAATACCTGGCAACTGTCCTGCAGTTGATGGAAAAGCTGCCAGAATCACCGGATGCTGTGTGCTGTCACAACAGACTGCATGGCCAACTCCTGTAGAAAAGATCCATACTGACCAGAGCGATGAAAACTAACATGTACGAGTATATGGGAATAGCATTTTATCTGGTGTAGGAAGCTATCAGAAGCATCCTGACACTTTTAGTCATCAGTTTTACATGAATAGTTTTGTGAATAAATTATTCTCCCTCTGAAAGCACAAATATCTTAACACTTAAAGAATTATTATAAGTATTAGTCAAATGTGTTTACTGTAACAATTTTTCTTCATTCGTACCTGTCACACAGACATATTCATAGTCATATTACAGTCTGACTTTTCTTTTTGGTAAACAGTTTGTCTTCCATCATTGAGGTTGTGGAAAGGATTGAGTCCAGACTGTGGTTGGCATCGCATTATTTGCCAAATTAAGCTTTTTATAGCCCATATATTCACCAGATCACGAGTTTTGAACAATAAACAAGCCTAAACAAGGTGCTCTTATTTTAAAATGACACACTTGATTCCATAACAGTGCTCTACATTTAATAATCTTTAATAGGGTATATATTCACCAGATCAAGAGTTTTGTATATGTAAATTTCACCAGAGGAGGTTTAAAGAGAAACAGAGTTTATTATTATTCACAGGATATGAAGTTGAAGATGTATGTGCTTACTGGGCACGTTTCCGTATATATAGTCCACATACTCTTCTTTCCATGCCCTCGCTTCAATATAGAACACTTGATTATCTAATCAAAATAACAAAATATGCATTAAAATGAGGATAAAAATATGGATGAATATTGTCAATAATGAAAGATTTACATAAAGACGATCCCCACGTGATTGCTTTTTTCCACCTCTAGAGGCCGCTGTAATACTGTAGAATCAAGCCGTTCTAACTATAGAATCCTCCAGCGCTGGACACAGGAAGACGGAGGAATAAAAAACAAAACTATTGGCATAGATTTTTTGCATATAACCGATAGTTATAAAAAGCAGCTATTGGCACAGATTAATCAGTAAAAACTGACGTATCTGTCTACCTCTAAAATTAATTAAATATTATCATGCTTGCCTGGTGAAATTTGAATAATTTGAAAAATTGAATTTTGCAATTTTTTATGAACAAATGCTTTTCATATTGTCACAGAGGTGCCTCCATCGTTCAGTGACATGGGAAATGCAATCAACACTTTGATTGGTCAGACTGGACTTGCTGGAGCAGGGCTTGGTGAGGATGGAGAAGAGAATCTGTTGCTCCCTGAGGAACATAGTCTTGTGATGATTTCCTGCTGGGTCTCCTTAAAGGTAAAGCTGCTAGGTGATCTGAGGTGAATGTCTGAGACAAATTAAGATTTATAAATGTTTAGCCAAAAAGTACATTGTACAGAATAAAGCAGTATATTTATAGTAATCTATATATAGATTAGCTGCATACAAAACAATTGTGCA
Source organism: Moxostoma hubbsi (assembly GCA_032164185.1). Classification (NCBI taxonomy): domain Eukaryota; kingdom Metazoa; phylum Chordata; class Actinopteri; order Cypriniformes; family Catostomidae; genus Moxostoma; species Moxostoma hubbsi. The sequence continues at coordinate 10,136,164 of JAVLUX010000215.1, forward strand.
AAACTATGTACATAAGATTAAGATTAAATAAACTGAAGTTTATATATTTTTTTTCCACTGGAAATCTTAAATATATATATTTTAGATTATATATATATATAATCATAATTACCTTTAATCTTAATCTTAATCACTTGTTTTGTATGCAGCTAATCTGCATATTTTTTTTGGCAACACAAATATATAAATATTTATCATGCCAATAAAGCACATTTAAACTACAATGTTTGTTCCTCTCTTTTGATAGGAAATAGGGTTATTTCTGAGCTCCCTTTTGGAGAGAATCCTGTCATTGCCATGTAAGGACTTGACACTGTTAAATGTGGAAGAATTTAGAAGGGCTTCAAAAGTGTTTAAGTAGACATCGGGTAAGTACAATAAAAGCTATTTATTCTTTTTTTTCTTATTCTTAGGATGAATGAAAACTTTCCACTCAATGTAAAATAGTGCTGAACTTTATAACAAAGTTAACATGCACCCATGCTGATTATTTTTTAAGAGGTTTGATATTGTGCTTTTCCTGGGAGTACTTCAATAAAGTACTCCCACGGTAAAATGCCCGATCGATCTGTACTTCAGAATCTCACTAGAAATAGTAGGTCATCATATTTCTCCCTTACTGTTTTATGAATACTGAGGATTCGGACATGCTACATACAATTGGCATACTACTGTATATTGTAAGGAAGTATGGATGTTTTTACACTGCATTTGTCTCTCTCCCTTTTTTCTCGTCTTCCATTATGTGGCAGTAGAAGGCTGTTGTATTGGCTTCACTTTTGCTGGGCTCTCTTGAATAGCAATGGTCCAGAGATCAAAGAAATCCCTGTCCTCATATTACAACCTGTGCACTATTTATTCTTTTGCAAAACAAACTCTTTGAATTGATTATTGGTTATCTGGCACTATTTTACTGATCTGCAGGAGGTGCTTGTTTTAGTTTCTATTTTACAATATGAATGTGTAATTGGCTGTTTGTTTTGAAATAAGAGAAATGGCTTGACAGAGAGGGACATAAAAGGCAAAGAGTTACTTTTTTTCTTGCATCAAGAATCTTTATCTCTTTTTTTCTCTCTCTCTCTAAGGCTTGTCTGTTCTCCAGTCCACCCGTATAACATCAGTGACACAGCGTGCTGCAGGGCTGCCCATGCTGATTTTGGGTGTTTTAGCGGCTGAGGACTCCAGCGAATCTTACCCCCTACTGGCCAACACCATTAACACACTGCTGGGCATGGCCAGAGCACCACAGCTCTAGGACTGGGACAAACCCTGGATCTACTGCAGGTACAGCTTCCAGTCCACAGTTATGCTAGATCAGACATGTTTGTGAAAATTGTTGCTGTGCCATCAAAATATGTCTTTTACATCCCGATTCTCTAACAGGTGTGTGTGCCATTCACACCCTTCAAGCACTGGTCAAGGGCTCTTATTTAGGTGTGGCCGTTCTGCAGTACACACCTGGGAAAGTGGCTGTTCTGTTTCTTACACACCTCAGCTCGCCATGCTGGGCCATGAGGAACGCAGCGCTGCAGCTACAGTATGATTATGCACCTGCACTTTGTAAAGTAGTCACATGTTGAATTTTGACATCTTCTTGACCTTTTTACTTTTTACAGGTTCTCTTTGCACTCGAATGTTGGGTCAGCAGCCAGCCAGTGAGGAGGGCTCTACTCACACTTGCATGTCTACCCCGTCCTTCTCTAACCTCTGTCCGGCCCTACAACCCTTCCTCCAAGGAGCGTTAGAAAGAGCAGCAAAAGACCTACATGATGCCATGGTTCTCCTTTACCCTTCACTCTACACTGTGCTCACACTGCTTGCCAAACTACAGCCTGGTGCCGAGGAGCAGACACAGTATGATGGTGCAGTCATAACAGCTATTATTCTGTCTGATGTCTTTTATATTTATTCAAAAGGTGCATTTCCGATCGTTGGCTGAATAGTCCTGAGAACTGTGAGTAACACTAAAAACAATTCTCGAATACAGCAAATTGATTTTCCTTTGCGTATTTGTCTTGTGTGGGTAATGCTGAGTTATCCTGCACTTGCCCTCTGGATCTCTCACCAGATCTCGCAGTCACAATTTTGTCCACTGGGGGACGCTGTGGATGTTGATGTGTTGGATAGCGATGGGCGATACCACTTATTCTCTTTGCAATCCGATACCAAGTACTATCAAGGCCAATATCACCGATATCTCTATTAAATGGATTAAATGTGCAAATTCTTGGGATAAAATAGGTAATTTTAATAATTATTTGTAATAAAATAAATTGTGTTACATTTATAGGTCTAAAATGAAAAATGTTAGACTTCTGTTATTTTTCTTACGAAAATTAACCATGGTTTTACTACATTAATCACTGGTCTTTACATTTATGTTATACAATAGATCAGTTACAGTAACCACAGTTTAAACATAATAGTTGTAGGAAAATCATAGTTAACTCAAAATTAACCTTGGTCACTTCAGTCATGGTTAAATACAATATTAATATAGTAAAACTATAGTTAATACAGTATTACTGTGGTAAAACTATGATTAAGTGTATCAAAACCACAAAAAAAATTGTTGTGGTCTTGGTTACTATAGTCAGGGTTACTACAATATTACTGTAGTAAAAGCATGGTTTTTGCCATGAAAAGAGACACAATGGCATCTTTGTGTGCTTTCAAGCAAAGCCAAGTGTGGCAATACTTATAATATTTTGATTCTTATTGAATTTAACTCTATTAGTATTCAGTTCTTGTTGGAGGCATGCATACCAAAGGGTAAGGATCTGTTTTTATGGTGTAAAGGAAATGCGAAGTGGTACAAGAAACTCTGAATCTTATCAGACTGGTATTTGCGTTAAATATCTGAACACGGGCAGTGCACATTTTATAAAAAAACAACTTTCACCACTTGTTTTTCTGAATAATAACATTGATAACAACGATAGCCCTTTTATGTAGATGCAGTTTATATCTTTGTAGAGTTTATTACCCTATCATTTTTATAGTTTGCATTACCCTAATGGTATCAGTATTTGGTTTCTATTAAGCTACAAGAGAGTGCAAATGTTTTTTAGTGAATAATGAGTGAATTAAAAATTTTGGGTGAACTATTCCTTTAAGAGCATAGAGAGGGTTTTTTTATCTCTTCAAAAAACATGGTAGTTGAATTAATATTCAAAACATAATAGACTGCAGCAGGTCTATTAGGCTGCATTTACACCGATGAGCCAAAATATTATGATCACTCACAGGTGAAGCGAATAAGGTTGATCATCTCGTAACAAGGCTACATGTCAAGTTCTGGTTAGATTAGATGATAAGCAAACAATCAGTTCTCATTATCAACGTGTTGAATGCAGGAGATATGGGCAGGAGTTAAGACTTCGACAAGGGCTAATTGTTATGGTCAGACAACTGGGTCAGAGAATCTCTGAAACAGTAAGGCTTGTGGGGTGCTCCCGGTCAGCAGTGGTGAGTACCTACTAATAGTGGTCCGAGAAAAGACAAACCACAAACTGACGACAGAGTGTTTGGCGCCCAAGGCTCATCAATGCGCGAGGGCAACAAAGGCTATACCATCTGGGCCGGACCGACAGAAGGTCAACTGTTGCACGAGTCACAGAAGATTGTAATGATGGTTACGGGAGGAATTTTTCACAACACACAGTGCATAGCACCCTTCTGCGAATGGGGCTGTTCTGGTCAGATTGCCCATGATTAGTCGAAAGCACCTGCAATGGGCATGCGAGCGTTGGAACTGAACCTTGGAGCAGTGGAAGAAGGTCAGCTGTTCTGATGAGTCCCAATTTCTTTTACATCACGTGGATGGCTTTGTACGTGTGTGCCGTTTACCTGGGGAAGTATGGCACCAGGATGCACTGTGGGAAAACAACAAGCCGGTGGAGGGAGTGTGATGCTCTTGGCAGTGTTCTGTTGGGAAACCCTGGATCCAGCCATTAATGTGGACGTCATCTTGACACATGCCACCTACATAAACATCGTTGCAGACCAGGTATACCCCTTCATGGCAAAGGTATTCCCTTATGGCAGTGGCCTCTTTCAGCAGAATAATGTGCCCTGCCACACTGCACACATTGTTCGGGAATGGTCTGAGAAACATGGTAAAGAGATCAAGGTGTTGCCCTGGCCTCCAAGTTCCCCAGATCACAATCTGATTGAGCATCTGTGGGATGTGCTGGACCAACAAATCTGATTCACGGCAGCTCCACCTCGCAATTTACAGGACTTGAAAGATCTGCTGCTAATGTCTTGATACCAGATACCACAGGACACATTCAGGGGTCTTGTAGAGTCCATGACTCGGCGGGTTGACACTGCCATTTGGTGGCACATGGAGGACCAAAAATATATTAGGCAGGTGGTCATAATTTTTTAGCTCATTCGTGCATACTGCAAGTCCTAATACACAGATCCAGTATTGTCAAGTCATCTACATATATGGAAATTAAAGCAATGCAGTTTCACTGTTCATATTCTTGCATACAAGGGGTGTGCTGGTCATTGTATTCACTAATCTCTAAGAACAGACTGGGTTTGGTCTTGGCCAGGATTTCCGTCCAGCTCTCATTGTGTTGTCAGTTTAATGTTGCACCAAACTCATTTAACTGATGAAGCTTATAAACATGTAATGATAAATTATATATAGCAACTGGAACTCTTGAATAACAGTGTATGTTTACTGCAGGCTAACTTGAAGGAGGCATTGCTGGACCAAATATGGAGTACAGAGGAGTATAGGTTGAGGTTTTGACCTTTCCACCCCTTAAATGTAGAGATCTACCTTCTTGTCTTCATCCTTTCCTTTACCTACTATTCCAGTATGGGATGTATATAGCAGATTGTCTTCTATTAATTGCTACAAATTACCTTGCCCAGATACGATTCCCTAAGAATTTGGAAACACAAAAATTTGCATGTGAAATCAGCAATCCTATTTGTGACATTATTAACAGCTCTTTTGTGGAAGGGGTTGTTCCTAGACGATGGAAAGAAACTATTGTCATTCCCATACCAAAAGCTTCCCCTTGAATATTGAGGAATTAAGGCCAATTTCACTAACATCTCAGCTTTCAAAAATCTTTGAGAAATTTGCTGCGCAATTGATCTTGAATGGTATTACACCAAATCATATGCAGTTTGGCAGTCAACAAAACCATTCCACTACACACAATCTAGTTAGTTTAATGGATATTGTGTATAAGGCCAGCGATGTGTCGGGTTCAGTGTGCACATTAATTACAACCTATTTTGCCAAGGCATTTTATGCTGTAAACCATACAGTAGCAGTACAGTGCCTTCTTGATCTTGGAGTGAGACCTGGCCTTATTCCATGGATTTGTAGTTTTATGACCAACCATCTCCAGAAAGTGCGTTGTCAGAGGTTTTGTTCTGACTGGGAATACCCCTCATGTGGAGTTGCACAGGGAACAATATTAGGGCCCATAAAATTCTTAGCACTGATTAACAGTGCTCTCCAGGATGAAATAGACCACTGGAAACGTGGATGATATGACCATGGCTCAGAGGTGGAATTCTCAACTACCCTGTACCCTACAACGGACATTGAATGGTCTTGACGTTTGGGTAGAGGAACATAAAATGAAACTCAACCCAGAGAAATGCAAGGTTTCAGTATGAGACAGGTACCGGCTTGGCCATTACTATTCATTGAACAGAATGCCCTGGAAGTCTGTGACATGGTTAAAGTTCTGGGGGTCATCATCCAGAGTGATTTGAGATGGGACAGTCAAGTGGATCACATGTTGACCTTGGCCAACAAAAAGCTTTTTGTATTCGGTCGGTTAAAGAAATGTGGTGTCCGAAACCCTGATCTGGTTACTATCTATACAGGATATGTGCGCCCTGTGCTAGAGTATGCAGTTCCTGTTTGGCACAGTTCTTTGACTGCAGATCAAGTTAAAAGGCTGGAAAGTGTGCAGAAATGGGTCTGTAAAATTATACTTTGTCAAAGGTATCTAGGGTACTCAGATGCTCTCCGTCTCTTTGGACTGTGCACTCTAGCAGAGAGACGAATTCAACTGTGTCTTGACTTTGCTAGAAAGCCATTCAAGCATGGATTCAGAGACTGGCTACCCCCCTTCAGGGAAGGACTTACAGGTCGCCAGACAAGGAACTCAAATAAACGGACAATTCCAAGATGTCGAACTGAGAGATATCGGAGATCATCCATTCCCTATATGTGCGGACTTCTAAATGACTGTGGATTTTAGAACTTTATGTTTTTAAATTTCGTATTTTTTAATTGTGGTTTAATTAGTATTGACGTTTTATTGTAACTGCAAAATAATTCCGTATTCTGTATGACGAACGTCTTGAAGAACCTGTAATAATGCTGAAAAGTCAACAAATAAAAATAAAAAATAAACAAATTAATGACCCCAAAGGAAAAAAGTCTGGCCCTGCCACATCCCTCTCTCATAGGCTTTGAGGAGGCATGGCTGCAGGAGTGTGTGGAGATTCTGTATTTTAAACATGTTTAACTTCATATTACTTGCATTAATGTTTAGGTTTCTTTAGGTGTTCTTTGTCCCTTTTCCCTTTGAACATGAATATTAAATAATATGAAAATATCTTCTCCTATCCTAGTTTAATATGTTTAATACAACTTTAAATAAGCCATTTGTAGGTTGATTTCCTGAAAAGTGTAAACACTGCTGTCCAAAGATTTCTCTGTTTGATCCATCTGACATCGACTTCTACCTGTTTTTGTTGAGCAATGTCAGACAGGGAATGTTTGGGTAAACCTATTTTAAAAACAACATTTTTGTAAAATTCCATTTGGTGCTGCTAAGTGCACTTCACACTTCACCTCTAAGTACTAATGTTTTGGAGTAAACCAAAGGATTTTTTTTTAGATGGCCCATGGATTTATTGCTGTTCACACACTTTACTCTGTTTGCCTGCCCTCTCTCTCTCTATCAGTGTGGACTTGTATTTGCTCCAGCGCCGGTGTAAGTTATTAGAGAAGCACAGATGTCCGGAAGATCCTGAGGCTCTCAGAACAGCTTGCACTCACGCTCTCTATCTGTGCGGGGTCTCCATGGTGACCAGCACCTTGACAGGAGGTGTGCTCTGATAAATTCAGTTGTTTTTGGCAGTGACCTCTATACATTAAATATTAAATTCAGTGTCAGGATGTTGAATGTTGCTATCTGGCTGACATTCATTGCAAGCTCAAGTTTTCTGGATCTCTTGCAGACCTGCTTGCCATGCTTTTTATATAAAGTCTGGACCACTTTGCAGCTTCTTCTGTCCAAGAACCGCCTGCTTAGACAAGAGAAGATTGTTTGATCAACATGTAAAGCTACCACCCACAGTATATTAGCAAGTGCCTAACTCAGAAAAAAATATTTAGGAATTTTTACTTCTGCTCATTGATATTGAGTTTACTGGCTAAGTTTCTCAATCAAAATCCTGAGTGTCTTTCTAAGATTTTATGTCACTAATCTGGCAAACTTTTTCTTCAAAGAAATCTCTTTGTAGCAGCCTGGTACCTTAAAGTGCTTGAATTTAGCTTTTAGAAAGTTAAATACTAGAATACCTAAACTAATCACATGTTTTGTTGAAAAGTGCTTGAAAGTGTTTTAAATGAAAACTAAACATTTCTCCCATGTAATATGTGTCCATCAAAAAACACTTTTCCACCATCAGGCTGATTACACATTGTGAAACCATGCCATTCCGTGCTGATCAGGGCTAGTTGGCATGGTAAAGTTTTTTTGTTTGTTTCTTTCACTGTGGTGCTTGAATGCACATAAAAAATACATCAGTTAGCAACAGCTTGAGAGGCTAAAATTGGAGAGAGTGTGCTATGGAGGATGACTGCATATTCCAGTTTTTAGGATTGCTTTTCCCCATTTTTTTTAAAAGGAAAACTAAGAGAAAAAGGCAAGAGGTTTACCATAATTTGCTGAGGGGTTGTGCATGCCACCATACACAAATGCACAGAAGGGTAAAAGTTCCCAGACTAGCTAAATTTATTGACAAAATATTATTTAAGTAATATAATTATATAATAAATTAGTTTTAATGAGCTAGCCAGTGTAATCTACCTCCCTGATGAAAAAAGAGTGTAGAAAAATAATGCATAACTAGTTTAAACCATCATAAAATCATGAAGACACACAAAACATACAATATTTTTTTAACTAAATTTTATTACTGTAACCTCAAAGTCATGTGTTTTCAGGCAAACTTATAAAAGCCGCTGCACTCGGTTTTGCAAGTTGCATAAAGTTAACCAATAAAATCAAAGCTTGCCAGATCAAGAAAGTGCAATATGTAACAGACCAGGCTTGTCTTTGAAAATATGTTTGCAGTCTATAATCTGAAGATTATGCAAAAAGCCTATTAAAAAGTTAATTGATGGATGACTACATTTTTTGTAGATTATCAACACAGGCGTCTACCTGCTTCAGAATGAGAAGACAGATGTCTTCGCCTCTCTGCTGTTCTCAACAGCCTGGGTCTCCACAAAGATGCTTCTACAGTACTGTGCGAAAGTCTTAGGCACATAGGATGCGTCACAAATACATTTGTCTTGTTTGATGCAAACAGAATTGAATAGAAGAACAGGGAGCCCTGCAACCGATGGCATGGTCCCCACAGAGCCCCCCACTGAATATTGAGTCAGTCAGCTTGGTACATCATATCTGCCAACAACCAAGAAAAACTGTGTCCAGGTGTACCTAGGAGAATTGGTGCTGTCTTGAAGGCAAAGGTAGTCACACCAAATTTGATTTAGCTTTTGTATGTTTACTGGACTTTGTATGACGTTAATTGATAAATGAAAACTAATAATGACATTATTATTGAAGACATCACTATGCAACATTTTCCCCGTGCCTACAACTTTTGCACAGTACTGTATAATCAGGTGAACCAGGCTCTACGCTCACTGCTGGACTTGCTCTTGGAAGAATTCTGGGATACCAGTGGTGCTTTGGAGTCCTTGGTGTGCCACCTGCCTGACTGTGTTCTGAATATCGTTCTGCAGGAGGCCAAAGAGACACAGAAGGTTAATCCACTCACAAAGTATGATTCCATAAGTAAGGGATAATGTACAGTCAGCCGGTTGTTATGGCACAATAAACCCTAACACCCTGTTCAGGACCCCGACGCAAAGCAACAACCGACTAATTGTACATAATCCCACTTATTACATGGCTACTAACCAAATAAATAAATGCATGGACATAGATTGAACATACATTTTTATTTGCACTGAAATTGTCATTTTGTTGGTGGTTTCTTTTTGTGAAAATGACCTTCTGACTCCAATTTCAAGACTACTTGCCAAATAAACAAATAAATAGACATGAAACATTGATTTGAGTAAAAAACATTTTATTATCTTACTTGATGAGATCGCACAGTGATCAAAGAAGCAAGAGAGACGGCTTGCAAGGACCATGAGCGGTCTGATATGTGGAGCTATGTGGTTATAAAGCAATAACGGACTGCTAGATGGCGCCATTGACCAATCAGAATTGAGTATTCCAGGCCACCATGTAATAAGGTTATTTAAGACACATCACATATGTCCAACAACAAAATACAAAATATTTTCACAAAAACATCTTGGAATATGTCTTTAAACTCTTGGAAAATAAGAGCTCTTGAGTAAAAGCTGTAAAATGCAGGCACAAAACAGACTGAAATGCGTGGCCATGCTGAACATACTTAAAGAGATAGTTCACCCCAAAACTAAATTTTTTCTGTGGAACACAAATGAAGAAATTTAGAATGTGTGAGGTGTTTTTACCCGTACAGTGTAAGTCAATGGGGTCCAAATGTTTCAAGATCCAAAAAGGATATAAGGCAGCTGTAAAGTAATCCATACTACCCTAGTGGTTTGATCCATGTCGCGATCACTTTGGGTGAGAAAACAGATAAAAATGGAAGTCCTCATTCACTATAAATCTTAACATCTGGCCCAAAAGTGCAGGCTTCAAGATTTTTTGCCTTTTATGCCATATGCGGTTGCCAGGTACATAATTCAGGTATCATTATACATCAATGAGATGTTTTTTTTTTTTTTGCCATCAACATTTTTGGTAAGAAATGTACATTTTAAAAGTATCCCAAAAAATCTCTATAAAAAGACTATAATATTAACTCGCATCTGCATTTTCAAAATAGCAACGGTTCAAGAAAACTACAAACCTGTTTGAGTACAGCGCTCTGTGTATGCATCAAGCGCAAAGGAAGTCTGTGAACAAGCATCTCTCATGAATCTCTCTGCGGATGTCAAGATTAATAGTGAATAAGAACTTACATTTTGGGCAGTTTGTCATCCCAAGTGATCATATCATTTCATAAAACATAGATGAATCCACTCGAGTCAAAATGGATTACCTTTATGTCCTTTTTGGATCTTGAGAATTTTTGGATCCCTATGAAAACACCTCAGACATTATTGTATGTGTTCCATAGAAGAAAGAAGTCAAATGAGTCTTGAATGGCATGAGGGTAGGGGGAAACTATTTCTTTAGCCTGTGTTCTTGCATTACTGCAGTGGTAACAAAACTCAGTACTCAAGAGTTGCCTTCAAATATCTGTGCCATTAAATTGATGTTTTGTTATTCAGGAGCAAGCTAAAAACATGTCAACAGTTTAACCAACTTAAAATAACTCGCCAAGCAAGATTCTCTTTAAACTGTCACTCTCAGTAGTTGACCTGAAATAGAGAACTCAAAAGACGACTTAGAAGCATAGAAGAAGACAGCATTTATGATAACGCCCACTATGTTGTTATAACGTTGAAAATGTAGGTGTGTTCTGATACATAGTGGAATTTAACAACACATTACGTTATTGCATAGAGTATGTTTCAGGCCTTAGAGTAGACCAGTCTTATTATTATATGTGCGTATTTATCATCTAGGTCATAGATGGTTTATATTTTTCGTATTTCTAGAATTAGACAAATGTAGTATTAGACAGGCATGTAGTCCACTGTTATCATTATGTTATTGTGTTTTCTGTTGGTCAGATGCCGCAGTCTGTATGAGCGAGATGAGGCTAATTTGTTTGCAGAGCCATCTGTGATCTCAGAGTGTCTGCTGCTGTACCTATTACATCTGGCTAAACATTACCCAAAATCCCCAACTCTCACCGAGAACATCGAGCACTGGGCACAAAACAATGTGGGCACTGTCAGAGAGAATCTCACCATTTGTATGCAGCTTCAGTTAGGTATTTAGGGTTTACCAGAACTCCATAATGACTGCTGATCTATTTTGTTATTGTACATTAATTATCACTAATTAACCTCAGTCAACTTCCTGAAACCTTCTTACAATAAATCAGAAACTTTAAAATTGGAATTATTATGACCTTACACATAGTTGTCATTAAATGTTTACGGAAATCAGTTACAATGACTCTAATTTGTTGTCTAGGTCAGGTCCTGAATCCTGATTGGCTCAGTTTGCAAATAGAGCCCCATTTCCATAGCGCACTTTCTGGCTTGTTTACCAGGGGCCGGTTGCACCAGCTATACGTAAGTTACAATTTAGCCTAGTTCTACCTAAACTTAGGTAGATCATAACCCTATGGATAAACTAAAAATTTACGGAAGCCTCCGACCAGGAGTAACGAATGGAATAAAAAGGCAGACTGATATTTTATGACATCAATGAGCTCATGTTTTGCATGACAGGCATCAATCATTTAAACATACATTATGATGTTGACATTTACGAGAGAGAGGGAAAAAACATACTTTTAAGCGGCTCTTTAGCATGAAACTGTTCTAATGGTGCAGTTTTCAGCGTGCATCGCCCAGTGTCAAGTTTCAATACTTTCAAAATATATATAGGATATTAAAATTAATAAATGTCTATTTTTCCAGCCTGCTGTATTCATATTTATTTATCATCCCTTATTTATTTTAGATACAGTTCCTATATATTGTTATTTACACGGGGCAAATATTCTATTCATCAAATCTACCTTTATTACATAACGTATTGTATTGGGGATATAATTTATTACAGGTTTGAACATCAACCGTATCATGATCAAATTGATGTTCATGGCTTTTTAACACTTCTGTGTATAAATAGGAAGGTTTTTTATTGGATCAATACAGGTAAATATCATATTATGCAACTACGCATTACTTTACGGAGAGCTTACAATCTACTAGATAATTCTTGCCTTAAGAACAGGTGGTGCAACCAACTTAAGCTCTGACTTAGTTACAAACAAACTAACTAGTAGTTACTAAGCTCTTAGTGTGAACTTTACGTCCCAACTTACATGAGACCTTACGCACAGCTGGTGCATCGCAGGGGCTACTGTTCTACTCCATCTGACAGGGAGTGTGATACCACAAGACCCCTGCTTGACACTTTCACCTTATCTACAGATGTCTCCAAAGAAGCTACCTCTCCATCACCGTTGGCGCAGACTAGTAGAAAACTAAAAGGAATAATAACAATCCCCTGCTGTCCAATACTGGACAGAGAATAAAGGAAAAACATTGCTGTCTAGTTCACCAGCAAAAATCAACTGCCAACTCCTGATACCTCTGGATGACAGCAGCTCTATGAATGCAGTACATCTACATCTGCAATGGCTTAAAGGCTGCATTGTTCCTGAATGGGTGCTGATTTCTGAAATGGAGCACACTGCAGGCGGGGACAAAACAGACTGGATGCAATAGCACAGAGGCTCAGCTTATGAGCATGCATGTTCATGTGTATGTGTTTGTTCATGTTTGACTGCACCCACATTTAGTGTCCTGGGTGAATGAGGATAGAACATATGTTTTTAGCTGTAATCATCCATGAAGAACATGTAACAGTGTCATTTTATGCAGCTAACTCTTCACATATCTCTTATAAACCAATTAATTTCAAATGTGATTTATGCTTGTTTGATATTCGTATATATTTAGTCAATTCAATTTGAATAATTTTAAAACTGATTGCTCAACCCTGTTTTTGTCACTTTTTTTATCTATATTCCCAATAGCAAACATTTGGTAGTCTGTACCATTTGAAGGAGAGAATACTGGGTATTATATATTTGAATACCCAGTCTCATGCTCTTAAAATGGTAGTTCACCAAAAAAATTTAAATTCAATTATACTCACCCTCATGCCATCCCAGATGTGTGAATGACTTTGTTTCATCTGCAAAACACAAATTAAGATTTTTAAACAATAAACAATATGTTAGCACTGTAGGTCCTTACAATGCAAGAAAATTGTGACCAGACCTTAGAAACTCCAAAAATCACATAAAAGTGAATGGTGAATGAGGCTGTCGGTCCCTAACATTCTGCCGAGCATCCTTTGTGTTCCACATAAGAAACTAGGTCATAAAGGTTTTGAAAGACTGGAGGAGTGAGTAAATGACGACAGATATTTCTATTTGAGCAAACTAACTCTTTAATAATGTGGTGTCAAGCAGAGACTCGTTGCTTTTGTATAGTGTTGTGGTTCAGAGTTAGCTGTGAGCCCATTGGTCCAATTTAACAAAAGCCCAAACCAGTTTGAGCTGCTTTACACCAACCTCAGAGCATCTTTTGACACAGTTGCAATCAGGCACACTCTTTCCTCCTCTTCACTCTATTTCCTTCTCCCTATCTGTTTATTTATTTATTTATTTATTTATTTACTATTTCTGTCTTCAAAGGGATAGTTTACACAAAAATGAAAATTCTCTCATCATTTACTCAGCCTCACATCATCCCAGATTTGTATGACTTTCTTCTGCTGAACACAAATGAAGATTTAAAGAAAAATACCTCAGCTCTGTAGGTCCATACAATGCAAGTGAATGGTTGGCAGAACTTTGAAGCTCCAAAGATCACATAAAGGCAGCATAAAAGTAATCCATACCTTAATGGATACCTTAATCCATAGCTTCAGAAGCTGTGATTGGTGTGGGTCAGAAACAATCAATATTTAAGTTCCTTTTTTACTATAAATTTTCACTTTAACATTCTTCTTTTGTTTTTGGCAGTTTGCAGTCTTTGTGCATATCGCCACCTACTGGATAGGGAGATGGAATTATTGTACAAATTGACTTAAATGTTGATCTGTTTCTCACCCACACCTATCATATCATTTCTGACGACTTGGATTTAACCACTGGAGTCACATGGATTACTTATATGCTTCCTTTAAGTGCTTTTTGGACCTTCAAGTTTCTGGCCACATTTCATTTGCATTGTGAATGGAGAGAACTTTCTTTTTTGGGTGAACTATCCCTTTAATACATGCTTAACACTTTTATCCTGCTGTTATGTTTTTGTATTTCCATCATATCACATCCTTCTCTCTCCCACTCCTCTCGTCTTATCCCTCTTCTCATCTCTTTGCAAAAGCTACATCATCTCAGGTTTCCACTGCAGGGGTAAATGCATCAAACAATGATGTAATGGCTTTTGCAGCAACAGTAGAGTTGGAGTAACAGCAGGGGAATACTGCCAGTTTTGTGCCACATTAAAGGCTCATCTCCCAGATTTTAATTGTCCATTTTGTGTCCATAGCATTGGACTGTGATGATACATTGCCTGAATATGTGCTCAGTTACTGTGCAACACCCCTGTGTATCTCAGGACACAGTGGAAGTACACAGATGGGTTTCCAAATAGCCATCAGTGGAGCAGATGGTCTGAGTTTACAACAAATACTAAAAGCACTCCTATCTTGTCTCTTCATAAGTATTGTTAATTAACTAATTGACAATTTTGTTTTAATCCAGATAACATTCGGGTGGTATTTTTCATTTTATTTTAAAATGTATAAAATCTGTAAAAATGTATAAATCTGGATTAAAATATTAAGGCAATTCATCATTTATTATTATTATTTTATCCTTTTTTAAGTTTGTTTTCACAAAATGTATTTGATCTTTTTTTATTATTATTATTACACTTCTTGTATACTAAAGGTTGTGGCACTGCTAAGATTTTTAACTTCTGTATTATAAATTGCTTATGTTTTTCCTAATTTCCTAAAAAGCCTTTTTATCCTTATTGAATAACACATGAGTAGAATATTTTTTTTAATTATTTTTATTAAATTGTATTCTGAGAAAACCATTCAAACATAAATTGGCTTTTTAAAACAAGTTTAAAGGGGATCTATTATGCAAGATTCACTTTTACATGGTGTTTGAATATGTAGGTGTACAGATGTTCCTAAGAAAGTGGTCAGTGAATGTACATTAATGTCTGCACTCTTGATTGCGGCCACGTTGTATTCGAGGATAACTGAAGAGGTTTCCTTGCCTGATGGAACAAACTTGAGTTATGACTGTGAATAAAAGCAGCACCAGCATAATCAATGAACTTTTAACACAATGAGCCACAGATTTTTGCAGCTCTCAGTCCTGCCAACTGAAGCCATTGAATGTCTTGAGTTCTCCAACACTCATAAAAACTTCTAAGCCCATATGGCTGCAGTTTTACTTTGGGAACTTTGTGAAACTTATTTGGAAAACTAAAGTGGGTCATTTAACCTAGCAGGAGAATCACAGGAAGCACACAATCTGGCTTAATTAAACGTGATTGTTTTCTTCCACCCTTCAAGATGCCATAAAAATGTAACATCATATTAAAATTAAAATGTATAACAGTTGTGTACAGGATGCACTTTAAACAAAGAGACACGTAAGCATAGAGTTGTCCAGAATGGACCACTGAGTAACTGTTTAAACAAATAATGGAGCCCAAAATATGAACAGAACGAGAGAGGCTGTGTATGTGGGTGTACATCTGTGTGTTTCATCCAGGAACAGCTGTTTAATAAGCTAAATAGACTATGCCGACTGTGTCAACTCAACCAATCAACAGTTTTTTTACTTCCTAACAGTCACTCCTCAGAGGCCCCTCTGCTTCCTTGCATAAAGGGGCGTTCTTTGTTCCTTGATGTCCTCGTGAAGTTCTGCGCTGTCAGATTTGTTTAACAAGATGAGATGAATGAAATAAACAGAATGGATCTAAGGAGATGTTTCTATTGAAGGCATCAGGACGTCTTCTGAATTTTAAAGTGATTGTTCACCCAAAAATTTAAATTCTGTCTTCATTTAGTCACCCTCATGTTGTGCCAAACCATAAGACTTTCTATCTTCTGTGGGCGATATTGCACGTGCTTTAGACAGTTCAACAAACAATTAAATAATATTTAAAGACTTATGTTTCAGACAAAAACTGGTGACTTAGTTTGTGCATACTTCTCCACCAGTGGAAATAGTTCCAAAAGATGCCAAAATATCAAGTACAACTCCACTCAATGCATAGCAGTCAAATGCTGTTTTAAACTAGTGGTTTTTCATTCATTAGAATCAGTGTTTTTTTAAGTGTCAATCGTTCATATTGTGTCAATAGTCAATATTCCATTGTGTCTGTGGTATGTTTTAATGAATCTGAGTTGAGACAATGTCTATGATTACATGCACCCTCATAATGCGATTATATACAATAAGATATTTCCTTAAAATTGTGATTCCAGAAATGTTTAGAACTGTATATTCTTCAGAAAAAGCAAGCTGTTGAAGGGAGTTATTACATTTTTAGCATGTTCAGAAGTTGAATGATAATAATTATATAAAATGTATAATAATCTATCATATTTTAAATAATATTAAGAGAACTTATGACCCCCTGGAAGTGTGCTGAGCCCCCCTTTTATGATATAACGTGCAAACACAATCTATTGTGAACTGGAACATTCTGGATTTGCATACACCCATCATATAATACTGCATGTGCTGATGATGAGAGAAAGTGATGGTTCTAGGACCTGGAGGACGCGGAGTGTCGCACTGCAAAGGGGAGTTCCTGCACAATCTGTTTACCAGTTCACGTCTGAAGCACGATAACAACGCCGCGTATGCAATGTTTTAGAGCAGTTTGGCTGCATTTACCATAGGCTCCTTCGTTAAAAACAGACTTATTGAGTTCCGCAATAAACAATTAATTGCTAGTTTAGTTAATTACATCGATAAGTGAAAATGTTCCGACCGGTTCACTTTGTGTTGCTGCTACTGAGCTCTGTTTTGGTGGACTGCTCATCTGTTGTTGAAGGTAAGATCTTATTACAATTTAGTGCATTCACTTTCTAAGAACATTGGTTTGATTATTTATTGTAGTTTAATTGATTTGGAAAGGAGTTTTGATGGCTGATGTGCATTTATTTTCCCACCACCGTTGTTTTATTGTGATTATTCTATATCAGACAACATATTTTATAAAAATGTATTAAGACTTTAATAATATCATATCAAATAGTATCAAAATTAATATTAAAGCATGATATTTGTTATTAGGAAAACATTTCATTTCAATTTGATTTTAATAGGGGTGGGGGGGAAATCATATTATCGCGATTCATACTCAAACAATTCTGAATCGATACTCAAAAGAATTGGAATCGATTCTGAGTTCAGTTTAAATCACGGCGGAGCAGACATGTTGAAACAAAGACACGAATTAAGTGCACAAATACGAATGTTTGCAGACCAGCTGTATCAAACACATGGTCATTTGTTTGCCCGAATGAATCTATGAACCCGAAATGATTTCACAAACCCACGCACATCGCAAGAGAGAGTTTATTCGTGATATCAAGCCAAAACACACAACATTAAAGTCGAGCTCGCACTCATTTTTGCACTAATTTGCACATAACGGGGGAAAACACAGAAGAAAATGATGACCAGGCATTGGTTCGGAAGATGTTGTTGTATTTAATTAAGAATGTAAAAGTCCAGTTTATGTAACGTGTCTAATTCTGTTTTTTTTTTGTTTTTGTTTTTTTTTAAACAGCTGTTAAATAAAAAGCTGAAAGGGAAAAAATAGAGAGTAAAAAAAATTTTTTTGAAGAAACTTTAAAAAGAAAGAGATTTAAGGACAAGGTGCATCGTGATGCATCGAGAATCGTTTTATAATCGAATCGTTACCCTTTGAATCGTAATTGAATCATGAGGCCAGTGAATCACACCTCTAGATTTTAACCACCTTACGCTAAACTGAGCTGAATCACATTATGATGTCTTCGAAATCACATGCAGTTTATTTCTTTTCTCAGAGTGCATAACATCCAATGGAGAGGACTACAGAGGAACGCAACACAGGACATCCGTTGGGAACATTTGTCTAAACTGGAATAAGTTAAACCTAAAGTTTAAAGACATAAAGACAGGTAAAAAAAAATCTGCTGAACTTTTTTCAACATTTAATGATCTATTTGTTATTTTGGCATTTATTTACAGATTGCATTAGTGCATTAGAGCAGTGCAATATGCAAACTGTCAATGTTGCAGAAATAGATTTAGTAAGTCGTAGTTATGCATAATGTGGGCATGCTGCCCAGATGATATTACAAGAACTAAAAAAGGATGAGCAATTACAATTCTCTAATCCAGATGAAGGAATTTTTGATATGTGCATAACCTATAGAATACACACCACAATATATAAACACAAAAGATTATTAAAATTGAAAAATACATTACAAAAATTAGCGTTATTCACACTATGGAGAAAATAATAATAATTTATATATATATATATATATATATATATATATATATATATATATATATATTATGGCCATGTATTATTATATTTGGATTTATTCTTGATCACAGGTGTTGGAGAGCACAATTTCTGTCGCAACCCAGATGGTTCAGAGAAGCCCTGGTGCTATGTCTCCGGGTCCAATGGAGTGGCCGGAAAAGAAGCATGTGATATTAGGGCATGCCAAGGTAGCCATGTTCACTCTTAATTTACAAGATTACTTTTTATATGTTTAGGTGTTGCTTCAACTACAGTCCTTAGTACTGTATGTGAGAATAAATCCTGGAGGAACGTTGTCTCGTTTCACTGTGTACTGTACTAACTGTATGGTTGAACGACAATAAAAACCACTTGACTAAATAGAGGCATTATTGCTAATGGGAAGTTGACATCATGTCCATAGACATAGATTTGAGGTTAAAATTTACATGAATATATAGAGAAAAGTGTATTTCTTGGACCTGGAATTGGTCACCATTTATTTATTTTACAGTTTTAACCAGTTAATTTTAAAATGGTGCTGTGATGTGACAAATTAATTTATTTCAAGAACAAATATTTCACGTAGTCTCTCAATCATATGAATTAGCAAAAAGCTGTTCAAATAGTTTAAAGGCCTGATCACACCAAACCCATTTTTTTTCAGTGCGATTGTTTTCTGTTGAACGGGAGCAATGGATTCCTATGGTGCTATTAATGCCAGGTCTGACAAGTCGTTTTTTTTAGGAAGTATTACTATAATTTAAATAAAGAAAAGACTGTGGGCCAGTGTCTTCTTTTATATTATACATCCAACTTTATACTATACTAGGTATTATTAATGTACATTATTCATAGTGTATTTATTTATCTGTACCTTGTGTTATGTTATCCAGGCATTAATCCAGGCTTTATAAAAATACAAGTTGGGTTCGGGAGTCCGTCTGGAATATACTAATAGCAAAATGCGTGTGCAAATAAATATGCAGCAACGCACTTTACTCCTTTCACTCGCATGAAAAACAGACTATATACTCCTTAAATGCATCAACACCATGGAATGAACATAATGAAACCAGTATACCAAATTAGGTAAATAAATACTTTAACAGAGTTCAATATATGAATCTCTAACAGCTAAAGGTAGGCAGGAGACTGGTATACATTTTGTAGAACAGCAAAAGTGCTGCCTACTGTACAGGGGTTAAAAAAAAAAAAAACGCATTAAATTTTTTTAAGGACTCTGTGAATAGACCTTCCGTCAGAAGTTCGTCCTGCAAAATGGTCATAGACTTGGTGTGAACAGGCTTTTAGATGGTGTCTAGCATGCCACATATAGCATAATGCAGGACAATTTTAAAGGAATTCTAAAGGAATATTTCACCCAAAAATTCTCTCATAATTTGCTCACCCTCATGCCATCTCAGATGTGTATGACTTTCTTCTGCTGAACACAAACGAAGATATTTAGAAGAAAGTGTCAGCTCTGTAGGTCCATGCAATGCAAGTGAATGTAGTCATTCAATTAATATGAATCAGCAAAATGCTGTACAAATAGTTTTAGATGGAGTATAGCATATATATATATCATAACACAGAACATGTCAACTACCATATATTTTTAGTGTTTAGCCTTTATCTTTAGTTTCTATAATTGTTTCCCATCTCCTTTTGGAATTAAAATAAGGATTTCAAATTTGTGAAAATAAGTGAGAAGGAAAAATATAACTGGACACCAGCAAGTAATGTGATTTTGATTAATGGAAGTGTTTTGTTTTTCAGTAACTCACATCTTTCTCAGGCATTTCACAGTTGGGTCCTACTAACGTGCCACTCTGTTACCATAGACTCAGCAGGACATTTTCTGCCTAGAATTTGAAGGGGGCCGATTCAGAAATATTTATGTAATGCAGAAATGTGCGATTTTTATTCTACTTCTGGGAAAGGGAAATTGGTTTCAAGACAACATCCTCTAAGGCAGTGTTTCTCAACTGGTTTTGCTTCAGGACAGATTTTACATTGGAAGTCAAGTGGCGCCCCAACATAGTAAAACGTAACCTGTATTTAATGTAGCTTGGATCGCATTTGCTTTTATGTTGCATAGATTTGTTCATGGTTTTCAAGTATAAGGGCATGCATCAAGTGACATTATTTTTGTTATGTCAACAACAAAAGAGACTGGAGGTCTTCTCTCCCCCTTTTAAAAAGTGAAGAGCATATTTGTTTATAAGTTATGAGTCCATTATTATCCTGTTTGTTTCCTAATTGCAAACGTCATTCAGACAGAACATGCATATTACACAGGAGGAAAGGCTCCACATTACCATGGTTGGGTCAGTGTAGCTAGTCTTAAATAATAGTAATAATTATAATAAATTATAGTAGCCTATTGATGAAAAAAATACTAGTCAAACACATTACTGTTGTCAAACAACAACTGCCACTTTTGATATAAAATGAGGTCTAATAGATTCTACCTTTTAGATTATTTCATATGCAACTATAACATTTTGTCAAAATATAACAGTTCTTTGTAAGGGTGATGAAGTGTATTGATCTTTTCCTCATCAGTGCTGTTTGGCAAGTCAGTGTTGCCTACTGTTTCAGAGGTTTGACTTGACTTCCTCCGTGAAGCTTTAAACTAGAATAGTATCACTAGAATTGTAATGGATCACAACAGTTTTGAGGTCTGCATGCCGCAATATTGAGGGAAGCAAATGAGAAGCCTTTAGCTGAATGAGAGATTATAATTAAATCTCTTCATTATATATTATCATTATATAATTTCTATCACTTGGGCGGCTGCCAAAAAATCATTGTTCTTTCCCTGTTGTCTGCATCCCAGTCCAAATAGACCTGTGACCCACTTTTGGGTCACACCCCACCAGTTGAGAAACACTGATATAAGGAGTAATCAAGGCTAGCTTCAAATATTTTAGTACACTCACTTTCCTCTAAGCATACACTATACACTGGTGTTGAACTAGTTTTTAAATACATGTAGCTGTTCAATACTGTTCAACTATTTAATATGTCTTTTATTTTATCCAAAAGCCCTGGTAGTTTATTGATAATAAACAATATAGCAATTTTTATGACATTTAAGGACTTGTTTTCAATGGAGAAATCTTATTGAGAGCACTAGGCCAGTTGGTCAGATTTAATCTACTTTAGTGTGGTTACCTTGAAGAAACTAGCTTGGACTAGGAGCCAAGGACAGATACAATTAAACAATTACACAAATCTAGACTCGTCAGCCTTGAGGCTTTCACAGTTGAGACAAAGGAACAAACAAGGAAACTTGTCTTGCAACTGTTGAAGGGAAGGTGTAGGCCTCGCCCTCTTATTATCTGATTGGCTGACAGGAACATGCTCACCTTGGTGACAGCCACCTATTGGGTGGCTGAACTGTGAACTATGGACTTTAACTCTGCTAGAGTGTGTAAACAACTTTTTCAGAGTAGAGTATGGTTTAAAAAAAAAACAAAAAAACTCACACACAGGGGTGTAGCACAGCAAGAAAAGCAAGTGTTAATGTTGTCAACTGTGAATTCTTGCTAAGGGACATTTGAAGCATGTCATGTGCACCTAATATTTCACAAAAACACAGGCTTTATCCCATTACAAATGCCTCAAAAGTTAATGAACGGAAAAGTACTAGTATTTGCCTGGTGTGTCTAGTGAAAGCTTCGTTTCCCAAAGTATGCTGTACTGAAGAGCGTTTTCTAAAGTTTCCATTTAGGTGGAGGGAAAATTATTTCCAGTGTGGATGAGAGGCATAAGTGTCGCAAATGTACAATACTATTTTTAAAACGCACAGTTGTAGGGAATCTTTGGTTTATACTGCTAAGCAGTACACTGGTATTGCTATGCTCGTTCTGTATATATAGTAGACCACAGTAAAACCATGTAGTATAACTGTGTGATACCAGTAAACTTGTTGTGTTGAGCTGCTTTACATTTGCTGTGCAGCTTAAGGCAATGCAGAAAAACAACAAGCGCTTTCATGGTATTTTAAATCCTGTCCGTCCTGTCACCCTACAGACCAAAATTCCACAGAATCCATGGTTCCAGAAGAGTCTGAAGCCACTCCAGTCCCAACACAGAGGATGGTGGAGACCTTCGAACCCGCAAACTCCTTCCCCTCACAAGCTGAGGGTGCCGTAGTGCAGCCTGTAAAAGGAGTCCTACGGCCAGTCCGAGCAGGACCTAAAAAGAAGAAAGACCTTGGGACTCTTGGTAGGTCTTGAGATTGGGATTAACAAAACCTCAAAGCAATTTCCAATGGCTTGCTTGTATAAATGCAAGATAAAACAGAGGAAGTCAGTTGGATGTTAGACATATTGCGACTTCATGAGGTCAAACTTAAAGGAGCACTCAGTAATTTTTTCTTCATTAAGAAAGTTAAATTCCTAACGACATGAGTTGTAATTTTGCCAAATATGTAGGAAATCATGACCACTCACATTAAAATGAAGACTCCAGTCATATCAGTAACCTTATAAAAGTTTTTATAACATGGAGAGGGTCTGCACATGGAGGCTGCCATGTTAGAATCACATGACCTGCTGAATACTTCTCACTTAATCTCAGTAACCATCTTGTTATTTGACACTTTCACTCATTGATTTAAGTAATCATGGCTGACTGTTAATACTACATTTCAACAATGGCATCTGAAACTGAAAACTTTTGTTTTAAATTGTATGCATTTTAAATTATATGCTACATCCAAGCCACTAGGTGCCAGTGTAAGTTCAATATGACACAAAGAAAAAAGTTACTGTGTGGACCTTTAAATAATGTGGTCATAATGATGTGATTTCCAAATGCTTAATGTGATTTTGCCAATGTTCCTGGAGCAACATTCCTATCAACCAATCAGACATTAGTGTTAGAATTATCCTTAAGTTTAGAGCTGATTTTTAAGGCGAGTTTATTGTTAGTTTAGGTACAAATAAAGTTGTCAACGAATCATACACTGGGGGCCTGGTTTAACAGGGAGGAAAACTAATTCTGGTTACCGTAGTTAACCATTCATATCAATGGGGAAAATTTTGAGAATTAGCTGTTTTTAGATTTTATTTTTTGCCAGATAACTGAATAAAAGAAGCCAAAAGAAAACAAGCAGTTTAGCAATAGATAGAGACTTATGTGAAATCTCACATATACATTTCATTTTCCATATAGACATGTGGAATCTACAAATTGGTAGCTATGGTAACTGGGATTTGTTTTCCCCCATGCAGGTAGGGCCTCCTCCAAATCCATTTAAAGGGTTCGGCCTATGTTTATTAGATAGGAATGTTGTTCCATGACCAGCAAAATATGTAGGGCTGGGTATTGAGTTCGATACATTTTAGGCACCGACCGAATTGCCTCTAAACATTCGAGTATCAAAAAATGGCTTGCCGTTCGGTACCAAATTTCGATACCTAAGGGTTTAATCTCATCAACGTCAGTGATAAGCATGTAGCATGCTAGATGTGCTTAAATCTAAAAGTGCCGGCGATTGGCTGTGTTTAGGCATCAAGGAAAAACACTAGTTAATGCCGGTTACGCCCAGAGACACGGCTCACACTTGAGGCTGTAGTGTGTATGTGTCCCAAAAAAGGGTGGCTACATTTTACCTGGCTCGATGCCAACAGCACGCAATGCAATATTTGCGACAAGATAATTGCTGCCAAGACTGGCAATATGACAAATCTGATGAAGCACTTGACAGTGCACAGAATAAACTTTAGAGCAGAAAGTTGCTCCGTATTCGACTGCGAGAAGACCAAGCCGGTCATCCTCTCTGTATCCTCTTGCCACAGAGCTTCATTCAAAAGTACTGATGAATGCAGCGGTGATGTAACTGGGACACCGACAGTTAAAGTTAATATTTAGCAAACAAACCAACAAACAAAATCGGCTAAATTGTAGTGGTACATGCTTATGTACTTGTTAAATTAACGTTTCTGTGCGCGGTGACATAGTCCTATAAACTGGGACCTACAGTACGTAACGTTAGATATTGTTTGGATGTTTGGCTATAGATAGCTAGCAACATTTTTTGAATGATACCCAGCCCTAGTAATATGTCCAACGAGAGATCGTTTAGTCAGCTAGACCACTTGTATTAAAATGAATGGGAAAATGTTAACAACCAATATGGTGGGTGTTAAAGTACTGTATAATAGATCAACTTAAGTTTTGGAGATTTCTGTCTTACCATGTTCAAGTAGATAGAAGCTGTACTTTCACTTTCATATTCATAAAAAATGACTCCCATGACTTGCCTTGAAAGGGACTTTGGTCCTACTTCTCAAATTTAAAATCACCCATTTCTAGCATTTTCAGTAGGTTTGGATTGCACCCTCAATATGTTGATATACTATACCCAGAAGAACTAAGAAGTTCATGCTTTTATTTCTTATTTTGTATCATGCAAGGTTATGTTCTTGCTGTACTCATGATGGCCATCATCATCCTCCTCGGAGGCGGCATCACAATGGGATACTTCTACAAACGGTGAGTACAACCTGAAACGCACTGACCCATTACAATGTGAGAGAATATACAATGAATGCAATTAACAGTACTTATAGAATGCAATAAACATGTTTACATGCACGTTCTTACACGCATTAAACATATTTCCTTTATCAGTTTAAGGTCAAAAAGCACTTAAGAATAAACCAATCTACACCGGTAGATTTTCGGCCATTACCCAGATTTTGCATTGCATGTTAACACCTTTTACCAGTGTTCTTATAGGCTTATTTAATGAACGCAAGTGTTGTCTGCATGACTTCACGGATTGATGTCAAAAGCAGAGAAAACTCCATTATTTCAACTCTCATGTAAAACGTTTTTCTTGCTTTATCGGATGTTTTTAGAAGCTGATTCTGGGAGTTATCAGCATATTGGTGTGCATGTAAATAGCTCAATGTCAATGTACATGCTTTCAAGGGAACAAAAAAATCACAGATGAAAATGCCATGCACTATCTGGCAACACACATCCTTAAAAACACCACAACATGTGCCACTTTAATGCCATTAGACACATCAGAGAGAGAGTGCGAGAGCGATGGTGGGTTTTTACTTATTTATCTACTTAAAGGAGGTTGTTTGTAAGTGAGTGTTGATTTTGGGATGGAACTGAGAGAATCTGAAAGCTGACATCTAGTGTTATCAATTGTTAATGCATGTCTAATGTCTAATAACTGATATAACCAAAACCCTACTGTGATGATGTACTAGGAAGCCATCAAATTGAAGATCTAATTAAAAAAATAGATAATAGAATGCAGAGATCTGATTTTAGGTCTAACACTTGACGCATTATTCTATTTTGAACAAGTTTGGCAGGACAGCCAGTTGCCTTGTACTTGTGTGTCAGCTGATTAGGTGTGTAAGTCATTGTTTTCCTTGCGATTAATTGGCTCAGTATTAATATTTTTAATATTTAGTATTAAATAATGTTTTCATGATAAATTACCTGTGGATCCAGCCCATGGGCCATTGTTTGCCCATGTCTGCTATAAACTATTAAAGAAGGCTGTGACAGGGTGGAGGGCAGGGCCAGATTGTGATTTTACACACCCGGCCCCTTGTCAGGCTAATCAAGCCTCCGAGAGGGATAAAGGCCGACTACGGACGGGGGTGCGACAGAGAGAGAATGTTTATGGGCAGCTGTCCGTCCTATGTGTGTGTGTTTTGTCTTTTGGTTTTAGTTCTTAATTAAACCATTTATATTGTCAAGCCGGTTCTCACTTCCTCCTCTCCACTGAACTGCTTTACAAAGGCTTTGCACAGTTCTGTTAAGGTAGAGCTCACTGCAGATACACAGGCACTGGAAGTGCTGGGTAAGGTTTCAATGGCAGTAGGAGGATTGCATAACCTGCCGCAGATCTGTGTGCTGCCTGAAAGAAAGAGAGAGAGAGAGCGATGGAGTAGAATGAAGGATCTAGGAAGATGACATCAAAGGAAAGACTGAAGTTAACAGGTTGCAGTTGAGCAATATAAATCTGTCGAGTATTCAGCTTCCATTTTATAGACTCGACCACTTAAATATCACAAATATTAAAATATTTAAATATCACCGTGTACTTGCACTGGATGGGTCTAAATCTTTTGAATATTCTGAGGAAATGAAATGGAACTTCTGCTTAAGTCATTAATTGTTGTTGATTATGTAATTCTGAATGGTTCTTTAAAGAATTACTTCTGAAAACGATCTTTTTCATATCAGAAAATTGTAGGTCATTGACAAATTATAATAATTTTTTAAAAACTAGTTTAAACTACTTGTATCAAGTTTGCTGAAATGTAATCAGTGTTTTTTTTATGTGGGTTTCATATATTTTTCCCAAAAAACTACATATCTACACATTGTTACACCATATGACATGAAAACAAATTTTTTTTTATTAATATTATAATGTATTTGAATTTCAAGAATTCTCAAGAATATTTCAAGAATTTCAGCTTTTAAAAAATTATCTTTTCTTTCTTTTTTTTTTTTACTGTCTGGGTACACAAGTCCCAGATATCAAATTTATTTTTTAACTCCGTAATAGAAAGTATGTTCATCATAGGTCTATTTAAGTAATTATTTTGTGCAACTTGTATTTTTAATGAACTTAATAGATCCAGACACTTGACCCTTGTAAAAATGTGCAGTGGTGTCCAAAAGTCTTAAACCACATTGACAATCTGTGATTTTTGTAATTTAAACCTAAAAAAAAAAACTGATTTTGGATTTTGAAAATATAAAAACAAAAGTTAAAGAAATGTTTAAGATTTTTGCCCTATTTCTAGACCACTAAACAAATGTAAGTAAATTCAAGGCATTGACATGTTAATGACTTTGTACAAAAGGTTAGATTTCCTTGCTTGCATTATAACACATAAATTGCTTGTAACAAGTTTCTTAAGATGGGCAAGGTGGTGTCACAGTGGCTTGCATTATAACACATAAATTGCTTGTAACAAGTTTCTTAAGATGGGCAAGGTGGAGACACAGATTTGTGCGTCTCTCTCTCCCCTGAACTGGCATATCCGGATAGTCCTTATCCCCCTCCCGGCTGATTAGGACTATTCAGTGCCAGGCGTGCGTCCTCGGCCCGGCCGCGCCCTCTTCCTCATCACACTCCACCACCCGATTCAGGTTGGGGAAACCTCCAGTTTGACTTACTTCCCTCCCTTCTTGGAGGGGAGGTGTAGCCCTTCCAGCCGCCCACCTTCCCGGGTTTCGGCACCAATGTAACAAGGTTCTTAAGATGGGCGCGGGAACCAGCTGAACAGTCAACGTAAAACTTAACTCAAATATAACAAACTCCAAAACAAACAAAGACACGCGCACACACAGCATCGTGCGTCTCTCTCTCCTGAACTGGTGTCTCTGGCTCGTCCTTATCTCCCCCCAGCTTATTAGGACGATTCAGTGCCAGGCGTGCGTCTTCACGGCCCTCCTCCTCATCACAATGCTCTTTGGAACATTCTCAAGATCATCAGGTTTTTTTTTTTTGCAAACATGTGAAGTCCATGCCAAATTGAATAAATGCACCAAATACTAAGAAATTATTACATTTATGTACATTTTTCATATCAACTTTCCACTTATTTGGATAATTTATTTTCTAATATTATATTACGTTAGAAAATAATGCAAAAGTGAAATTTTTTTTAATAGTGGTCTCAGACTTTTGCACCACACTGTATTACTTGATCATTTGACGAAACTCAACTTGACTGTAGATATTAAAATCTGTATGTCATGACTGTTGTAGAGGTGCTATTGAAACACTATGTATGTTTTTGCTGTCTGTTCTGCAGGGGTCGTGACCTTAAGAAAGAGCATGACCAGCGCGTTTATGAGCGCGAGATGCATCGGATCACTCTTCCTCTTTCTGCCTTTGCCAATCCCACCTGTGAGCTTGTTGATGAAAACACCATCGTCATCACAGCTGAACCTAACAACCAAACCCCCACTCAGGAGCCCGCAGAGGGGGCCGACCCTCTTATGGGGCCTGCAGGGACTCCCGGAGCCTGAGAGAGGAACAGGATGAGCGCCTGGACGGGCTTAGTTAAGACATGACTATGCTGGACTACAGAACCTCAGAGGACCAAACCCAACATCCACTTGCTTCTGCCCATCATCTCTATTCTCTGTGCCCTGCCTTTACAGCACAGTTTCATGGTAAAAGAAGAGCATGTGCTGGGAAACTGGAAAGGGTTTGAAAAGGTGGTTTTGTATAAATATGCATGTCAGGGATTCTCGTTTTCCTTGGAATTAAATTTAGAGTACATTGCACATCATTACAGTGGATGAATACTCCCTGCTTGTTAAACTCCAGTGAGAGGGCAACAATGCCAATGAAAAACATGCATCCTTTTATGAAGTGACTATGGATCAGATCATCTAAAGGTATATTGTTTTGAAAGAGGAGAAAATCCATTATTTTCCTCTTCTAACTTTATCTTGTTTTTGTTCCTAATGCAGTTTAACCAGAGAAAAGTGTTAGACACTGATGCTCCACAGCTGAGCTTTTCACTGAATAAGGAGCAGTACTAGAGCTAATTTGATAATGCTATCCAAGAAATTCATATTCAACATTAAGTCAGATCATGTGACCTGGGTTGCTAGAACTGCCTATGCTAGGTGAAGGTTTTTGACTTAATATGAAGAGGAAAGCAAATACAAAAAAACAGCCTTCTGGAGATGTTGACTTACTTTTGAATGTATTGCTTTTGGTTCATGAGAAGTGAGTGTTGAAAACTGAATGAGCCTGCTGTTTTTAAGAAAGGAAATAAGGGGACCTCAGCCGACTAATCAGAAAGGGTCTGACTGGGGGTGAGCATGTTTATATGCACAACAATAAGCGTCCAACAACCAAAAATCAGTTTAATCCAAAATTCTGCAAAAAAACGACGTTTACATTACATTTAAAATCATCGGTTTATTCTGCTCTTGTGGAGCAAAATCGGGGTAATGGGCAAAAATCTTCCCTTGCCGATCGCTTTATGCAGTTAATGTGTGTAAACGTGGTTATTGAGCCTGTTTACATGCACACCAATTTGCTGGTAACTCACAAATATCATCTTATTAAATAAATCTGTCAAAGCAAGAAAAACAGTTACATGAGATTTGAAATAATTGTGTTATTCTCTGCTTTTGACATTAATCCATGAAGAGACGTGCACACAACAGTTAATAGGTTCATAAGACTGTAAGAACGCAGGTAAAGGTGTTTACATGCAACGAGAAATCTGGGTAATGGGCAAAAATCTACCCATGTCAAGGTTTATTCTTATGACCTTAAACCAATAAAGGGAAGCTGTTTAATGAGTTTACAGAACCACACACCTTGTCGTCTTCAGCATAATCTGTATAAGAACATGCATGTAACTGCACTCTGTCTATTAAGACCCTTCTATATGGTTAGGAACAATTTTTAAACATAATAAAAATGATCCAGCTGTTCAGTAGAGAAATTAATTAACTTATTCATATATCAGCGCCATCTTTGATTTTGAGGGGAATGACAACGAGGCTGTGAAGGATAGACAAACAGTCTCTTCTTTGGGGAAAAAACAAACAAACTGTAAAATCCAAGTATTTTTGGCTCGTTCCTTAGATTACATTTTGAAAAATAGCTTTCCAAGAAAGTCCAGTAGACAAAAAACTCCAGACAACACGAGTTGTGGAGCATTAGATGTGATCGATAGGAGCGTCATTGAAGAGACTGCAAGTCTAACCCTCACTGCATCGTTGTCAAAAATCAAAGATGTTTTATTCCATTAAAGCAATTGGTGCTAATGAGTTTGTCAAGATTTCTCAAGGACTGTAGGAGAGAATGCAAGACAAGGTATTAAATAACTGAACTAAATTTGGAGTACGATTTTATATTTTTCCACCTGATAAAAAAAAGGTTTCATTTTGCATTTGATTTA
The DNA here is from genome assembly GCA_032164185.1 of Moxostoma hubbsi. Lineage (NCBI taxonomy): Eukaryota > Metazoa > Chordata > Actinopteri > Cypriniformes > Catostomidae > Moxostoma > Moxostoma hubbsi. Next base: position 10,166,665 of record JAVLUX010000215.1, read on the forward strand.
GTCTGTGATGTATGAATTTTTTTTTTCTGTGATACACTGGACTGTACAACTTATAGTTTCAAAAGATCTTAATTGCATTATGTTTGGCAGTTGTTGTTTACTGCTGTGAAATAAAATAAGTTTGAACTATGCCTATATTGTCGTCCTTCCCCCCCATAGTATTTTACACTACGGGTACATGGCGGTGTTTTCTACGTATCATAAAGTAGCTATTTAACCATATAGGCATAAAATGTTCAGAACATGTTTGGAATTGAATACTAGCATACCGCACAGTCTATACTAAATACTACTTTTTAAATGGTGTGACAGTATGCTACATGGATGTCACGTGACCTCATTAAGCGCGTATTTAAACCTTCAAGTGACGTCCAGTTATCATTTTGGAATTAAAAGTTTACTTTTAACCCAATAATAAATAAAACCGCAACTCTTGGCTGTGCAATTAAATAATGTCAACAAAAAGATGGTAGCATCAGATTCGCCATTGTAAACTGCACATGGCAAACGTATTAGATAATAAAATTATGTGCATGCAGAATATACATACTAGATATTGGAGAAATAGCCACGGCCATCACACAGTTCTTAAAACAACAGCGCCTCCCTGTGGCTGATTAAACACGGGGAAAAAAAGTGGATTATTATTGACAAAAGGATCAAATAAAATACTTATTTGCTCATTTTTATTAATGAAACTGTATAAGAAATTGAATGTAGTGGTTATAATGTTGTACATGTCAGTACCTTAGGTAAGTCTAGAAAAATGCTTTTAACATTCTACAAACATTTGTGATCTACAAATATTATCCCAACATCTGTTGATCTCTTCAAATCTATACATAATGACAAATATATCCAGATTTTAATTTAAACATTTGTGATCAAAGTTAGAATGACATTTTCAAACAACCTCACAAAACGTCATTAGTTCCAATCTGCGACTGCAGATGTTTTGATTACAGACCTTTTCAAAAATGATTCAGAAACCCTGAAACGGCCGGTCAAGATCCAGCATTACAATCTCACTTGTTTCACTCAGAGAAGAACTTCAGCGCAGGTTTAGATACATAGAAGAAAAAGAATTCTTGTTGTGCCTTGGATTATAAGGTGTGTCCATGACTGTGGAATGAACTACTCCAGTTTTTCTTTAAATAGCTGATGTACCAAGTAGCTACAATACAGAAAAGCATTCCCAGGAAACCACATATGGAAAACCAAATCAGAACTCAGAAACTAGTTATTTTCTTTCATAACAGTTTTTTCACACTCTGTCTTTGGGTTATGGAGTTACATAGGTCATGACCTCAAGTGCTAGTGGTACAGAAACAATCATATTATTTGACTGGAAAGGGACTAAATGCACTTAAACACAACTACCTGCAGGGGGCAGTTTAGTTAAAAAAAATGCTTGATTTACCTTCCTAGAGTTTAAGGTAGTGTCAATAATTGCAAAATACTTACAACCACCCATATTAGTTTAACATAAATGGGCAAATCTCACAAAGAAAAAAAAAATATTCCAGGTCTCAAAGAAATTAATCTTATTTTAGGATAATTAAGGTTTTTCAATGTGACATTATTTTTATTACAATTAAGAAAATTTTCCGCAAATTCTCATTACTTAATTCATCCGGAAATGTTACTTTTGAGGTTTTATTTTGAAATTCCCATTATTCTCAATGGCTATTCCACACAAATACATTTTCGGGTAAAAACGCATTGATTTTGCTATGTTTATGTCTTTCATTCATGCTGGAACAGCATTTTCCTCCATTGCAAAAGAAACTTTCATGAAAAATTATGTTAGGAAACTGAAAACAGGTTTCAAATGAAAATATAAGATTCTCGTTGTTAAGTTGCCATGGAACTAGTTACAATGCAAAAAAATCTTAAGGATCCTAAAGTTGGCTTCATTTTCTTTTTTGTACTTCATTTTAAGGAAAATATCATTTCTATCTTTTGATTTTAAGAGCCAACACATTTATGAAAGGTTTAGTGAGATTCAGCCATGAATGCTTTTAAAATCCTTGTGATCTTCAAAATACTTAATGATCAATGCAATGCGTTGCTACACTAGGAATTTACAGTATTAACCATTTCATCACAACTCAGTCAATATGCGTTGCATTAAATCACCGTGGAAATGAATCTGGCAGTTGCGTCTGATTGCTGGGGAAACATCCGTCAGGGAAATTTGTCATCCAGTGGTAGGCACTCAAACAGGTTTTGAGTTAAATGGTTAAATCAACACTAAACCATCCAATTTAGTCTGTTATGAAAAACAGAAGGAAAAAAAATGTCACTTGGCCTCGGAAAGAAGTTCAAGGTATATGAAATGTACCAGTTCCCTTAACAGCACTCTGCGAAGAACACTTTGCAGTTCAAGAATGCCCTCAAAATGTCTGCACGCCATGACGATCTCTAGAAAGCATACCAGCGTCCATGTTCCCTTTACACAAAATATATGTTCTGGCTCAATTCTGTAAACTCATAAAAACTAAAAATAAAAAGTTCCAGCCCATGTTGGCAGCTGTTGCCATTGGATTAGGTCCTGCTGTTATCCTGGTTCTCAGAGGCAATGCCACTCGCTCCATAAGTCCTTAAAAACTTCTGCTGAAGTTCATCCAGTTCAGACGGTAGCGGGATACCCAACTCCTGATTCAGAGTTAATGCCTCGAAACAGTCCTCCAACTTCTGAAAAGCTGGCCTGAGGAAGAAAGAGGGAGAGGGTAAGAGGAAGCATTCTTACAATAAGGGGTGCAATATCAATGGCCTTTGCCAATACTGTATCTTAAATCAATTCTAGGGCTAAAATTATATGCATATTGGTAATAGACATGACATTTCAATCAGTGATAGCAATTTTTCTGTAGCTCACCAGAATTGTCTGATAAAAGCATTTGCCAAATGCAAAAATAAGCAGCATCTCGCAAAAAATAAATGCAATTAAATCACTCCCACTGACTGATTAATTGATCAGCATGTCATGTAATTAATTTGATTAAAAAGTTTAATCGATTGACAGCCCTAATTAGTATACTATATACACACACACACACAGTACTGTTCAAAGGTCTTGGATGTTTCACAAAAACATTTGTCTTAGGATGGTTATTTATATCTTTAGCGTTTCAATAGGAAATTAAATTTTATACTCCAAAACATTACTTTTGCATATAAAATGTAATAGATGAACAGGGAGCCCTGCAACTGAACAGAGAGTCAACTATTACATGGAGACAGAAGCAATTGAGACAGTCTAAAAAGAATTGTGGAGAATTCTCCAAGAATCTTGGAACATTCTATCTGCCAACAACTAAGAACAACTGTATCCAGGTGTACCGAGGAGATTCGGTGCCGTTTTAAAGGCAAAAGTTTTCACAACAAATATTATATGGCTTATTTTAATGTTTAAAGGACTTTGTATGATGTTAATTAGAAAAAAATATTTATGCCATTATTTTTTAAGAAATCCTCACTATGCAACATTTTTTACATGTGCCTAAAAGTTTTGTACAGTTTATATATATATATATATATATATATATATATATATATATATATATATATATTAAACAAGAGACTATATAGAATATTTGTAATTTTAAAAATGTTTCTGTCACATCACATGACTATTTAACTGAGCTGCAAACCTAGATGTTGAAAAAAAATTAACATAATATAACATATTACTGTCAACTACCAATGTACACTACATAAATATATACATAAGGGAAATTATGACAAAAGTAGGTGATTCTACAATCAAATCCTTGAAGTTGGCAAGTTATCTAATGTTTTTTTTTAGTAGTATCTTTCACCTGTGTGTGAGACAGTTCGAGGGCAAATGAATATGAAGAGTAATGTGCTCTTCTGAGTGTGCTTATGGGACAGCATGCTGGTTTTCGAGGCTCTGTGATGCAAAAATGAATTTGCATTTTACCCAGCTTATGTTTTTTTTTTTGGGAGTCACAGAAACAATGTAAATGACTTTGCATCTATCTAAAAACACATGTTGAACCAACAATATTCAATGTTATCCCAACTAGTCCAACAGAGTTGTCTGAACAAACAATTTCATATTGAACAGTGTTGCTGATGTGTGAGATCCCAGCATGCATTGCAATATGAATTACTTATGTGGTTAGTGTTATAGTTTTTGATGTTTACTGACTTTATGCTATTTTTGTTGCCACTTTAAGTTAATAGTGTGTGATGTGAGGTTTGTTGTTTGTCACCATTATTAAAGTGTGTGTTATAAGTTTGAGGTCTATTGTGTGTCAAACTATTGTACATACTGCCTTGCAAGACATGCCTCTCTCTTCAGATGCAAAGATTGCAGGTAACTTCATATAAAAGTATTTTAAATTGTGGCAAAATTGAAGTTCTCATATTGCCAGTTGTTATTTGGCTGAACTAGAAATTAGTAGTTCTCTCAACAAGAATTGTTATATTTAGTGAACAAACAAATTCACATTGACTAAACAAAGCAATGTTACTGAGGACAATTATTAAACAGTCATTGAGAGAACCCAAAAATCTTACTGCATCATATTGCATTGAATTTTTAAGTTTGCTCAATTATTCTTTTTTTACAGTGTGGGCACATCATTGTGGATATTCTCCACTACATTTAAGTATTGGACTGGACTAAGGATCAACAAAACGCTCAAATAGACTCCATTGTAACATCAGTGATTTTACTCATCTGTTAGGATCTTATCATTACAGAGTAAAAATGAAGGTATTTAGCAGAAATGTTTATCCAAAGTGACTTGCACGGCATTAATTACTGGGACAATGCTGTTAGAGGTTAAGTGTCTTGCTCAAGGACACAATGGTGGCAATTCATGGATCTCCCTTGCAGGGTTCAAACCTACCAACTTTTCAGTAACTAAATCAGACCTTATCTAATAAGGCCACATCACCCCCAGGTAAATGTTCATTTAACATCTGTTCAACTTCTACCATCACTGCTGAAGGGACAATACGGTTGTCTGATCCATGGCAAATTCAAATCTGTGGCCACCTACCGGTTGTCAGGGGTGAGGTCACAACAGGCCACAGCCAATGGGAAGAAAGCAGGAGGACAGTCCTCAGGAAGGAATTTCTCTATGAACTTCGGCACGTTGAGCCCAAAATCCAGCGTTCTTGGAAGACACTCAGGATCTGCATTTACCTGTCCTATAATCTATAGCACAGGAAGAAAAAAGATAAAGAAAAATGATGAATCGTTCAAGATTCCTCTTTCATAACAGATAGAACTGAAAATGAAATGTGGCACTTGTGACTCCAACCAGTTGAACATTTTATTTCAGTATTCTGACATTCAAATGCAATTGCTTAAATAATGACAGTATGCGAAAGAACAAATGCAGTCCTTGTAAATCTGTCACAACAAAAGTGTCTTACCTCACAAAGCACAATGCCAAAGGAGAATATGTCTACCTTCTCATCGTAGCGTTTGCCTGTTTACACACAGACAAAAGACACCCATCAGGAAAAACAAGTCTGCAAGACACAAATGTTCTCAAAAACACTTTTGTTTATTGAAGATGATGCCATTGAACTGGAACACAATATTATCAGAAAGTAATAAAGGCGTTAACACATTTGGCACCGATTATGGATAAGACACGTCAACAAGTTGCAGCCAAACTGCTAATATATTTCGTTACTTGTCAAATAGTTGATGTATCAAATTCAAAGTAACTTACAGTGCAAGTTATTACAGGCACAAGTTTCCCTGTAGCGATCCTGAGGTTCGCTTTTTGTTGATTTTTTTGGACTTTTTTGCACATAAAATAGATTTTTAACCCTGGGTTAAATTTTCCACACCATGATTTAGCTTGAGTTACTAGTTAATCCTGGGTAGTTATGTTGCAAAAATAACACTAACCTTTGTAAAACCAGGGTCACTGTCATGTTTTGCATAATTGTGAGGTTTATAACATTAATTGGACAAGTACAGCACAGAACGAGCACTATATACCTTTGATAGACACATTTTAACCCCACGCTGGGATAGGCCTTTAAAACTCAGGGTTAGAGTAGCCCAAGAATGGATCTAAAAAAAAAAATTCTTTTTTTCCTTTTGTATGAGGTATCTTATCTGGGTCTGAACCTACAACCTTTGTGTTACCAGCCCAGATCTTTGGGGCACAAACACTGGCAACTTTCACAAATTCAATACATGGTCACGGCAGCAAAGACTGAACAAAGTCTACTGAAAAGCACTAACATAAATGTAATTCTCTCTTCTCACCATTTAGCATCTCTGGGGCCATCCAGTAAGGGTTCCCTACCACCGTGTAACGTTTCTTGCGGTCAGTGCGTCTGAACAGCCTTTTCTTATTGGTTGGCTTATCAGGAGGCGGCTGCTTGACCTTTTCCTCCATGATAAGACGAGAGAGACCAAAATCTGCCACCACAACTGTGTTGTCCTGCAGGGGTCAGACAAGCAGAGCAAAGATGTTTAGACAAAACAGATTTAACCCTCTGGGGTCTGAAGGTGTTTTGGGCCCTGGAGAAGTTGACATGCCTTGACATATGAATGGCTAAAGTCTGATAACACAGCACAAACTGGGCTACAATAATATGAGAGCAACATGTATGTACATGTTTGTATTATTGAAAAAAAATAAAAAATTTAAGTAATTGAAATAAGGCAAAACATTCGTCCACAAGACTTTTGAGAACTGTATCTTGTAGTCTAGTTTTTGCTACAAAATTATGTGAAAAATAGAATATAGTAATTTAGCTTTTTTTAGTGTTTGTATTTTAGTGTTTAATAATTTGTGTTTTAATAATATGTGATTCACACCTGAGAGGACAAAGACACCTCCCCTGGGCCTATCAATGAGGAATGTGATAGAAAGGGAATGAATGTGAGGAGACTTAATTATCAAAATCAAGTTTTAAGTTTAAAGAAGTCTGACTATGCATTTTCTTTACATAAAGACTTTACCTAAAATTTTTAGACCTACACTACCATTTAAAAGTTTTAGAATAGTCTCTTCTGCTCATCAAGACTGCATTTATTTGATCCAAAATACAGTAAAAACAATGATATTATGAACTCTTTTTAAAATTTTAAAGAACAGTTTTCTATTTGAATATGTTGTAAAATGCAATTTGTGATCAAAGCTGAATTTTCAGCATCATTACTGCAGTCTTTAGTGTCACATGACCCTTCAGAAATCATTATAATATGCTGATTTTCTAATATGGGCATATTTAAAGTGCATTTTTCTAATTTACACCTGAACAGATATTTGCCAGTAGACATTTTATGCTTTCTTTAGACATATGTTTCATGTTTGTGTGATAAGCATTCGCAGTTTCAGTTCATTTTTGTGACACGTTTCAGAAATATGATCGCTGAGACAAAGACATCTGAAAGGGCACCCTTTTTATTTTCTTTATTTTACAAAACCCAGAGGGTTAACGTGCTATTATTAGGATACAAGTTCATTGGAACAAAAGCGCAACCAAAAAGTAAACCAAAACGCTAAATCAAACAAACGAAGCCAACCAACCCCCCCCCCCATATCAGAGTGACCAAGTTAGACAATCCTCAAGTGTGAATTGACCCCTCTCCCTCCTGCTCAAGTGTTTTTGTGCAAGTTGTTTTTGGGTTCTTGTCTACTTTAGCATTTTTGTTTGTGCTGACACAAGCCAGAAAGCTATTGCTGATTATGAAAACCTGTTTCTTGATCCTTCGCTCTAAAGCAAGGCAAATAAATCTAGACTTTGATCTATATATGGCATGGGTGAAGTTAAGGGAAATGTCTTCTCATACCAGTTTGACCAGACAGTTGTGCGAGTTGAGATCTCTGTGTATGATGCTCATTGAATGCAGATATGCCTAAAAAGAGAAGAACATATTAAATCAATTTGAGAAAACAGAAATAACTCATCATGGGCACAGCAGGTTAGGACATAAACTCAGATTAACATAACGTTTTAGCACTTTTATTTCACTTTATCATGCAATTAGTTTGGAGATCTTCCCAAGTCCCAGAACATGTGACCATCGACATCACAGATTAATCTTATAACAAGACTAATGCATATGGGAACAATGTGTCAATAGTGGCTTGAGTATGTTCAATTACATTAAAACTTTACATGACCATTAATGCTTTATATCACAATTTCTGATACAGATGTGCTTGATATATTACACAATATGAGCTGATGTTGTACTGGAGGCAATACTATATGTGCAGACACAAGAGATCGCTCACCATTCCAGTTGCAACGCTCTTTGCAAAACTAACTCTCTGTTCCCATGGGAATGGATCCTGTGGAGAGAGCGACAGAGGAAAGACAGAGAGAGAGAGAGAGAGAAGATGAATTGTTGGCTTAGTTTCGGACCACACTATTATACAAAGCAGTGTGACAGCACGCTATGCTGTCCATGAGTTAGAGAGGAAATCGTTACATAATGGCAGCCACTTATTACAAACATTAATAACAAGCAGAAATCTAGATATCGTTATATTGTACTATAGAGATACAAAGAAAGAGAGAGAGATAGGCATCTCCCTATATCTCATCTGCTATTCGTATGTTTGGTGTTGAAACTGATATTTTGAAGCAAAATCAGTGGGTGATCTGGAAAACATTCCCTCTAGAATCCCTCACCTGGAAACAATTCATACCTCCTTTATCTCTCATGCCATGCAACAACACAGCTGCATTTTCACCCTCTCATTTCACCAACTGTTTAAAGTGTGTTTTCCAGCCCCTATTCCCTGTCCCTCTTCTTTAATCTTTGAAAAGTTCATCTCAGGTGAGTCGAGACAGTCACAAAGATTAACAAACTAACAGATGATCTACTGCGGAAGGAAAGGGAATTATAAACTAGGACGCACCGTGTCTCTGATAAAATCCTTCAGAGTGCCTCCCTCAATGAACTCTGTTATCAGATTGAGTCGCTTGTCTTTGTACAGAACACCGATGAACTTCAAAACATGTGGGTGATCAAGACTTCTCATCACTTTAACCTGAATGAGAGAGAAACAGAAATACTAATTGATAAGATTCTTGAAGTGATTTATACTAAATAAAGACTGAATAAATCTAGGCCTAAGTCTCTTTTCCTCTCAAGAAAATGACAAACCCTAAAGCATGGTGCCAAATAGCTCTACTTTATCTTCTGATTAAATCACACCCTGATATTGACCCAGACCAGACGACATAGTGAGACGAAGGAAAATACTTCCTCTGATGGAAGAATGAAAAACAACCATAAAAAAATTGAGGGAATATCATCTTACCTCCTTTAGGAACGTTTTCTGTGTCTCTTCATCACAGCGGATCAGCTCCTTCATGACCATCACCTCACCTGTGGCTTTATGAGTCACCTACAGAAAGAAGACAGTATTAGGGTTGTCAGAACCAATACCATTTTTTAAAAAAAATATCAGAACTGAATGATTCATGATGTTCTGCTCCATGAATGTGTCTTAAACTTCTGCATTCTTCTTCTGATGCAAACAGAACACTGTACTAAAATGCTTTTATACCATGTACCAGCATATGTGACCAGCATAGTCTGGTTCTTAAACATTTTTTTTTACTAATGAGCAGTTTTTTTTTTTAAACAAATTGGTCCAAAAGACTAACAAATCATAAGTTACTGATTTGAGACGGTCTAATAAATCCTTAACGGAATAGTTTAGAAACTACAATTTAATCCAATGGAATGTGAATGATTAAGGATGGTCCAGTTCTTTGCGATTCACATCCGTACACTGTATGAGGAAGTGAAGATCAGCCCTGTGAACTAAGGTCAGTCAAAACCAGTGACCTACGTCCTATTCACTGCAATACACAGGAAAATGAGTGGTAGCACAAATGGGAAAATGTCATTATGAATTAGCTCACCTTGATGGCCTGTCCAAAGAACCCCTTTCCAAGGATTTCTCCATGAATGAGGTCACAGGGACGGAAGATACGATGAGAGCAGCTGGAGGTGGAGCGGAGGGATTCGGAGCGGCCAATATCCCGGGTCAAGACCGGGGGGTCTTTAGGAGATGCAGAGACTGGAGACTTGCAGGTGCTGTTGCTACGTCTACAACACACAGACAACAGTATTAATTCTGTTTAAACTCAAATAAATAAATAAATAAATATATATATATATATATATATATATATATATATATATATATATATATATATATATATATATATATATATATACACATACATACATACATGGCCAAAAGTTTGGAATAATGTACAGCTTTTGCGGTTTCGGAAGGAAATTGGTACTTAAATTCACCAAAGTGTCATTCAACTGATCACACGTCAATTCAGCATTCTAAATATTTTTAAGTCCACTGCTAGGAATTGATTGGATGACAGAAGCTACCTGAGGGACCTCCTCTTTAATGTCCCATTGTCCACAGAGTCACTCCGCTCAATCTCAGCATCTGCTGGGGAGGACAGACGCATACGGGATACTGCAGGCACACCCAGCTGGTTACGGGATGAGCCCAGGCGGAGTCGGTCCAGATGCTGTCTGACTGGATCATATTCGATCAACAGCTGCAACGTGTGACTGGTCTGGTGGATGAGATCCTCCACCTGCAATGTCCAATCAGAATTTATGAGTTCACAACCACCATTCTTGATAAGCAACAAGAAAAGCTGTAAAATGGCTAAAAAGTTAAACAAAACAAAAAAGATAATTTTAACTGTATCATTTTACACAAGTGCTGTTCACATAGATAACATTGATTTTTCCCCCCCGGTCAATGCAGGCGCTTTTATACACAAAAAAATGCCTAAATGTGGAAAAAGATATGGCCACAATACCAACATTGCGGACATTTGAAATTACATTCAATACTTTTCAGGCTTACAAATGTGGATACCCAGTAATGAATATCTTACTACCTTCCAAAATTTGGATTCCACTATATTTAAAGGAAGGGTTAGGGTTGGGTTAGGGCTTCTTTTGGCTGTCCAAAGAAGCCCTTTTCGAGGATTGCCCCATGAATGATCTGCAAAGTCATTTACTCACTTCCATGTTGTTCCAAACCCATATGACTATTTCTTCCGTTGCATTCTTTTGTTTGATGGAAGAAAGTCAGTGGCGTTTGGAACAACATGAGGGTGAGTATATGATGACAGAATTTTCATTTTAGAATGCAGATCTTTTATATTGTTCATTCTATACACACCTCTCCCAACACAGTAATGCATTTAATAGACACGAAATCATTTGTAATTAACATTTTTCATTGATTACAATAAATAAAGAAAAACATATATACATAGAATCAACATTTAAACCCAACAACCACCCCTCCCCCCAACAACATCCCTGTGGTCACACAAAAAAAAAGTAAACAAACACAAAAAAATAATAATATATATTATCATACACATTTAAAAATATACTACTCTCTCCACTCAGAACCCAACTCTCTGTGTTTATTCCCCACATCAATGACCACCCCATAGCCCAAAACACAGAGTCTGGGGCAAAACGAAACCCGAGAGCCCAACGCGTCACACACCAAACTATGAAACTTCAACCAGAATTCCTCAATACACATCCAAAAAACTTAGGCCATGTCTCCAACCTCCGATTGTCATTGCCAGCAGGTGGGTGTGTCTTTATGACCAAGACAATACAATCTAGAGGGGGTCCAATAAAATCTATGTAAAATCTTGGATTGCATAAGGCATCTCTAAATGAAGACTTGACATTTTTTAGAATCCTAGCCCACACTCCATCCTCCAATATCAAGTTGAAATCTTTCTACTACAAATGGATGAAAACTAAGCACTTAGTACGTGTGATGTGCATTTTAACCAGAGTGACAAGTTAAATGGCAACATCAAAAAACACAAAGCAATATAACAAACAGACTGTTACTAGGGAGTAGTGCAAATGTCAGTATATGACCATGTTCAAGTAATTACTGTGGTATGAAAGGAGTGTCACTCTATGTACTGGAGCAAGCTATGGTATGAATGTTTATATTCCAAAAGCCAACTGTGCAATTCCTCGTAATTGTTACAATGCTTTAACCTGTTAATGTTGTCATGATTTTACCGCACCCCTTGAAAGCTAATATTAAAGCAATAGTTTAATAATCCTTTCATCATTTACTTATCTTGTTCCAAGCCTGTATGACTTTCTCTCTTCTGTGAAACACAAAATTAGTTATTTATGCCAGAATGGCAAAGCTGCTCTTTTCCATACAATGAAAGTAAATGGTGACCATGACTGTCAAGCAAGATTTTCAACATAAGATTTTCAATCAAAAAGTATTTCTGTTTGTTCCTCACACAAAGCTATTGGATGGATTTAGAAGACTTGAGTCACATGGATGATGACTTTACGGTGGGATTTAAAAACAATAAATACATTTGGAGCTTGACAGCCACTGATCCACTCTCTTTGTATGGAAGAGAGAAGATCAAACAATCTGCTAAACAGTCTGTCGTCTTTGGTGTTCTTCAAAAGAAAGAAATTCATACATGTTAGAAACGACATGAGGTTAAGTAAATGATGAAAGAGTTTTTGGGTGAACTTTCAATTTAACGTGCTGGGGCTAAAATTAAGCATACCTCCTCCTCCATCAGAGTTGTCACAGGCAATCCATTGATCTCCAGGATCCGGTCCCCAACGTGGATGGCATTCCGAACCTCTGGACTAATATGCATCCCTCTGACTCTGTAAGTATAAGATGTTTTGAGTGGACTACTTCATCAAAGCCAGTTTGAGAATGACAAGAGGTAAATATCACGGTTTCTGTTATAGTTTTGCAAACAGGGGAAACAATGAAGAACATGGTTTTGCGTGCATGGGGATTAAAGCTGAAAACTAGCAGTTTGTGCCCTTAATTCAACACGAGCAGTCCTATCACCACAGTTATGCAACACATTCCTTGTGGCATTAACAGTGTCTCTGGCATGGGGTGTGGATGCATTGTGGTGAATCTCTGAGGTGATAAATATCTTTCTTCAGTAAGCCTCTATTATTCCAAATGTTCCCTTATTTACTCTTCCAAAAGTCTCAAACTAGAGTGAGTGGGGAATGCATGAAAAGTCTGTGTTAATTCATGTGTTTATTGGGATGTCTTTACCAGTCCTATGTGCAATACCACAAAATTCCACAGAAAACTCAGCAGGTTTCAGCAGAATTGGAATGCCCAATATTGAAAGTTCAATACATCTTTTGACCCTTGTGTGTTTATTAATATAAGGGATGATTCACACAGAAAATAAATTTCTTATTCATTTACTCACCTTCTGTAGAACACAAAAGACAATTTAGACATATTTCTAAATTTCTCTTCCTGTTCCCCGGAAGTCAGAGCTTTTGGAATTACATGAGTGTAAATAAATGACAGAATTTTCATTTTTGGATGAAGAATACCTTTAATATTATGGCTTATTAGATAATTTCATAGAAATTATACAGTTTTGGAATGGATCAAATCTAACCTGATCTATTCCACAGAATTCCCCCCCAAAATCAGAACTGAAAATGCAGAAAAATTCCACCCATTCGGTCTGGAACTGCACTTACTCTTTGACCTGTACGCTGGCTGTGGCACTGGTGCAGTCTCTAATGACGCTGACAGAAAAGCCCCGTTTGCCATTGGTGGCGGCCGGCATGGACACCAAAGTCACTGTGTGAGGAAGCAGGTCTGTTGGAGAGTCAGCCAAACCACGCTTCTCCAACATCGGCGTCAGGACCACCTGCTTGTAGCATTTACCACTGTGTGTGAGAGAGAAGTTGATGAAATTGAACACTGAACTTTAAGGACAAGACCTGACGAGCAAGACACCTCTAGACATGTTAAAAAACACTTTTTGTAATCATGCATCAACAATTCCTTTTCAGAACACAAAAAAGAAAATAGCAAACTACAATTGCTATGTCAAATATGATCAAATACGGTTTCTCACACACAGAGTCTGGAGCTAATATAAATATATAAGTTTTCACATCAGCATTGTTTGATTCAATGCATAGTTTCCTCACCAGTAGAGTTTGGGGTTAAAGGAGCTTTCCAGGTTCAATACAAGTTAAGCTTGATTGACAGCATTTGTGGCATAATCTTATGTTAATTAACAAAAAAAAAAGTGATTCGTCCCTCATTTATTAAAAGCAAATATTGCCGAGTGAATGGGGCCAGTCTTTAAACATTCAAATACAAAAGTATAGCCACAAGTCACAACCATTGTGTTAACAATTTTAGCTTCATAATGTCAACGTTATGCCACAAATGTGGTTGATTGATCTTAACTTATATTGAACATGAAACATTTCTTAATACAGATTAGGAAATTAAAGTACAGATTGCATTTAATCTATGTAAAGTGTCCTCCCAAGAACATCTGGTATTTAAAGTGTGTAAAGTTTCTCACCAGTAGAGTTTAACACGTTCCACTAAGGCATAGGTATCCCGTTCCTCGATTGCCACTCTGCAGCTCAAACACACAAAGCATTCGGGGTGGTATTTATAGTCTCCTGCCACCTAAAACACACAAAAGCCCAGTGCAGATCAGCACACCACAAAACCCTTTTATCCCACAAGCAAATCCTCAGTGCTCCTGTTACACTTTTACAGCAGTACTCCTGTACATTCAGTGTATGATTTTGCTGTCTGTCAAGACCAGGCATTTGTGGATGTTTTTATTGTGCTTCATCTATTTAGTGTTGGTACGCTGATTTTGTTAAGTCTGCGTTCTTTGGCAGTGACATAAGCGTGCATGCTGGCTTTCTCTTTAACACTTGCAAGTGTCTGGGCCTGTCTATTATCAGAGGTGATAATATTACCAGCTCCTTTCATAACCAATGATCCAATACCCTTTAAACACATCACGTGTGTCAATATCGGTCTAAACCCTCCTTTTACAACTCTTCTTTAACGCTGGCTCTCACTCAGACTCTCCTCCTTCCTTAGATCTTCTCAGAAAATAAACAATTCAAAAGGCTTTTGTTATCAGGAAAAGTTTTTTCTTTGGTTTCTTTTACTTTGACTCTCAAACATTATTTGACCCTGAGTAATGAATAAATCGGAACAAGGCCTTCCAATGCGGAACCACAAACAAAACCATTTTAAACCTTTGATGAATGAATTAGGCTATTAAAATCACAATGGAAACACTCAAAGTGTTTCCTTGTATATTAAACTTTCTTTGGGAATGATTTATGTGGGGGGAAAATGCCTCTTTAGTGAATTTCTGTGTTTTTAATCTATTATCTAACATTTTATACATATAATAATATTTAATTCCAATTTATCTAGTGATGAGCAGAAAAATAGTAGTCTTGTCATTGTGAAAGTTAAAAATGTAAATGAATCGCAATGATAATTGCAACGATTAATCATTAGCTCTTAGCCGACTATTCATCTTGTGCCAAGAATTGCCACATAGAATATGAGTAAGAGTCAAAGGTAATCACCCATGTTGGTTTGGATGTAACGTCACAACCTAAATAAAAATAGTCATGCATCAAAAGGTTAAACTGGGTATTTCTTCCTGGAAAGAGGTTAAAACAACACCAACCATTAAGAATACTTCGTTTGTACTGACACTGTATGATAACAGCAGAGAAAGAGAAAGAAAGAGAGAGAGAGAGAGAGAGAGAGAGAGAGAGAGAGAGAGAGAGAGAGAGAGAGAGAAAACGGTCAATCAAAAAGTGTTATGAAACGGCAAAAAAGACAACTTTTCACTTCTTATTTTGAATGGAAAATTATATGAACAATAACCCTCTGGCTCTTCTCATTCTGCTTGGATGGAGAAAGTATGAGATCATGCTGAGGTTTTATTTAACATCAACCACAAAAGACAGATTAGCAGAAATGCTCACTGAGCTGTGAATCAATGATCACAGGGTTTGACTAAGCAAATTCTTGAGCAATGTCTTGACTGGGTAATCCACGCCCCTGCATGCGGACTAAACCAATCAACAATCGATTTAGAACACACAGACAGGCAGTTAGAGATATTTATACCTTCTTGGTTTTGGTCTCGATTATTCTAGGTATTGGGCAAATGCATGTCACCATTACAAATGACTCGGTCTATCATAACATTAAATTCAGTCTGCATTTACAGTGCACTGCCTGAGGACATTAGGTTAAACTGCTTGACACTCAGTTTAATCTATGAGTAAGGGTGATGTTTCAAATCTTTTGTACCAACACTACTGCAGCAACGTCATACCCTACTGTGTGTTAATGCAAAGTGAGAGTGTGCACGTGTGAAAGCATGTTTCCCAGCACTGCTTTGCAAAAGAGCTGCCCCTCCCTTAGGACTCACATCCCCAGTGCTAACTGAACATAGAATGGGAAACAAGAGATCTTTTTCAAAGTTTCAACTGGTTTTGCTTAAGCCCCAGATTTTAGATTGGACATCAAGTGGTGACCCAACACAGTACTAAAGTTATTTATTGCACAAAAGTAAACAAAAAAATCAAATCAATCATTAAAACCAGAGATGCACTGAAAACTAGAGATGTGTGTTGATATTGATATCCGATAATTTAGAACATTTGCTGATACAGATACCGATAGTTTGTTGGTTCTGTTTTTGTTTAATGCTACCTTGTTTCAAATCACTGATCCCAAAAATTTAAATTCTCTCATCATTTACTCACCCTCATGCCATCCCAGATTTTTTTTAAGAATATCTCAGCTCTGTAGGTCCATATGATGCAAGTGAATGGTGACCAGAGCACCAAAAAGGAGATAAAGTCAGCATCTTGTCATCGCAGTCTCTAGGCACTATCATGATTTCAAGCTCTATTACACTTTCTAGTGCTTGACCCATGCGCAGAATGCTAGATGGCACTAAGGCAGTGTAATCGAGCTTGAAATCATGACTGCCAAAGTGACTGCTGTCAAGATGTATAGTAAAAAAAAAAAAAAAAAAAAAAAAAAAAAAATAATATATATATATATATATATATATATATATATATATATATATATATATATATATATATATATATATATATATATATATATATATATATATATATATATATATATATATATATATATATTTATTTATTTATTTATTTATTTATTTGGTCTGTTCTCAACCCAAAACCAACTGGATCACTTCAGAAGATGGATTAAACCACTGGAGTTTTATGGATTAATTTTATGATGACTATCTTCTTTTTGGGATCTTTTGGATTTCTGGTCACCGTATGGACCTACAGAGCTGAGATATTCTTCTAATCTTTGTGTTCAGCAGAAGAAAGAATGTCATGGACATCTGGGATGGCAGGAGGGTGAGTAAATCAGGAAATAACATTTTTGGGTGAACTATACATGTAAATACACAACACTGAAGGAAACAAAAATAATTATTTTATTCTCTGACTCTACATGTCTTTAAAGTTTTAGAGATACTGGTCTTGGTTATAAACAAAACAAGTGGTTGACTAGTGGTTATTGCCTTTTGATTGTCAGGAAGTAATCAGCCCTGATCACTGGCTATTGTTAGACAATCGGCAGATGTTAGTGCAGACAATAATTTAATCGGGAAATGCAGATTATTGGCCGATACATCAGATCATCGTTAATTAAAACGTAGTAATATTATCCATTATTACACAATAATATTAAAATAATAAATAATAACAGCATCTAAATTATTAAATCACAAAAAAACACATTGTAATCGGCATTGGAAGTGAACACGTACTTAATATAGCCTGGGTCTAACCTTGCATAAGGAAGTCACATAACCTTTTCATGTTGGCATCTGCCTAGTTTGGCTTGCTTCTACAAGTGACAATGAATTCGCACCAAAATACCGTTAAGTTTGATTGGACGCACCATGCTTTACGTCAAAAATGAAGATACCGAAAGCACTTTCTACTCCCTTTTAAAAGTTGATGAGATTGTATTTTCAATTCCAAAATACGTATGATTATATAACAGAATATTAGCCTATTTGCATTTAGGATTGTTTTTTTTCGCTGCTTTCCACTTCCAGAACAGACCCACTGTGACCCACCACAGTTTAAAACCACTGCTTTACATCACAACTCTCATAATCAAGATTATCTCTGCCGCCAGAATTTAGTGTAAGGACTCTACCAGATGGAGCACCTTTAGATCCAGAAATTTGGAGAGGAACAAAAAAGAGAGGATCAAAATTACTGTAGAATTTGAACTGAACAATGGAAGACTTCATGAGGGCAGCCAAAGTAAAGAGTTTTAGTCCATCAAATTTAGTATTTGTTCTAGAATCTTCATTAGAACACACATTATCATGAAGAGTTAGTCTAACACAAACACATTTCAACAAGCACTTTAGCTGTGAGGACGTGGTTTCCTCTGCCAGTTTTTTGAGGTTTTGACACCCCGTTGCTTGTGCTTTCTGAGCCTACAACTGGCAACTCACCCCTGACCAGAAATACTTGGCATCCCTGAGCCAAAACAGAAAAGGCCCATTATGCGTTTTGCTCACTGGCAAATTCTCCTCTCTCTTTCTCCAAAGTTAATCTTATGTCCTCTATTAATCTAATTAAACTCAAATCATGCGCAGCGATTTGTTTACATTAGAGACAAATTCTTCAATCTCACTTTCATGTTGATAAGGCTTCCATCAGCGTTATGATGACAAAGCTCCTCATTGAAAGCCCATGCAAAAGGCATTCCAGATGCATGATGAAACAATAAGACTGAGGCCATTCCATTCTCTTTTTTCCATAAAGTGTAAGCGAATTGTGACTGAAGCTTACAAGTTTTAATTGCTGTATTTATCTATGAGAAATTGGTTCCGTCCGGTTAGGATTTAAATCAATCTATTAGGATCCAGTCAGTTTCAACCAATCTTAGGTCATGACCTCTGCATTATCCCTACATTTGACCTCATAGCTGGGGAGGAATACATAAGACTCCAAAAATAAGGTAAGGACGTCTTTCTCAAACGCTGTGTTTTGCAATTTCTCCTCCCACAAGCTTCACTCAGATGTGATTCACTGCTCAAATTAGGAGTGCAAACATAGAATGGTGAGTCTAAAAGCTTTTAAAAGTAAAGATTGTCCACCGCGCTTTCTTATCAATGACCTCTTGAGTGCTATGAAAAACACTTGCGTTCATTGAGTTTCTCTTGTCTTCAATAAACATCAGCCGAGTAAATATTTACTGAATGAGACAATGGCATGTTATCTAAGAGACTCTTGCACAGGTTACTCTTTGCCTTGTGAAATCTTTCTGTGGTTTCAAGATCTTTTGACCATCTACCTGATAGAGTCAGTTCCTTTACTCTTTCTGTGGAATGTTTTGAAACACTCTCAGAATATAAACGATCAGTTTGCAACAATGACCCTGGTTTACTTCAAATGAATTACATGACATGCCGATCAATTAATCAGTCAGTGGGAGTGATTTAATTGCATTTATTTTTTGCGAGATGCTGCTTATATTTGCATTTGCCAATGCTTTTATCAGACTATGCTGGTGAGCTACAGAAAAATTGCTATCACTGATTGAAATGTCATGTCTATTACCAATATGCAAATAATTTTAGCCCTAGAATTGATTTAAGATACAGTATTGGCAAAGGCCATTGATATTGCACCCCTTATTGTAAGAATGCTTCCTCTTACCCTCTCCCTCTTTCTTCCTCAGGCCAGCTTTTCAGAAGTTGGAGGACTGTTTCAAGGCATTAACTCTGAATCAGGAGTTGGGCAGAAATTTAGAGGTGTGAATCTTCACTGGCCTTACGATTCAATTCAGACTCAAAAGGGTAACTATTCAATTATAAAACGATTCTCAATGCATCACGATGCATCTTGTCCTTCAATATCTTTCTTTTTTCAGTTTCTTCAAAATGTAATTGAATGAAAACATCACCAACAGCTCCCGAACCGCTGCCTCGTCATTATGTTCTTCTGTTTTTTCTCCCGTTGTGTGCAAATCAGCGCAATTATGTGTGCGAGCTCATCTTTCATGTTGTGTGTTGGCTTCTTATCACGAATAAACTCTCCCTTTGCTATGTGCGTGGGTTTGTGAAAGAATTTTGGGATCGTAGTTTCATTCGGACAAGCAAACCCTATAAAGTAAAAACTGTTAAAAATTACAATTTTAACAACTTTTCAGCTCAAATAATACTTGAGTTTTAACAGAAGAAATTATGTGTGCTTTTATACAATTATAAGCTTCACCTTTCTGCCTTTAAACCCTCAAAACATTGGCCTCATTCACTTTCGCTGTAAGTGCCTCACCGTAACCTCGACTCAATTTATTTTTGTGGTAATCAACATTATGCCACAAAATGCTGTCAATTGAGCTTAACTTAAACAGAACCCGGAATATACTTTTAAGAAAATAACCATTCTATTGGGATAAACAAAGAAAAAAAAAAAAGCAGACCAAAGATAGTCATGTACAAGACTTTAAGGGTCTTCAGTATGGCTGTCTGATTTCAACAAGCAAAGACACAGATTATGTGAAGTACAAGCAAAGTTCTACTAAAATAATTGACAATTCCACTCAAAACAAATTCAAGTATATTTGTCAGAGCTATGGCCCAGAACGCACTTGCCCCTGACAAGCACAGCATTTTATTTAGTTTTTCGACCTTATCAACATGCAGTAAATGACTAACATAGTGAGTGATTAATGCAGTCATGAAATCAGTGTTTGAGAAAGACAAACAAATGTTTTTCGTACCATAGCAGGTCCCGTCATAAGCAGCGAGCAACCATGGCACAACTCCCCGAACTTCTCGCAGTAGTGTTTGTGACAGAACAGTCTCCCCTCCTTCTCAAAATACCAGTTTGTCAGGAGATCAAAGCACACAGAACACCTGGAGAAACAAGAATGGAAAAGTGAAACATACTGTTTGCAGAAATTCCCTTGAACACCTGATATTAGATCAGCTCTCCAGGACAGGGCCTCTAACTGATTATTTTGCTTACTGGAGCGCGTGACTGCATACGGTATTTGATGTTCATGGTGTAACTGGAATTTAATTTGTAAAAAGTACGTTTTAAAGGAATAGGTCACCCAAAATGTTAAAGTTTTTCTTTACAGCCCCAGTCCACTTTCACGAAATGGAAAGAACGGACAAAAGTCATACAGGTTTAGAATAACATGACAGTGAGCATATTAAAAATACTTTTTAATTTATGGGTGAATTATTCCTTTAATGTGTACTAAACATTTTAACAAAGTTAATTTTATCTTTCTTTGGCAATATAAAAGTAAAACCATAAGCTATTTGAATGTTTGCAGCACATGTAAGGAAGCAGTGAGGTTTAACTTCAAAGATCTGTGGCTGATTTTTGCCTCAGTCAAGCGACTGTAGTGAAGTTAATGATCCACATTGCATTTATAAGAAAACTTTTCTCTTAATCTGGCAAAACATATCTGAGGGAAAGCTACAAAAGTAGTAAATGATGTCAAAGCAGCAGCATGCACACGGAAATATCCATCCACTCGTGACTGAGACAAAGTCCGAACGCACAACACACACACAACTCTATAGTTCAGGAATTTGGGAAGTGAGCCAAAGCTGGTCATGAAACTCTCCTGTCGGCCACCCTACCTACAATTGGAACCTGATGTCGGAATATAAGCTATGCCGCTTTCAAGTATTATCAAAAAATCTACTTAGGCCTAATTAAAGACATCAAACTACAAACTAGTTGCTCCTTGAGGATGATTTTTTTTTTTTTTTTTTTTTTTTACAATAAAGGAACTATTGTCTTGGACAGACAAGGAAGGATGCGTGAAAAGCAAAAAGTTCCTCTTTACATGCAACAGCTTGTACTGCCAGACTAGCCAGAGGTGAGGTTACTGGGACCTACAATACATCAGATGTGAAACACCTAAGGGGTGCATAACTTTAGAGGAAAAATTATAGCCTTAAATGCAGACAGCATTACCATGATAAATGCCCTAAATATTTCCTCTACATATAGGCCTAGACCAAGCGCTGCCACATTTATTCACTGTTTGTGTGCTGCTAAAGTAGTGTAGTTTGCCAAGGCAAGCATTACTATTACTCATACTTAGGTTTGGGGGTTTGAGCAAACCCACAATCCTAATATTACATTTATTAAATGTAATTCATCTTATACTATTGTGCTTCAGACAAATCATGCAGCTTGAGTAAAGGTTTGCTATTAATTCCTGTGTTCAGAATTAATTTGACCTGGTGAACAATAAAGTGGGCAAAAAACTACCATAGATATTAATTGAAAAAGGGAACCGTGCCATATCTAGGAAAAAAAAAAAAAAAAAAAAAACTCCACAGGAAAGTGACGAACACCGGTATTACCGCTGGTTGGACGCTAAGTGGTACTATGGGGTAAATGCCCTTAAGCAGGGTTAGGGTTAAGCCTACACAATAAAGCAAGACACCTTGATTTCAAACTTTCTCTTATTTAAACAAAAAATTCAAATGAAACTGGAAAAATATTAAGTGCAATTAAAATGTGAGTTATCAACATCTTTCTGGCAAAGAACCTGCTTCATCTGTGCATTCTCTCAGTCGGGTATTTCAGTATCTGGGAAAATACATCATGTGTGTGAATAAATAAATTTTGTTCCCTCCTTCACAATATATATATATTGTGTGTGTGTATAATATATATTCATTTATATCATATATGTATAATATATATTAGGGCTGTCGATTTAACAAAAAATTTACGCCATTAAATCGCAATGCCCCCGGACCGTAATATGGAAGATTCCTGAGAAATGCAAGCTTGTAGTACCACCTGTTTACTCCAGGGGCAGTAAGTGAAACTTCAGCTGTGTGGCAATGCGCAGTTTATACAGTGAAGAAAACATTCTTGTGTTCAAAACACTTGGAGCGCAAATCCGAACTAAGGGATCTCAATATGTGTTCTAAGTATTAAACTATATTTATCTTGACACAGTGACCTAAACATTTTATGTTTATGACGCGACGCACCCGAGATGCTACACAAGCATGACGCAGCTGTAAATTGACTGGTCCTTAAACAAGCCCTCATAATAAATCTCCAACTAATTGATAAATTCACTTGTGAAATGGATTGCTCTGAACTGTATGCCAATGATCAAATTACACATGTTTTTATATTATTTTATATATTTTGTATTATTTTAAAGGCTGTTCTGTAGAAATAAAAGTAAACTGAACTCAAAGCACCTCCTGAGCCGAGATGTCTGAGGTCATTTACAGCATTCTCATAGACGACACTATTCTTGTAACAAAAAAAATTCAGAAGACAACAAAGAATAAGTGAGAACCTTTTACATGCATGTGTTCCATGAGACCGTATGCCTCCGAACAAACATACATGTGCACAGATGCTTTTCTGTCATCTGTTCTTAATAATATAATAAAGAGTTTATTTGAGCAAATGTCTGTGTTGGCAAATTATTTGTAATATTAATTTGATAATAATAATAATTTAATACATGGGAAAACGAGCCAAATATCGCCTTGACATTGTCAAAGGCATCAGCTATTAGCAATCACTCTGACCATCGTTGATCCCCGAGATCATCATCTGTCGGCAAATCCTTAATGTGCATTTCTGCTGAGCTGACGGTGGCACTGTAGGTGTCTTCTCTGCAAATCGCTAACTAGTTAATGAAATACATACTGGAAAGTTACTAAACAATGACCCCATCATTTTATATAAATAATATAACATTAACCCTGTCCCTGACAACCATGTCACTCATGTTTATCACATCTGTTTGCTATTAGTCAGCTATAGTTTGTCAGTGCAGTCAGTAATGTAGCAGATTAAAAGGTAAAGGTCAGATCATCTTTTTTGCAGTTCAGCAGACAACGGTGCGGTGGTGGAGTGTCTGTTGAGTGTTGATTTCATGCTATGTTGTTACCTAGTTGGTGAGACACAATGCTTGAAAGGAAATAAAGTCCATCTTTTGCTCTCCATGGCAACGAGCTTATAGCTTACCACATTATAGCTACTTTCATACCTTGTCAGTGTGTTAACATGTATTCACCAAACTGTTTTATTCACAGTTTGCTATCCCCTTTGGTCATATTTAAAAGTCTGGTTTTCTAGAAATTAAAAAAAAATAAGGGGTGGTAAATAAATACTAATACAACAGACATTTCTTAATTTTAATATCCTATATTAGGGCTGGGCGATATGGCAAAAAATATTATCACGATATTCTTTTTCATATCATTCGATATTGCCATTTATCACGATATTGAATCACATTTGCACATTGCAAATTTTTTTGAATTTCATTACTTACTGGAATTTCATTGCTTCACGCACCTCATGTTTACGCACATGTGGGGAAAAGAGGATGCGGGTAGGGCATCAGTGAAGCGTGTTTCAGTGCTAGAGAAAAATATTCAAGAATACAGCGCAGAAAGATCAGATATGATGTAACCGGCGCTGTTGTTTTATCGCGCTGCTCAATAGAGATGATGAGAGGGCATAACCACCGTCATGATATCTTGCAGTCAAGATGGAATCAATCTGGTGTCCAGATTCGGAACGCGGTGACCTGCGTAGCAGGGGCAATAGCAACTTCATACAGTCTGAGGCTGCGTTTGCACTGAAACGGAAGAAAACCACACAAAGTCACTCCCAACGCTAGGGAACCGCTTGCCCCGCTCTGCTGTCAATTTTACAATCCAACTCATGAGCTTGACGCTCGGCTTCCATAGGAAGGAATTGAAAGCGTTCGCTCACATCCGCTCAGCACGATAAGAAAGCCAAATTGCTAGTGTTTTTAGCAACAGGCATGTCTAGATGTAGAACACAGGCTAAATATCGGAAATTACTCAAAAGCTTCTCATTGAATTTGTGGAGTTTTTTTTAATCGCAATAAATATTGATATCGTTTTATCGCTCAGTCCTAATCAGTTTCATATTGAAGAGCCACTTAAAAGTACGGTTTTTTTCTCTCTCTCAAATGTAAACGAGTGTAAATGCCAACACCATCATATATGTCGAAAGGATTGTAGCCTGTCAACCAAAACATGAGCTCATTGATGTCATTGAGTCTGCTTTTTTCTTCCATCAGTTGCTCCTGGTCGGAGGCTTCCGTAAATATTTAGTTTATACATAAGCCATTTATTGTATTTTTATTTATTCTTTATTTTCTCAGTGTTCATTTCTAGAATTTGTTGACAATGTATAATAATAATGTCAAATGTTCTTGGATTAAAATATTTAAGATAGCAGCCTTCTGAGTACCTTTTCTTAGTCATATCGGTGCAAAATCCACATAGAAAAAGTCTGTTTCCATTCCAGCTCAAGAATGAGCTATATCAGCCACCATATCGTTAATCAGTGAATTTTGCCCCTCTAAAATCGGTATTGGTCTCAAATCCCATATCGGTCGGTCTCTTCTAATAACCTGTCTGACTATGTATTTGCCTCATGCCCATTCCTCCTCCAATCTAACCGCAGGCATCTCTGGATTTGAGTACGAAGACAGGTGGGTGAGAGTTGTCCTTAAAAGGAGTTTACAGAGGTGGAATGAAAACAAAATAATAGGGACTTTAAGCAACATCTGTGGACGGGAAGCTACACAAAAATCACTAAGCAATAATGATGGTGGAACGGAGCATTTAATCATTCAAGAAAAAAAAGCTAGGCTATTTAAAACAGCAAGAGAAGTGATGCTCGCAGTGTTAAATAACTATCAAAGAAGAATTTTACTCATGTACGATATAAAAAGCCTACATCTGAAACCTTGATATTATTATTAATAGTCTACCGATATTTTGAGTTTTTTTTTAATTCAAAGCCTATAACCGTGTATAATTTAACATAAGCTTAGTTTATGTTTAGGCTATTTACAGTGTTCACTTTGCATCATCTCTTGTAAAACATAATCTAACATTTAATTTCATAATCTGTCACGTACGATTGACTGTCACTATGGCAAAGAAGAAATGCTTTAGAAATTATGGTTTCGACATCAGGAAGTGAGTGAAGTCGCATACACGCAATGAAACACAGAACCTTTCAGCAACCACCCAGAACACTAGCAACTGAAAAGCAACAACAAAAACTACTCAGAACAACAATAGATTTACATTTATTTATTAGCAGACATTCTTATCCTAAGTGACTAATGGTGCTTTCCACGTATCAAACCAATAAGCTGTATTATCTCACCTTTGTTCTGGGCATTTGTCACATATTTTTGCATTTATATCAGTGTAGATATCACAACACTGTTCTTGAGTCATTATTCATCATAGTTGGCTGAAGTCTATCAGGAAAGAACTGCAACTCAAGAGAAAGCAGTCATTCCTTTGCATACTACCAGTCAGAAAACCTCCAAATTTATACAATTTGGGCCCAGCATTGGCACTGGATTGAGTGAATCTGGCCAAACTTTCCACTATGAGCAGAGCAACAATAAGGAGATCAAATTCAGAGAATTCAAGAAACTAAACACTCCACAAGTTAACACCTGGAGGCAAAAAAGAAAACAAGCTGCAAAATAGCAAGACTAGACTATAAGACAATGATTAAATCAGTCATGTGGTTGGAAAATTGTTACCTAGTTTTTTGTGACACTCTGTGTCTAATCAGGAAAAGAGGTAGACAGCAACCAGGTCTGAACCAAAGTCCAAGCATCCAGGAAGGAAATCATCTCCAGGCCATTATCCAGAAGTATCATTTCAACAATAAAGAAAATACTTTCCAATGCTGAGGCCTAAATAGCAGGGCTTGGAATTGCCACAGACCTCCCAATTCGATATTACAATGATATTTCCTAGCCGATTCGATATGTATTGTGATTCTGTAAGTATTGCGATTTGATGTTTTGATATAAAAAAAATTCATAAAAAGATTAAAAAACTTTTTCTCTGAAGTTGAGAAAACTTTGTTTTTACTCTGTAATATATAATTTGCAGGTAAAAGGTAGGGATGTGCAAAACTAGCAATTTAAAACAACCAATGTAACAACCAGTCAGTGTGTTGTATGTGCTAGGCGACTTTAAGGAACCCATGTACAAGGCTACTTTATGTCCATTTGTATTTAAAAAATAAAAATATACAATATAAATATAATTTTAACTCAAACACATTTTTTGTTATTTTAGAATATAGAAACGTTAGTTCCGGTCCTCGAAGCTGATTGGAGGAGAAATGTTGAGCACAGATGCTCTGACACCATCAGAATCCGATGCTTCACTGTGTGTGCACTGTGTTCCGCTTGTGTTCGTGCCGTTCTAAACTAAAGCGTTAGAGTAGTGCATATGTGTTAAGAGCTTCAGTTTGTCTTTTTTTTTTTTGTTAGCCAGCAGGTGGTGTTAAAACATAATTTTTGTGTGTAATATGAGCCAGTTAGGTGACGTGAAATGAATCCGCATCAGCCAGTGTTTACATAAAACAGCTCTTCGCGTCGCTTGTATTACTACTACTAAAGTTAGGAAATAGCTTTAAATGGCTTTAAACGAACAGCTTCAGCATTAAGGCTCATCAAAGCTGAAAGATACAACAGACTGATTAATTACACAATGGGTGCTGTTTAAAATGGCGGAGGACATTGCGGTTTCTATAGTGATCAACACTTGGCTAAAGCGAAATAGGGAGAAATACCCCCACTTGGACAGTATTTTTCCACTGAGAAAGCTGATCTTCTGAAAGCTGACAGCATCTCTGCT
Organism: Moxostoma hubbsi; assembly: GCA_032164185.1. NCBI lineage: Eukaryota > Metazoa > Chordata > Actinopteri > Cypriniformes > Catostomidae > Moxostoma > Moxostoma hubbsi. Next base: position 10,194,301 of record JAVLUX010000215.1, read on the forward strand.
TGGGAGTGGCAACAGGTGATCACACACGCTCAGTCTCTCTCTTTGTCACACTCTCACACACACACATTTATCCAATTAATTGTTAGAAACAGCACATGCCGTGATACTATTTCTGAAGGGACATTTTTGGATTACTAACGGAGGCTTGGACGCATCATTTGTTTTGAACCAGCAACAGCAGATTCTGACCCGCCATGTAAGAAACCAGTTCCACGCACAAATGTGTTTGACCGTATCTAATTTTTTCCTATTTTTTTTAATTTTTATTTACTTATTCATTGAACTGTTGTATATAAGCAATATCACACTCGCAATCGTGCTATATGGCCCAAAATCAGCACTGCAGTGAATACCTGTGGCCAGAGCTGATGCAGGGCCATATTGCACTCTAGCTTGTGTGATATTGCTTAAATATAACATTAATTACCATAGGCTAATGGTAACTACCATATCATAATGATACCTTTGCAACACACAAATGGAGGCTAAAGAGTAAACTTGTTCAAGAACCATTGCTGGGACTGTACTGAATTATGACACACATCACAACTCACCTGTAGTGCCAATGTCATTGCATGTTATTTGCATATGCATCCTAAGAAAGTCTGAGATCCTGTGCAGCGTTCTCATAGACAACAATATTCTTACAAACTGCTCCCAGATGACAGACAGAGAAAAAAAAGTGAGAACTCACAATTTGTGTGAGTTCCACGAGACACAATAGCGTTGTGCGCACTGGTGCCAAAATGCAAATTAACTTCTGAACAAAGCAGCAAATCAGACAAGCACATTGCCGATGTATCTTTTGTCTGTTCTTCAAAATATAATCAGATGTGTTTCTTGAAACACGCATCTTTGTGTCTAGAGACATTTCTTATCGACAGTGACAGGAAATTGTACAAAATTGTACAAAATTACCCACCACTGCGCATTAATATTCTGGCTGTTAGATTACAAAAATTGCGGGGGTGTGACATGTAGCCTAGTTTACGGCATCCAACAGTATGATAAGCCTTTTTACAACTAAACTATTTATTACAGCAGTGTCAGATGGAATCTGCAGAATGACTCCTGACAAATACTCTCCACAACAGCAGAGGATTTGATGTCTGACAGTGAACAAACAGCGCTTGATGGCTGGAGCAGCGGTGCATTAAAAGGACTAAATGTATAGAGTTAAAGAGACAATCTCATCTCAGGGGGAAACCCTTGTTAATGTGGAACTCTGCACAAATATAACTTTCTATATTGATCAATTAATCATTGTAGCATTAAACTACATGCAGATGATAGATTTAATCATGGAGATGATTTTTAAATAATTTGGCTCAAGAATCACGATTTATAACAGAATAAAACATTTTCCCAACCCTACTAAATAGCCTATTAAAATGTATTTGGTACACAGCATTAATGTTTGGTCTGCAGTATGAAAGGACATTTCTGAGGGTTTAACTACTAAACCTTCTGGAACTATTTTTTTTTTTTTTTACAAAGACTGTTCACTGTTTATATTTGTAGTTAAGCAATAGTTCACCCAAAAATGAAAATTCTATCATCATTTACTTTGACTTGTATGACTTTCTCTCTTCTGTGGAACACAAAAGTTTTAAAGAATATCTTGGCCAATCATTTCCGTTTAATGAAGGTGAAAGGTCACTAGGGGTGTCAAGCTTCAAAATGAGAACAAAGCATTATAAAAGTAGATTTTGGAAGTTGAAATACAGTGTTATGGACTACATTGATGATGCTTTTTTTTTGGAGTTTGAAAGACCCAGTTCCCATTCACTTTCATTGAATGGACAAGATCGACAAGGATAGAGCTGTCATGATTGTGAAATTTGGCTGACGATCACTTATAAAAAAAATAAAAAAAAGAATAAAGATGAATTGTCCGTTTAAGGACTTTTATGATTAACTGCCATACAAAATGTCATACTTCAAAGGTGTGTTTCAAACATCTTAATTTATTCATATTTAACTAGGAATTATATAATAAAATAGAAATATATTAATTCCTTTAAGGCTATATAAACTTATAAATAAAATAATATTTTAAATATCAAATATTTCCAAACTCACTTTTTGGTAAACTTTAGTCTTGATCCACTTTACATTTACACGGTTGTTTTTAGAACCCGGTCAACCTGAATAGCCATTATAATATATTAAAGGGGACCTATTATGCAAAATTCACTTTTACATGGTATTTGTACATAAATGTGTGTCGGCAGTGTGTACACAACCACCCTACAATGTTATTGGGTGGTGTTATTGTTATTGTATTATTTCTTATTATTTTTTTCTATTAATCAAAAACAGTGTATCAAAATGAATTGTTTTTGTTTCTGCTCTAAAGTGACATCACGTTAGAGCAGGCCTCACCCACGACTGGTGATTGACTCCACCCTATTATCATAGATCCTCCCGAGTGATCTACACACGGTCCGGCATTTTTTTCCGTGCCGGAGCAGAAAGTGTGAAGAATAATGTCTCAGCATCGTAAGTGTCATAAGTGTTCTGTTGTTGGCTATAAAAGTGAACATAAGAGTCTTCATGTACTCCCGGCATCATGTTTGCAAATCGCCTTTCCGAATGTGCTTGTTGGCTGATTCCATGGCTAATGCAGCTAAAGTTACCACTGTATTCACGGAGACCAGAGCCATGTCTTTATATTTTTTTTATACCTGAAAACGCTTACTGTCCGTTACCTCTGTTTTGTCTCTGATTGTATTCATGATATATATATATATATATATATATATATATATATATATATATATATATATATATATATATATATATATATATATATATATATATATATATATATATATACACACACACACGTCTGAACTCTGGTATTTATGCTGTTAGTCATATTGGTTCTGATTTGTTGTTGCTGTAATATCCGAAGCATGAGCTGTAAAGGCACAGCCCTCATCTGGAAAGGGGCAGGGAGCAGCAGCTCATTTGCATTTAAAGAGATACACACAAAATCAGCGTGTTTTTGATTCCACCCAAAAAGAGGCATTTATAGCATGGTATAATAAATGATCCGTGGGTATTTTGAGCTAAAATTTCACAGACACATTCTGGGGACACCTGAGACTTGAGAGGGGCATAATAGATCTCCTATAAAGTATGCAATAGTAAAAATATATATCTGTCCTAAATTCTTCACTTTCACATTATTTTAAGGCTTTCAATAAAACCATGAAACATTTCACATAAAGAAAGATCTTTGAGATTCTGTATTTCTTCATTCTACCATCTCCATAGAAACACCGAAGGGTAAACTGCATGTCATTAACACTGCATGTTTAAACCCAATTGACCAAGATCATTTGACATTACAAGAAACCATATAGCAAGGGTCGGCAACCTTTTTGACATGGAGTGCCGTTTTTTATTTTCCTGGTCAATGGCTTTGCCAAATGAAAAACGGAAGGTAGGCTGTCATCCGCGCAGCTTGACCAAAGCAAAGCAGGTGCATTTAATTGTGCGATTAACCAAACATGAAGCGCTGCCAGCTTGTGATGCATGAATGGCTTGTACGCGCTACAGGAGTCTGTTGGTTATACTGCAGTCTTGTCATATTTAAACTTTTTGTTTAGCCTCTTAAGATGTGTGGATTGCCTGTCTCAGAAGTGGAGACAACTGAAACTTGTCTTCCACCACCCGGATTGAGGTGAGTAACTGCGCCACCACAAGGACCTGCCAAGTAGTGGGAATTGGCCATTCCAAATTGGGGGAAAAGGGGATAAAATAAATAACTAATAATAATCACGACAGGCCTAGGCAAAGATGTTCTTTAAAACAAAACAAAAAAAACATTGTTCCACAGTATAAAGAAAGTCATATTGGTTTGGATCAACATGAGGGGGAGTAAATTAATTTACTAATTAAAAAACTATCTAATTTAAACTATCCCTTTAAAAAGAATTTTAGAGTCTAAATCAAGGTTTGTATGCTAAAGGCCAGAATCACTCTCTGCCTAACCCAACGAGACGAAGTGCCGGAAGCGTCTGGCATGCCATGTTCTGCTTGAAGACCATTCTCTCCGGTACACCATGTGCCAGAAAAAAGGAAAGAGAGGGGAAGACTGAAAAAAAGCACTCAATGGTATGGAAACAGGGAGGATGTGGAAAAGAAACATAGTGCTGAGACGTGCTGATAATGATCACATTAGTGCGAGAAGGCCACCAAACCCACTAGATTGCAGATGGAATGGCTGGATTTTGGCCATTTGCCTGGTGGGGGCCTTTGTTTGGAGGAATGTTGACAAGCTCTGTTTCTAGAGGGAGACACAATAAGCCAGTCACCCATGCAGAGTGGGCAGAACATAGTCATCCAATCCTGGAACAACACTTGTATGCCTGTGGGGTGCAAATTGCTCAGGAGTTTGCGCGTTGGGCAACCTGTTTTCTGACAGCGAAGGTTTGTAAATCATTCACTAGCCAACGTGAGTGAACTAACATCTGTGAGGACATGACGAAGGTTGAGCAGGTGTGCACACATGACGTAAACTTTTACCTGTTAACCAGATGTGACTGGCAAATTTTGGTCACATTTCAAAACATGTCTGACAGGCAGTGCATTCCCAAGGTTACAAATAATACCTATGTAGAGCACTTTGAAGGATGAACAATCATGGTAGCTAAGTTACAGTGTTGTTGCAAATAGAAGTGCCCCAAAATAATTTGAACTGCTTCAAAGGGCACTTATAAGCAAAGTTATTGTAGGGTTCAACTGATGGAAACTTTGCTCAAGATATTGGCGCTGTACTAAAACCTCAGTCTGGACCAGAAAGCATGTAACTGCACATGGTTTGCCAAGCATAACGTAAATTAAACCATCCGTACCTGCGAACATGTGGTTCTGTAAACAAAAAAGCTGTAAAGTTCTTGATCACTAACGTTATATAAAATTCTTTCACTATTATTATGAACTTTTTCAAACCCCTGCATTGAAAATTTTTACACAAAGGCTGACAGCACTTTGGGTTTGTATTATAGAAATGGTTATTATTGGGGGAAAATCATGTGTAAAGACGTACAAGTTAAATAGAACTGATATTAAAAGGAATAGTTTATGCAACAATGAAAATTCTACCATCATTTCCTAACGCTCGTGTTGCACCAAACCTCTATGACTTTATTCAGTGGATCACAAAAGATGTTCACAGAGAGATGTTTGGTACAATATTAGCCTCAGTCACTATTCATTTACATTGCATCTTTTTTCCATACAATTAAAGCAAATGGTGACTGATGCTGTCATTCAGCCAAATATAACCCTTTTGTGTTCCACAAAATAAAAAAGATACTCTGAGTTTAAAGTGAGACAGGAATTTTATTTTTGGGTGATCTATTCTTTTAACATCAGATTTTGTGTGATGGTAACACAATTTCTCCTTTGGCTTGGAAAGATATAATTAAAATGCTTTAACAATGCCCGTTATTTCTCACACCCAGACCCTTCAACTTTCCAAAGTTATCATTGTGAAGCTGCCGGGCATAGGTTGATCACTTCTGAATAGAACACACCCATCCTTTGGCTCTACTGGGGCATTTAAATAACTATCACAATGACCAAGAATTCTTTCATTGTGAACAACTCACATGTAGAAACATGAAACTCTGTAACACCCTTTTAACGATCAAACATCTCAAGAACTCTGTCCATTTCATTCTGCTCTGAGGAGAGTCAACAGATTATTCTTCCTGTTCTGAAATAAAAGAAATGATTCAAGCCCTGACACATACTCCAAAACAAGCACTACAGACACAGAACAAACACCTTGTTCACTTCCTTCATTCCACCAAGCATTCCAAATTAACAGAGAAACGTTTCTACTGCTTACAACCACTTTTCAGTCATACTGATCCCTGCAGGTTACCCATCATTGTCTACTCGATAAATTCTAGAAAAAGAACTAGAGAGATAAATGAAGCAAAAGCATAAAAAGAGGAGAATGATGAGGAAGCAGAAATGCTTTGAGGAGTTTGCGGATGTCCTACAGGCCCATCCAAATAATCGTTTTACATTCAGAATACTTGTGAGAAGGCCCTTGTGTATAAAGCTGGCAATTCATTTAAATCTGGATTTTTATTATAGTTTTTATCATGTTTAAGTTTAAAAGGTGTATAACAAGCTCAATAAAGTAATAAAGAAAAGCTTGCTAACTAACAGGAACTTTCAGATGAATATGATTAGTTGAAAAGATGTGGCATCATATGGTATATGGGTGCTGATGTTAAGCCTATAGGCATGCTCTCTATTTATTATTATATAATAGGCAGTTTAATTTTAAGTCAATGACTTGTAGCATACTTTAGTTTTAAATGATAAAAACTTTCTTCTGCTTAAGCTATTTAATTAAAAGTTTGTATTCTTACTTGCTCTAATTCATACAAAAACACACTAGACTACAAAAATAAGCTTATTCTGGACACTTTATAATTTTTTTGTGTCAACCCAAATTCATGATGTCCATTAACAGTACATGGTCACTTTATTTCAGTGAGATCAGAACACCAAAAATAGACACAGCGCCGAAACGACTGAAGAGGTGCTGCTTCAATGGATCTGCCTCACTGCGTTTGACGTAAAAACTCTAACTTGTTAACATGGGCCCCCCAAAAATACACACTGCATCTGCTCTGCTTTGGCCTGTAACAATCGGAACAACCTCAAATCACATGGTAATTGCAAGTAAATGTAAGCGAAAAGGCAAAATAAGAACCAGGATGCATTCAGAAGACATTCCTGGCCCTCCTACAATTATAGTTATTAGGGCATAAGAGTTCAGTCCATCCTTCCAATCACAAAAGAGGCATTAGTTGGACATTTGACAGCCCCTGCTTAACAGAAAGGGAAAAAAACAGTCTTGTATTTGTCTGGAGGGGCCATGAGCTGATGTCTGGGAATGTGACAGCTAACCAGAGGAGATCCTACCTACATTACCAACCAACCAAAAGCTTGCAAGAAAACAGGGAACGCCTGTCATAACAAGGATTCCTCAGAGGAACAAAGACGATTGTATGAGTTACAGAAAATATACAATTATATACAAAACTGTGTGAAGTAGACTCTGATTCAGAGCACCAGACTATGGTAGTAAACCTTGTAATGGTTTTAAGCCAGAGAATGCTTTGACCACAAGCTCACAATTGCTTGGACACTCAAACTTCCAGGTCATATCTAACATGGAAAGTATTTGATAGAGGTGAAAGGGGCCCAAGCCCACTCTTGTTCCAGATTCCACAAAATGCTGAGGAATGGGCTCTGAACAAATTGCTGCCATCAACAGGGTCAATAAATCATCATCGGACCCTCAACTTTGCCCTAGTCTCCTGTTGCATGACAGATTTGATGACAAAACTGCTCCATGACCTTTTGATTGTTCTTCAAACGACTCAGGATTTATTTATTTTTACCTTTCAGGCAGCATTACAGGAATAGTTCACCCGAAAATTAAAAATCTCTCATAATTTACTTACCCTCTTGCCATCCCTGATGTATGACTTTCTTTTTTGTTCAGATTTTTAGATGAATGTCTAAGCACTGTAGGTCCATGCAATGCAAGTGAATGATGACCAAAACTTTGAAACTCAAAAAAGCACATAAAGCCTAAATAAAATTAATGCATAAAACTCAACAATTGTTTAATACATGATATCTAAAGCAATCCCATAGATTTTGGGTGAGAACAGACAAAAAAAATAACACAATCTTGACATCTGCAGTCTCCTTGGGGATCATGATTTCAAGCTCGGTTAAACTTCCTATTGCAATCTAGCGCTCCGTGCATGAGTCAAACTAGGAAGTGCAATCATGCTTGAAATCATGATCGTGCTTAAGAGACTGCAATGGCAAGATGAATAGTAAAAAATGTGTAACGTTTTAGTCTGTTTTCACCCAAAACCGATTGGATCACTTCAGAAGACATGGATTAAACCACTGGATTCTTATGGAATAATTTTATGCTGACTTTAAGTGCTTATGAGCTTCAAGGTTTTGGTCTCCATTCATTTGCATTGTATGAAACCCACAGAATTTAGATATCCTTCTAAAAATCTTTGTGTTCTGCAGAAGTCAGTCAGTCATATATTTTTTGGGATAGGATGAGGGTGAATTTTCATTTCTGGGTGAACTATTCCTTTAAGGCCACCAGGTTAACCCAAACAGCAACCATTCCTAAAAATCTTTATTCTTTCAAGTCAGTTGTCAAAAGTTTGTATGAATACAAGTCAGGAACTCAAAAGCAAACTTCAACTGTAATTAATTGAAACATCAAATCAAAGAGAAGAAAATAAGGCAACAGGGCTGAGGGGAAACCTGAACTAAGAATAGTAAACTGAGTTTCCTGAGGTCAGTTATATCAACTGATGTCCTTTAAGCAACAATGGTCACCACTCCAGTACATTTAAGAGATATTTGTTGCTGCCCTTTGGCAATATGGACATTAATGTAGCCACTGTTCACATGGATCTTCTTAAGAGTAACTTTCTTAATCTTACTAAAGGACCTTTACCCTGACAAGACCTATTGAAAGTTAAACACTGATCAATGACAAAAGGAGATCTTAGAGAAGTTTGCCAGAAAGAAAGCTGCTCCATGCAAACCACCTCTAAATTACTAAATAGCATTCCAATGACAAATTTTCATTATTCCACTGTTTGTTTCATCTACAAAGATGTGTCTGAGACACATAAACAAACACATCATCTAACCCCACTAGCTGGATCTTCTAGGAATCCCCAGTGGTTGCTGACAAATTTCATTGAGCTTAACAGCCCATGATACCTGCATGTAGGTGCGCAAACAAACAATAGTGAATGGTTTCATTTGAAAGCAATAGCCTGGATGTTTTCCTCTGGAGAGGAAGAAAAAAAAAAAAAAAAAAAACATTCCTAGCTGTCTAGGTTTCAAGTTACGGGTCAACTAGGCCACCTTTAGTTAGTCATTTATAATATCTTGGCATGCCTGTTGGTGCTTCTACACTGGGGTCATTAACCAAAACATTGCTGTTAAATGATTCTAATGAATTAACTAATGATTGTCCAATTATACTCCAAGGCACTCTGATGCTACAAAAAAATTAAATCCAAAGTTTCTGTGTTTCAGCCCATTAATGGCCAGTCTGGCTTATTTAAAAAATAAATTGGAATTTAACTAGGATTAAGACCCACTGAAAACATGAGTTGTGCCAGGCGTCTTGAAGAACCTTCACATGGAAAGCGTCCTGAATCGTCCCGCCACAGCCCGTGCACGCGCGCTCCGTCACATCTGTCAATCAAACATCAGATAAACATTAAGAACCTTTACAAACCAAAACCCCTGGCACCCCTTAATAACGAATATGTTCACATGGAAAAATACGTTCGAGTGTTTTAAAGCTTGTGAAGTAGCTAAACTGTGAGCTACTTGAGCGCGAGCAGTTTCACATTACGTAATCGCGCTCAGTTTCTGCTCGAGCGACCGTCTAAAATTACATTTTATTGCACTTCACAATTAATAAACAAAGCCACCCATTCGAAGTAGTGGATTTTCTCTGACTAACACTTACGTCTCTAATTCATCGTTTGAAATGAAAAACAGGTCATTGTTGTAGCTGAGGCAATTTGTATTTACTTGCTGGTGGAAAATCGCCCATACAAAACCATTCTAATCGGTTTCTTCAAATTGTTAAACATTCCGAATTTATTAAATACACTGGCACATTTTTTTTATGGTCCAAGCTCTGGTTTATTGTATGTCTTCAGTTACACGAGAAAACACAAGCGAGCGAGCAAATCCCTGCAAGTTACATTTTATCTATCTAACTATCTACACGCTTCGAGAAATTAACGAAACTCGCTGGACTGTGAAACACTCAACACAGAGACAAAGAATTAACGAGAAGGAATTCAAGATCACGCAAACATTTACTGGCGCAAGAATTAATATGTTTCACGTAATCCTCACCTTCTTGTTCGTCCATGTCCTCCCTGATATGATTCGATTATAGTTGTTCAAGCTCACATGCTGGTCCAGAAATGTGTACCATTCACACATTCACACACTGCGCTTCAGCGATGCTCCATTTCTGATCCATGTCTAAGAGCCATCCAGAGGAATGTTGAGGATAAACAAGTCCCATCAAACGAAAAACAAAGTTTGTCGCTCCCTCGTCCGAGCAGACGACGTCGTAGTGTAAAATTGTACGGAGACCGGAAGGGATCACCTGAAACAGGAGCGTTTGCAGTCTTGGCGACAAAGCCGGACCGCGTCAGGCGATGCAGCAGCGCCATCTACAGCTCAAAGGAAGAAGCGTCTGCACTCTAGAGATCCCCCTCCCATGTTTCCTTCGGAGTTCTGCGTGCGCAGATTCCGTCTGGGCCTGCATTTCATACAAGCAGCCAGCAGAGGTCACTCGTGTAATAATTTCTTAACTAAAAAGTTGTTTGAAATGTGCTAAACTCGTTTTAATTACTGGGGAGGTTACCTCCCCCCATTCCCCCTGGAATCTATCACAAAATGTAGATAGTGTAAAATGTTCAAAAATAAGAACATTTTAGAATAGAATATATTCTGATTTATTTCTATGCTTTATTTCTCATAAATCAAAGAGATTATGCAATAAATAAAGTATAGGATTCATTACTTCCATGCTGAATTTTCATGAGATGCCAATGGTTAGCAGACACAGACAGCGCTCACACTTTCAGTCATAGCGCCCGTTCAAAGGGGGAACAGTGCTTTCCTGAGGTAATGACAGAAAAACAGCATCTGGAGTTATTCACACTAAGTAATGACAAACCTAGACATAACATGTATTATAATGAACTGTTTGACAATAGGTTTCTTTAAATTCAGAGTTGTTAAAACATTGATAATGATCTGTAATCCTCGTTAATATATGATATCCTTTATGAAAACTTACCATGGCTTAACTGTAGTAATATTGTATTAGTAACCACGACTGTAGTAACCATGATTTTTTTTGGCAGTAACCAAGGTTTTGATACAATTAACCATTGGTTTTACTACAGCATTACTGTAGTATCCATACGGTAACTTGGTCTTAGTAATAGTAACCATATAATAATATCTTTGGTTAATTTTGAGGTTTTATATGGCTTATACAAACACATTTTTAAGGGGTAAACAAAGCAGCCTAATTATTTTCTGTTTAGGCCCATAAATATATATTTTATATAAAATATAAATTTTATCTAAAGAATTCATAAAGATTCAGTTTAATAGAGGTATCAGTATTACTATCGATACGATATTTGACTAAATGTACTTGGTATTGGATCGAAAAGAAAATAAGTGCTGTTATGAAGGATGTTATGAAGAATCTATGCAAAAAATGTACGGGGAAAATACTTTTGGAAAGCAGTAGGCTGAATAAGTGTGTGGGCAATGTTGCACTATGGTAGTCTTTATTACATTAATTTGCAAAGTGATTGGGATTAGTATTGTTTTAATTGCATACTGAATTAGGGCTGAAATGATTAGTCGATGTTATCGGCAACGTCGACAATAAAAAAATTGTCGAAAAAATGTAGTTGTCAAATTGTCGTTTGATGTCATTTAACATAACATGAGATCAGATGAAACTCTAATGACTGAGGAGAGGAAGAAAACACATGTCCAGATGCCCTCTAAACTTTCCAAACAGCTTCAGGTGATGTAGATCACAAAATAGAAATGGAAATATAATGGGAAAATGCAAAATAAGGAAATAAAGAAGCACTATCATTTAAAAAGCAAACAACCTGGCATTATATATTTAATGCATCCTTTATTAAAGTTCAAATAATAAGGAAGTGCATCATAAACAAACTAGAAAAATGGCATTTCTCTGTGTGGTCAGTGCCACGTCAATGAGTCCGTGAAGGGGAGAGATTGAAACCACACCCGACTGAGGCACCCTCTAACGCGGGGACGCCCGTCCCTCGTGCGCGTTTGCTGTAGCTAGATTAATAACATGATGGATTGCGACGTATTAAATTATAATATACTGTAGCATGTGTGTCACATGTGTATCCTATTGTGAAGTAAATCAGCCATATGCAGCTCTATTAAGAAGATAGTGTTTGTTTTTGTGAGTTAAAGATGGATCGAAGTGAAAATCAAGATGAGAGAGTAGTCTAAGCCCCTTATACATTGATACAAAGTTTTTGATCAGTCTTTGATCAAGTTTTTGATCAGTCTTTTTTGGCTTGTTTTCCAAAAAATATCTAAAACTCCTTTAAAAAAATATACATTTATGTTAGTAGATATACTGCAGAAGAAAACACTATTTAATATTTAAATATTTTATTATATCTAACATCCTACTTAAAACAAGATACATTTACCTGAAAAGCAACAAATAAGATATTTAGTCTTGCTTTGAGAGAATATGTGAACAATGGAAAACAAGACAAAAAGTCTTGATTACAATAGTTTGTTTTTTTTCAGTTAATTTTTACTGGAATTATTTCCTTGGAATTCAGTGAATGTCATTTAGAGATATTTTTAAAAGATTATTTTGTCCTCTTTATTCTTAGTAAGCACATTTAATACAACCTTTTAAGTCTAGGCACACGCTGAATAGTCGGTTAAGAGCTAATGATTAATCATTGCATTAATCAACCGAATAATCATTCCAATAATCGTTAGATTAGTCGATTATCAAAATAATCATTAGTTGCAGCCCTATACTGAATATATAGCCATTTATCTCCATTGCATCTCTACCTGCATCACCTTGGTCTATTGATGGATTACACTCTTGAAATGGAAATCAAGAATTTGAAAATCAAATTTCCAATGTTTATGGAACAGCATTCTTCCACCTAAGAAATATTGCTAAATTATGGCACATGCTCTCTGTTGCTGATGCCGAAATATTAATTAATGCATTCATGACCTCAAGACTAGATTATTGTAATGCATTACTGGGAGGATGTCCAGCAAGTTCAATAAATTAACTTCAATTGGTTCAAAATGCAGCAGCCAGAGTTCTGACAAGAACCAAGAAATATGATCATATTAGCCCAATTTTATCGTTGTTACATTGGCTACCTGTTAAATTTCGTATTAATTTAAAAATTATTTTAACTAAATTCTTTTAAATCCACAAAAGGGGGTAGATCCTTTTCCTATTTGGCTCCCAAACTATGGAATAGTCTCCCTAACACAGTTCGAGATGCAGACACACTCCCTCAATTTAAGTCTAGACTAAAGATTCATCTATTTAGCCAGGCATACACCTAATTTATCCTCCAACCCACAATTAGGCTGCTTTAGTTAGGTCTGCCGGAACCAGAAACCAGAAACATTGATCATGATCTATAACTCTGCAATAAATGAATGGCATCTATGCTTATATTATTTTATTTGTTTCCCTGTCTCAACCTCGGGACTCCTATCCTGAGGTCACCAGAAACGGTTGGATCCAGCTCCATTCCTGCTTTGTGTTGGACTCTACTGCTACATGTCGCTGAATGATGATGACTAAATGTAGCTGGTGCCAGCCAAACATCAATTAAGTCTATTATGATGGACTTCAGAGGATGAACTGATGCCAACTCCAACCATAAGACATGTGATACTTCATATGCCATTGTCTAAACATTGGACTTAAGATGGAACACACCGAACCTCACCGAAATTACCTGCCAGGTTGAACTGCAATGCACCTCACTGATCTCTCCCTGCATCACCTCGGTCTATTGATGGACTACGCTCTTGAAATGGAATGCATAGACTCTCAATTGCCAACAAAAGTCTTCATCAGCCACTAACAAGGACAATGCATATATGTGAACTTCTGCACTTAATCCAGGATGGACTTCAAAGACATTAGTCATTAATCTTACAGTTCAAACAAAATCAATGTTTAAACACTGGCCCTTAACACTTTCTTTGTTTAATAATTTTAAACCACGATTTTAACTATACATAAGTAATATTTACATTATATTCATGATGTTAGCTAGAGGGCAACTGGCCCCACAGTGAATCTGGTTTCTCCCAAGGTTATTTTTCTCCATTAATCAACATCTTATGGAGTTTTGTGTTCCTTGCCACAGTCGCTTACAGCATGCTCACTGGGGTTATTAATACAATTATTATTGAATTACTTATTTTTAAACGCAATTCACAATCATTTTTTTTATCTAATTACACAATGATGATTCATCGATATTATAGACGTTACAGTTTTTTCTTCTGTTAATGCCTTGATCTTAAATCTTAAATGCCTTGTTAAAGCTGCTTTGAAATTATGTGTGTTGTGAAAGGCACTATACAAAAATACAAAATAAATAAAAATGACCAATATCTATGGTTAATTTTAAGGTTTTATATGTGGCTTATACAAACTAATGATTAAAGGGTATACAAAGCAGCCTAATAATTTTCTGTTTAGGCCCATATATATATATATATATATATATATATGTATATATATATATATATATATATATGGGCCTATATATATAAATTAAGAAATAATAAAGTTATTTTAAAAATGTAATAGGAGTATCGTATTGGTATCGATATTGGCCTAAAAGTACTTGGTATCGAATCGTAACGAAAATAAGTGGCATCACCAGAGCAGGCCCAAGGCATAAGCGAACTAAACGGCTGCTTAGGTCCCCCGTGGCCACCAGGGGCCCCCCAAGAGCACATGTATAATAATTTATGATCTTAAAATTACATTCCGTTCCATCAACTATGTACTCATATGAAACTTCCCTACAGGCACTGTTGAAATATTTTGGAGGTGGGGCACAACCAGTGACACCTGTCCCAAGTGCCAGTGCTACAGCTGATGATGATACAGCAGGTGAGTTTTTTTTAACAATCACAGATCAATATATTTATATTGATAAACTATGCCTTTTGTGAGATATTTTTTTGTTTTTGACAGACAACAGAAGGCATTGCCTTCTAATATGGCAGCTAACATGGCTAGCTTTTATTATTATTACTATTATTATTATTATCATCATCAGCTTTCATCAGGTCCATCCTCTGCAGGTGAGGAGCACTTACCAGCACCCGCATCCACTGATCCTACTTTTCCTTCCTTTGTATTTTCCCAGTTTATTTTAGAATATCCTGAGATTAATATTTCTAATTATTATTATTAATGTAATATTGTTTATCTTAAGTTATTTTATTTTTTGTTAATTGTTCTGCACTTTTGCACGTTGCTATTTTTTTTAACCAAAAGCAACTAAAGTGGTTAAATTGTTTACAGTAAATGCATTGTCTGCTGGTTTATTTTGCTACTTTTCAGTACACCACATTAAGTATGCCACTTTGTACAGTAAGACTTTGAATATTAAAGTGCAAATTAACACCTGACCACTCTTGTGGGTTTGCTACTGTTACAATTAAAAACTGTAGAATGGTAAAAACATGCCATGCATTGGTATGATGTAATCAACGCAGCTACAACTAATAAAATTGATAATGGGTGTGTTAGATTTATAGTGTGAGAATTATTAAGCTTTAACTTTAGTCAATTTGGGGGCACCAAGGGGCCCCCAAATCAAATTCTGCTTAGGGCCCTATAAAGGCTTGGGCCCATCTCTTGCTTGGGAGTGCTCAAACGAACAAGGTGTGAAAACTCTTTACAAAAAAATAAATAAAGAATGTTTATGAAATGATAAACTTCTGTCCGCCCTCGTCTTTAAAATTGCATTAGTAGTCGGAATATTATTAATATGAAGAGATGAGAGCGAAATAAGCTTATCTGTTGCCAAAACCTAAAAGAAATTTGCACCGACGTGAAACGGCTAATCGACTTGAGCTGACGTGTTGTTTCGTGAGCACTAACACTTCCCAAAATAAACGTGAATCCATCCAACATTTGAACAAAGAACAGTTATTTCATTAAAAAAATAAATAAATAAATAAATAAATAATAATAATAATAATAATAAAAAATAAAAAAGCACGTGTGTGGCTTTGTGTTGCATAGGCTGTGTTCGACTGGACAACAGAAGGCAAATATTTCAAGCACATAGCAGCAAATACTATCGAACGAATAAAAGGCATGCGCTTTGGGTGGTTTTACTTCTAAAAGACCCGCTTATTTCTCCATTATCTGCCCACTGGCACCGCCCTTCCACTCATTTCTGCAAACTCATGATGAGCCGACGATTGTCATTCATAATTTAGGATTACTGAAATGACCTTTACTACTAGGTTGAGGGGAATGAAAAAAAAAGTTAAAATTTGAGTTAAAATACTATTATTCAGCTTATCCTCAAAAAGGGAATCAAAGTAAACAAACAAGTAAAACCTAGTAAATTATCAGCACATAATATTTTTCGTCGTTTCTATTATTCAAACAAACCCCAACATTAGCGTGCGCGTGGTGTCTAATTTTAATTAGCACGTGAGCATTTATACACAGAGAGCCTTGCACTGAGCGCGACGTGCTTTCACAGCCTTCTGACGTCACTCTAAGAGGCGAATCTGAAGGCGGCCAGCATGGTGACATCTATCTGTGTAACGCAGGAAACGGGAAAGTTATATAAAGCGAGTTATGCTTAACGACATACGGCAAATTCTTTCAAGCGCGAGACAGTTGCAACAATCGTCAGCTTACATTCGTTATACAAGTTTTCCCAAATTAAAAATCGCAATTTTATTAATTTTATTCTTACTCTCTGTTGCTTGAATTTATGTTAATATCTAATTTCGTGTTTAACCCAGCAATTATAACATGAAACATTTGTAATAATGGGGGTTGGATCAGAGAACAGAACCCCGAACACATCTAGTAAGTTTGCCTTGCACGTTGGAGAGGCAGCGCATGCCAAGTTGACAGCCGCCAACACTGAAGCCATGCAGTTGACGAATGTTGATCAGACAACGGAACCGAGAGGGACGTGGGGTCGGCGCTTGGAGTTCGTGCTCGCCTCCATCGGTTATGCGGTGGGTTTGGGAAACGTGTGGCGCTTTCCGTACCTCTGCTACAGGAGCGGAGGAGGTGAGTAACGAGACCGCTTCTTTTCTCTCATGAAATATTTTCTTGCTATGCTTACAACCCCCGAAAATGAACTATCGTACGCATAGTTTCTGCCCAAAATACAATAGTTATTGTTACCACTGTAAAATCGTAATACATTAATATGGGTTCTCCTTCAAACAGTCTAAAAGTCTAGAATCTTTGTTTTATTTATTTATTTTGATGACTGTAGTAGCTATTAGACAGTTTTTGTAGTTTTATTTACGCAACTATGTTTTTCTTTTCTTGATGAAAACTATAATTACCTTTGTAATTGTTTCTGTAAGGGACTAGCAAGACGCTTTCATAGAATGTTATTTGCGGTAACAGGAGCAGTCCTGCTGGAACAACCTGTGGTTAGTCGCCTTGTTCAAGTGTTCGTTGCATATGAATATATAGCCATTATATAGCCTTATCAAGGGGACAACCTTTGGGTCGACAACCCTGTTACCTCTTGGCCACCACTCCGTTGAAGTCTTTGAAATTGACCTTTTGAACACTTCAGCATACATCTAAACTAGATTTGCATAAGGAAATACCAGTGCTTCTTAAGCAGCAAAAGTATAGTATCTGGTTCTGTGTAAAAGAAATGCTGTGTTGGTGCTGTTGGCTTGATACTGAGCATGTGCCTTGTTTTCAGGGCACATGCCCTTGTGAAGTGTCAAGACGGCTGAAAATGGCTATATATTCAGTATAGGGCTGCAAATAATGATTATTTTGATAATCGACTAATCTAATGATTATTGGAACGATTATTCGACTATTCGGTTGATTAATGCAATGATTAATCATTAGCTCTTAACTGACTATTCAGCGTGTGCAAGACTTAAAAGGTTGTATTAAACATGTTTACTAACAATAAAGAGGACAAAATCATCTTTTAAAAATATCTCTAAATGACATTCACTGAATTCCAAGGAAATAATTCCAGTAAAAATTAACTGAAAAAAAAAAACTATTGTAATCAAGTTTTTGTCTTGTTTTCCATTGTTTCCTACATATTCTCTAAAAGCAAGACTAAATATCTTATTTGTTGCTTTACAAGTAAATGTATCTTGTTGTAAGTAAATATTTAAATATTAAATAGTGTATTCAACAATCTCCAATAAATTAGTTTTCTTCTGCAGTATATCTACTAATGTAAATGTATATTGTTTTAAAGGAGTTTTAGATATTTTTTTTTTTGGAAAACAAGCCAAAAAAGACTGATCAAAAACTTGATCAAAGACTGATCAAAAACTTTGTATCAATGTATAAGGTGCTTAGACTACTCTCTCATCTTGATTTTCACTTCGATCCATCTTTAACTCACAAAAACAAACACTATCTTCTTAATAGAGCTGTATCGCCGATTTACTTCACAATAAGATACACATGTAGCATATAGGCTACAGTATCATTTAATACGTCGCAATCCATCATGTTATTAATCTAGCTACAGCAAACGCGCACGAGGGACGGGCGTCCCCGCGTTAGAGGGTGCCTCAGTCGGGTGTGGTTTCAATCTCTCCCCTTCACGGACTCATTGACGTGGCACTGACCACACAGA
Organism: Moxostoma hubbsi; assembly: GCA_032164185.1. NCBI lineage: Eukaryota > Metazoa > Chordata > Actinopteri > Cypriniformes > Catostomidae > Moxostoma > Moxostoma hubbsi. Next base: position 10,212,861 of record JAVLUX010000215.1, read on the forward strand.
GAAATGCCATTTTTCTAGTTTGTTTATGATGCACTTCCTTATTATTTGAACTTTAATAAAGGATGCATTAAATATATAATGCCAGGTTGTTTGCTTTTTAAATGATAGTGCTTCTTTATTTCCTTATTTTGCATTTTCCCATTATATTTCTATTTTGTGATCTACATCACCTGAAGCTGTGTGGAAAGTTTAGAGGGCATCTGGACATGTGTTTTCTTCCTCTCCTCAGTCATTAGAGTTTCATCTGATCTCATGTTATGTTAAATGACATCAAACGACAATTTGACAACTACATTTTTTCGTCAATTTTTTTATTGTCGACGTTGCCGATAACATCGACTAATCGTTTCAGCCCTAATTCAGTATGCAATTAAAACAATACTAATCCCAATCACTTTGCAAATTAATGTAATAAAGACTACCATAGTGCAACATTGCCCACACACTTATTCAGCCTACTGCTTTCCAAAAGTATTTTCCCCGTACATTTTTTGCATAGATTCTTCATAACATCCTTCATAACAGCACTTATTTTCTTTTTGATCCAATACCAAGTACATTTAGTCAAATATCGTATCGATAGTAATACTGATACCTCTATTAAACTGAATCTTTATGAATTCTTTGGATAAAATGAGTAACTTTATTATTACTTACATTTTTTTAGATATATATATTTATGGGCCTAAACAGAAAATAATTAGGCTGCTTTGTTTACCCCTTAAAAATGTGTTTGTATAAGCCATATAAAACCTCAAAATTAACCATATATATTATTATATGGTTACTATTACTAAGATCAAGTTACCGTATGGATACTACAGTAATGCTGTAGTAAAACCAATGGTTAATTGTATCAAAACCTTGGTTACTGCCAAAACAAGAAAAAAAAGAAACATGGTTACTACAGTCGTGGTTACTAGTCATGGTTAATAAAATGTTACTACAGTTAAGCCATGGTAAGTTTTCATAAGGGTATAATTTATTAACTAGGTTTTAAAGATCATTATCAATGTTTTAACAACTATGAATTTAAATAAACAGAATTTAAATAAATTGAATTTAAAACATAATTAAATATGACTGAAAGGGTGAGCACTGCCTGTGACTGGTAGTGTATTTTAGCATTTCTGCACACCAAGCGGAAGAAAAAATAGTTCCAGTGCCATACAACAATTTGCTCATATAATTATTATTTTTTTTCATTTCGAAGCTTATGAGAAGCATTAATATTCATGAAATCTAAATAAGAACATTTGTGAAAAAAACCCTCCAGAATCAATATTTTTATGTGTGGATCGATATTCTTGATCATCATTATCAGAAGTATCGTCCCATCCCTACTTCATAATAGAGTTGTAAGCTATGAACCAAACCAACCAGCTCTGTGGTGAATCACAACATCACCAATGTTGCTTTGAGGTAAATTAAAAATCCATTAGTCTATGGAAAAAATCCACTTCTAGAACCAGAAATTGCTATAAAAAACACACAACACACACACACACACACACGGCAGCTTCACATCTGAGGTACGAAAGTGTGTAATTTATGTTGTTGAACAAAACATCCACGAATGCTAAAGTGATGTTTACCAGAGATTTTATTTTATTAATATGTTGAAAACCCCTGTTATAAAAACAATAGGAAAATCTCGAGGGAGCCCATGGCAAATTAGACTTCCGATTTCACCTACAAATTGGCATCACAGCTGAACATGTATGCAAGTGTTAAAATGACCTCATCGCAGTTGATTACACTTTGAGTGTAAAACGCTGGTCATCATTAGCACAAACTGAACAATTGGCATACATAAATTAAAAAAAATGTGCGCATCTAAGGTCACAATGTGCCTCTTTGATGATCAGAAGTTAATAGTTGTATTAATGTTTATGATAGTGTTGTTTCTAAGATAGGGCTGTTTTGGTCTTTTTGTGTGCCTGTGTTCTTTAGTGAAATTTCTTGTTATGATTTTATAACATAACAGCCTGAACTTAATGATCTGAATGAATTCAGACCCACTTCATCCCTTTGTATCAAAGGTAGATCTGATGCTGCTTTGGTTCTGTGTAAATGCCGTAAACTTTTGTTGTTTTCATGATAAAGCATTTATATATATATATATATATATATATATATATATATATATATATATATATATATATATATATGTATATGTTTCATTTTTAAAAGTATGATTTCATATTTTTATATTCATAATTATATTTAAAACATTAATATCATCCGCGACCCTGTACACAGGATAAGCGGTTGACGATGGATGGATGGATGGACATTAATATCATAATTTATGTAATTGTAATAGCTGTGTGAAAGCATTTATGCCACCTCTGAGCATCATTAATCAGGCTTTGTAAATACACCTAAATTCCATTTCAGATGCAGCTTAAGTGCCACCTTTGCAGTGTAAAGATGCTTTAGTGTATGAGCAGCCAGTTTCACATTCCTTTTGAAGCACCCAGCACACACACACTGTATGCTGTATATTTATTTAAATCCCAATATTTTGTGCTTTAATAATCTTACTTGGACATATCCGATTTTATTTTGATTAATTGTGGAGCAGTAAACTATACTCATTTATACACACCAGTTTAAATGATGGAATGTCCCTTACCTCAGCTAGCATAGTCTTTCTCGGATGCCATGTTTGTTGTTTACAGAAGCGTTGAGGGGATTACGTTGCTATGGGGATGCTGCTTTCTGACATATATATGAGAGTAAAGTGTACACCACTTATCCAGGAACCCAGCTTTCTCACATTTAAGCCACATTCTAACAATAACCAGCTTTTCTGGTGTGCATCTGAACATACTGAGTGGCAGAAACATTTGCTCAACAAATGTGATCAACTTGTGTCCACACTCAACAGCGTCACCCAGTGCATTCTGTTATAACTGCCCATTTTAGTTTGTGTGTTCAGGATTTAACATGCATCTCACTATATATATGGCCACCAAAGCAAAACTTTGCAGAATTCGAATAGTATTTTTACTATTTGAATAATTATTGCAGAACAAATATTTGACTACTCGTGCACATCCCTACTTTTGACAGATATCCTCAGTGTTTATCATTGATCAAAATGCATAAGTGGGTCAGAATATATGGGTTGTTGTGTTCTCAAATATTTATTGACATTAAACTCTTCATATTGGGTTGGCATAAATCCATATAGGCTATAGTATTAATGTTAAAATTCTAGAGAAAATGAGTAGACCAGGTGTGCAAAAATTATTTTAATTGAACTGCCCCATTTGTGAGAAATGAAATCACTAAAGTTCAGTGTCTCTATGCAGAGATCTGTGAGATTTTGAAGAATAAAACATATTTTATAAGACGGCTGTCACAGTTCACAGTAGATAATCATGTGTCTTGTTATTTCTGGTTTGATTAGAGCCATACAAGTTTTATAAGTCAGTTTATGTCGGTATTGTCCATGTGTAATGTTTTCATAGACAGTCGCACCATGCAAAAACCCAGATTCTTGATTCTTTATCTTTTGAATAAATCTTTGAAATGTTAAATGATTTGTGACAAAGCCTTTTTCACATCTATAGAGAGGATGTGTATAAATCATCTTACCCTTCTGTAATACAATTCCTCTTCTCATTGAAAATTTGCATAAACATGGATTGCAAGAATATAGATCTACGCTTGCAGAGTGGCTCTGCAAAAGGTCAAATTAAGGTCTGGACACTGGAATTACATGAAAATTTGACTGATGTTAACATCTCATTGATGTATCCCTTCCAAATTTATGAAGACATTTGTGACCATTAAAGCAAAACAAAATGTCTATCACAAAGACATATTATATCTTAAAAATCTACTTATTAAGATGTTTTGTTTTCCATTCTTTCTTATGTTTCAGGTGCTTTCTTGATTCCTTACTTTATCATGTTGTTATTCTGTGGCATCCCCCTGCTCTTCATGGAGTTCACCATTGGACAGTACACTCGCCTGGGGCCAGTCCACGCTCTGGCTAAAATATGTCCCCTCTTCAAAGGTGAGTGGTCCGTGTGCCCTAATCAACTTAATCTCCCCTGTTTAGTTATACCATCCAAACACAGTCCAACATAACGGTAGTCACGTTAATTGAATGTAGTGATGCTTAATATTCTCATCTTATACTCATTTGTAAGTTGCTTTGGATAATAGCATCTGTTAAATGAATAAATACATAAACACTATGCAGGACTATTCAGTGGTAATTTGACTCAAAATAATTAAAGGAATACTGTATTTTTTAGAAATGAAAAGTTACAGTAATTGATTATATTCCTTGTATTAACTGTGGATGGCTTTGCCTGTTGTACACCTTTGTCAGCATCGACGTCACGTTCAAATGCTTTATCGGTTGTTGTGTTTCTCGTTTGTTTTTGGTGGATTTCTTACTCTGTTATAGAGGTGTATATGCTTGCCATACAATATAATGCTGTAGTTTGCTACATTGCAAATATAGGAATTGAACAGGTTCTAAAACAATAACCTGCTTTATGCAAATGCTGTAAGTAATTGGTAATACTATTTTTCATATTTTTTTCACCATAGTATTCAAATGTATGTTATCACACAACATTTTAACCATTTTGCTGGGCCATGTTTTAAGGTCCAATTCATTTAAAGTGAAGCAACATGTCTCTTTGCATTTACATGGCAGTTCAAGCATGAAAACGGATTGCAAAGCTCACCATTTTCCCAACCATTTTTTTCTACCCTTTTTTCCCCTTTAAAATGTATGATCACCATATACTATATAATCCCTGATGATCTTGTGATGGCTGATCTCTTGTATTCTGCCTGATCTCTTGTATTCTGCCTGATCACCAATCAGTGTTCTGTATCCTAATCAACCTTTAATCAACATTTAATCAGCAAGATGCCTTATAGAATCCCATTCAGTATTAAGTGAAGAAGTGTTGTTTTTTCTATAAGGCTGCAACTAATGATTATTTTTATAATTGGCTAATCTAATGATTATTAGAACGATTATTCAACTATTCGGGCGATTATTGCATCGATTAATCATTAGCTCTTAACTGACTATTCAGCTTGTGCCTCGAAATAAAAGGTTGTATTAAAAGTGCTTACTAACAATAAAGAGGATAAATTCATCTTTTTAAAACTTATTGCTTAGTTAAAAATTTCCCTGGGAAAAATTATATTGTTATCGAGTGTTTTTATCTTGTTTTCCATTTAACATTGTCTAAAAATCCTTAAAACAAGATATATTTTCTTGAGAAGCAACATATAAGATATTTAGACTTGCTTTAAGAGAATGTATCTTAAATATAAGACTGCCAGTGCAGTAAAGGAAAAAAATATACTCGTATTCAATATATTTGCTCTAAAAGCAAGTCTAAATATCTTAAATGTTGCTTCTCAGGTAATTGTATCTTGTTTTAAGGATTTTTCGATAGTTATATATTATAGTCAAAATTCTCCGATAACAATTTTTCTTCTGCAGTATAGCTGCTAAAGTAAATGTACATAAGGAGTTCTAGATATTTATATTGGAAAACAAACCAAAAAAGACAAATAAAAAAAAATGTCATTGTATAATGGGCTAAGACTACCCATTCTCACCTTTTTGTTCACTTGATTTCGATCCATCTTTAACTCACAAAAAACAAACACTTTTTTCTTCATAGAGTTGCGTATCGCCGATTTTCTTCACCATAAGATACACACCATGACACTCATATTATAATTTACTGTTGTGAGCAATCATATAAAAAAAATCTAGCTGCAGCAAGCGTGCACCAGTGACGAGCGTCTCTGCGCAAGACTGTGTATTAGCCGGGAGAAGTTTCTCTCACTGTTTTTCACACGAATCATAATATATCTTAAACTCCTTACCACACAGAAATGCCAGTTTCTGAGTTTGTGCTTTTTTATATAGCCTGCTTCCTCATTATTTGAACTTTAATAAAGGGTGAATTAAATCCAGTATATAACGGTGCAGTGTTTCCTTTTTAGACGCTCTGTCAGGCAAGTTTTGCTCAAGCGGAACACCAGGTACGCCTCCGCTTTATTTCATGACGACACTGCTTCTGTATTTACTTATTTACATTTTTGTATTATAATACTCTGCGATCTACACCTTAATCTTTTTTGGAATGCATCTGGACTGTGAGCTGTTTTTTCTTCCTCTCCTCAATCAAGTGTGAGCTGAAGTGCTGCTCTCCCGCGTCATCATTAGCATTTCAAATGATCTCCTGTTGTGTTAAATTATATCAGATGACTAGTCGACAACAAACATTTTTGTAGACAATTTTTTTTATTGTTGTCGATAATGTCGACTAATCGTTTCAGCCCTAGTTTTCTATCTCAAGTTTGCTTTTATGACACTATCGGTTAGGTTTAAGTGTGTTAAGTGTGAAGTGTGGGATTTAGGGCAGGGATGTAGGTTTTTAAGGTTAATGCTCTTTCATCTCTTATTTGCTTTTTAAGGCAGTTTATATGGGGGTGCATCGAACGTGTGAATGGCGAGCTCTGCGCACTTTGCTAGTTTTAATACTTTTTAGGTCATAAACCAGTGAGAGACTCTTAACTGTCCTAGGTAGACAATATGTCAAAGAACTCAAAATCTTCAGGGTCTGGAGACATTGAAACCCCTGAACAACAGGCCGAAAGCCCGGGACTCAATTTGGACAGTGTGGTGAAAGAGATTCAGTCAACTGTTGAACATGACGGCAATGCTGACAAAGGTTCGTTGCAGACTTGGTGGAGCTTGCAATAATACGTCGATCGATCACTGCCATGGAGATGAAATTCACTGAGATGGTTACAAGAGTGTCGGATGTTGAGAAGTGGATCGATTATCTGGAGTCATCGGAGAGGGATGGATTCATGTATTCTGCAGCGCTGAAGCGAGTCATGTGAAAGACCCTTAACGCGTATAAATATCACTCACTTTTGCACATTAATCATTGCTCTTCACAATCACAAAAGTGACCGATTATGGTTTCAAAAAGAAGTTTGGATCCCTGAAATTATTATTTGTTTTCATGCATTTAATTATTTTGCGGAATTTGATAATTTTTCACAGCACACCTGACAATCTTTCACGCCGTGGCACAGTGTTTGGGAAACACTGCCCTAGAGCAACATTGACGCTTCACAGGATGTGTACAAATCTTGGTCTTACAGATATTTGGAGACTTTTGAACCCATCTGGTATGGACTATACATTTTTTTTTTTTCTTCAGTCCATAAGATTTATTCTAGAAGTCCCTCAATTCATCTGTTGTTGATTGCTCAATTGGAAACATCTTAGTCACAGATCACACCCTGCTGAGTTTAGAGGTGTTGCCACTCTAATTTTATTTAGATCTTATGCTACAGAACTGGCTCCACTTTTGTTAGAAGTTTTTAAGGAAGCATTAAAGTATGGAAAGCTTCCGCCAACCATGACACAAGCTCGGATCTGTCTGATTCTTAAAAAGGAAAAGATCCAAGCGAGTATAATATTTACCATCCAATTTCCCTAATTCAGCTATTTGTAAAAATATTGTCCAAAATTTTGGCTAACCGATTATGTAAAGTTATGACATCTCTTAAACATATAGGTCAGGTGGGGTTTATTCAGGGCTGTAACTCTTCTGATAACATCAGGCGTCTCATCAATATCATGTGGTCAGTGGCAAATGATCAGACTCCTGTCGCTGCCATCTCACTTTATGCCGAAAAGGCATTTGATAAGGTAGAATGGGATTATCTTTTTATGATTTTGGAAATATATGGGTGCTGGAACACATTAATTGAATGGATTAAGTTACTTTATTGACACCCAGTAGCGGCAGTACAAACAAATGGAATAAATTCAGATTATTTTACACTGGACAGGGGCACCCAAAGGGTTGCCCTCTTTCCTCATTTTTGTTCTGTCTTGCCCTGGAACCATTAGCAGCCACAATAAGAAAGGAAGATGATTTTCCAAGGGTGGTTACGGGATATATGGCGCATAAGCTTTTGCTTTACGCAGATTATATTTTATTATTCGTCTCCAACCCCACTAGATCTATGTCTTGCCTCCACAGAATTATTAATTTCTTTTTTAAGTTTGAGATACAGAGTCAATTTGTCTAAATCTGAAGCTTTGTCTCTGACAGCGTACTGCCCAGTAACAGCTTTTCAGCCGGGTGCTTCCAGAGGCCTAAACAGGGCATTAAGTATTTGGATATTTTATTTTATTTTACTCTAAATGAGCTTAATGTCTTTTGTATGTAAACTTGACTTTATTTGTTCAATGAACTTCATACTAGCTAAATTCAAATTGAATATAGAAGTTCAGTTACTCATATTATAATTTAATATTACTGATGATAATCATAGTAGTTTGAGCTATCCCAATTGTCAGAGGTAAAATAAACTGCCATTTGATGGTAAATGGCCAGTTGATGATCAGTCTGATCTATCTATAATTTTCACAACAAAAACTTGGATAATTGAGTTATCTCAACAAGATCAATCCAGGGCAATTATTCTAACTCTACATTAAGTTATGAAATAAAAATAAAAGGCAAAACCATTTTTAACGGTGTGGTGGTTTAATTATTATTTGTTTTTATTAAATATTTTTGTACTGTTACTGTAAAATACTGTTGGAAAAACCATTCCATGTTGCACCTCATGAATTTGGATAGACCGTGCTTTTGAATAAGCTACAATATAAGATATTTTTTGTCACATAATTCACATACTTTTGTGATATTTTATAGATTTGTGTCTTGAATATTTTATCTAAAATGTGGAAAACAGTAATAAATAAAGAATGAGAAGGTGTATCCAAACTTTTGACTTGTAGTGTTTATTTTTTAACAATTAAAACTGCACATGGAGTTAATCATTGGAAAAATACATTTAGTTTTATAAACCAGTTATTTATTTATTTTTATTTCATGCGACTTAAAGTATTAAAATAAATTCAGCACATTATTTACAAACCTTGCAATACTTGGCAATGACTTGGCAATGGCAACAGTTACTTTTAGTTACAGTTTTTGTATACAGTATAATAATAATTATAAGAGTTTTTTTTTTTTTTAATGGCAAATCGTATTTTAAACTACCCCTCTGACTGAACAGGTCTTGACTGAGGACTGAGGCATGCTTAATGTTTCTTATTATGAGAATGTTAATTCTTAATTTTTTCTGATGTTCCTTTTTAAGTCTCTAAACCAGCGTGACGGATTGGGAAGTGATAACCATGCACCCAAACTCCGTGCGAGGATGACTAACGGGACGATCACAATTGACGTACCGGGCGGGGGTTTTGCGGCGGCGGGGGGTGGGGGGGTGGGCATCAGGTAATAATGCGTCGTGAGGCAAAAAAAGCGTCCCGAGGCTGGGGTGCTGAGAAAAGACTAGCATTTACCTTGCTCCGCACATCCGGCGGGGGGGTTAGAGACTGAGGAGTTCTTCGGAACTCGTCAGCACTGGCCTGCCGGGGTTGGACAGTCGCAGGGCCGGAGGCGAGAGAGCTGCATCCGGGGAACCGGGACTGGAGAGTTGTAGGGCCAGGGTGCTGTGAGAACAGGTGCTGAATGACCCAGGGAGTGGGGGAATTGCTCTTTTATTGAGCATTTGGGGAAATGAACAAAAGGAAAATAAAGTTTCTCCTCCTGGCCCTCCACCGGGGGACAGAGTGGTCTTGAAACCACCTCCGGAGGGAACATCCGACTGCCTGGGCTGTCCGTCTCAGGAGTGCTTATGAGCTTTTCTGGTCCGAGAAGGGGTCCTGGAGACGGGGGTCATACGCCGCCTGCGAGGTGCTCGACGCTGGGGATGAGAGCTGGGCCCAGGTTGCGGAGCTGCCTGTCATTGTCTGGTCGCAGGGGGACGCCCTCGGTGAGCAGGCGGGGCGCGGGACGCGCTGGAAGAGTGGCGCCGTGGCATGATGTGTGAAATTGCCTCCGTCTGCTTGCTCACCGCCGAGATCTGCTGGGCGAAGTCGTCGACGGTGTCGCCGAAGAAGCTGAGCTGGGTGACGGGGGCATTGAGAAACTTAACGTCTCGCATCTCATCCATGTTCAGCCAGAAGTGGTGCTCCTGGACCACAAGGGTGGCCATCGCCCGCCTGAGTGCCTGCTGTGACCTTCATGGCCCTGAGAGCAAGGTCGGTGGCAGAACGCAGTTCTTGCAACATATCAGGATCGGGACTACCCAGGTGCAGATCTTTAAGTGCCTTGGCTTGATGGACCTGCAGGAGAGCCATGGCGTGCAGGGCGGAGGCGACCTGTCCAGCGGCGCTGTAGGCTTTGGAGGTCCGAGATGACGTCATCCTACAGGCTTTGGAGGGGAGTACCGGGCGGTCACGCCAGGTGGCGGCATTCTCTGGGCACAGATGGATCGCTACCGCCCTATCCACCTGGGCGACTTCCGTGTATCCATGGACCGCAAAATTCTCACTGGAATTCGCTGCCCCGCTTCCCTTTATACCCGTATGTCCGGGGCGGGACAACTTGACATTGGCCTTTTCTCAGGTTCAGAGGTACGATTCTGCGTTCTAGAAGACCCCTTGTGTCACTTCCTTCAACACAACGTCGAGAGAGTGACAGAAGGGGAACTGTGTTATATTTTACCATCTTCAAAGTAGTCACACTTTGCCTAGATTTTGTGGAAATGTACTCTTGGCATTTTCTCAACCAATTTCTTGAGGTATCACCCTGGGATGCTTTTTAAACAGTATTGAAGGAGTTCCCATCTATGTTGGGCATTTTTTGGCTTCTTTTCTGAAAATCTCTCATCTTCAAGCATTAGTTGTCTGAAGCCATATTAAGCCCCTAATATTTTGGCTATCAGACAACTATCAGCAAATTATTCACTAAAAGAATTATGGTATAATTCTGGGAAACAGAAAAGGTTTTTTTTTCTTAACTTTTGTTTAGAAGTGTTTTTAAATATAGCCTTCTCAATATGACTTGATTTAGATTAAAATGGAAACTGTCCCAGAGATTTGCCATGTCTATTTTTGTGAAACTTAGCCTTAAAATGTTAATCTGGAGGTCAGCAGTTTTTCCTTTTTTTCTGAAACAAAAACTAAACATTTCAGAGCCTCTGAAGTGCCTTAGGCGCTGCTCCAAAATGAGTCTTGGAGACTTGGAGAAGCTGGCAGGAAACAATGGCGCCGCTGGTCTCTCACCCTTCTTTTGTCTGTCCTCAGGTGTGGGACTTGCCACAGTGGTCATTTCTTTTGTGCTCTGCACCTACTACAATGTGCTCATGACCTGGGCCCTCTATTACCTGGTTAACTCTTTCAACCTCTCTTTGCCATGGCAATCCTGCAACAACACGTGGAATGCAGTTGGCAACTGTTCTACTGGTTTCCCTGGCAATGCCACACATCTGCAATCAGCGAGTCAGCAGTTCTTCGAGTGAGTGGCAGATTTAAACTTTTTACTCTCTTAATGTTTGTTATATTTGGTAAGGGTGCTTGACTTTTTGTCATAGTTGAGGGGGATTCTTCCTATGTCTGTCATCCATGTCAATGGAAAGTGAATACATTTTTGCATGATTGTAAAGAGTGCTGTCTTATGATGTGAGCAAGAAAGCTACTGTAGGGATGATTAGGGAAAGTTTTACACTTTAGCGTGTAACTCGTCCTGCAATGGTTGTGACAGGCATGAATGATCAGACACAATATGATATAACCCAGCCTATCCTGACCTAACCCTAAGCAACCAGACTTAGGTTTCACCTGGCAGACAATAAAATGGGTGAAAAATCCCATGAGACTTGAGAGCGGGCTCTTTTGACTTGGGCCATGAAGAACTCAACTAGCAACAACCCATAACAACCTTGTAACTACTCAGAACATCATAGCAACCTCAAAACAACATACTATTAACCACCCACAGCTCCTTGTCATCATGGCAGCAAGTGTTCCACTCACATTTTTTCAGAAAATGTAAAACAGTTTTGAGTTAACCTTTGAAAACACTTGAGGTCTATTTAACCATGAGGAAACGTTTCTAGAGTTGTTAAGTAATTATTCATTTAGCTCTTCCTGGTTTACGTTCCACAAGTCATCAAACTGAAGATAAGAGTTGCACAATTACAGTAACAGATATTGATTTACTCCTTATTTTCAGTAATTCCATAAGCCGCATCAAGACCAAATGTGGTTGTATCTTGTACAATCTGAATATTTTTTTTGTTTCTTTTTCAGTCGTAAGGTGCTCGACATGACAAAGGGGATTGAGTATGCTGGAGGGATTCGCTGGGAGCTGTTTGGGCTTCTAGTTCTGGCCTGGGCCATTGTTTATTTCTGCATCTTTAAAGGAGTCAAATCCACAGGAAAGGTCAGAGTTCAGAGGTCAAATCACCACTGTAGAAATTAAATGTGTTTAGATTAGCTTGACTAAGGGTTTAAAGCCCCCGCACACTTCATTCGAAGAATGAATGGGTGTTGCATCATTTAGAACAAAATCTGTGCCTATTCACTTTTGATATGCTGCTTCGTTCATGTGTCGTCTGCAGTCGAAAGCCATTCTCACATCTGCCCATAGTAAGGTATGCACATCTTATAATTATTTTGTCTGTATTCAGCTCATTAACACTTTATACTAACAGAGTAATTGGCACAAATAATGTCTGCGTAGTGTGTTGGCACATTAGCGACATGAATGTAGAATGTTAACATAACAAATTACACATTATCTGCTGCATATATATTACTTTAAATCATCATCGAGTGGTTAAAACCACTTATCTACTTGTACTAGAATGTAAATACTACTTTTAGAATGAGGCATGAAGTCATTGATGACTCATTTTAATGTCACATTTGTTAGAGGGATAGTTTACCCAAAAATTTAAATTCTCATCATTTACTCACCCTCATGCCATCCCAGATGTGTATGACTTTCTATCTTCTGCTGAACACAAAGAATTTCAGAAGAATATCTCAGATTTTTTTGGTCCTTTCAATGCAAGTGAATGGTGGCCAGAAATCTGAAGGTTTTGAATCTGAATCCAAAAAGCAGATAAAAGCAGCATAGAAGTAATCCTTAAGACACCGGTGGTAAAATCCATATCTTCAGAGGTGCGGGTGAGAAACAGATCAATATTTAATTTTTTTTTTTTTTTTTTTTTTTTTACTATAAATATTCACTTTCAGATGTTAAAGTGAAACTAAACAGACACCACATATGACTTTCAGATGTGACAGTGAAAGTGGAGATTTGTAGTAAAAAATGACTTAAATATTTAATTGAACTTGCCCTTTAAGGTTTTACATGTAGTCTTGTGCATCCTCATATTTAAATGCTCATCTAAAAGCCTCCCCCAGCGGCGTGGCAAGTGTCTGAATGGTCGAAAACAGTATGCTGTTGCTCAACTGTTTTGAACTTCTTTTTTGCTCTGAGTGAAAAACAAAGAAGCACTTTGCAGAGAGTATGCCAGGGCCTTTATTGTGGAACTCAGCAATATCATACTAAAAAAGACAGTTAGTTTGGTCTTATAAAAGAGATAATGATGTATCTGTTTGTGTGTGCATATAATATAGAGTTTGTTAAATATAATGGTAATCATGTTGATGTTACATTTAACACACATTTTGGCAGTTGAAGCCAGAAGTTTACAGGTTGAATTCCTTAACTAATTTTTTAACCACTCCAGATTTAATATTATCAAATGTCTAGGTTACGTATGTAACCTCCATTCCTGATGGAGGGAACGAGACGTTGTGTTGAAGCGACACTAGGGGTCCAATTGAAATCACGCCATGCGCTGAGCTGTGTACGTGTACTGCTGACACAGGAGCGGGCAGGTATTTTACGTGCAAATGCGACCAGCTGTGTCAGACTGCACATACCCTTCCCCAATGCCCCATAAAAGTCATCGGAATCATTCTGGTTACCCTAAACAGGGGAACAAGTCGACACTTGCCAACCCGAGAACGGGCCGAGCCTAGCCGGGCCTCTTTTTTTTTTCTCTATGTTTCTCTGCATAGAGCAAGAAACGGCTGAGGCCCTTACACGCATTGAGGGAAGGGGGTCTCTTACCCAGTTTCCTATTCTTTCAGGGGGAAAAGACCCTGTAGACACCACATCTGCCCAGGAAGGGGGAGGTAAGAGTGGCGAATGCATCACATGGGCCACTCAGGTCACATGTGGAAACAATGGCACGGTGGTAGATCCTCAAGGAGGGGGGAGTTGCTACTACACGGCGACCGGAGGGGGGGGACCGTAGGAAGGGTCGGTGTCGAGGCAGAATTGAGACGTGGAAGTACGCGTCCTTCAGGTCTACTGCTGCAAACCAATCTAGATGCTGGACGCAAGTTAAGATATGTTTTTGCGTGAGCATTTTGAACAGGAGTTTGTGCAAAGCCCGGTTGAAAACTCGCAAGTCCAAGATCGGTCGTAAGCCGGCGACTTTCTTGGGTACGATGAAGTACGTGCTGTAGAATCTCGGTTGGAGGGACTGGCTCTATCACGTCTTTGAGTAAGAGAGTAGCGAGGACACGTCCCGAGGCTCTGGTGCTGAGAAAAGACTCAAAGCACTCACCTTGCTCCGCACACCCGGCAGGGGGTGGGTTAGTGACTGAGGAGGAGGTCCGGTAGAGGCATCCTCTGGACTCGTCAGAACTAGCCGGCCGGGGAGCAGTCATAGGGCTGAGGGAGGAGGGTCCGCATCCAGCGTGCCGGGACTGTTGAGGTGTGGCGGCAGAGTGCTGTGAGAACGGGATTTGCGGGCCAGGTGACACAGAGACAAAGGAAATGGCTCTTTTACTGAGAATGTGGGTACCGCAGCCCCGTCTAGGGGGTGTGGCAAATGACATTTAATTCCACAAAAGATTCTCCTCCTGGCCATCCACCATGGAACGGAGTTGTCTGCTTACCAGCTCCGGGGCTAACGTCTTGGTCCCTGGGTCGATTGTCTCAGGAGCGCCTGGGAGCCTTCCGGGTCCTTGAGGGGGTCCGTGAGACGGGGGGCATCTGCTTCCTGCGGGGTGCTTGGCGCACGGGCTGAGAGCTGGGCCCGGGTTGAGGTGGAGCAGGGCATTTCTTCGCTGCAGGAGGACACCCTCGGTGAGCAGACGGGGAATGGCCCATGGCGGCAGGTTTGCGGTGGGGCAGGATGTGCGAGATGGCATCCATCTGCTTCTTCACCGCAAAGAACCGCTGGGCAATGTCCTCGACGGTGTTGCCGAGGAGGCCGAACTGGGAGACAGGTGCATTGAGAAAGTGTACTTTGTCAGTCTCATGCATCTCAAACAAGTTCAGCCACAGATGACGTTCCTGGACCACGAGTGGGGACCCGGAAGGCCTGAGTGGCTCTGAGGGAGAGGTCGGTCACTGAGCGCAGTTCCTGCAGCAGGTCGGGATCAGGGCTTCCCCCGTGTAGTGAGAGCGGATGAGCGGGTGGTTTTGTGACGAGTGGAGAGGGGTGCCCTCCATGAAGACGTCAGCTCATCATGCACTTCCGGGAAAAACAGGATCGGGGGCGGGGGGTCGCGGAGCAGAGGCCCCAGGAACCAGTCATCCAACCGCGATGGCTGTGGGGAGGACGGAGGGTTCCAGTCCAGCCCCACACTGTAATCAAACTGGTAAAAAATTGTGGACATCCACATGTCTAGTTCATCCTTCATCTGTAAGTATAAACACCATGGGACAGCACAGCCATCATACTGTTCAGGAAGGAGACTCATTCTGTCTCCTAGAGATAAATGTAGTTTGGTGCGAAAAGTGCAAATCAATCCCAGAACAACAGCAAATAACCTTGTGAAGATGCTGGAGGAAACCGGTAGACAAGTATCTATATCCACAGTAAAACGAGTCCTATATAGATATAACGTGAAAGGCTGCTCTGCAAGGAAGATGCCACTGATCCAAAACTACCATAAAAAAGCAAGAATACAATTGGGGACAAATATCTTCTTTTTGGAGAAATGTCTTTTGGTTTAATGAAACAAAAATATAACTGTTTGTCCGTAATGACCATTGTTATGTTTGGAGAAAAAAGGGTGAGACTTCCAAGCTGAAGAACATCGTCCCAACCGTGAAGCATAGGGGTGGCAGCATCATTGTGTGGGGGTGCTTTGCTGCAGGAGGTATACTGTTGCACTTCACAAAATAGATGACATCATGGAAGGAAAATTATGTGGATCTATTGAGGCAACATCTCAAGACATTAGCCAGGAAGTTAATGCTCGGTCACAAATGGGTCTCACACAAAGCCCTGACCTCAATTCGATAGAATATTTGTGGGCAGAATTGAAAAAGCTTGCGCGAGCAAGGAGGCCTACAAACCTGACTCCGTTACACCAGTTCTATATGGAGGAATGGGCCAAAATTCCAGCAACTTATTGTGTGAAGCTTGTGGATGGCTACCCAAAATGTTTGACCCGAGTTAAACAATTTAAAGGCAATGATACCAAATACTAACAAAGTGTATGTAAATGTCTGACCCACTGGGAATGTGATGAAAAGACTAAAAGCTGAAATAAATAATTCTCTACTATTATTCTGACATTTCACATTCTTAAAATAAAGTTACCTGACCTAAGACGGGATGTTTTTATGATTAAATATCAGGAATTAAAAGTTTAAATGTAATTGGCTAAGGTGTATGTAAACTTATGACTTCAATTGTATTTGCATGTTATTACCAACATGTTTAAGATTTACTGTATATTAGGATTAAGTCTCACTTCATCTTCTAAAATTCTTGAAATAAATCCCTCTGTCAACTCTGTTCTTAGGTTGTGTACTTCACTGCTACGTTCCCTTATTTCATACTGTTTGCTTTGCTGATCAATAATATCCAGCTGCCTGGAGCTAAAGATGGCATCCTCTTCTTCCTCATGCCAAACTGGAGCAAGCTCTCGGAAGTCCAGGTGAGGTAATCCGTTTTTTTTAGTTTAGGCTATTTTTAGACTCATTAGGCAAGTAATATTTGCATTAGTCAATGTGGCAGGGCGGAGGGCAGGGCCGGGTCGTGATTATACACACCCGGTCCCTTATCGGGCTAATTAAGCCTCTGAGAGGGATAAAGGCCGATGGCAGACGGTGGTGAGACGAGAGGGAGAGATCGTTTACGGGCATGTCCATGTGTGTGTGTGTTTGTCTTTTAAGTTGTCGCCGCCTCCTTCCCCGTCTAAATCCTTTACAGTCAAAAAACAAGAAACTGCAAGTCAAGGATTTCTTACAGCGTAAACGCTACCATACCATATCGTTACCACGCACGTGAGTAACATTTTGGTCATGTTTTTTGGTGGCTCACTGCACTGGAAAAACACTATTGTTGTGGGAATTTTGTTGGTTAATCATGTTTAATTGGTGCTTGGTTAAACTTTGATAACAAATATGGTCACAATTGATCCCAATAGAATGCTGTATATGTTTAATGTGAACTCTATATATTTCACCTTTCAGGTTTGGGTCAACGCTGCTGCTCAGATATTTAACTCCATTGGAATCTCCTTTGGTTCTATGATATCTATGGCCAGTTACAACAAGTACAACAACAACATTCTCCGGTGAGGGCAGGGACGTCACTAGGATTGTAAGACAGGGGGGGGCTTAGCCCCCAGGGTATTTGTAACTTGCGTTTGCAAAATCTTTGCATTCACATCTAGAGCTACACTTCTAGAGCTACACTTATGTCAACAACCAGTCAAGAAACCAAGATGTTAAGAAGTAAAACGTGACAGACATATCCTCTTCTTCCATTTCTACTCCGTTAAAGAAAAGTTACTGTAATGTTGCTTTTAGACACATCAAAGCTGCATGGGGGAATTTACTTAGGCCAGACTTTGCTCCTGATGAGTTATTCTATAAGCAATGACTTAAATGCTATCTGTCTGCTCATGTAAATGTATGATAAAGTAATAGCATACTATATCTAATTCCTCTCTATATAAGTTGTCCACAGAATGCTATTTAATTACTCTAATTACTGTAACTGCGCTGTGGATTGGTTCAATCAGAGTGTAATTTCGCTGTGTAATTTGGCTTGCATACAGTTTAACCCAAGAACCAGAATTTTAAGGTCATAGTGAAATTTGACAACACAGGTTTGAGCGTTTCTCAATTAAAGATGATTTATTCTGCCAAATGATGTATACAATGTATGATATAACAACAAAAAGGCAGTATTCAAATAAAGGAAAATTAAGAATTAAATCATTTCCAAAACCACAGTCAACAGTTACTTTTTGTTTATTGTCTACTTCATTGGTGGAAGCATCAAAAAATGCTCAATGAATTGAAGGATACAACGGTAATAGCATTAACAGGGACCCTATGACATTTAGTTTTCAGTGACAACAACATTCTATGGGGATTGATATTGTTTTATATGCCTATTATAGAGATAGGTTATATTATTGGCAAAGAATAAAGAGTTGTGATTAGCTTGCTAAGTTCACCATTTCTTGTATTTTGCTTGTTCACTCTAGCTAGACTACAGTTTTCCATAGCAAACCAAAATAATCCCCTTTCCTTTACCTCAAGAAAACGTAGATAAAGATAAGCAGGTAATTCAAAACAACTTTTCACTCTGTATCACGACACTTACCAATCTTCCTTTCACCGTTAGCGTGTGTATTGGTGTGTGTGTGGGCGGGAGGGTGCATAGCGAGTTCAACTTCAGACCAAACTAGAGTAACGACGAGACGAGATGAATCCTGAAGTTACTTGCAGCGCTCCGGTCTGCAACTCTCTGAAAGCTGCCACAGTTCACACCAATGCAACGAGACGCTGCGGTGCATCATCTTGATAGCACAACGACTCTTTGTACCTCTGTCCAACTTCCGACTTTTCGGCTATTTTTTGTAGCTGGATATATATCATTTGTTGTGTCTAATTCTAAATATGAATGAGGATACTGATAAATCGAATTGTTATTGTTGTTCTTATTATCATTTTGGGGGGATTTAGAAACATTTTGGGGTAGCTTCAGCCCCCCTAAAATAGGCCTAACAACGTCCCTGGGTGAGGGTAATGACAATTAAGATTTGTAGTTGTAAAGGTAACGGTGTATTGGGAGGTCAAAACCATATAAATATTTGGACTTGGATGAATTTCACTTAGGTGAGGGACTATTTCTCATCCTAGTAGCTCCGTTTTGCTCAGACTCAGCTCAGATTTCACTCACTAGAATACATACTACACAAACATGAATATAAGTGCACAGCCCAAGTGAACACAGTCCATTGGTTAATCATTGTTATCACAAAAATTTGTTCTTATTTTTGCTGTTGTCAGCAAAACAGTGATTTTGCTTCACTGTTCAGTGGAAAATAAAATCATGTCAACTAGTCATGTTAAACAAGATAATTTGAACTTGTGTCCATCTGTAACATAATTTTAGATGTATATAACTCTGTTTATTACTGAACTGATTTGTTAACTACTATTTCTAAAACTGAAACTAAAAAATAGAAGGGAAATACAGTATGTAATGTGTAATGAAAAAAAATCCATTGCTGAAACTAAAACAGAACTGAAATTTCATGTAAATTAAATTAAAGAGACCAAGCTTTTCAATTTTATAAATTTTTATATCATTCTGTTGCATATGGCTGTAAAACTGCCATTCACAATGGTGACATTGTCTAAATGTTATAATTTCAAATGAAAAAACACTAACATAACCCACAAAGCCTGCTAGAATTTTTTTAAAGGGATAGTTCACCCAAAAATCCTCTCTAATCATTTACTCCATTACCATCTCATATGACTTTCTTTTTTCTGAATAACACAAACTAAGATTTTTTTTTGAAGGATTTATTGTTGTTTAATTGTCAATACAATGCAAGTCAATGGGGTCCAAAACTTTCAAGCTCCAAAAAGGACAGTAAAGGGCTAATCCAAATGACTCTGTTGGTTTAATTCATGACTTCTGAAGAGATTTGATCAGTTTTGGGTGAGAAGCAAGACAAAATTTAGTCCTTATTCACTATAAATCTTGACATCTGCAGTCTCCTTGGCACTCACAGGATGGAAGCTTGATAATACTTCTATGTACTTGACGCACATGCAGAGCATTATATGGATAATAATACACCATACATCCTTCAAAAAGTCTTTGTTTGTGTTCCGCACAAGGAAGAAAGTCATACGAGTTTAAGACTGACTTTAAGAGTGAGTAAATGATGAATTATAATTTTTTGGGTGAACTATCCTTTAAATGTGTGAAATTTGTGTTAATGTTTGCTGTCACTAAGTGGATGAGAAGCTGCAAAAACGTCTTGGTTACTAACGTAACTTCCATTCTCTGATGGAGGGAACAAGATGTTGTGTTGATGTAGTGGCATTAGGGGTCACTCCTGGGAGCCCCAGACATCTCTGATCTTTGAGAAAATGCCAATGAAAATTGGCGAGTAGAATTTGCATGCCACTCCCCCGGACATACAGGTATATAAGGAGCTGGAATGCAAACACTCCTTCAGGTTTCGCACCGAGGAGTTGAGACAAGGTCCCGGCCATTTCAGCGGGTAGTTCAGTGTTGTGGCAGGAGGGACAGGGCTTTAGAGTGGGAATACGAGACATGGTCTTATCGAGTCCGGTCAGAAGCACGTCATGTGGAAGGGTCCTGTGGTAGATCCTACCCGAAGGGGGAGGAGTTACTATAAGCATGGTGACCGGGGACAGAGATGTCCCTGTGATATACATCACACAGGGTTATCAATGGGATAACCAATGCATATGGAACACCTACCCCAGTACAGGGCCTAATCGACACGTACTGGGCCGGCAGTGGGTTTCTTCAAAAACTCACCAGCCACAGGGCTAAGGAGGAAGGACATCCAGGGTCCACACTTTTGTGAACACGACTGGGAGGAGCGTACGTCTTCGCCTCAAGGGAGGGGAAGACACTATATGCAAGTGGTACACCTGGCCAGCTGTCCCGAGACTTACCTGTTTGAACCTGACAGCACACGGGACAAAACCGGCTCAATCAGGTGGTTGTAGAACCTCGCAAAGGTGTTAGGTGTTGTCCAGCCCGCTGCTCTACAAATGTCTGTTAGAGAGGCGGTCGGAGCCCAGGTAGAATGGGCACGCAGAACCGCATAGGGCAGCACGTCCTGGGCGTGATATGCCATAGCGATGGTGTCAATGACCCATTGGGCGATCCTCTGTTTGGAAACAGCGCTTCCTTTCTGCTGTTCACTGAAGCAGACAAAGAGCTGTTTGGAGCTTCTAAAGCTCTGCGTGCAATCCAAGTAGATGCGCAAAGCATGCACTGGACACAGCAATGCCAAGGCTGGGTCTGCCTCCTCATGGGGCAGCCCTTGCAAGTTCACCACCTGATCCTTGAATGGAGTCATGGGAACCCCTTCTTCATCTCGGCTGGAGGAACAGGCTCTATTGCATCCTTCTGTAGGAGGAAGGCGATCTCTCCGCACAAGGTAGTGGCGTTCTCGCCTTTCACCGCAGTGAAGTGGACGCCGTTGTACCTGG
The DNA here is from genome assembly GCA_032164185.1 of Moxostoma hubbsi. Lineage (NCBI taxonomy): Eukaryota > Metazoa > Chordata > Actinopteri > Cypriniformes > Catostomidae > Moxostoma > Moxostoma hubbsi. The sequence continues at coordinate 10,234,298 of JAVLUX010000215.1, forward strand.
GCGGGCACCCGGCGAACTGAATTGCATAGCCAAGTCGGACAGTCCAGATCAGACACTGCGACGGGTTGGGGAGTGCGAACCACACCCCCAAGTTCCGCGCATGGGGGACCAAGGGAAAAATCATGTCGGATGTACCAGCGGGTGGGGCCTCATGACGGGGTGGAGTCTGAGGTGCCACTTGTGCCCATGCCGAGTCCAGGGACATCAAAGCACTTACCTGGCTCCTTATGACCACTCCCGGAACAGCCTGGGATGGGAGAGGAAGAAATCCGTCCTCGTGACACGTGGAGGCCATCACATCGGTGGTGGATTTGTGCCATATCTGGGCACACGGGGGCACCGAACCTGCCAGAGAGAAACGGTGCCTGGCGGTTGTGATAACAATGACCGTGGACACTGACTGTGAGGCCCAGGAAGTAAGGAAACAACTCCTTTCTTAAAATGTGGTTAATGCAGCCCTTTGGGTTGATTATAAGAAAAGGTAAACAAGGATCCACCGCCCGGCCCTCCAACGAGGGAAGGATTGGTGCTCTTACCAGCTCCTGTGCAGTGGGTCTCCAACTTCGTGACTTCTGCTTTCTGCGGGTGGCTCCATGCGGAGGCCGGCCTACTGTTGCTGCCGCAGGGGACCCTTGGCGATGAGCAGACGGGGTGCGGGACCTTGAGTCGTGCCGGGGCAGGATGCGTTGTATGGTCCTCATCTGCTTTTTGACCACAGAGGATTGCTGGCCGAAATCCTCTAGGTGTCGGTGAATAGGCCAACCAGGGACATGGGGGCGTCAAGGAATCGTACCTTGTCAGCCTTCATTGACTTGACCAGGTTGAGCCAAAGGTGTCGCTTCTGGACCACTAGAGTGGACATTTCCCTGGGGAAAGCCATGACCGCAATATTGCCATAATCATGCTCTCACAGTTAGTGCATGACCTGTCCATGGGCAAGGCAGTGATAGTGGCCGTGGGAAACGGAGAGGAAACGATCACAACCAGGAAATATAAACAAACGGAAAAGGCATCTTTAAAAAGATACTCTCCCTGAGTGATACTCTTTAGAGGAAGAATATACTATTTTAGGCTGCTGAAGCGCCCAGGGGCGTTCTCTGCACTCAACTGGTGCAAGAGTGGGAGAAGCCGCTGTAATGCGCTGTAAATCCAACAGCTTCACCGGACTCTGAGATGAATGGATCGGTAGAATAATACAGCTCAGTGAATATAACTGCTCGGCTCCTAAGAAGAAGTCTGAATGAGTGTTTGCATTCCAGTGGCATGCAAATTCCACTTGCCATTTTTCATTGGCCCTTTCTCAATGATCAGAAATGTTTGGGGATTCCAGGAGCAACCACTAGTGTCACTACATCGACACAACATCGAGTGAGTGACAGAAGAGGAACAGAAGTTTTCAGTTTTCTACGTCATTGTAAAAATGCTCTGTTAGAAGGCATCAGATTGAAGCATCCAATTACATGGGATTATCAAGATAATGACAGTTATAATTAAATGGTAGTGCCATATACAATAAAGCAGCTTTTTCTCTAATACTGATTAACCTAGAATCTTTGTCTTGTGAATGCACATCATGTTAAATTCTATTCTACTATTACTATTTCTTTCTGTTTAAAAGTTGAGCAGTTAGCAAATAAATTAGTGAGCACACTTTTAGTGTTACATGAAACATCTGTAATAGGGCTTTTGCATGTATTCTGTTATCCAATAGTCGAAAAAAATAAATGTCCTTTTAGTAACACATAATTCCATGCTGAGAAATGCCATGTGTCACCATAATTATTCATCTCTTGTTTTGCAGGGACACATTTATTGTTGCTCTTGCTAATTCAGCCACCAGTATCCTGGCCGGCTTTGTGATTTTCTCTGCCTTCGGATACATGGCCCACATTCACAATCTACCTGTGGATGACATTGCCACCGATGGTAAGTTTGATCTTTTGATTTTTCTTTCCCTCTTTATTATCAGTTTCTGCAGCTGTGGACCCTGTATTGCTATGTTTCCTTTGTTCTCAAGGTTTGTTGACAAGAAGGAAGTGCATTGAATCTCTTGGTCTTACAAGGTCTGAATTTATAATCTGCTTGAATGCATAGTCTGAGTTTTAAAGAGATAGTTCACCCAAAAATGAAAATTATTTGATCATGTTGTTCTAAACCCGTATGACTTTCTTTCTTCCGTGAAACACAAAAGATAATGTTAGGTAGAATGTTAGCCTCAGTCATCATTCACTTTCATTATTTGCAAAATAGATTAAATGAAAGTGAATGGTTACTAAGGTTAACATTCTGCCTAACATCATCTTTTGTGTTTTTCACAGAAACTTGAAGTTTGGAGCAACATGAGAGAAAGTTCATTTGTGTAGCGCTTTTCACTATACACATTGGTTCAAAGCAGCTTTACAGAAAATGATGCCTGAATGTTTTAAAACCCAGTGAGTAAAGCCAAATTTTGACAGGATTTTCATATTTTGGTGAACTATCAATTTAAGTACCAGGATTACAATGGATCTTTGTTCTGTTTTTTTCTTGCATCCCCTTGAAGCTTTGAAAAGCTGTTTTAAAGCCCTTTATTACACGCACACAAAAGATGAATGAGATGAAAATGCAGTTAGGAAACACTCCCATGTGTTCAGATGAAGCATGATAAGACATGAGAAATTCACATTCTTGCCTGAGGAGAGCAGATCAATATGAGGGCAGGTAAAGGGTGGATAAGAATATACCAGAGAAAGAGAATCAAAGGGATTATTCATGGCAGAAACTAAATCAGGATGAAATGTAGCAAGGTGGGCAGGGGTGAACGGTATGATTACAAAAAAAATCAAAAGTAACAGTCAGTATCTGGTGTGGCCAAGAGCTGCATTAATACTGCAGTGAATCTCCTCCTCATGGACATCACCAGACTTGCCATCACCCCTGGTGAGACAAAAGCGCAACTTGTCAGTGAAGAGCACTTTTTGCCAGTCCTGTCTGGTCCAGCGAATGTGGGTTTGTGCCCATAGGTGATATTGTTGCCGGTGATGTCTGTTAAGGACCTGCCTTACAACAGGCCTACAAGCCCTCAATGTGTGTGTGTGTGTGTGTGTGTGTGTGTGTGTGTGTGTTTACCTGCAGGGCCTGGTCTGGTGTTTGTGGTGTATCCTGAGGTCTTCTCCACTATGCCCATCTCTCAGCTTTGGGCTCCTCTGTTTTTTATCATGCTACTCTGCCTCGGACTGGACAGTCAGGTACAGTAGGATTCAAACCACTCAAAATACATATACACACACATACATAGTCCAAAATGAACTCATGCCAAGCACCAAATGCCATTGAACATAAGTGACTGGATTTTGATGATACAGATCTAAGACTGTCTAATTCAAATTTGAATAGTAGGTGAATTTAAGATAAAAATGCACATTCTAATGCCAAATTGAGCTTTCAGTTTTGATGCATGCCAAACACTGATGATGTCTGACATTTCAGACCAGTCCCTATCTTGGGCTTAAACAGGCACAGTGCCAAGAATAAATCAGAATTTGAATTTTTATGGCTGAATTTATTTTAAATTGTTACAGTATCTATAAATGCATCACACCTGCATGAGACGCTGAAAAAACAGCAAGACATGGTGCAACAGTCAAAGACGTATTTCAAGCGGATGCTTACATAGAACAAAATTCAAGCGTTTGGAGTAAAAGGCCCTTTTGGTGGAGGTCTTTTTCAGTTGTGTTTGACAATGCTTTGGCTATATATTTTATATATATATATATATATATATATATATATATATATATATATATATATATATATATTTCATCAGATGAGGATTAATGAGAAATATGGTTTACTATTATTCACAAGATATGAAGTTGGAAACACGATATATGTGCTGATGGGTCACAAATCCATATAGTCAAATTTTTCTTTGCATGCCCTCATTGCAGTTAGAACACTTGATTATCTAATCATTAAAAAAATCCATTAAAGTGAGGATAAAAATATGGATTAATATTGTTAATGATGAAAGAAAATCAATATGTGATTGTTTATATTTCACCTCTAGAGGTCGCTGTAATACTGTAGAATCAAGCCGTTCTAAATGTAGAATTCTCCAGTGACAGCCACAAATAACTGGTAATTCCATTAAGCAACTATCGGCATTGGTTGTATTTGAATGTTTATTGCCATAATTCCAGGACATCTCATGTTTTGTTTTTTTGAGTTGATGCATCATGAAGAGAATCGCTAATAAATGATGCTGTGTGTGACACAATTACTTTTTCTGCCTTCACATCATTTACAAGTAATAATATCTGAACGATTCCTTTGTCATATGAACAAAAATATATGTTTAAAGAAATAATGTGAAATGTAGTTTTGCATTGGTAAGGAGTACATTTTGGAACCTGTGCATACATTGGTACTATTTGTACTTTAGTTTGCATGTTCACATGTACACTGTTTATGTATCTGTGCAGTTTGCCATGGTGGAAGTGGCTGTAACATTCATCATGGATGGTTTTGGCAAGAAAGTTTTGCAAGTTTTTAAGAGGAAGGAGCTGATTGTTCTGGCGGTGTGCAGTACTGGCTTCCTGCTGGGGATTCCTCACATTTCCAGGGTAAACATGCTCTAGTTTACTTTATAAACATCTGTTGTGTTCTTGTGGTTTAGATTTTACTTCCAAAACAACATTTACACAGCGATTTCTGGAACACTTGACCAAAATTAACAAAGTGATTATGAATGAATAAGACAACTGACCCTCATTTCAATACTAATGAGAGTTTGTGTGTACAGGGAGGGATCTATGTGTTTCAGCTGATGGATCACTACACAGCGGTGGTATCACTGATGTTTCTGGCCTTCTTCGAGGTGTTCGCTGTCACTCTTATATTTGGTAAATGTCACAGTTCATTCTTCACAGCAGATCATAAAATCAAAGTGTGACGACTGCTGCCAGCAGGTTGCCACTTTACTGCTGATCCTGTTAGATATGATAATTCATGCTTTTCCATCTCTCTCTCTCTCTCTCTCTCTCTCTTATATATAGGAGTGAAACGGCTCAGTGTAATGGTGGAGAACATGCTGGGAAAGAAACCAAATATTTTCTTCCGTGTGTGCTGGCAGTTTCTGTCACCCATGCTTGTATTGGTGAGTAGAAAACCGGCAAACCGTACCACACTAAAAGATTAACGAAGGGATACAGTGTTGGGGAATAACTAAAAGTTGTGATTTATACAATTGATATTTTCTCAGAAATGTGCCAGGATCTAATATTATTAGATTACTATCTACTACTACTTACTCATCAAGTTATCAATATCAGTGCTAGGAAGATGAGAACAGCAATGTTCAGAAGGGAAATTCATATTCATTTCAAAAAGAAATTCAGGATAAATAAGTGTTATTGGATTAAGTGTAATGGATAGTTTTCTCTCTTTCTGCAGGGTATTCTGATCTCCAGTATTTTTCAGTATATTCCAGCTCGATACGGTAAGTCATACACATACCCGGAGTGGGCAGAAGTGGTGGGCTGGTTCATCTCTCTCTTCTCCATCATCTGGATCCCATTGGGTGCTCTGCACGAGCTCTGGACAACCAAAGGATCTCTGCTGCAGGTATGTGCAATGCATTCACTCACACTATTTAAATACATGTCTTGGTTCTTAATGCCAAAATTAACCCAGTGCCTCTCTCTCTGTCGCAGAGGTTGAAAGTGTCCTTAACTCCGTCTGTAGATCTGGAGCCTGTCTCAGAGAAACCTGCTGTGGAGTCCATTGTGTTGTTAACTACCCCTTAGACACTTGTGAGTGAGTGAGTGAGTGAGTGAGTGAGTGAGTGTGTGTGTGTTCTTAAATGTGTTTACTCAGAGTAGCTCTGCTTAAACTGTAAAAATATTTGACATATTAAGTATTTATTTTCTGTTTATTGTATTTTAGATTTATGCTGAATAGTACAACCCATAATAATGGTCGCAGAATTACAATATGCCATTAATTGTATGGAAATATTTTACTAGTTACAATTTTTTTTTTTTTTAATTTATGAATGACTTTTATGAAATACATGAAAGAAATATTTTTACATGTATTTCATTATTTGATATCTTTATTCAGCTTGAACATTTACTATGACACATATTAAAACATATTCAAAGGTTTAACTGGCAAAAAACTTACACATTATATTTGCCAAACATCCCTGATTTTGAGGAAAATTAGAGGGAAAGTAAAAGGTTGAAATTAAAAATGTGTGTGGCCTTTATTGTAAGCACTATCTGAAACATTCAGACCAATGCATTTACTTGACTGAAATCAAGGTTTACATTTAAAACTTCTTTTAATATTTTAGAGTAAAAAAAAAAAAGGTATCTATAGAAGAAAGTTTAAAAGAAAAATTATCAGAAACATTTGCCAAAGATTATATCAAAATATCTGCTGATACCAAAATAAGAGAAGGACATAATTAAATGACATAATTTATTTTTTTTGGCTTGGTAGAATCAAACTAGAAATATAAAAGTTATTCTGCCGTGATTATAGAACAGCATATTACAGATTAATAATCGAAAATAGTGTCCAAAATGGAAAATGTAAATAATTTTACAATTGAACTATTCTACACTGACACAAAACTATTTTAGTCTTAACCTATAACCTATTTTAATCTTTTTGTTTTTGTATATCATGCAATCACAGCTGTTTAGATAAAGTTTGTTCTAACTACAACACTTTGCTTTTTTTTTATTTTACTCCTAGTTGTTTTATTTTTTTATTACTATTATCACGTTTTGTATTCATATTATCACATCTCAATTTGAATGAGTATTTTAATTTTTGTTTGATAAGAACAAAATGTTGTACAGATTGATAATGGTCACTTATATTTAAACAGTTTATCTTTGTCGTGTTTAATAATTTCTGTTGTATTTTCTTTGATTTTCTTTAAAGTTAATATAAGACCTTTTTATATTTAAACTTTTTTGTGACATGACAGGCACAAAAAAAGCAATATGCGGTCTCATCTAAATAAAAAGCATTGTTTTGTCATTTGCAGATCTGTTAAGCTCCCTGTGTCTGTGTCTTCCATTCTGATATAATGTGTAAGATGAAGTGTAGTACTGGAAATTTACCATATGATGACAGCAAAGCGACTGAAACCAAGTCATTCATTTGTCACATGCACACGGTGCATAGGCAGTGAAATTAATTTCCTGCATTTTCAAATTTAAATGTTCTCAGAACTAGAAAGAAGTTACAATGGTTAAGAAGAACAAATGAAAGTTAAGTATGGTTAAATGTAGACATCCCCTTCTAATTTACAATTTTTGGTATTCCAGCCCCAGCAATGTGCATAAAGTCAAGCATACAGCCATGCAATCTCTTTCGACAAACATTTTAAGTACAATGTGGTGTAACAAAGAGCTACAATCAATGTGGCACTGTCATAGGATGCAACCAGTAAAATTATTTTCTGAGTCTTTTGTGGAAGAACCTCACTGCCCAGCACAAAGTCCAGACCTGAACCCAATTGAACACTTTTGGGATGAACTGGTATGCAAATGTAATCTCACTAAGGCTTTTAATTGTTTCTGAATGAGCGCAAATCCCTGCATCCATGTTTCAATATGTAGTGGAAAGCCTTCCCAGAAGAGTGGACACTTTTATAGCAACAAAGGGAGGACTAACATTATATTAATCCCCATGGTTTGACAAATGAATTGTGTGATTGGGTGACAACATACTTTTGACCCTGTATCTGTATATATGCTTAATTTAATATAAAATTAAAAGGATAGTCCCAACCCCCCACCAAAAGGAAATTCTCATCATATGCTCACCCTCATGCCATCGCAGATGACTTTCTTTCTTCTGCAGAACACAAATATTTTTGGAAGACTATCTCTGCTCTGAAGGTCCATACAATGCAAGTCAATGGTGACTGGAACTTTGAAGGTGCAAAAGCAAATAAAGGCAGCATAAAAGTAATCCATATGACTTCAGTGGTTAAATCTATTCAGAAGAGATATGCCATATTCCAGTTTCAGTATATATGTATATATATATATATATACATATATACCAGTTTCAGACCAGCTCTGCTGAACAAAACCAGATCAGAATAAACCAAATCATAAAAGAAAGCAAGAATACATATTTGGACCATTGGGAAAATGTAAGTAAAAACCAAAGCAAATTGGAATGTTATCGGGCCCTAAACAGAACATATAATCTAGCAGAATATCTGCACACTGTAAGAGATCCAAAACAGAGACGGATCCTCACCAAATACAGACTCAGTGATCACAGTCTGGCCATAGAAAAAGGCCGACACAGACAAACATGGCTTCCAAAGGAAGAACGAGTCTGTGCTCACTGTGACATAGGTGAGGTTGAGACAGAGACACACTTTCTCCTTCACTAAGAAATTTACAGAGGTGAGAGAGAAATACCTCCACAAACTCTCAAACCTCATGCCACAGTTTCCCAGTTCAGCAGAAACCGATCAGATGCTGGTGTTATTGGGGGAGGACCATCATGCATCAGTTGCAGCAAAATTCCTTTTTGAGATGCACACCCTCAGAAACCAATCACTGCCTTAATGTACTTCAGTCACAGTACTTTTATTCTCTTATGTTCATAATGTCCTGTTAAATGCTTATTTTATTTTATATTGTATAGTGTATATTGTTATTATAGTTTAGATTTTATTAATTACCTAGCACCTTATTTTAATTCTATCTCTATTGTTATTTGTTACCATTTTATTATTATTATTTGTCTTGTCATTATCTGTTTTGTATATTAATGCTTTGGAAATATTGTATGTAAACACAATCATGCCAATAAAGTACTTTAAAATTGAAAATTGAAAATTGATATGATAGGTGTGGGTGAGAAACAGATCAATATTTAAGTCCTTTTTTATTATACATTTTTATTTATAATAGAAAATGTATACACATCCCTTTTTATATTACTTCTGATTTATGGATTTAACTAATGGATTTTATGGATTACTTTTATTCTGCCTTTATATGCATTTTGCACCTTCAAAGTTTAGCTATCATTCACTTGCATTGGATGGACCTATAGAGCTGAGATTTATTTCTAAACATCTTTGTTTGTGTTCAGCAGAAGAAAGAAAGTCACACATTTTGGATGGCATTAGGGTGAGTAAATGATTAAATAATTTTCATTATTGGCCGAGCTGTCTCTTTAAGTATAAGTAAATTAATGCAAACATACTTATGTTCATTAGTATGAAAGAGAAATGCTACTGTTATGGCAATAAGTTTTGTAATAAGTCAGACAACAATAAGCACAAGTGAAATAATAGTTAAGAGTAGTAACTTCAGCCTGTAGGTCAATAGAATTTTCAAGCATTTCCTGTGTTGTATAAATAAAGCAGAAAGAGGAAGCACTAATAGAAGTCAGCTGAGACAATTCTGTTGTGATGGCAGATCAATACCTCCCTCAGTGCAAGAGCAGTCTGGATGCCACCACAGCGTCTCATTTATAGCCCACATCAAATCAATACACTGCAGCCTGCTGCAGAGAAGTGGCTCTGTGGGAGTGATATACCACACTGCTGTTAGTCGGTTGGGGCCTTTAAATAATAATACAATAAACAGTAGAACATTTGAATCGCAAATGCAGTTAAAGGGGTTATGAAATGCTCTTTTATTATATTTTATTATCTTCCCTGAGGCCCACTGATATTGTTAGTAAAGTTTTTAAAAGACATTAAAACAGTCATAATTTAGTAATATATGCTAATTTTGACCCCTGCCTCAGGCCCTCTGTCTGAAATGCTCAGTTTTGGGCGAATCTCCTCATTTAAACTTCAATGTAATCTCTGTGCAGCCCCTCGATTAGAGCCATTTTTGAAACTCAGTTGGAAGAAAATTAATAAGCACCAAAACATTATAAAGCTAAATTTCAGGGTGTTCATCTCAAGCACAACGTGCTGTTTACCATGGAAGCATATGTTGCATCACATTGCAGGACAGTAAACAGATGTCCCATTAAATTTTGCACTGCACACGGTGGTGTTACTACTGCCAACAGTGCTGTGTAGTAACAGATTAAGTTTAATCTGGATTGTAAAATCAGATTACAAAAACCAAGTGCTTGTAAATAGATTAAATCACATTTTGAAATACTTGTAATCAGACTACAGTTACCTTTTTATAGATTACATATTAACAAGGCAATGACAGTTAATTGTTAATAATTTACTGATCATTTTCATATCAGTATCATCATATTCTTGCCTTGAAGTGCAAAAGTCTCACAGATGAACAATTTGAGCAGTGTTCCTTTTACGTTACAACAGTCATATATGCACTGCGGGGAATTGGTGATGGACTGTTACTAAGTGGTAAGGGTTAAAAATAAATGTGTCAGAATTTTGAGCTGTTAGCTTTGACCTTGCAATGTCATTGCTATTGATTTCAGGTTCATTGAATGAACTAGATACAGTATGTTTATATATATATATATATATTATTTCTTACTACCTCACCAATGGTGTGCTCACACATTGACCTTTATTGCTTGAAAGGACTTAATGGATGCCATCTTTAAGGGTCCTGCCCGCAGGGTACACAAGTTCTACTGCAAAATGTGCAGCAATATGGAACAATGCCCATCGCTCTACTGTTGCTGCTGATGCAGTGGAGTCCAATGTATGAAACTTGACATAAAACTTTACACAATTGTTTCTTGTGTGACTCGGTGGAACTCTGGTGTTTTAACATATCTTGCACCACAGCTTTTGAAAAGGCGATGGACTATCATTTACATTTATGCATTTGGCAGACGCTTTTATCCAAAGCGACTTACAGTACACTTATTACAGGGACAATCCCCCGGAGCAACCTGGAGTTAATTGCCTTGATCAAGGACACAATGGTGGTGGCCGTGGGGATCGAACTAGCAACCTTCTGATTAACAGTTATGTGCTTTAGCCCACTACGCCACCACCATCAATGTTTTGAATTATAAACTTTGTCCATGTACTGTCATTGCTGTGAGACTTAATATTTATTTATTTCATTCATGTAATGTTTAATGGAATACATTTTCTTCCTCTTTGTACTTTTATGTTAAAATGATTATCCTTCTCATATGCATGTAATAATGCATGACATAAAATAAAATAGAATTAGGTTGAAAGTAATCCAAAGTAATCCAAAATTAATCGGATTAGATTAACCTTAAAATGTAATCTATGAGATTACATTACTGATTGTGTTTTTTTTGTCTTGTACTTTGTAACCATTGCATTGCATCACTTTAACGGATATGCCCGGTGTAAACAGCATCAAGCCATTGCATTGCATCACTTCTACTGATATGCCCAGTGTAAACAGCATCAAGCCATTGCATTGCATCACTTCAACTGATATGCCCGGTGTAAACAGCATCAAGCCATTGCATTGCATCACTTCTACTGATATGCCCAGTGTAAACAGCATCAAGCCATTGCATTGCATCACTTCTACTGATATGCCCGGTGTAAACAGCATCAAGCCATTGCATTGCATCACTTCTACTGATATGCCCAGTGTAAACAGCATCAAGCCATTGCATTGCATCACTTCTACTGATATGCCCAGTGTAAACAGCATCAAGCCATTGCATTGCATCACTTCAACTGATATGCCCGGTGTAAACAGCATCAAGCCATTGCATTGCATCACTTCAACTGATATGCCTGGTTTAAACAGGGTGTCGGCACCATAAACGATCACAAAAAGCTATTAAACAACAATGTATAAACAGAATGTTCTTCACTGTCAAATGACACTGACCATCTCGAAATAAAGAAAGACAAACGCTGATGTAAAACAATCACATTAATTGAAAAGAACAGTTTGAAATAATTGATTTGTGGAAATGAGTCGAACTTCCCAAAACCATGGGTGACTGAAAATTTTGTTTCATATGCATTATTAATATAACAAAACAACAATGTTGATTTTTTTCTAAATCACAGACATGACTGTTGACCGCATGAATGAAAATGGCCAATCAGAGGCGTTTAAGTCACTGGCGCAGAAGAAATCCGCTCAGCGCATGCTCACATACTGACCGTACGTTTCCACTTGCACGTTGTAAGCGTTGGATAGCAAACGTTTTCAATTAATTCCTATGAAAGTCGAGCGCCACGCTCTCGAGGTGGATTGTGGGATCGACAGCGGAGCAGAGAAAGCATTGAGGATGGTCAAGAGTGTCAAAAAAGTTCCTCGGCTATATGCAAATGAGGAACGAAAAACGCCGTGTGGCAGTCAATCATTGTGAGCTAAAAACTGTGACGTCTCTCATAATTACTTTAACATATGAAGATAATGCTGCAGTTTTTGCTGGATTCAGTGCTTTAATCACAAGCAGACTTCAAATGATAATTGCACGCATTCACTGTGACAATACTGTGACTGTGTATGGGAATTATACCCCCCCATCATTTATACAATGATCAATGGAAACCCCCCCGGATTGCAGCATGAAGCATTTACATGTTTCCATTGATCATTGTATAAATAATTGGGGGTTGTACTTGCTTGTTTTGATCCCCCATGCTGATTAGTGGTTGAAGTATCACATTTAGTGCACTGTGGTCTTGACTAAGACCATAAGCCGAGATCCAGAGCAAGACATTAAGTCTTGAGACCCAGACCAAGACACTGGTCTCAAGAGGTGTTGAGACCAAGACCACAAGATCAAGACTCCAACTCTGCTTGACACCGAGATATGTATCAAGCCGTCAAAGACGTCTGTCTGTGCATGTTTATATAGAAAAACATTTAAATCCAGACAGGTTCATGAAAAGGTGTCCTGTGAGAGTCCAGTTTGGATGAATCTCCCATGACAGGCTCATCTCTCTCCTCTTCACTTGTGTGACTGAATGAGTATCAGTGGGCGGGGCCAAGGGTGCATTGATGGAAAAATAGGTGTTGCATATGCAGATGTATTTGGTCCTTTTGGCATCACGAGTTCAAAAAATTCCAAATTAACCATTTTTGCAGCTTGGCTTATATAAATGCTCTTTTTCTATCAAGGAGGAAGTTCTCAGTTCTGAAAATTACTGTATGTTTTTATAGTACAATGACCGCTTATATGTAAAAAAAAAATCAAGGAAAAGTTTATTAATTATGTCAAGGCCCCTTTAATATCTCATATCTTTGTCACATAGAAATAGTTTTTGGTGTTTCCCATGTGCAGCAGTCAAAGGCAGTGCTTGATCGTCTCACCTATTAGCCCACTACTTAACCGACCAGCCCACTACCTGACCTGCTCACTGGAAAAAGTCCCGGTTCTCCCAAAGGCCAGTTCATCCCTGGACTCAAATAATGTCTTATAAATGTCTAATAAAAATGTATAAACTCAGACGTATAGTTAATGGATATAAAATGCAATTTGCTCTGTATGATAACATCAGAAGTCAATGGAAAGTCCCCCATCATAATTGAAAACAAACGTGTGTGTGTGAGTTCTTTACTATATTTTAGAGAGCAGAACTGAATCCAAAAGTGAGCTAAATATGACAGAACCTCCCTTTGGGGACTTTCAGGCACATTCTCAATTGGAAAATCATAATAATATAATTCAATAAGGCATGATACGTAATTAGCAAATTCATAAATAAAGTAACTAGTTTTTATGAGTAAGGTGTGGGTAAGGCCAAGTGTTAGACTATTTTATTTATAACTAGCTTTATATAAAACAATAGAAGACTATGGGATAGCATGTCACAGTTTAGACAGCCAAGTATAGTAAATTTGCATGTATATGTGTGCTTGCATAACAAACAAAAAAATCCATGTGGCTTTCGATCTGTGTGTGGCGTAGGGATTGATATCTTTGTGACTGACAGGACAGGGTGCAACAAGAGAGGAGCTGAGCTCTTAGGACAGCTGCCCTAGGGCTTGGCTGACCTCTAGCTGACTCCTAGCTGACCTGTGGGGTACCTTTGCAAATGTACCCTAGCCAGAACTGCCTTCTTTTTCTCTTCTCTCCAGCATGGGTGAGCGCAGGTGCACTACAGTGGGGTAGATTCATTGCCAGTGAAAGGGGAAATCAACTATAAAGGGAAACGAAGACACATGTCTCTCTCTTCCCCTCCACACACACACTCTCTCTCTCTCACACTCACACACACACACACACACACACACACACACGCATGCACGCACATACACACACACACACACACACACACACACACACACACACAATGTTGAATGTTGACTCTCGAATGTTGGCTTCCTGTGAATCCGCAGTTGTGACTATATCAAAATTGTGTATTATTCAAGGCCATTTGTCCAGTCTTAGCAAGTCAGGTTGTGGACATCTATGTGAGACAAAGTCAGATACCATGGAATAAAAATCACAAATGAGATCTTTTTAATATCTCAATTGATTCTTCATGAAAGCAATGATATTAAATGGAGTGCAAATTGAGACTTTAGCTTAAAGTCAACATCTTAAATTATTATTCCGGGTTCATTACAAGCTTAATCAACAGCATTTGTGGCATAATGTTAATTACCACAAAAAAAAATATTTATCTAAAAAAAACAAAGATCAAGCAAAAATCGTGGTTAATTGCAATGGAAGTGAATGGGGACAATATGTAAATGTTAAAATACTGTTTCAAAAGTATAGCCAGAATATGTAAATAATATATAATATATAATAAGAGATAACATGATTTGTGTGATAAAATCTGTTACTAAACTTTTCTGTGTAAAGTTATATCCAATTTTACAACTTCGTTGCCATGGCAATGCAACTTTCCATTTCACTCTCATTGCAAGTGCCTCTGTGTGATATTTGCCTTGAAATGATGGTTTGTGGTAATAAAAAAAAACTTGTATGGAACCTGGAATATTCCTTTAATGCACTTCCCTGGTCTTATTGTACACAATTCATCAGTGCATTTTATTCCAAGTAAAAAGAATGTTTGTCTTTATAATAATTTTTCAAAATGTAATAATGCTCCGCCTCTAAAAAAATGTTTCTTTTTCAGCTGACATCACCAAGCACTCTTATTTTTTAACCTATCCCCACCAAACAACTGTCATTTAGAGACATTATCTACAGATAAATTCAAGTCTTGCGCTAGTTTTTTGTTCAGCAGATGCTATTTGCACCCTAGAGCAAATAAAGGCAGATGCTATTTACACCCCAGTGCAAATAGTTGCAAATATTATTTGCACCCCAACCGTGGTACAAATAATGGTAGATTCTGTTTGCACCTTGGCGCAAATAGTGGCAGATACTATTAAATACAGTATAGGGGCACCAACCCCTACCCATAAACCTAATCCTAACATTCCTTTACAAAAATGAACCACAATTTTACAACAGTAACCATAGTATCACCATGGTATATTGTAATATACAATATTACTCTGCACCGGCAGAGTTCGGAATTGTATACTACCATATGACTCTTACTATTTCTACCATAGACATATATGGCAGAAGTAAAATGAGTAGTATGGGTAGTATGCCATTCCGAACTCAACCACAGTCTCACCGGAGTTACGCCCCATGCCAATAAAGTGACACTCGCAATGCAGTTTGTAGTAAATCTCAACGTTTCCAATCACTATTGTGGTGCAAAAAGCCGTTCTGTGTGGCAGGTGTTATATTTTTCTCATTGAATATACTGTTTCACTCAAAGTAAAATGGATTGCGAACAGTGTATCATGTTGACTTTAAATCTCCTGATTCTCAGATTGTTCTCCTAAGAAAAAGACCCCAGTAATCTCATGTGTCTACTCAAGAGTTTCAGAAGAGATTTTAACAATGTCTCACACTGTGCTCAGATAGATACTAAAGTCTGCAATCAAAATGCAAAGCTTTCAATCAAAGATTTCTTATAAAATTCTTCCAAGACCACAATAATTTTATAGCTCTAAACTCTCACTGTTCGCCAACAATTGTCTAATTTGTGACCATTTACTTTCTCTTAAGAAATTCTAGAAGATACAGTATGCAACCAAAAAACAAGTTGCTTAAATTAAACAAAACTGAGAACTTCATTAAGCCTACCCGAAATAGGCAAGGAAGGGGCAGCTGTGTTAGTGTTAGCAGCTGAGTGTACACATTCTGCCAATCTTTGTATTTGCATCTGTATTAGAGTTTGCTTAAGGGGGCAGCCTGCATGTTTTTGTAGTGAAGCTGTGTGTCTGAAAATGATAAAGACACAGAGAGAGAGAGAGAGAGAGAGAGAGAGAGAGAGAGAGAGAGAGAGAGAGAGAGAAAGAGAAATTGCCAATATTTGGCAATATTGTAATATGTACAGTCATGCCAATAAAGCAATTTGAATTGAATTGAATTGAATTGAGAAAGTTACCTTAAGTCTTACCTTTCAGACTGTTTGTCTTTGTCCTTTTCACATCCGTTATTGGAGCTTCTAGTGATTCTAGATACTCTTTCTTCAGTCTCTGACAGACTGTTGACGCTAAAATGGTTGTAGCTCTGTTTTTGACAGGCCAAGGGCTTGATGTAGTACCACAAACAGGTATGGATCTAAGGTACTGGATGGACTGCATACTCAAAAAAAAAAAATATTATTGCTGCTTACTCAATTTAAATGAACTAAAACAACATAACTATTCAACATTTCAATTTACATTCGGAGTGAACTGTGTATAGGAACTGAGAAAACCGTCATCACTACTGTGAGTTGTATTGATGTTTTTAGCCTTGTTTTTTTAATTAGAAGGAATCTAATCTTTGAAATCAAACATGCATGCAACCCAGTGCATTGAACTACATTAAAAAAAAAAAAAAAAAAAACACACACACACACACACACACACACAAAAAAAAACCAAAATCAGCTGTTTACATTGGTTGGCTCTTTAAATGTTGATTAGTTTGTGAGCTGTAAGCATGCATGTGTAACCTTTTGATGAAAGGGTGCACTGATGTTTCTAGTTACTGTGGTTATGAATCTGCTATGAACATTTGGGTTTAGTTTTGTGTGTGTGCTCTGGTCTCTTAAAATAGAGCTTGCCTAAAGTGTGCTCACAGGATTTTAGCTGAGTGCAGTTCTTTAAGTTTTAACCTGTAGTCAGCTAATTACAGTATATCTGTGTAAATTTGGCATAGCTTTTTGCTTTCGCTCTGCATTTTCATTTTAGTACCAAGTGTTTTGTTTGCCATGGTCATATCAGAGAAAAGTACTGTTGCATCAGTTGTCTGCCAATGTGTACTTAAGATGCTATTGTTGTCACTTCCTTAATACGCCAATGTATTCAATCACACATTTTATTTGACACCCCATTATATGTGAGGAGGTTGATTATATAAGCAATACTTGTTTCTGTTCAAAGGAAATCAGCAAATTAATACAATTCTCGTCATAGCTTTTAGTCAGCATTGCAGGGTAGAGCATATAGCACTCTGTTTTCACTGCATATAAATGATGGCATCTTGCTTATATTTTCCCAGGGATAGTAATCTTTACAAATGCTATCAACCCCTCTGTTGCCTACTGTATGATTTGTGTATTTGAGGAGAATATCATTGCTATCATTTGCTGTAGGTAAGTTTTGATCACATTCACAGCTCATAAGGTTTGCCAACCCTCGTCAACTGCTTAACATCTGTGCATATTATGATTTTGCATTTGACTATTTACATGTCACCTGTAGCCTATTATAACCTTTTATCTCAAATTTGTCTATGAATTTAATAATTATAATATATTTAAATGGTGTAGTATTTTAATGACATGTAAACATATCTAAACCAATTTGTAGCTGGAAAAAAGCCTAATTAATATTTAATGTTTGTAAATCTTAGAATGGTGCTATAAATAGGTTTATATGCTACAGTATGTGATTGCTGACTGAGATGTTCTGAGTGGTTTTGGACCATTCGATTGCTAGGGTGTTCTGGTTGGTTGCTTGGGTATTGCTACTGTAGGTGGATGATAGGATGTTCTGGGTGGTTGCTAGGTTGTTGCTAGGTGATTTCTAGGATGTTATTGGTGGTTGCTTACTTTGATATCGTGGTCCCTAGATATGGTTCGAGTCCCTTCTTCAGTGTAAGTTGATGGAATTTTTGCACTATTTTTCATCAACAAGGCACACGTCTGATGTTTAAAAATTAAACAGTACACCTTTCCTTAACATGCCACACAATTTGAGGTATCATTCATGTACATAGCACAAACAGTGTATGGTGAATTGTGCACTCAAGTTTAATACTTGGACTGGGATATCTCCTCATCTATCTCTCATTCCTCAATATAAAGCAACAGGAGTTTGCCTCATATAACTGGTTCCAGATTAAGTTTCCGGTCTCGCTCTGATCCTGTATCAGGGACCAAGTGAAATGTGACGTACTTGTAGAACATGTAAGTATAGGAGCCACAGAATATCAAGATATGCTGGGAGGAAATAAGATCACTCAACTCGCATGTATTGAGTTTCTGCCCCCTTTAAATGTTATTACAACTTTTATGTACCTATATTAGGAGTTAATTTTTAAGCATAGTCTTATAACAGCTGTTTGTGAATATGCTGAAAAGACCAGCTTGCATTTTCATGCTGTTCCAGGCTTGTTTAAACCATCCTGGTTTGGCGCTGGTCTAGCTGAAGAACCAGCATCACCATGTTTTTTACAATCAAAATTAAGTTGGTGAAGCCAGCATGTTCTATCTGGTTGATGAAGGTTTGCTAGTTTAGTCTGGTCGGGAAACCAGCACAACAGCATCCAAAACTCAGCATACGCTGGTTGCAGGATAGCAGTGTAGATAGGTTTGAATGTCTTTCTATTGCGATTACATTTGTTTGTAGCTTTACATTTGTAATTAGTAAAAAGCAGTAATTAGTCTTAATCAAGTGCAATCAAGTCTAATGATCTTTTCAGAGTTTGCATGTTAACATACTTTTGAGGTTATGGTAAATGGTTAAAATTGTTAAATTATTAAATGTATATTTTACCCAAAATTGTAAAATTCTCTCATCATTTACTCACCCTCCTGCCGTCCCAGATGTGTATGACTTCCTTTCTTCAGCAGAACACAAACAAAGGTTTTTAGAAAATATCTCAGCTCTGCAGGTCCTCACAATGCAAGTGAATGGGTACCAACATATTGAAGCTCCAAAAGCACATAAAGGAAGCATAAAAGTAAACCGTAAGACTCTAGTGGTCAAATCTATGTCTTCAGAAGTGATACGATAGGTGTGGATTAGAAACAATATTTAAGTAATGTTTTTACCTATCACTCACTTTACTCAGTCATACTACAGATACACTGCTTGGAATGCACAAATAAAAGTTTAGTGAGTGTGGCAGGGCAGATGGTGGGGCCGGGTCGTGATTATACACACCCGGTCCCTTATCATGTTAATTAAGCCTCCGAGAGGGATGAAGGCCAATTGCGGGTGGTGGTGCGGGAGAGAGAGATCGTTTACGGATATGTCCGTCATGTGTGTGTGTTCGTCTTTTGTTTAAGTTTATAATTAAAATATTATTTATATTGACAAGCCGGCTCTCGCCTCCTCCTTTCCATTGAACTACGTTACACTTGTGCTGAAATCCGGGAAGGAGGAGGGATGCCCGTCGCAGAGTCCTCGACACTGCCGTCCACCCGGGGGAGTGCCGCTGTCTTCCACCAGGGGAGGGATTAGCCCGACCGCCCAGACGCGGTGAACGGCCTGCATCCGCGAGGCGAGTGGGGACTGGACTCCCCGACCACCTGGAGCAATGAAGCCGCTGCCAGGGACGGAGGAGTGCCCTGCCATCCCCCAGAAACGCGGAGGGGTCGACAGAAGACCGGGAAGTGACTGCGGAGGGGTCGACAGAAGAAGGGAAGTGACTCCCCAACTGCCTGGAGCGGTAGGGCCGCTGCCAGGGGAGGAGTAGTGTCCCCGGGAGTCGCCGTGAATGCGGAGGGGCGTTCTTTCCGCCGGGGCCGCTCCGCCCCTCCGAGTGGCTTTGTGAGTGGAGAGGGGTACCCTCCACGAAGACGTCAGCTCATCATGCACTTACGGGAAAAACGGGACGGGGGGAGGCGAGGCTGTGAGCGGCGCGCAGACCCCAGGAACCAGCCGTGCAACAGCGATGGCTGTGGGGAGGACGGAGGGTTCCAATCCAGCCCCAAGATGGCGGTGGCCCGGGAAAGCATGTCGGTCATCTGCGCATCAGCCTCAGCCTGGGCGTGCTGGCCCAAAGCTGCCTCGAGCACGTACGGGAGTCTTCGCCTCCATCGCCAGCCGCATCGTCCTCAATCCCGTGGGAAGATGGAGCAATGCAGGGGGCGGCTGGAGTGGCGTGCTTTCTATCGAAAGCGAGCCGCGACCGCAACGTTGCCATGGTCATGTTCTCGCAGTGAGAACATGAGCCATCCACAAATGCTGCCTCGGTGTGATTGCTGCCCAGACACACGAGACAACGCCTGTGGCCGCCTGAAACGGAGAGCACTCCAGGAACAGGGGCAGAATGGCATCTTTATAAAGACGCGTCCTGAAAAGGACGTTCAATGCCGCTGTGTAAATGCTCTTTTAGAGGAAAATACACTTTTATAGAGAAAATCACTCTTTTAATAAACTCTTTTAGCTTTCTGCGCTGTCGAAGCACCCAGGGGCAAGCTGCACTACCATGCAGAGAGGGAAAAAAGCAGCTGAAGTGCGCCGTAGATCCAACAGCAGGCAGAGCATCCTAGGAACAAAGGCAGGAACAGGTGTGTGACTCGCAGCGACCCTTCTTGGGACTTAGTATTTAAGTCTGAACCCCTCTGGAATGAATCCATTGCCACCACTGGATAATTAGTCTTTGTTGAGGAAATGAGATGAGATCCTAGTTTTATGGACTCAATGATGAGGGGGTTCTTGAATTTTAATAATGAAACCTACATTCCAGAACAAAAACTCAACCTCTTCCATGCTAATTTCTGATTGAAATCACCTAGAGAGTTTAAGATAATTGTATTATTTATTCATTTGACTGCTAATTAATTGTGCATGTGCCTTTAATAATTCACATCCTATTTTTTTCTGTAGTTTTCTGTGAGTGCCAAGATGAATAATTAATTCCAACAGACTTTATTGTCTGTGATAAATGTTGGTCACTATTTCCATAATGTCCAAACTATCTTTGTTCTCCCTTTAAATTTAATAAGTCTCTGTGTCTCTAAGGAGTCTATAATACTGCAACATTAAAAAAAAAAATATCAACATAATAGTGCTATTATTTTAGCTTTTCTCATGATGCGATTCACTGCTATTTTCAATCTGCTTTAATTACATGGGGCATGCATATTTAGTTATTTAATGCTTTTAGAATCAATATTTTTATTTCCAGATGTTTTTAATGAAACTGTGTTAAGTTTAAACTTCCAAATTTTCTAATGAAGATGCCTTTTAAAGCAAAAGACACCATTTCTCATATCTTTGACATTTGGTCCATGGAAGGCCCTCCCAAAAACATTTAATATTAAAGAGATAGTTTATCCAAACATGAAAATGCCTTGCTTTCTATTCAATGACAGTGAATGGTAACCAGGGACAGAGCTGGGTGTTCCACAATAGTGTAACATGTGTAACATGTTTAAAACAAGAGAGTGAATAGATGATGGCAGAATTTTCATTTTTGCATGTACTCTTCCCTAAACCAAAGGTCTACTTTTTGACAGGTCAATTACATTTTTAGGTCAATTCTATTGTCCTGAATAGGTGTCATTAATAATTGAAAGCTTCAAACTTTGAACATCAAACTTTAAAAAACAACAACAATTTGTGCCTGAGTATTTTGTGGGTGCATGATGCACACATGCAGATATTCATGCATGTGATACGGGTATGTGCATTACAAAGACGTCATTGTTTTTACAAGCTGTGGGCCACAGTGTAGTCACCACCCAAGTGCACCTCAACTTTTAACGTGTACTCAAGTATAACATTAAAAGAGGCCTCACAATTAAAAACATGTTCTGAGAAACAGACATTCTGAATGTTGTGACAATGATGTGTTTGAGGACTAGAGTTTCAAAGTGAGAGCTTTCTTAATCTGTTTTGCCTCTGTTTTGCCCTCATAAAATTAAATTACACTGTGAGAGTTGAAGCTTTCTTTACTTCACTGCTGCAAATCATGATGTGAGTGTTGATAGGGGCCAGTGACAGCTCATATATTCACAGAGGTCTTCTGCAGGGATTGTATAATTTTGCACGGACAAAAAAAAAATCCAAAATCAGATCATGAATATTCATAGATGTTCCTATAGGTGTAAAAAGTGCTTATGTTTGCATAGACACTGAAACTTACAATATTGTTGTATTAATACCATCTAAAACAAAACACTGTACATATTAACAAATTTAGAGACGTACAAATGTTTATGAATCCTTATATTGAAAGCATGGAATAAATCCGTTGATTTTTTAATTTGTATATGATTTTATATATTATCAATGAGATTATAATACAATTTTAATGCCATCGCTTTTATTAAAATCATTTGAATAATTTACCTTATTTGACATTATACGATACAGAATGTTTCTGGTGCAAAAATTTTCAAATGATAAATTGAATAAACATCCTTTCATTATTTCATCATTACTTCATTGTTTTATTTTTCTGAATATACTGCAGCAAACAAACAAACAAACAAACAAACAAACATAAAATGCACCACAAAATCATCATAATTTAAAAGTAATACATTTTATTGGTGGACTATAATCAAAAATGTGTATGGATATGAATTTATTCAGGAATGTGGGGTAAATCATTTGATGAAAGGTTAACTTCAGCGTACCCCATTTATTCTTGTCTTTCTGTTTGACCCTTGGAGTTGTGCTTGTTCCTTTAACCTACTATACAACATTACATAAACACTTAGACCTGATGCAGGAAATCCAGATACCGAATGTTTTCTATTAAGCCATTCAGAACACATTCAGAGATAATGCAATTTCACGTCAGACCAGCAGGACAGTGGATCCCTGGTAAAATTGTATTCAGCATGGTTTGAGGGCAGTGAAAGGTCTCTGTATGGCCCTGCATGAATATTACGATTGAAGCAGAGTAGAGAGGCCCCAGCTCTGGCTTGCAGCTTGGGTTCATTTTTGTATAACCAGTAAAAGTGCAGGAGACTGATTAAAACTGACAGCACTTGGAGCCCAAAAGCCAGGCGAAACCAAACATCTAACCTCCCGAGTATGATGTCATTTAGAGTGTGCTGTGCTTCTACTCTTATCAGTGGAATTCTTCATCCCCCAATCCAGCCCAATACCCTCTTACTGCATTTTACTGCCCTCCAATAGTTCAGAGGGTCAGCTGCCAGCAAGATGCTTTTAGTAAAAGGGTCTGATCAGCACGAATCATCCCATTACAGCAATAAAAAGCTGTTCCGTGGTCAGTAGGTGATACATTTGAAAACAGGAGGTTTTACTTCTAAAATGAAAGGAATGGATTACTTGCACTGAGCAAGCGAAGTTCCTCCGCTTTAAAATAAAGCAGCTCGCTAGTTTCTGGTTATATGTTTTTACAATTTGCCGTAGTTATCTAGCTCCAGAGACAGTACTTAAAAAAATAAAAATTCCGGTATATATTAAAAATGCAGTGGAATAACAGTTTTCAAAGCTTTAATTCAGCCCAAGCACACAGAGGTCTGTAGTTTACATTAAATGAACCGCAAATGACAGGCAGTTAATGAAGACTAGCAAAGAGTGTTAACTCTTTGAATAAAATAACTAGACACTTCAAACACTGCTTTCATCCATGTGTGAGAGAGGAGAGAAAGACCAGATGAACACATGCATCCCAACATTTATTAAATGTGTTTTAAACCCTATTTTGTGTCATTATATAATTGATAAGTAGATATACACTCACTGAGCACTTTATTAGGAACACCTGTACACCTACATATTAATTTGATTATCTTGTGCAGTGCATAAAATCATCCAGATACGGGTCAGGAGCTTCAGTTAATGTTCACATCAACCATCAAAATGGGAATAAAAGTAATCTCAGTGATTTTGACCATAGCATGATTGTTTGTGCCAGACGGGTTGGTTTGAGTATTTCAGAATGCACAACACGTCGAACAGTGAGGCGGATGGGCTACAACAGCAGAAGACCATGTCGGGCATTTAATTAGGACCATAGTGTTCCAAATAAAGTGTTAAGTGAGTGTATATTTGATGTATTATTTAGAAGCTGAGTGTAGCCACATTTGGGAAGGAAAAAATATATTTAGAGGCAAATTTCAGAAAATCAGTCATGTTAATGCCAAAACATGATTTATTGTTTGAATCAACTGACAGCCCTTAAAAGTAGGCTAGAAATAATCTGGCTTCTGATGTACAAACCTCTGCGTGCATGTGCGCTAAACGCTGTTACCGGAAACACCAAGGTCACACAAAGTAGAACGCATGTATTCCATAGTTCACCTAAGATATGAAATCTCATAACCCTCCAAATGGACTACTTTTATAAACTTTTTGGAGCTTGACAGACAAACATTCTTCAAAATTATGTTTTACTTTTGCAATAACATGAGGGTGAATAAATGAACACTGAATTTTATTTTTTGGGTGAACTATTTCTTTTGGAACTGAAACGAAGCTGTTGGAAATGTTATGAGGTTTACTCCAGATTTATACATCTGCATTTCAGAAGGCTCTCGATGTTACATTTTATTTGAATGTGTGTACGAGTCAAAACGGAAAAATCTGTTAACTTTAAATACATTACTTCCTGATTGTTGTCAGAAATGGTGACTAGAAGACACTCACCCAAATAAGACATAAATGGATAAACCAGACAGAAGCTTTATTCAGTGCGGGGGCATGAAGTATTGCATGAGACCTCTGTATTACCCTTTGAGTTGGGGGTCTGTGGGTGAGAGATGTCTTCAGAAGGAGGAGATCAGCCTCAGATCAGAGAGAATAAAGTTTCATTCATTTCAATGAGCTGGCAGGGGAAAAGTTAGCATGTGAAATCATCAGCACAAAAAAGTGAAAGAAACTCAATCAAGCCATGATAAATAGGTAATGGATGGATGAATTGATGAATGGATGGAAAGATGGACAAATGGATGCAGGGGTGGACTGAGACTAAAAAGTAACCCTGGAGTTTCTGGCCCAGAGCGGCCCACCAAACCTGGCCCGCAACACACCACACCATAACACACCGGCTCATTGATTTCATTTTCTGGCTTAATTTAAAAAATTGGTGTTGAAAAACAGACATTTCGATTGACTGCTAGTCATGACAACAGGCCCCACCAGTGCAAAAATTGTCAACTTAAAAGAACCACTGTAAATGTGATGCGTGGATTTTTTAGAGAAAGCACTAAAAATAAGTACATTATAGATCAGACAAATAATATGTCAGAAAACTTTTTTTCCCCAACATATAGATTAAAATGGACATAAAAGTACAAGGGAATGTACTGTGACAAGTCAGCATTTCTTCAAAGTTTAAAAAGATCTTAATCACCTTTATTTTAGAAGTGCCTTGTCTTAGTTAATATGATATGAATCAAAATTTAGTATAATAATAAATTTTATATATACATCACTGTGTAAATGTTTATTATAAACAAAAATCAATGAAAACAAATTTTGCCAGAATATGTACATATATGAATATACAAATATAAATATATGTTAAAAAATAAATAAATAAACATGCCTCGTAAAGTGTAGATCTTTGCAGATATACTGCTCATATTTTCACTCTATGTGAGTTTGTTGCGTCTTTATATCTGTAGGGTTTTAATTCCTTTCCCAGATTATTCTTGAGAAAAGATGAAAAGACCAATGCTTTGACAAGCACCGGGACTGCTATCCTTTAAACAAAGTAAGTCTCAAATACTCAAATAGCTACAAAATAATATATTATGATGAAACTTAAATGATTCACTGGTACGGATGTTTGATTGTAACAATTTCAAAATAAAAGCTGTTACATTATTACAAAATAAATGTCCTTGTATTGGCTTGTCTTGCAGTACATTGCATTTTTTTTTTCTCATGAGATCCACTTAGGCGTGTTGGAGCCCTAGTTGACCACCTACATTGATACCTATCTATATCTATACTTACTTGACCCACAGGGACCCACTGGGAAAACATCCAGTGCTCCCAATAGCCAGTCTGCCCCAGGATGGATGGATGGATGGATGGATGGAGAGATGGATGGATGGATGGCTGGATGGATGGATGGAGTGAGAGGATATGAAAAACTCTTCTAGATTTGTAAATGCCATCAGGTTTATTTCTCTCAAGCAACACTGGACATGTTGCCATGTGGTTGCTAGTTTGTTCTGGGTGGTGACTAGGCCATTACTGGCCAAGTCAGAAAAGCCTATATGAAAGACTATATGAAATGATGGTCTTTAGACATGGCTTGTGTCTATGTTCACCCCGAAAATGAAAATTCTCTCATCATTTACTCACCCTCATGCCATCAAAAATTTGTATGACCTTCTTTCTTCTGTAGAACAACAAAGATTTTTAGAAGAATATCTCAGCTCTGTAGTTCCATACCATACAAGTGAATAGTGATCAGGCCTTTGAAATTACAAAAAGGAGATAAAGTCAGCATAAAATAATCGAGTGGTTTAATTAATGTCTTCCAACTATCCAGTTGGTTTTGGTTTAGAACAGACCAAATTATAACAATTTTTTTCTCTGTATATCTTGCCATTGCAGTCTCTAGGCATGATAATGATTTCAAGGTTGATTATGCTTCCTAAAGCTTGACACTGGAGCAGAATGCTAGATTGCACTAAGGAAGTGTAATTGAGCTTGAAATCATGATCGCCAAGGAGAATGCTGTCAAGATGTACATTGATAAAGGAGTTATATTTTGGCCTGTTCTCACCCAAAACCAACTGGATCTCTTCAGAAGACATTGATTAAACCACTGGAGTCTGATGGATTCCTTTTATGCTGACTTCATCTGCTTTTTGGAGTTTCAAATGCCTGATTACCATTCACTTGCATTGTATAATGGACCTACAGAGCTGAAATATTCTTAAAAAAATATTTGTTGGTGTTCAGCAGAAGCAAGGGTGTAGATATGGGGTACTTGCTTGTTTTGATTATTGGGGGGTTTCCTCCCTCCATATTTTGCATTTATATATATATATATATATATATATATATATATATATATATATATATATATATATATATATATACAACCCTGAGCAGAAGAAAGAAAGAAAGATACACACACCTGGGATGGCATGAGGGTGAATAAATGATGAGAACATGTTCATTTTTGGGTGAACTATCCCTCTAATGCAGATCTAAGGAGGACCCATGAAGTTAATTAAAGTAGTTAATTACATGTCTTTTTAAATTGGACAATAAATTGATGAAACGGATTGCTATCCCTGACTATCTAGCCACACTGTCCTGTAAATCTAATGAGTTAAAGATATTCTTCTGCACAGAAAGTACTGTTCGAGCTGTCGCGCATTTTGGACATTACCTCGGTTTGTTTACTTATTGTAATGCCGTGTGTCGTGCTGTGGCTATATGAGAACTGTAGGCAGTGCTGTCGGGCTGTGTGGAGCGCGAGCTGACGCGCGGGTGCTTTTGCTGTGAACCGCAGGGATGTCAAACACGCGCCGCGCACGCAAGGAGAAGAGAACAGACAAACAGGTCACTTACCAACACCATAAATCAGGGGACCTCCTCTGACCTGATTCACTTCCTGTGAGGAAGAGGAGGCGAATATCGGGTACTATGTGCCCGCGTTATGGGTGCGTGCGGCTCTAAACGCGCGACGCTGTAAATGCAGCGCGTGCGGATTCTGCGGCAGCTGTGAACGCGGAATAACGGGATCGGAAAACTCAGCGAGGCATGGAAAAGCACGTTGAGTATTGAGCAAATACTCAACTAGACAATCATTTGCAGACGTAGCCATTGTGTGCGCCTCCGGGCTGTCCTATTATTTGATCGAAATATCACAGTGGATATGAAGGCAAGCATGCAGTAGAACATTTTTCATACGAATCCTTACTCGTTGGGTTCGGTGCAAGTGATTCTTCAGTTTCTGTCCGTGGTCAGTTTCAAATCTGCCGGAAAGACATCAGGTAAGCGGTCAATACTTGTTTATATAGTCTTACCAGAGGTCAAGCATGCAAGCTGCTGATTTTGAGGATGACGTTTTTGGGACAATTTCAATTTGAGTCAGACTCTACAGAGTTAAGTCGTCAGCAGGGTTGCACACATGGATGTTTAATCACACATACACTTAACTTGTAACTCAGATGCAGTTAATAACAAATAACATATTTTGCGACTTTTCGGCATTTGAGTTTTTCGACTTTTTGAATCACTTTGCATTTTGAATGTATAATAATAATACAATAGTTAAAAATGTCTTTTTTGAAATAGTTTTGGATTAAGTGTAGCATGTCACATTTCAGTACACTGCTGTTACTGCATGACATTTACATTTACATTACATTTATTCATTTGGTAGACGCTTTTATCCAAAGCGACTTACAAAAGAGGAAAAACATAAGCGAATCATCTTGCATGACATTTCATGTAAACTACTGAGAGTTGTTATATTCTAGCATGTTTTAACTCAAGAATATGGTAGGGGTTGGTTAAATTATTACCTACATGAGCTACCATCAGCACCTGTCTTACCCAGATTTCATTGGTCATTGTTGCCAATATAAACTGTCTGTGAACTCAAAAAATTAACCAATGTTGGAATATATACATTCTGTTGATTCATAACAGAACACAAGTCCTTGTTTATGTAACAGGATCAGTGTTTTGAAAGCAGCTCTGCTTTGGATGATCTGATGCTCTTGTTGATGAGCTGTCTTTATTAGCAGGAACCAAATTCCTCAAGCTGTGGATTGTTCAGGATGAGCATTTAGACCCAATATTGGTATTAATTATCAAAAAGAGGCAATGTTGCACATAAAACAAATCTTCCAGACTGTTCACATATTAAAAATTCCCCAAAAGAAAGTGGGCCCTTTAACATTTACAAGTGTTTTGAATGGCAAGCGCCTGTCTGCAACTCCTAACTGGATTGATCTTGACATGTTACAATAAGGTTTAATAACTAGCTACTGTATGAAGTGCTTTTCTGCAAACTATGGGGTTTATGATTATGTGCGTTCTCTATCGCTGAGATGTTGCTGTAGTGAGTTGCATGCAACCAAGTGACATTGGTTTGTTTATACTCATTTTCAAAGAGGTTCATCTGAAATGTAAGATGGTTCTCAAAAGCCTTTCTTCTCTCTCTCAAACTCTCAGTCCACCCTTAACCTCATCTAGAAACCTCCTAAGTGCTGAAATACATCTGTAATGCAATTGAACTCTCTCTGTTATAGTGTCATCATGGGATGCATTTTCTATTCAGTCTATCATTCTAAAAGGTCTTTCTCATGTTGGAAAGGAGTGCCAATCCAAACCAGCAAACACACTGACATGAACATTCACACAACTGGGGGATTTTAGTTTGCACAAGTGAACAAACACATTGGCGCTTATGGGAGGATATTTCCTTTTATTTCTACTCATTTCATTACTAATGCTGTTCTGAAATTTTAGACTTTATTATTTGAGATGAGTAGATTTGCAGTTTAGTATATTGGTATTTTACATAACTGACCATCTGCCAGGCTGCATTGTGTTAATCTGCATTGTTCGTGACCGATTCTGGGTGCTCTAGGCTAGGTTTTATTTATCTGCTCAGTGGGGTGAAGTTAATTAGTCTCTGTATCTGGGAGGTACAAAAATCCTCTGATCTGATACTGCATTCCATGTGACTTGCTATCGGACACAAGGCGCCAGATTTATCAGAATCATAAGGGCATGTTTGATGTTTGCACATGTCATTTCAGTGTAAAGATCATTGATGCACTCTAAGGCATATACTGTCACAAACTGGGTGTTCTATTTTGGGTTTTATACTAGAGGACACATTTTTTACTTAGATTCCTTCCATTTAAAGCTTGCATACTTTCAGGACTTTTTATTTGAAATAGTTTTCATTGCAATCTCATTTCATGTCTTAATACTTTCTGGTTTTATCTCAACATCAGGTGCGCTTACTGAAAGGAATGCTCCAAGTTCAATCAAGATTAAGCTCAATCAACAGCATTTGTGACATATAAAGTTGATTTCCTCAAAACATTATTTTGAATCATCCCTCATTTATTTAAAAAAAAAAAACAATCAAAAATGATGGCCAAAGTAGGGCACTTAATGTGGAAGTGAGCAGGGACTAGTCTATAAACGTTTTAAAAAGTATACGTTAACATAACTCTATGTTTGATAAAATCACTTACTACTCTTATCTGTGTAAAGTTATATCCAAGATTACAATTTTGTAAATAAATTCGTTAATCTGGTAAATGCTGCAATGCCAGTAAATCTCTGATTTTATAACATTAAAATCATGTAACCACATTTAATGTCTGTGTCTTGTGGCTATATTTTTGAAACGTTGTGTATTTTTGAAGTTTATTGTCTAGCCTCATTCACTTCTATTGTAAGTCCCTTACTGTAAGCATGATTTTATTTAAAAAAAATTTAATTAACAAGGAACGGGTCAAAATTGTTTGTTGTGGTTATAAATATTATGCTGCAAATTCTGTTCATTGAGGTTAATTTATTATGAACCCGTAACATTCCTTTAATTAATTGCACTTAATTAAGTGAAATCAGTTAATTGTCCTCTGATAGTTGTTTAGAATGCAGACTGTGATTGCTATCATCAGCAAATATTAAATAATGTATGACACAACTCCCTTTTAATTATCTTGCAATCAACTATTGCTTTACTGGTCTGAAAGTGTCAAATCTCTGCCATTGAAAAGTTAGGTAAGGATCTGGACTGGAGCTTAGTGGTCCAGTAGAGGAAATCAATCAACTTTTTCCTTGGGGTTGTAATTACTGAGTGCACATTGGATGTCATATCGAACATTCTCCATGTGTCAGCAGCCAAATGTAGAACACACAGGGCTACAACACCATACCTTGTTTCAACAAGATCTGGAATTTTTTAAAATTTATGATCCATTTTTCTCTTCTTTTTAAATGTTTAAAATTATAACTAATGGCATACTCTGTTTGTAGACATAACATATCTGGATTTTAAATTGGTTTTGTCTAACATGTGAATTTCAGCCAGTTGCCATTCATGAAAGCAGTCAATTCAGTCATATGTTGATCATCAGAACTGATGGGTCAAGGATAGGATTGCCTTTACAAACAACTTCGCATGCTCCTTTTTTCTCACATAGAGAGAAGTTTGTTCTTTTGCTGGAAATTATAATTACTGTGTGAATTGTTACTCATTTTGAGAATTTAAACAAATGTCCAAAAATCTGGATCTTGTGAGAGCTTCAGTAAGATTTGCTTTGCAGTCCCGCCAGTGTGGTGCTATGGCCAAGTCTTTCAGTACTGAGTTTGCTATCCAACAGCAAGTCTTTGGACAATATTAGTAAATACATTTCTACACAACCTGGTCTAAGTGTCATAGAAGCACCACAAAATTTTGTGGTTGCTTCAGCAACTGTGTTTTTCACATAACATTTGCTTTTATGACAATATTGGTTAGGTTTATGGTAAGGACGTTGTTTTGTTTATTTCAAAATCGATAGAGCTTTAACCTTAACAACATGTTTGTCATCACAACTGGAATTGGAATATTCCTTTAAAAACCTCATCTTGGGAGAAGTGCCACTATACATGTAATGAAACACATAATTTCATTCGGAAAAATGTTGTCATTTTCATTTCTTCATTTCATGAGATCAGGTTTTTTCTGCAACATTTATTAGAAAGATAATAAAAGATCTTTGTCAAGTCAAGTACATTTTTTTCAATTAACATTTTTATTGATTCATAAACATATAACAAAATAAAAACACAACATATATGTATTGAATCAACATTTAACATTTACCTCCCCAAATACCAACCCCATCCTAACCCCCAATGAACACCCCTGTGGTCACAAATAAAAACACACACACACACACACACACACACACACAAAAAACCCCCACAAAACATAATAATCATATATAATTAAAACTAGGGGTGCACCGATACCACTTTTTCTCTTCTGATCTGATTCCGATATCGGAAATCTAAGTATCGGACGATACCGAACCCCATCCGATTCCTGTGTTGTTTTTTTGCATAATCAGTTTAGAATATCTTTACATTATTGTTGGTACTAATTGGGTGTGCTCTTTAATAGGTAAAGAAACACAAACCTCTAACTACACATAATTTCAATAGAAATGTATAGCTTATTAAGAAACACTTTATTATTATCTAGTATACTGGATAATATAGCAGCAAAATTAACAGTAATTTCAGTATAATGAATCAGTAGAAAAGAAGCCGTTTTTATTTTGTTATACATTTTCTCAACTTGTATCTGGACATTAAAGGATTCAGATCTCTTTTTTGTTCAGTTGAGTTGTAAGATATCAGCTCAGTTTTCATTCATTTTTTATATTTATGCATTTGGCAGATGCTTTTATCCAAAGCGACTTACAGTGCACTTATTACAGGGACAATTCCCCTGGAATTAACTGCCTTGCTAGAGGACACAATGAAGGTGGCCCTGGGGATCGAACCAGCGACCTTCTGATTAACAGTTCTGTGCTTTAGCCCACTATGCCACCACCACTCCACTTTTTGGAACAAATAATATAATCATATATTATAATCGTTGAACACAAAATTAATAGCCCCACTATGAAATTTGTATTATTTTTCAAGTATTTCCCAAGTGATGTTTAACAGAGCAAGGGGATTTTAACACAGTATTTCTTATTATATTTACCTTCTGGAGAAAGCCTTATTTCAATTTGCCTGGAATAAAATCATTATTTAAATAAATTAATAAACTGCTAAGGTCAATATTATTAGCCCCCTTGAGAAATTATCTGTTTAATTGGCTATGGAACCAACCACTGTTATCCAATGACTTGCCTAATTAACCTAACTCACCTAATTAACCTAATTAATCCCCCAAGCTTTTAATTTGCACTTCAAACTGAGCAAAACAACTAGTGAAGTAATATAAACTGTCATCATGTCAAAGACAAAATAAATTTGTTTAGACATGAGAAAAAGAATTGTTAATGCTCACAAAGCAGGAGAAGGATATACACGTTTATCAAAGCATTTTCAGGTGTCAAGAACTGCCATGAGAAGTATTATCAAGAAGGTTGAAGAGACCCACACAGTGGAGAACAAGACTGGCAGAGGCAGGAAGCGAAATATTTCAAAAACCTTGGAAAGAAAACTGGTGAGAGAGGTTTCTAAAGACCCAAGATCAACTGCCAAGACACTAGTGAATGATTTAGCCAAGTCTGGGATTGATGTCTCAACGAAGACAGTCACTAGAGCCCTGCACAGGAATGGACTGCGAGGTTGCAGACCAAGAAAAACTCCACTTCTGAAGAAGGGACACCTCCAAGCTAGACTGAAGTTTGCCAAGGACAACCTAGAGAAAAATGATGCATACTGAAAACGTGTCCTTTGGTCAAATGAGAAAAACTAGAGCTGTTTGGCCATAGAGATGTAGCCTATGTTTGGAGAAAGGAGAGAGAGGCACTCAACCCAAAGAACACCGTTCCCACAGTGAAACATGGCAGTGGGAGTATAATGCTGTGGGTATGTTTCAGTGTGTCTGGAACTGGGAATATTATCAGGGTTGAAGGAATCATGAAAAAGGAAGACTACGAGAAGATTTTGAAAGACAACCTCAGGCAATCTGCAACAAAACTTGGTTTGGGTTGACATTTGGTATTCCAGCACGATAACGACATAAAGCATACCTCACTTCTGTTGAAGAACTACCTCCAAACAAGCAAAATGAATGTCCTTGGCTGGCCTGCACAAACCCCAGACTGGAATCCCATAGAAAATCAGTGGGCCTCACTGAAGACTAGAGTCCATGCCAGGAGAGCAACAAATCTGGAGGAGCTTGAGAGATTTGCTAAGGAAGAATGTGCTGCGACTCCTTGTTGAGAACTACAACAAATGACTAAAGGCTGTTATCAAGCAAAAAGGATACACTATTGATTATTAACATCAGAGGGCTTATAATTTTGACCTGTAGATTTTTTTATTCTTGGATCTTATTTTGTTTCTATTTGTATTATAAACACTCTAAGTTGCCTAAATAAACTATTTTATGAAATGCTATGTTGAAAAACATCTTTGCTCCATTAAACAGCACTTGGGAATTATTTGAAAAATAACTAAATATTTCATAGGGGGCTAATAATTTTGTCTTCAACTGTATATATGTATATATCCCAATTGTGCATTTTAACTTTTAAACCCTCACGCTTTTATCTTGACATTCTGAAACAGGAAGTCCTGGAAGTGTGTCTGTTTGTTGGCAAGTTCACAGTATCTTAATTAGATTCTTATTCAAATTCTGGTAAAAAAACAAAAACAAACCCACCTCCAGTGCCATTCTAAATTCATATTATAAGTGAACCGAACAGAGCCGATACTGATCCTAGTATCCCCGAGTGTCCTCCCAAAACACCAAGAAATTGCCCCACTTCCTGCCAAACAAATTCTGAAGCCCCAGCCTTCTGGTTGACATCTCTTCAACGGCAGCCTCCCTCCCCATCTCCGCACACCACTCTGGAAAAAAAGGTGCTCTATCTGACTT
This sequence comes from Moxostoma hubbsi, assembly GCA_032164185.1. NCBI lineage: Eukaryota > Metazoa > Chordata > Actinopteri > Cypriniformes > Catostomidae > Moxostoma > Moxostoma hubbsi. The sequence goes on from JAVLUX010000215.1 coordinate 10,268,969, forward strand.
TCATCCCTTTGCCAACCATAATGTTGGTCAGAACCCAATTTGTTATGTGTTTATCCCCCAAATTTATGACCGGCCATTGCCCAAAATGCAGCGTCTGTGGCAGAGTGAAATTCGAGTGCCTAAAATGTCACACAAAAAACTCTGAACCTTCAACCAAAACTCACCCCCAAAAAACATTGGTTGTGTCTCCATCCACTGCATGTGGGTGTGTCTTTAAGACCAAGACTATACAATCTAGAGGGGGCCCAATAGAATCTATGTAAAATCTTTATTTGCATATGGCACACCCTTGCATCTTTAGCAAGTCTTGAATTCTAGCCTACATTTAGAATTCTAGCCAACATTCCCTCCTCCAATATCGAATTTAAATCTTTCTCCCATAATCTCTTGAGAGAAGTGGATGCTACGTCCCCCACACACTGAATTAGCAGGGAGTAATACACTGATGCCTCATGACATTTTCCAAAGCAGTAATCACCTCTCCCAGAGAATCTGCCACTTTAAGGGTGTGTGTGCCACTCCCAAAATCAATACAAAGCAGGTGGCACCGCTGTAAATACCTAAAGAACTGAGATCTGGGAATCCCAATATGTTGAACCAAATTTTCAGTTGATCTCAACACTCCACTCTCATATAGGTCACCGAGTGTAGTAACCCCCTCACAATCCACTTTGACCAACAGAAAGGGGACTTATTAATACGTAATTTAGTGTTCAGTCATATGCTTGAGGCAACATTGAAAAAGATGTTCGAATTAAACACTCTGGACACTTTTGTCCATACCGACTGCAAATTCGAGATAATGGGGTGTAACTTAACTTCTCAGATTATTTTAATAGGACACTTACCATTCCAAATGAAGGGCTTGGCTATGCTATCAAATTGCGTGAAGTAAGAGAGGGGGACATCTACAGGGAGAGATTTACAATTGGAATACAATTCATTTTAATAACATTAACCTTCCCAATCATAGATAAATGTAATGAAGCCCACCTGACCACATCGCTCAAAAAACTTTTTTATTAAGGGGTGAAAATTAACTCTAACTAAATCAGACAAATTTTCTGGGAATAAAATGCCCAAATACTTAATGCCCTGTTTGGGCCACTGGAAGGCACCCAGCTGGAAAGCCATTGCTGGGCAGTACACTGTCAGAGACAAAGCTTCGGATTTAAACCAATTGAATCTGTATCCCCAGAATTTAGAAAAGGAATTAATAATTCTATGGAGGCAAGGCATAGATCTAAGGGGATCAGAGACAAATAATAAAATATCATCTGCATAAAGCAAAAGCTTATGTGCCACACTTCCCACCACCAACCCTGGAAAATCATCTTCCCTTCTTATCACAGCTACTAATGGTTCCAGGGCAAGACAGAAAAATAATGGGGAAAAAGAGCAACCTTGCAGTGTGCCCCTATCCAGAGTAAATAATCTGAAATTAATCCATTTGTTTGTGCCGCCGCTATCGGGTGTTTGAGGTAAAGTAATATAATCCATCCAATAAAAGTATTCCTGAACCTGTATATATCCAATTTCTTAAAAAGATAAGGCATTCTACCATATCAAATGCCTTTTCGACATCATGTGAAGTAATTTTTATTTGTATAGCGCTCCAAAGCAGCTTTATAGGAAATCATGCATTAACAAAAAATTAAACTGTAAAATCTATAGTCTTAGTGATCATTGTGTAGTTTGATTAAATATTATTGTAAATTGTCAATAAAAATGTAATAATTAATAATAATTGTATTTAGAACCCCTGTGAGCAAGCTGAAAGCGACTGTGGCAAGGAACACAAAACTCCATAAAATGATATGAATAACTTTGGGAGAAACCAGACTCACTGTGGGGGCCAGTTCCCCTCTGGCTAACATCATGAATATAATGCCAATAGTAGTTATTTGTGTGAATCAAGTAAGCGTTAAGGTCCAGTGTTAAAAAAAATAAATAAATAAATAAATATATATATATATATATTAACTTTAGGATTAATGACTAATGTTTTTAAAGTCCATCCTGGATTAATTGCAGAAGTTCACATTGATGCATTGTCCTTTGTTAGTTGGCTGATGAAGACTTTTGTTGGCAATAAAGTTATAGTCTATGTATTCCATTTCAAGAGTGTAGTCCATCAATAGACATAGATGGTGCAGACAGAGATCAGTGAGGTGCATCGCAGTTCAACTGGCAGGTCATTTCGGTGAGGTTCGGCAATGTCCATCCTAAATCCAAGGTTCAGGCAGTGGCATATTAAATATCCGATGTCTTACAGTTGGAGTTGGCATTAGTTCATCCTCTGAAGTCAAAAGACTGAAGTGATGTCTGGCTATCACCAGCTGTAATTTGTCGCCATTAGTCAGTGACACGTAGCAGTGGAGTCTGACATCAAGAAGGAACAGAGCTGGATCTGGCTGGCTCTGGTAACCTCGGGATATGAATCCCAAGGTTGAGAGATGGAAACAAATAGAATAATATTAGCATAGATGCCATTCAATTTAATGTAGAGTTATGGATCATAATAGATGTTTCTGGTTCTGGCAGACCTAACTAAAGCAGCCTAATTGTGAGTTGATGGATAAATTATTTGTATGCCTGGCTAAATAGATGAGTCTTTAGTCTAGACTTAAACTATGTGAATGTGTCAGTATACCGAACAGTGTTATGGAGACTATTCCTTAGTTTTGGAGCCAAATATGAAAAGGATCTACTTCCTTTTGTGGCATTATTAACAAGCCAGAATTTTGCGATCGTAATGGATGTGACGAAATATAGCATGTCAGAAGGTCTGTGGTAGAAAGTACAGAAAGTACTGTGGTGCTAGACCATTCAAAGCTTTGTACGTAGTTAACAGAATTTTAAAATCAATACGAAATTTAACAGGTTGCCAATGTAACAACGATAAAATTTGGCTAATATGATCATATTTCTTGTTTGTAGTCAGCACTCTGGCAGCTGCATTTTGAACCAACTGAAGTTTATTTATTTATCTTGCTGAACATCCTCCCAGTAATTAATTACAATAATCTAGTCTTGAGGTCATGAACGCATGTGTCATGTGTCAGCATGTGTCATAACTTAGCAATATTTCTGAGGTGGAAGAATGCTGTTCCATAAACATTGGAAATTTGATTTTCAAAGGACAGATTGGTGTCATGTTCTTCACCATAGAAGACGACTTAACAGTATATCCATCGAGTCAAATTATATTTTAGCGGCTTATTTTTTTAGGTTTGTGGTCCAATAATTAGTACCTCTGTTTTGTCGGAGTTGAGTAGAAGGAAATTTCTGGCCAGCCAAACTTTGATTTCATTGATACACTCTGCTAATTTGGAAAATTGTGAATTTTCGTTGGGTTTAGAAGAAATATAAAGTGGGGTATCATTGGCTTAACATTGGAAACTTATTCCATGATTCCTGATCATTTCTCCTTGGGGAAGCATTTGTAAGAACAAAAGCAGTGGCCCTAAAACTGATCCCTGTGGCACTCCATACTTAACTTTTGTTTGATTTGACAATTCCTCGTTTACACATGCAAAGTGGTAGCGGTCTGATAAATAGGACCTTAACCATGTTAATGCAAATAAAATAATGCCAACATAATTCTCCAGCCTATTCAAGAGAATGTAGTGATCTATCTTGTCGAAGGCAGCACTAAGATCTAAAGAAGACAAATGCAGCCACGATCAGATGATAAGAGCAAGTAATTTGTAACTCTGATAAGTGCAGTCTCTGTACTGTAATGGGGCCTAAATCCTGATTGAAATTGTTAATATATACCATTTTTCTGTAGAAACGGGCATAGTTGTGAGGACTCTACCTTTTGTAGGATTTTCTACATAAATTGTAGATTTGAAATCGGTCCGTAATTAGACAATTCTCCAGGATCAAGCTGTGGCTTCTTAATGAGCAGTTTGATAACTGCCATTTTAAAGCTTCTTGGGACATACCAAGGATAGCGAGGAGTTATTTTCAAATGTTTCTCCGTGATTTACACTTTGGCTTTTATTTCTCATGGGACTACATTTATGATTATGCTTTTCACTTTCTCTTATCAGTGTGCTGAGTTTATGAGTTGAAGACTTACTGTCTGAACTCTGAACTCTGTTCTTGACCTTAGCAGAGCTGAAGTTGATTGCATAGCTACAGATTTGTGTCTTGGCCTGCATACAAATGTGCATGTCCTGGAGATGGTTCACTGTTACATTTTCTTCCTTTTGCAAGAGAGAAAGATGTAGAAATTAAATTGTTGGCTAAATGGGGTGTTAAAGGGTGTTTGCACACTGAAGGTTTTGGAGCAAATCTGAGTCTGTTTGACTTCAGAGTTTAGTAATGAGTGTAAGCTGTTTTCTGAAGTCGGACGTGCATCGCAAAACCGCACCCAAGTACACTTAAAAAGCTGTTTTTTAATAGTTTTTTCTACATAAAGATGTGCTAGACGGTCTCGCTCATCTCACTTTTTTCAGCATTTCACACTGGAGCACCACAACAACGTAAAATTACAAGTACTTTAACTTTTAAAAGCATGTCACGAGACACGCATTATGTTCCATTCGTTCTGCAGCATCTAGATTTTTTAATGCTAGAAAGTGTTCAGTCTGAATGGTTTATTATGATATGCTCTCTTATTATAAAAAATCCCAACCTAGATATAATGAAGTTACGTGATGACCTCACAATTACATTTGAGATATTTAATATTTAGTATCTCCACGATCAAGGGAGGGGCAGTGCAAGCATTTGAATGTTTTTTTTTTTTTTTTCAGTTGATTATTGTTAATATGTTTCTTTGATCATTCCTGTCCTCTGCTTGACCATTTGTTGAGTTGTGTAAGTGATGTTTGCATTTAAGATGCCTAGGCTGTCAGGGGATGTGCGGTCATGCTGGCATAATAATAAATCTGTTGCTAATACTTGGCTCAGAGAATGGGTTAACTAAAAAATTCAACAGCTTTACTCGCCACTCAGTGAAAGGCCGGCTCTTTTATCTGCCCTGAATTAGTTATCTGGATATTCAGAATATCCAGCCTCATTTTACCTGCAACAATGTGAGCGAATAGCTTTACTATATAGGGGAGGCTAGAATAACTATGATATGTCAGTTGGTGAGCTGTCCCACCCCTTAATGTAGTATAATTTATGTTACATGACCATTATATTTAGTAAGGGATTGTGTGATGCACATAAGAAATAAATTATTTCATGTCAAGGCAAATTTTCTACATGGCAGGTAAAATGAATCTGATGTCAAAGAAAATTTATCTAGGTCTAAAAATACGCATCTTACTTATTGGTGAATTAGTACGGTGGTGCATAGCTGCAATGTATTTATTATTTTTTACTCATAAAAACAACATATTTTCTCATAATAACAAGATATTTTCTAATAATAAGGAAAATACTTTTTCCGGTAATAACAAAAATAAGTAATGACACTTAACAACTGACAGTTCCTTATAAGGTAATTGTTGCCGGTACAATAACTGTAAATTAATTCAACATATGTTAGCCATGGCACAGTTATTTGAAATCATTTATCTTTATTTTCTTCTCTGTTTAAGCCATATAGAAGTAAAGTGGAAGAAACAGATAACACAAAACATGACTTCTTTGATTTTGGCTTTTGTGAATTGGTTGTTGAGCTGTTATTCTCAAAAAATTATCACTCAGAAAAATTATTTTAAGATTTACGCATTTCAATTTCATAACAAAATTCAATAGTAATTTGCTATCATTTGTAACATGTTCTGTTTGATAAGTGGCCAATTAAATTCTATTATTTTCTAAGTGTCATTAAAATAGCTACTTTTACAATTTTACACTATATCAATTTGTGTTAGAAAGTCCAACATAGGTTATGTATGAATGTTTGGCAAAACTCCCAAGGGTTACATTTAAAGTCTATTTAAATATTATTCTAATTTGATTTATTATTATATTAAATTCACTTTTAGGTAATATCAGATTCTCATCCTTTTTTTCAAGCACTCCAAAACATCTTGGCCTGCAGTTTACATCAACTCGTTTTAGAAAACAGCCCTTTTCCAGCTTAATTTTTGTGAATATTTTCTTCTGAAACATTGCGATAAATCAAAGAAAATAAATTAATGTTGACTTTCCAAAATGTTACAAAATAAAATAAATTATGTGTAGGTTTTAATTACTGCTGAGCCTGTACTGTACTGCAGTGGTTCCCAAACTTTTTACAACTTTTACAACAGCACCCCTTTAAAGTGTTTTATCTTCCCCACAGCACCCCAACCAATAAAATAAATAACTAAATAAATTTGTGTAATTAAAAACACTCCTTTATTTAAAAGTACAAGAACTTTTTAAGTAACGTCAGCAATTAAACAAACATTTTGACATTATATATATATATATATATATATATATATGCAAAGTTCTATTTCCATGTTCTATTTCTTTTTTGCCAAGTCCTGTTTCTGTGGCAAGTTTTTTTTATTTTTTTTGCATAGTCCTTTTTCCATGCCAATTCCATGGCCCACTCTCCTACATGCTATTCACGTTATAAACTCCTTTTGTGCCTTTTTTATTTCACAGTGACAGTAAAGAAGGATATGGATAAAAATGGGGAAATATCAGAAAACAAGAAGGGTCATATTATCATATTACGGACTGACATTACACACATTTTTACAAACCCCCTCCTCTAATAGCATCTTGTATTAACAAACAATTAGGAGGCCAAAACCTGTCTAATCTTTCTATTCATCATTCAACTTTCTTTCTAGCCTTGGATGAAGAAAAATCTGTTTTTCTGAGTTTTTTTTTATATCAGTTACAAGGAAAGCCTGAAGAATGGGTTGACTACAGAACAGCCGTATACAACTCAGCCAGATTTTCAGATTAGTCCCGGATTACCAGCAACACTGGGCTTTTTCAGTAAATAATACTCAAGTAATCGCTCTTTGGACAGGTGGTGGGCCATGGCAGAACAGAACAATGTTTTCTTTTTTTTTTTTGTGTATTTTCATGCTAAAAAGAATAAAACATTCTGTCAGTGCAATTATTTGCTATCATGGGGTTGTTTGTTGAGCTTGAGGATGTTGAGGTTCTGTTTTTAATCTGTTTTTGTAAAATTATAAGAATTCAAAAGGGCAACATTTTACAATAAGGATATACTTGTTAACAATATAACTTGAAATAACAATGAACAATTTTAATAAATGAACACTACCCAAGATTAATACAGTATATACATTTTTGTATATTTTCAATTGTTGGTTCAAGATACCTAATGCACTAACTAATGTTAATTAATAATAAAGGAATTATGACCTTATGTTGAAGTATTACCAAAAAACATGTTGTTTTTCTTAACATGAATGATTTACACATAATTCATGGATATTTGTTTTTATGAATTACTCAGTACACGTTGACTTTATTCTGGCCAGTGGTTCTTAATTCGCTCATGTTTTAAACCATGAAATTTTTGGCCAGATGTTTTAAATCCCCAGTGATTAACAAATAAGAACTTTCATGTGCCCTCCAGAATTAACTACAGCATACAGTCTGGAGAGTTTTGTGTGTTGTGTGTTCTTGTGAAGGTGGGAGCAGGGGGTGTTTGAAAGCAGCCTTCCAGATGCTTTGGTGTCTCATATTCATCAACTTTTCACAGCTCTAAGCCATGACTGATTTTCACTGCATGTATGATGAACCTGAGGTCAGTTTGATTAATGGCCCTGTTACAGGACTCTGTGGGGAGACTGAGAAACTATAATGGAGGATGACTGATCACCATTTTTACATTATCTGAAGAGTGGTGCGGAGTATATGGTGGCTAAGTTTTTCGCAATTGTTTTTAGTATGTTGTTATGTGGTTGCTAGGGTGTTCTGTTCTCGGTTGTTGCTTACTGGCCAAAAAGTCAAAAGAACCTGTCCAAAAGTCTTTATGATATTCTGGTCCATAGATATGGCATGGATGCCTTCTTAATTGTGAGTCTACAAGATTTATTGTCCTCTTTTATCAGGTAACAATTGTACATCTGATTGCTTTAAAAAGTAACAACACATCTCTCCTAAACAAGATGCAAGTTTTGAGGTATCATATATGTACGTAGCACAAACATCGTGAGATGAGTTACTTGCCATGGAAATGTAATACATATGGTTACATATTAGGATTGTTGAAAATGTAAATGTTAAAATGTATGGTATGAGAAGTTGTAGTAATGCTTGCCTTACAAGGTACAGTATGTAAAACGGTTAATAACGTTCAAAGTTACATTAATGAGACACTGGCCAGGCCAGTAATAGGCCTTTATCGCACAACATAACCAAGATAAAGAGCCGGCGTGCTGACAGTTAGACATCTATAATGGAGCACAAGAAATTAACAGGCATTTCTCAAGGTCTTGAACACAAGGTGAGGTTTCAGCCTTGGTCTTGAATAGCTAGTGTGGTGTAGCAAATTGAGGAAAAAGTGGTTGCAACAAAGGGTTGCTGTAGAAGTGCAAAGAGACAAGTGTATGCAGTTATGGAGTCGACACACACGAGTTAGCGGGCGGGATCTTCACAGCAACGAGAAGAATCTCTGCTCCCCTGCAGTGTTCTGGCGAACATTTACTATGCCTTGACGCTTTGCTGGTGAATGAGCCACTTCAGCTTCCTGATTTCATGCAGCATTTTGGCAGGAGTTTTGTATCCTTATAAGCTATTGTGTTATTGTTTATATGTATGTGTGTATATATGTATGTATGTATATATATATATATATATATATATATATATATATATATATACAGTGAGGAAAATAAGTATTTGAACATCCTGCTATTTTGCAAGTTCTCCCACTTAGAAATCATGGAGGGGTCTGAAATTGTCATCGTAGGTGCATGTCCACTGTGAGAGACATAATCTAAAAAAAAAAAAATCCAGAAATCACAATGTATGATTTTTTAACTATTTATTTGTATGATACAGCTGCAAATAAGTATTTGAACACCTGAGAAAATCAATGTTAATATTTGGTACAGTAGCCTTTGTTTGCAATTACAGAGGTCAAATGTTTCCTGTAGTTTTTCACCAGGTTTGCACACACTGCAGGAGGGATTTTTGTCCCACTCCTCCACACAGATCTTCTCTAGATCAGTCAGGTTTCTGGGCTGTCGCTGAGAAACACGGAGTTTGAGCTCCCTCCAAAGATTCTCTATTGGGTTTAGGTCTGGAGACTGGCTAGGCCACGCCAGAACCTTGATATGCTTCTTACAGAGCCACTCCTTGGTTATCCTGGCTGTGTGCTTCGGGTCATTGTCATGTTGGAAGACCCAGCCTCGACCCATCTTCAATGCTGTAACTGAGGGAAGGAGGTTGTTCCCCAAAATCTCGCAATACATGGCCCCGGTCATCCTCTCCTTAATACAGTGCAGTCGCCCTGTCCCATGTGCAGAAAAACACCCCCAAAGCATGATACTACCACCCCCATGCTTCACAGTAGGGATGGTGTTCTTGGGATGGTACTCATCATTCTTCTTCCTCCAAACACGGTTAGTGGAATTATGACCAAAAAGTTCTATTTTGGTCTCATCTGACCACATGACTTTCTCCCATGACTCCTCTGGATCATCCAAATGGTCATAGGCAAACTTAAGACGGGCCTTGACATGTGCTGGTTTAAGCAGGGGAACCTTCCGTGCCATGCATGATTTCAAACCATGACGTCTTAGTGTATTACCAGCAGTAACCTTGGAAACGGTGGTCCCAGCTCTTTTCAGGTCATTGACCAGCTCCTCCCGTGTAGTTCTGGGCTGATTTCTCACCTTTCTTAGGATCATTGAGACCCCACGAGGTGAGATCTTGCATGGAGCCCCAGTCCGAGGGAGATTGACAGTCATGTTTCGCTTCTTCCATTTTCTAATGATTGCTCCAACAGTGGACCTTTTTTCACCAAGCTGCTTGGCAATTTCCCCGTAGCCCTTTCCAGCCTTGTGGAGGTGTACAATTTTGTCTCTAGTGTCTTTGGACAGCTCTTTGGTCTTGGCCATGTTAGTAGTTGGATTCTTACTGATTGTATGGGGTGGACAGGTGTCTTTATGCAGCTAACGACCTCAAACAGGTGCATCTAATTTAGGTTAATAAATGGAGTGGAGGTGGACATTTTAAAGGCAGAATAACAGGTCTTTGAGGGTCAGATTCTAGCTGATAGACAGGTGTTCAAATACTTATTTGCAGCTGTATCATACAAATAAATAGTTAAAAAATCATATATTGTGATTTCTGGATTTTTTTTTTTAGATCATGTCTCTCACAGTGGACATGCACCTACGATGACAATTTCAGACCCCTCCATGATTTCCAAGTGGGAGAACTTGCAAAATAGCAGGGTGTTCAAATACTTATTTTCCTCACTGTATATATATATATATATATATATATATATATATATATATATATATATATATATATATATAACTAAAAGAGCTGCTTGCGTGTTTGCTTCTTTTTTTAAAGATGCTGCTCCGTAAGTGTTTTCTTATGCAAGGGTCACATCCCGTCATCAGATCAGCATGAGAGCTACAGTACATTCACTGTTTGGGTCACGCCCACACAGAGACAGCTCTCATAAAGGTTGCGAATCGCCCCCCACTGAAAAGGAGATGCTTTGCATCCTTTCAAGGGCGGTCGACTATGTTCTGCAGATCTGCCCCTCTCTTCCCGGAAGTTCATAACAAACTGGCAAAATCCTGGCGTGCTCTATTCAGCTCGCTCATACAGCGATTCCACTCTTCTCAATAAAGTGGACAACGGGGAAGACAAAAGTTATGCCCAACTTCCCCCCCGAAAGAGGCGTTAGGAGCACATCTCTGCCCGTTGAGTAGCAAGGCGTGGAACTCACACTCCATTCAACTTTCTAAGCCGTACCGACTAACGTCCGCACTGGCTGGAAAAGCATACTCAGCGGTGGGCCAAACTGGTTCAGCACTCGACAGCAATGACAGTGCCAAGCTAAGCTCATCAAATAAATTCATTTGGATCGTTGTGTTCCCAAACTTACAGGCACTTCATTATAAATAAACATTCTTTCCAACTGGGTTTGTGAAGGGGTTAATCCATACTATACAACCATATTTCATATATATATATATATATATATATATATATATATATATATATATATATATATTCTGAGTGTTCCCCTCCTGGCTGAACATAAGGGTCATTCACTTGCGGCATATTCATGCCATTTGCCGTCCCGTGAGACTGCGGCGTCATGTTTCGTCTCTGGGAAGTTTATGTTGTGTAGTGCACCGTGATGGGATTCTGTTCCCCATATGCATCAACAAGGACACAATGTCAAGTGTAATGAGCCGTAAGGGAACGAGTCAGTTATGTACGTAACACCGGTTCTCTGAGACGAAGGGAACAAGACATTGCGAATGCTGGCCGTCCTACAAGACTTTGAGTTCTTTGAGTGAGTGATGCGATGTGCTCTTTGTCCCTCAGTCAGAAAATTGTGTGTTTGCGCTTCTGCTGTTATAGTGGACAGCTTTGTGGTGCTCAAAACACCATAGCCAATATTAGAATATTGCTGTTATTGTAGAAGGGTTTCAACTAGGTCGTTTAGAAGGACACTCCCCATATGCGTCATTAAGGACGCAGTGTCTCATTCCCTTCATCTCAGGGAACCGAGTTTACGTACGTAACTGAGACGTTTTCCATCCTTTCTTTCCAAACTGAAAGCTACTCAGTTGTTTTATGAGGGTCTCTTGACATTATGCTGATGTTTACATTGCTATTGCAAACAAAATATTTATATACTGTATGTATGTGTATATATATATATATATATATATATATATATATATACACATTGGATATTTACTACATTGTGTGTTAAAACTGATAACATTATTTGCAGAATGACAGAAGTTCGAAAGATCGGATTTGGTAAAAACCAAATCAGGTTTCTTTTAAGTGTGAACAAAGCCTAGTTACTTACTTGTTCCTCTCTTAATCAGATATCCATCACAGAAGGCCATCTCACCCCCTTTTGCAGTCTCTTTATTGAAAGGTAGATTGGTTACTGAATGTGACCCAGCATAATGAAGAACTGATTGTGTAAGCAAGAGGCAGAGGACCCTGAGAAAGAGGCCCCTGAAAAACAGAATAATAGGAACTTAAAAGTGGTCTTGAGATAACATTCAGCAGGTGACTGGGCTTACAGCAAGCAATAATTACCCGCTGGGAACAACAGACCTGTGCTTCGATGGCAAACTCGTCCATTTGCTCAAAAGACGGGCTTTGTGGGTGTGTATGAACCTGAGAGGGTGGCCGTAAACAGGCCACCACATTGTGGACTTCTGCCAACGTTCACTCCCACGTCCACTCCAATTAGGATCTTGGATGAAGTTACCAGCCACAATGGCAGAAATGTGAGATCCACTTTCAACAATGGAATGGAATTTAACAGAATGAAAATTAATAAAAGTTAATGCATAGGAATGGCATTGCATATAATGGAATTAAATCGAATATTTTGGAACACATTACACGTAACAACAGAATGCAGTGGAGGGAATTAGAATACATAAGGAGTCAAATAGAAGAGAGTGAATTAAAGGAAATGAAAGAGACAGGAAGGATGGTAAGATTCCCTTTTTCCTATTGATGTGGCACAGCGTTATACACACACACACAGAACTCCCAATTCAAAGAATTTAGCTATAATATGCTTAATTCCATTATATTAATTCCTATTCTGGAGTAATTAATGCACTCAGAGGGAGTTGATCAGCGGGACTGAGTGAGAAAGATAAACAGACTGCTGCTGTTTTTCTGCTTTCTGCCCTCTTTTTTCAACATTCTGCTTCTGTTTTGTTAATACACACATTATAAACCAGTAATCACCAACAATCCGTAAATAAACAAAAACACAGTGAATAGTTCAACCCTATTAGGGGTTGTAAATTGTGATGTAAATTGATGGTTATTAAGCATTATTAGGACATTTTGGACAGCTCTAAATGAGAACAGCATGAAACATTGATTAAGTTGGACAATCCCATAGGAAAGAAAATCACAAATGAGATCTCAATTATTTATTTTAGACAGCAATAAAATTAAAGGGACAGTTCACCAAAAAATTAAATTTCTCATAATTTACTCACCCCCTCATGCCATTCCAGATGTGTATGAATTTTCTTTCTTCTGCTGAACACAAACAACGATTTTAAAAAAAATACTGTAGGTCCAAACAATGCAAGTGAATGGTGGCTAGAACTTTGAAGGTCCAAAAAGCATATAAAGGCAGCATAAAATCCACAATCCATATGACTTCAGTGGTTAAATCCATATCTTCATAAGTGATTTAATTGGTTTGGATGAGAAACAGATACATTTGTAAGTTTTTTTTTTTTTTTTTTGTCGCTATAAAGCTCCTCTTTCTTTTGTTTTTGTTTTGTTTTTTGATACGCATTCTTTGAGCATATAGCTACCTACTGGGCAGAATTAATAGTAAAAAGGACTTAAAAATGTATGCAGATTTTTTTTAATGCTGACGTTATATACTTTTTGGACCTTCAAATTTCTGGCCACCATTCATTTGCATTGTGAGGACCTAAAGAGCTGAGATATACTTCTAAAAATCTTTGTGTTTAGCAGAAGAAAGAAAGTCATACACATATGGAATGGATTTAGGGCGAGAAAATGGTGAGCAAATTTTCATTTTTTGGTGAACTATCCCTTTAAATGGAATGCTCAAACAGACTTTTGCTGATTTTGAATAAGACGCAATCTCACATGTATCTTCTCTAGAATTTCAGAAGAGATGTGAACAATGTCTCAAAACTGTTGTCTGATTTGCAGAGAACGCTAAATCTGCAATCAAAAAATAGAGATCTCAACATGAACTCATCAAATCTCATCAAATGATCTGAGCTATTCAATCCACAATATTGTTATAGCTCTGTACTCTTACTGTCAACAATTTTAGGAGACAAAGTTACTTAAAAGAAAATAAATGTAAAAATAAAAAAAGTGTATATTCACTTTATTTCACTTCGAAAGAGCAACATCTGAGCAATAACATTTTTCTCCGAGATTTGATCTGTTGACAATGTCCCTGTGTGTATTTTTACACATACAAATGCTACCTTAATTTGTATACCTAAGCAAGATGCATCAGATTGTTGTGCTGATTTGACACTAATTCTGCTTGGGTTTGGAATCACATTTGTTTTGAAACACTGTCAGCTGTCCTTATGTATTATTGTCAGATACATGAGTACATTAAATACACTCTTAATTTCACAGCACGTCCTGCAGTTGAGGTTTGTTTCATATGCAAATAACAGCATATGCAAATAAATAAAATAAAGTCAGTGAACAGTATCAACACTGCATTGCATATACAGCACCTTCGACCAGCATGTAGACTACAAAAATTTTTAAACCTATCTGTTGGCAGTGGTGTGTTTGTGGTCTAATAAGACTGTCTTAACTTACACTGCTATGAGACTGTAACACTCCTTCAGGTTCAGGTATGGGAAAGGAGAAGATGGGGAGCAGTGACACGCTTCAGGTAGGCTTTTATTTTTCTGCCTTTCACACTCTGTGTGCTTTCTTCACAGTGCATTTCTTATTTCAAACAGTTCAGTGTAAAAAAATTTCTCAGTCAGCATAAACTTCTTGAAATATTCAGCTTCACAAAACTCAGGTATAAACTATTGAAATCTCAGCTTCACAATACTAAAAACATTAGAACACTCAAAATAAGGCACGCCAGTCAGTATACACTCGTGTCCCTCTCTCTCTCAGCTCTCTGGTGTGTTTTGGCTGCTTTTGAGGCCTCTCCCCGCTATCACTGTAACAAGAAACAGATGTTAGAGATCATGTCAACCAGCTTGACGAGCCACACCACTCCCTCTCTCCCGCAAACAGACACACGACCACACCCTCATCACCACATACCCCCACCACCTGACTCATCCCATTTCTAGAGAGAAAGTCAGCCACAGACATCTGCGCCCCCAGTCTTTGGATCACCTCAAATTTGAATTTTTGAAGTGCCAGTTACCAACAGGTGATCCGCACGTTGGTATCTTTCATATGGTGGAGCCATTGGAGTGGGGCATGATCTGAGCAGAGGGTGAAGGCCTACCACAGCAGGTGGGAGAAGAGGGTGAGGACAGCCCACTTGATCGCCAAACATTCCTTTTGCTGTAATGGTGCTGTACTTAGTCTCTCTCAGCGAGAGTTTACGGCTAATGTACAGCACCGGTCGCTCCTCCCACTCCACCTCATGTGAGAGCACTGCCGCCAGCCCCCTGTCAGATGCATCCACCTGAAAAATAAAGGGGAGAGGGAAGTTTGGAGCATGTAAGAGTGGTCCCTCACAAAGTGCAAATTTCACTTTAAAAAAAAAACCTGTTGGCATGATGAGGTCCATACCAATTATTTAGAAGGGGACCTCGATTAACAGTAGAGGGCGCAATGGGTCTTTTGGGGTGGCCGGTGGATATACCAACTGACATTCACGGCACGCCGCACACCTCCTGTCCCGGAGCTGCTGTGCGAAGGCGAACGGGCGGCCATGTTTGCCCAGCTTCAGGGCGCGGAAGTGCTGTCGGCTCTGTTCGGCGGTCCGGCCAACCCACAGTAGAATGGCTCTCTTCAAGTCACCGTAAACGAGGAGGTTGGGCCACAAGGTGCGCTTCCCCGGAGAGCAGTGGCTTCATCACATGCAAATTCCCGGATGTCTGATGCAGAAGTAAGAGCAAGTTCCATGCACGAGGCTTTAAAGACATACTTATTAAAATCATGCCCTTACCCAAACCCCTTATCTAAACTTAATCAGTCGAGTGTGTAAAAATTATAGGAAGCTGTTGTGTGTGACAGAAGCAAGTAATTGTCGCGTATTAGATGGAAACGATATCAGGCGACGTCACTGGCTATAGTGAAAGTCAAAGGAATTCAAAGGAGTGCAGTCGTACGATATCATTCAAAATAGACAAATTTAGAAAAGTTGTATGAATACTGACAATTTCGCAGTGAGAGTGTGTTGGAACTTCTGCGGTTAATCCAGGATGAACTACAAAGACATTAGTCATTAATATTACAGTTCATACAAAATCTTTGTTTAAACACTGGCCCTTAACACTTACTTAGTTTACAAATTTTAAACCATGACTTGTACTACACATAAATAACTTATATTGGCATTATATTCATACTATAGAAACAGTGAGCTTGGTTTCTACAAAGATTATTTTTCTCCATTAACCAACATTTTATGGAGTTTTGAGTTCCTTGCCATAGTCGCCTTCATCTTGCTCACCGGGGATCTAAATACAATTATAATTTAATTATTTATTTTTATACACAATTTATAATCATATTTAATCAAACTACACCTTTTTTTAAATAAAGTGGCCAACTTCTGTCTTGCTAAATCTAATTTCATAGCTAACATATGTATCCTAACTTCCTGAGAGTATGACTGTTGTGTGCATTTTCCATTTTTGATTTGTAACTAGTAGCACCTAATAAACAAGCAAAAAAAAATAAAAAATAATAATTTTAGCAGTGGCACCTTATGTAAATATAGCATCTTAGCATACAAAATCCTAAAGTCTCTCAAAGGGACCTGCAATAATTTCTTTCTCATGGAGGCACCTTTCTCCTGGTTCCCTCTGCTGTATATTTCATTGTTCTCATACTTCATCATACTTCTGCAATCTCTCTTCCTCCCACACTCTCAAGATACACCAGCTGGAAATTTTAAAAAGCTCTTTGTCTCGTTTTCGCCCTTTTTCTCTCTCGCTCTTGCAACTCATTTTTTATTCATATTCAAAATGGTTTCGGAAAGGAGGGATGGAAACTTCAGAGCTGCTTGCAGGCGCTGAGTAACAAGGACATTTGCATCACACACACACACACACACACACACACACACACACACACACACACACACACACAGGCTCTAGCAGAGATGTATGTCTGTATGTTGAGGAGCAATCTAAAAAGCCGCACATAGTCTCCCAGCACTGTTTGTTTTCTCAGTTTGTCTCATGCCTCTTCAACAAATGCATTTAGGCAATGTCACATACGCAAGAGTTGCAGATAATTACAGTCGTATCTCTCTCTCTCTCTCTCTCTCTCTCTCTCTCTCTACTCTTAAATTGTTATACTGTATAGTCTTAGCTCTGGAAAGAAGGGGTATTTTGACTGCCTTGTGAGACACAGTACTCTCCTGACACACTGCGTTAGGTGGCAAGCTGTGTTGTCCCAATTACTCTAATGAGACTGACCAATCTAGACTTCTACTCATGTGCTCCTGTTGTGATGAGAATGGTATTACAGTATTCAGTGCTCATTTAGCAAGTCCGACTAAGGGCACATTTACATTAATACATTTGATATTTTTGGGGGGTTTCTACGTTTACGCCTCTCATTCACACTAGAAAATGGAGCGCTTAAAAAATGCATCTTTTAAAAAACAATGACAAAGACTCTTCTCTTCTCTCCTTTCCTCTGCTCTGCTCTGCTCTTCTGACGAAAGGAAATAAGTATGAATGTACTGTCGGTGGGAGGTGAGAAAATATATATATATATATATTTTTTTTTTTTTTTTTTTGTGGAAATGCTGAGTACATGTCAGGAGAGAGAGAGAGAGAGAGAGAGAGAGAGAGAGAGAGAGAGACTCAAAAACAGTAATATGACAAAAAGGTTAAATCAGTGTCAGTTGTTCCCCATTTTGTGTATTAGTGGGAAGATTAGAAACCTAAATCAAGTGTGTTTGTTTTTAGATGCTTATAATAATGCTTATAAATATATAATGAAACAGTGCCTCGAGCCAGAGAAAACAAACTAAATATTTTTTTTTTACTTCAGCTGTTATTTTAGTAATAGTTGCTTGCTTATATTTACACATCATTGATAGCTAGGTAAATAAATAATACTTTGCACTTTGAACTGTTACGCCTCATGAATGTTTATTAAAGGGATAATTCACCCCCAAAATAAATTTTGTCATCATTTAGTAACTGTTATTCTTTTGATATAATCTAGAAAAATACATTTTCATATTGAACATGATTGTAATCAGTAGAATAGAAACATATTAGAGATGTAACATTTTGAATTAGCTCTTTAATGTATACAAAATAAGAAACTTGATTTATTTGTTTATTTTATAAACAATAGGCCTACAAGTTGGCACTGATGGCAAAGAGTGGAAGGTGATGTTTAAGAAAATGAAAGGGCATGTATCTGTAAAAATGTATTTGGTTTAAAATAATTCTACTCTTAGAGGAGAATTTGTTGTTTACCAGAGTCCAGTCTAGTTTTCTCTCAACCTGTTGAAAGAAATCAGTCTAGACTAAGTGGCTTTGGGAGCACTAGACAGACGAGATTATGGTGTCTCAGTCAGTTTACTGTGAAGTCTACAAGAGATGTCACATTTGATTTCTGTGAGTCTTATGCTTAGTTATATAACACACAGCATTGTTTTCAGTGATAATACTGCAAATTTATCCAGATTGGGATTGTCCTTTTACTTTTTTGTGATTTTTCCTGCTTTCCTGCAAGTATGTGCTACTTTTAGTGGTAAAGCAATGACATAAATGCAGATATTATTTATATGAATTATTTATACAACAGCTAGTTCCAATCCTCAAATCTGATTGCTCGAGAGGCGTTCCAAGTGTGCTGATAGCTCACACCATCAGCACTGGGACGCTTTACTGTTTGTATTACTCCACTTGTGTTCATGGCATTCCAAACTAACATGTAAGAGCAGTGCAGATGTGTAAAAGCAGGTAGACATGTGAAGTTTCATTAATCCTTGTGACATTAAAGATTTGAGCTAACAGGTGGCAACAAAAGACTGTCTTCTCTGTGCTATGAGCGAGTTGAGTTGACATTGACAAACTGTGTGTTATCACTTACTGTGCGAATTTCTTTAAAGTCATCTGGAATTTTCTCTCACTCCATGATCGACTGGATAACTACAACACTATAATTAAGAAATAGAGTTAAATAAACAGCTAAGGCTTTACTGCTGATCACAGCTGAGAGTCTTGACAGACGGAGTAATCAAACATTTCAGGGCGCCTACCTGATACAAGTTTCAGTGTTTGGTGAAGATGTAGACTAAGACGGTGTCCTTCATGTTTTGACTTGCCCCTCCCTCTCGTCATTGCCACCCTGCCACTTAGGGTCGTCCTTCACACAGGCTCACAATGGGAGTGGGCTGGAGACGAGGAGAAGCGCAACTTTATGAGCCTTTTTTGGGCAGCGAATAATGAGGCACATCTGATGTGGAGTCTCAACATTGCTGCCATATAAACACAGAGAGAGCCTCTCCTTGGGGAGCCAGCTTTTGTTTCCTTGTGTGCATTCACTGGGGTCCTCGCAGAACGGGGAGGTTACCGGTCAAATTAGATTCGTGCCAGACCCAAACCCCCGGCACGAATTAGATGTGTCGTGGAGGATTGGAGCACGTGTCGCGGCCAGGCCAGCTTCCCCTCACACTCGCCTTTGCCTAGGTAAGCTGAGCTGCTAAAGGAGCTGCCACCTCTTGCACCATGGACCAGGAGGGGAGTGCATACAGATGTTATGCAGACTTTAAATGTCTCGTGAATCTGTAATATCTCTATTTATAATAATCGTATATTAATCATAATATTTGATCAAGGTCATGCTGATTACAATTTTAAAGATGTGTCATTTTGTGTAACTGTAAAATATTTTTTTCTTATCCCAGCTTAATATGCATTGACAACTCTAATTAAGCCATCCACAGGCTGATTCCTCTGAAAGTTTGACTCTGTAGGGCTATCACAACATTGATTCATTTGTTTGTTTATCCCGACATATCCCGAGTTTGTGGGACAATCTGTTTAAGAATTAGAATTTCTGCAGCATCACTTTCTGTGTATATGTCTTAAGTAAGCCAGAATGATATTTGATTTAAATTTTAGATTTGAGGTTTGGAAGATGATTGTTTTGGTTAAGCTATGCAGCTATGGATTTTACTAACATTGTACTGCTTGTTGATCTGTTTCAAGGCTCTTGGCTCTGAGTCTGGGGGTCTGTGTGGGTGGGTGTTTGACTGACATTAGTCAGTGTGCGCAATCCATCCTCTGGGCAAGCTCAAAAATAAAAATAATCACTGGCCCGGACATGCAGAGGTCAGAGTGTGGTAGATTGACCCAAACCCCACCCCCCCCCCCCCCCCCCCCCGCCCCCATTCACACACACAGATAAAAAGAGATTTCTGTCATCTTTTACTCACCCTCAGGTCATTTAAAACCCATTTTACTCTCTGTCTTGCCTTCTTTCGTAGAACACAAAGGGCTTGAGAATCCAAAATCACAAGATCGCTGAATCAACATTATAATAGAGGAATAGTTCACCCAAAAATGACAATTCTGTCATAATTTACTCACCGTCAATTCATAAGACTTTATTTTTTCCCTGGTAACACAAAAGGAGATGCTTAGCAGAATGTCTGAGCTGCTGTCTTCAATGAAAGTGAGTGGGGACCTGGGCTTGTCTAGCTTCGAAAATGGATAAAAAGTAGTCCATATGAATTTTGTGCTATATTTCAAGTCTTTTGATATAATAGCTTTGTGTGAGGTGCACAAAAACATTAAAGTTGTTATTCAATTAAAATCTAGCATGACAGCTGTGGTCACATTCACCTTTTATTGTATGGAAAAATAGCAGCTTGGATATTTTGGATAGTTCTTTGTTCCACAAACAAAGAACAGGTTTCAAATGACATGGGGGTGAGTAAATGATACTAAAATTAAAAAAAATTAGGTAAACAATTTCTTTACCCATCAAAAAAAAAGGCAGTGTATTGAATGAGGATGTTTATATGAAGATTTGGGTTGTAAGAAAGGCAAGCTACTGGAATTTTGGAAACTGCAGACAGGAAAGGAGAGCCACACTCCTCAGAGGAAGGATCAGTGAAGCCTTTTCCGTTTTGGCCATAGTGTGGAAAACATACTGTTCCTCCTAGTTAATTAACGACGTTGTTGACAGAAGGTGACACAGGAAACAGTGCAGTAGCAATCTTTACTGTGTGTGGGAAACAGAGATGGAGAAGCTTGTAAGTGCATGGGTTGATTTGTTGAGCTTATCTCTTGATGTCCATGTTTAGCACATAGATTCAGCTTATATAAATCTCTTTAATGAAAATTTTTGTTCAAGGAGCGAACTGCATACGACTGATAGATATGAAAACCGATAATCAGTATGGTAAAAAAATATATATAAAATAACAGCCCTTCAAACAATCATAATAAAATGTTTAAGGACAATCCATGCTTGTATGATCTAATCAGTTCAATGGCTCTAACCATTGTACTGCTCATTATCTTGATTGGAATTGCATGAAATTGTTTCAGGTCAGTTATTTTTGAGCTCCATCTATTGTTTGGTTTAGTGGTCAAATGTGCAATATAGAAACTCTAAATGAACATAGAGCAAACATAATTTATTTTTATTGCACCTAGCTCTAACTGTAAACTCAACAATAACGTCTTTTAAAGCAAAATTCAAAGCAAACTGAATGAAAAAATCTGAATGAAGATAGACAAAAGTAGACAGTTGACAACATCACAATAAATCTACAAAATGAGCATAATACTGTACAAATATATATTTTATAATGCTATCCAGATGAATGTAGGTACTTTAGTACATTGTTTGTAATAAGGAATCTGAATCTTAAGCTCTCAAAAAAAAACGTCTAGGTTACGTATGTAACCTCCGTTCCCTGATGGAGGGAACGAGACGTTGTGTCGAAGAAGCGACACTAGGGGTCTCTCTTGAGTGCGGAATATGCCTCCTGATCTATGAAAAAAAGGCCAATGATAAGTTGGCAGACAGTATTTGCATACCCCGCCTCCGGACATATGGGTATAAAAGCGGGGAAATATGTTGAGTTCATTCAGGATTTTTCTGAGGATTTGTAAATGGTCCGGCCACAACAGTGGCTCGGCTCAGCGATGTGGCTGGGAGGACACAACGTCTCGTTCCCTCCATCAGGGAACAGAGGTTACATACGTAACCTAGACATTCCCCGTCTGTCACTCACTTCGATGTTGTGTCGAAGAAGCGACACTAGTGGTCCAATTTAAATCACGCCATGCGCTGAGCCGTGTACGTGGTCTGCTGACACAGGAGCGGGTAGGTATTTCACGTGCAAAGGAGACCAGCTGTGTCAGACTGCACGTACCCTTCCCCAGTGCCCCATAAAAGTTGTCAGAATCCTTATGGTTACCCTAAACAGGGGAACAAGGCGATGCTTGCCAACCCGGGAACGGGCATAGAGCAAGAAACGGCTGGGGCCCTTACACGCATTGAGGGAAGGGGGTCTTACCCAGTTTCCTATTCTTTGAGGGGGAAAAGACCCTGCAGAGACCACAACTGCCCAGGAAGGGGGAGCTAAGATTGATAAATACATCACATGGGTTTTTAGGCGACATGTGGAAGGTGGCGTGTTGGTTGATCCAGCCTCAAGGAGGGCGGAGTAGCTACAACACGGCGACTGGAGAGCAGCTAAGGGAGTGCGGGTCCACTCGCAAGGGGACCGTACCACAGAAAATACAAACAGGGGGAGTCCAAGCAGGAGTCCTGACCTGTGGAGCACCTATTCCAGTACAGGGTAGATTAAGTACCCGCAGTGGATCGGGTCAGCGAATTCCTCCGCTGAACTGCGGACCCAAAAGGGCTAGGGAGGAGTCCTCCAGGGATCCGAATGAGTGGGATCTCCTGGGAGAGAAAGCAAACAGTTTTACCTTGGCCGAGGGAAAGGGCGCTAGGTGCCAAGTAATCCACCCGGTCAGTCCGTCAGCGTGTACCGAGTTCTACCAGCTCAGACCTGAGACAACACTGGACGATACTGACTCATCCCGGAGATTGTAGAATCTCGCAAAGGTATTAGGTGTTGCCCAACCCGCTGCTCTACATATGTTTGCCAGGGAGGTGCCTCTGGCCAGTGCCCACGAGGAAGCAACACTCCTTGTTGAGTGTGCTCGGACCCGCTAGGGGGGCATGGCCTGGGTGTGAAAGGCCAATTAAATGGCGTCCACCACCCAGCGTTCCCTTTCCGCTGTCCGCCAAAGCAGACAAAGAGCTACTCAGAACGTCTAAAGCTCTGCGTGCGTTCCAAGTAGGTACTCAAAGCATGTACCGGACACAGCAACGAAGGGGCTGGGTCTGCCTCCTCCTGGGGCAGGGCTTAATGGTTCACTACCTGGTATCTAAAGGGCGTGGTAGGAACCTTGGGCACATAGCCAGGTCGCGGTCTTAGGATCACATATGTGTCTGCCGGACTGAACTCCAGGCAAGTGTCGCTAACAGAGAACGCTTGCAGGTCCCCGACCCTCTTGATGGAGGTGAGCGCGATCAGCAGGGCCGTCTTTAGAGAGAGGGCCCTAAGTCCAACTGATTCTAGCGGCTCGAAGGGGGGTCTCTGAAGACCCGCAAGGACCACCGAGAGATCCCAGGAGGGGAACAGGCCTGGCCGGGAAGGATTTAACCTCCGGCGCCTCTTAGGAACCTGATGATCAAGTCGTGCTTACCCAAAGACCTGCCGTGTACTGCGTCATGGTGGGTCGTGATAGCAGCAACATACACCTTCAAGGTGGAAGGGGACAGCCTCCCCTCCTGCCTCTCCTGCAGAAATAAGAGCACTGACCTAACTGCGCACCTCTGTGGGTCTTCAGCTCGGGAAGAGCACCAATTCGTGAACAAGTGCCACTTCAGGGCATAAAGTTGCCTGGTAGAGGGGGCTCTGGCCTGGTTGATCATGTCTACGATGGCAGCTAGATATTCCGCGTCCCATCCAGGGAGCATGTCCCGTCCCTGAGAAAGAAGGTCTTTCCTCAGTGGAATTCGACAGGGAGGGGCTGTCGCGAGGAGTACGAGGTCCGAGAACCAGGCCCGGGTGGGTCAGTATGGTGCCGCTAGGGTGACTTTTTCCTCATCCTCCCTGAACTTGCACAGCACCTGTGCAAGAAGGCTTACTGGGGGAAATGCGTACTTGCGCAGCCCCAAGGGCCAGCTGTGTGCCAGTGCGTCTGCCCCGAGGGGAGCCTCTGAGTGGGCATACCAGAGTGGGCAGTGGGAGGTCTCTTGGGTTGCAAACAGGTCTACCTGGGCCTTGCCGAATCGTTCCCAAATCAGCTGGACTGACTGGGGGTGAAGCCTCCACTCTCCACAAGGCAAGCGTTGCCGTGACAGCGCGTCCGCTACCACATTGAGGTTGCTGGGGATGTGAGTGGCGCGCAGCAACTTGAGACGCCGCCTTGGCGATTTATATACGCTACCATGGTGGTGATGTCTGACCTGATTAGGACATGTTTGTCTTGAACTAATGGGAGAAACTTCCGCAGGGCAAAGAAAACAGTCAGCAACTCTAGGCAATTGATGTGCCAATGCAGCGGGGCCCCTTTCCAATGGCCTGCGGCTGCATGCCCGTTGCACACGGAGCCCCAACCCAATCTGGAGGCGTCGGTCGTGACCAGGACGTGTCGGGACACCTGCTGCAAGGGTATTCCTGCCCGCAGAAAGCAGAGGTCTGTCCAGAGTTTGAATGTTTGGCAGCAGGCGGGGGTGACCATCACACGGTGCATGCCATGCTCGTCTCGGGACTCAAGTCTGAAGCCAGTGCTGAAGCGGTCTCATATGCATCAACCCCAGCAGCGCGACCGCCGCGGAGGATGCCATATGCCCCAGGAGCCTCTGGAAAATTTTAAGGGGACCGCTGTGCCCGGCCTGAAGGTGGTGAGGCATTTCAGCACCGACTGCGCATGCTCGTTGGTGAGGCGTGCTGACATTGAGACTGAGTCTAACTCCATGCCGAGAAAAGAGATGCTCTGAACAGGGATGAGCTTGCTCTTTTCCCAGTTGACCTGAAACCCCAGGCTGCTGAGGTGCCTGATCACCTGGTCTCTGTGCGTGCATAGTAACTCTCAGGAGTGGGCCAGAGTGAGCCAGTCATCGAGGTAGTTGAGTATGCGAATGCCGGCTTCTCGGAGCGGGGCAAGGGCTGCCTTTGCGACTTTCGTGAAGACGCGAGGAGACAGAGACATGCCGAAGGGGAGGACTTTGTACTGATACGCCTGGCCATCAAACGCATACTGTAGGAAGGGTTGTGCCGAGGCAGAATTGAGACGTGGAAGTACGCGTCCTTCAGCTCTACCGTTGCGAACCAATCTAGATGCCAGACGCAAGTTAAGATGTGTTTTTGCGCGAGCATTTTGAACGGGTGTTTCTGCAAAGCCTGGTTGAAAACTCGCAAGTCCAAGATCGGTCGAAAGCCACCGCCTTTCTTGGGTATGATGAAGTAAGGGCTGTAGAAACCCTTCTTCATCTCGGTTGGAGGGACAGACTTTATCACGTCTTTGAGTAAGAGAGTAGCAGTTTCAACACGCAGGGATTTGGCACACTCGCCTTGTACTGCTGTAAAGCGGATGCCTGCGAAGGGGGGCTGGGGCCTGGCAAACTGAATTGCGTAACCGAGTCGGATGGTCCGGGCCAGCTAGCATGACGGGTTGGGAAGTGAAAGCCACGCATCTAAGCTCTGTGCTAGGGGCACCAAGGGGATGATTATTTTTGACGTACCCGGCGGGGCTTCGCAGCTGGGCGGAGCAGGTAGTACAGTAGTAGGTAGCAGGTAGTACGGCAGGAAGCAGGTAGTACAGCTTCACGCAGGTAGATGCTCTGGTGCTGAGAAAAGACTCGAAGCACCCCAAGGGGGGGTTAGTGACTGAGGAGGAGGTCCGGTGGAGGTGTCCTCTAGACTCATCAGAACCGGCCGGCCGGGGAACAGTCGTGGGGCCAGCATCCCGGGACTGTTGAAATCTGTTGCAGAGTGCCATGAGAACGGCATTTGCGGGCCAGGTGACCCAGAGACATAGGCTCTTATACTGAGAATGTGGGTATCGCACCCCCATCTGCATTTTTTTATGAAATAAATTCAACAAAAGATTCTCCTCCCGGCCCTCCACCAGGGGATGGAGTGGTCTGCTTGCCAGCTCCGGAGCTAACGTCTTGGTCCCTGGGTCGATCGTCTCAGGAGCGCCCGGGAGCCTTCCGGGTCCTCAAGGGGGTCCGTGAGATGTCTGTCTGTCCGTCTGCTTCCTGCGGGGTGCCTGACACGTGGGCTGAGAGCTGGGCCCGGGTTGAGGCGGAGCAGGGCGTTTCTTCGCCGAAGGAGGAACGCCCTCGGCGAGCAGACGGGGCATGACCCATGGCGGCAGGATTGCTGTGGGGCAGGATGTGTGAGATGACCTCCGTCTGTTTCTTCACAGCGGAGAACTGCTGGGCAAAATCCTGGTGTCTCCGGAGAGGCCGAACTGGGAGACAGGGGAGCGTTGAGGAAGCTCACTTTGTCGGTCTCAAGCATCTCGACCAAGTTCAACCACAGATGACGTTCCTGGACCACGAGTGTGGCCATTGCCTGCCTGTGTGACTGCGCTGTGACCTTCATGGCTCTGAGGGTGAGGTCGGTCGCTGAGAGCAGTTCCTGCAGCATATCGGGATCAGGGCTACCCTCGTGCAGATCTTTCAGTGCCTTGGCCTGGTGGACTTGCAGGAGGGACATGGCATGCAGGGCGGAAGGTATGTCCGGTTTCACTGTAGGCTTTAACGGTGAGTGAAGATGTTGTCCTACAGGCCTTGGAGGGGAGCACAGGGCGACCCCGCCAGGTGGTAGGGTTCCCGGGGCACAGGTGGATTGCAACAGCCCTGTCCACCTGGGGAATCACCGTGTACCAGTGGGCTGCTCCACCGTCAAGGGTAGCGAGAGTGGATGAGCGGGTGGCGTGGTGACGAGTGGAGAGCGGTGCCCTCCACGAAGACGTCAGCTCATCATGCGCTTCTGGGAATAACGGGACCGGGGGGGGCGCGGCTGTGAGCGGCGCAGATGCCCCAGGAATCACTCATCCAACCGCGATGGCTCTGGGGAGGATGGAGAGTTCCAGTCAAGCCCCACGCTGTCGGCGTCCCGGGCAAGTGTATTGGACATCTGCGCGTCAGCCTCTGCCTCGGCATGCTGGCCCGAAGGCAGCAGCCCAGGGGAGTCCTCCGCGCCAGACGCCGCGCTCTCCGATGCAGCGGTGAGCTCATCCCCCTCGAGCTCCAAAGGATAGGCAGGCTGGCTGTGAGGCGAACTGCTGTTGCCTCGAGCACGGACGGGAGTCAACATGCGTGCTGGGGGGGCGGGTAGTCCGAGGGGGCATACCCGGCGGAGCTGCACCCGCCTCCATCCCCAGATCACCTCCATCTCCAGCCGCATTGTCCTCAATCCTGTGGGTAGAAGAAGCAATGCATGGGGCGGCTGGAGTGCGCATGCTTTCTATTGAAAGCGAGCTGCGACCGCAACATTGCCATGGACATGCTCTCGCAATGAGAACATGAACCATCCACAAACGCTGCCTCGGTGTAATCGCTGCCCAGACACACGAGACAACGCCTGTGGCCATCTGATTATACTTCTCTTTTGGGAATCAGTATGGTTATGATTTCAAATGTATAAAATCCATTGTAGAGTTCACCTCTCCCTCATAAAATATAAAAAAAATATGAAAGGTCTTGATTTGTTCTTTAATGAAAGATGCAGGAATGGACTCAGAATCCACTGAGGGCAACTGAGGACAAGCATAAGAATTATACAAAGAGTACAAATAGAAAATCATGCACAAAATCAGTGTTATTCTTTATCATATATGTGAGGGGGATTACTATACTGTTATGTCTCTCTCTCTCTCTCTCTCTCTCTCTCTCTCTTTCTCTATTTTCTCAGACGAATAAAAGCAAGAGGATTGAGGGTAATGGACTATGTAATATTGTAAAGATTACAATGAGTCACTCGTCTCCAATCCCTCAGTTTAAGCTTCACCATTAAACCCATTGCTATTATTGTTGTTCATAGAACCAGTAGACACTATTAGCTAATGTTAGACATTTGTATGAAAGAGATGCATGGTGTCATACACAACAATGGAGAACAAAGGAACAATTCGGGACAAAGCAGGTATTTTCTTACCGTTTTAAATATGGGGTCGGAATACGGAGATGGAAATATTTTTCTATACCTTACTGTCTATCAATACTTATTTGTATTGATGATAATCAATTAATTTTTGTTCAAAATTTTCAGAGTGCAACTTGGTAATTCAATGGGAACATCTAGTCAATGTTAAGTAAATAACATCATGTAATCTCTTAGAAACTTACAAATAAAAAAAGTCATTTTAATTAGTTTATAAGCAGAGCATGCTAAAGTAAACTTAATCGATTTGTAGATTGATTTCTTTGAAAAGTATAAACACTGGTGCTATCGAAACATTGCTCTGTTTGTTATAGCATCCCAACCAGGGATGCATTTCCTAAAAGTATTGTTAGCCAGCTATGGTCTTAAGTTCTATCGTTACCAACACGGTTCAATGATTTGGTGTTTTCCTGAACTACAGCTCTCCGCGTGTGGCTAGAAGCATAGTTCCTCATTAGTTCGATATGTGGACATCATTTGACTTTGCTGATGCAAAGTATGTATGTATATATATATATATATATATATATATATATATATATATATATATTATATATATATAATTCTGTCAAGACTCTGATCACATTTAAATGCATTTAAGAAAACATCTTTTTTTGCAGAAAGCGGCATTCAAATGTCACGTAAACCCAAATGCTGCCGTTTAAGGGATTTAGGGCTATTGAGATAAAGTGCTTTAACACACAGGGTTTCTGTTGGAGAACAGGATCTAAAAAGGATAAAACAGCCTCCAACAGGCACTTCAAAGGGAGGTCAATCATAGTAGGTATGCTGTAAGATAGCTTCAAACTGAATTTTCAATAAAAATGGCTAAAAATTCAGTTCCAAATGGCTGTTATTTTGGAGCCCCACATTTTTTAGCCCTCCACTACTCTTACATTGGATGGTAAAGCCTTTCAAGAGAATATGGCATAGGGAAGATCACTTCTGAATCCACATGTGCGGATGTGCTCAAGTGCATCGGGGGAATCTGAGGGAAACCCCTCTATTGCAGCGCAATGTATTTGTCATATTACACGGTGCACACAAATTTTGTGTCTTCAGCAGATTTCTCACATTAAACGTCTTTCTGGTGTACATGTATGTAAGCTAGAATGTTTTAATTTTCCCTGGAAGTTATTACTCCATCCCCTGTGTAACGTCATTAATGACATCTCTATATTGTTTTACCAACATGGCTCAAACTATGGATGCATGACATATTTATTATTGTTTAGGGAAACAGTTGTGACTAGCTAGTTAATTTCTCCAATGATGCATCGTACTATGGTGGTTAAGCAGTGAGTTTCTTTTTTGCATGGGAAACACACCCCAGCTGGACATAGCACTCAATTGCAGAGTGAGTTTGTGGCTGGATGGTCTTTTCTCTCATTATTATCAGATCATTATTTTTGCAATTCCATTTTT
Source organism: Moxostoma hubbsi (assembly GCA_032164185.1). Lineage (NCBI taxonomy): Eukaryota > Metazoa > Chordata > Actinopteri > Cypriniformes > Catostomidae > Moxostoma > Moxostoma hubbsi. Next base: position 10,298,430 of record JAVLUX010000215.1, read on the forward strand.
TGACAATAATGTTGCATAAATTACACACTTCACCTTTAAGGGTTTGAACTGTTAACAGCAGCCCAGCCAAGCTACTGAATCTATGTATAAAGCAAATAATAAAACAGCAAAGGAATTTGGTACATGTGAAATGGACAACACACCAGATACACAGAGTTTGAGTGTTGTTTTATTGAAGTTGACAGTTACCTACCTACCTTAGGACCCCTTCTATTCTCTCTGTGCCTGTATACAGTCTTAGGGAAAGATTTTATGTTTATGCAAGTGTCTTTCTTGAGTCAGAGACACAAAGATTTCACAGAAGTTGTCCTTTCAAATCAGATAACCCACTTCGCTCAACTGCTTTACCCAAGAAAATGTTCTTAAGTGGCGTGCAAACCCCAGCAGCAGGATTAAATGGAGGAGAGGAAATCTCTTTGGATTCTCAATGAAAAAATGTTATCCGGCTTCCAGATCATTTGAGCAGGCACACCAGTAATTAATTGCAATTGAGCATAGTGCCAGTTAAGACACATGCTAAGAGATCAGACATCTTTTTAAATAAAAAGGCTGGCATGAAAACGATGTGAGGCAAGGCAGACTTTATGTGCCAGAAAATGGCCTATAGTCACAAATAACTGTTTCATTTAAGAGATATAATTTTATGTGCAGTTTATGATTTGTCGGTGAGACCGACAAAGTGCGCTTCCTCAAGATATTACAATATAATGACAGCAGTAAAGCATCATGTGATAAGCCCAAATTTGCTCTACATATGATTTTAAGGTTCCAGGGGGCACTTGGAAAGATTTCCATTTTGCTTTGTTAAACCTATAAAATGGGAATCACAACTTTAAAAAATAAAAAAATTAGGGCTCTCAAAAGCAATTAATATCATGATTTTTGTTGTTGTAATTAACATATTAATACATTAAGTAGCTTTTTAAAGAAAGAAAACACACTAATATGTGTTCACCTTTGCAGCTGTGTTCAGCTACAGTTACACCTTCCAAAATGGTAAGACATCTAGGGGTAACCATCGATAACCGATAAGACCACATCTCAAAGACAGCACAGTCATGTAGATTTACACTCTACAATATCAGGAAAATAAGGCTGTCTGATCTTTAATGAACCAAAGAGAGCACATTACACCACTCCTTGTCTCTCTTCTCTGGCTGCCGGTTGAGACACATATCAAATTCTGAGTCTGATGCTGGCATACAGAACAGTCACGGGGTTTTCTCCAGCATACCTAAAATCATTTCTGCATAGCTACGCTCCCACTAGAAGCCTGCAGTCAGCTAATGAGAGGCGCCTTGTTGTACCAACACAAAGAGGCACCAGAACACTTTTCCGGACTTTCGGTTTCACTGTACCACGTCGGTGGAATGACCTTCCCAACTCAATCCATGAAGCAGACTCACTCTCTGTCTTCAAAATACTGCTAAAAAATATACAGAATTATCTAGATTCTTGTTGCACTCTAATTTGTCTTGTATACTACTATTCTGATGCTAGTGAAACTTTGTAATGCAGCACTTTTCGTACCACTGTCTCCTTTTTGCATTATTCCTCTTTTGTAAGTCACGTTGGATGAAAGCGTCTGCCAAATGTATAAATGCAAATGTAAATGTGTAAGTTTAGTCAGTTTGTGTTGTACAAGGACACTTGCAGCAGAACATAGTATGTGCATTATTATAAGTACTCCACACAGAGGTAATTATCCACCAGAGTGCTCTTCATTCATCACACACATTTCGAACAATACAATACTTATATTTTCATCCCATCAAATGTCTCATTGCCAATAAAACCATATAAAACTACTTGCAGTTTTATAATAACAGGCTATATTTCTCAAACTGCTTCAGTTTAAGAGGAAGCTACTTGGTGACTGGTATTGTTTTTAAAATTCAATGGATTGTAATTATAGCTCAAGTGTGTCAATTCTGCACTACTCTAGTTTCACCAAACAGAATTGCATAAATAAAATGTTTTCAAACAGATTTCAGAAAACTCCCCTCGTCTTTCAGTGGCTGTCCAAACAGATAGTCCCACCCCAAACTCACACCATTGGTCAAATCAATATTGCTGTCTCTGGCTTGATGGATCACTTTAAACAAATAGAGGTATGTTTCTATTGCACTACATTGTGATTTACATTTTTAGGTGAAATCGACCTACAAATGGCTTACTTACACTGAAATTGTCTCTTCATATTTAGCTGGGATACAAGAAAGAATTTTAACACTGACAAATTACACAAATCAGCTTTACAATTGAATCATTTAAAAAAAAATCTCAGTTAAAAAAATATAATATTAATGATAATGCTAAATTATATCAGGCAGAATATTTGTTAAAAGTACACATTTCAGGTTTGGTGTGTGATGGGATACTTGATGAAGCCTTACTGATGGGATTGTACATTAGACAGAAAAAGTTGGGAAACGATGTATCTAAAGTGCCTATTCATAGCAAAAGTGAGTGAAAGACAATGTTATATATATATATATATATATATATATATAATAGTTTGAACTATTACATGGCAAGAAGCCTGCAGTCTTGTAGATTCTAATGTAAACATCATTACTGTTGTGCCTGTGGAATTCTTTAATCTGCTGTGAAAGCCTTGGCCGCTGAATGGAGAAACAAAGAAAACATCAGGAAGCAGAGCAAGAGAGAGAGAGACAGAGAAAAGGGGCCCTGTAGTTGTGGGGTCATGGCACGTTTTATGGAGCAATGGTGATTCTGTCATTTTTGACACACTACATGGGGTGTTGCCCTAAAATTCACAGGAATTTGTGAACGCCTTTCTCCTCTTTATCTGGCTAAAGATTTTTCCTGTACACAGAATAATTTAAACCTCTACTGTTAAATGTCCTAAGAAAAACTCTTCCCATGTCTCAGTTATTTTACTGGCATACAAATTTTAGTCCAGCATTTGCTTGTCAAAGCATTTTTTTAACTTTGTTTTGTAGCTCTTTACAAATGTATTCTTTATCCATCCAACAAGCCTGCCAATCCTTACAATACATGAAAGCAGTGAAATTAAATGATCTTTTACCAATATAAGCAAATAAATTGTGGAGGGGGCAATTACACTTAAATAAATAAACAAAAGTAAGGGCATGAAAGAGGCTATTAAATTGACCCCATGACATATGGGAGAGCAACATGTCTATTGACAGCATGTGGACAGCCATAGGAATGCTTTACGCAAGGAATAATTGATGATAAACCATTGAATTATTGAAAAATAATGCACACCTGAGGTGTTAATGTGGTCACGACATGCAGCGGAGTTACACCTCGGGTGTGCATTATTTAAGGCTGTTGAAATGCCATCTGTTAGCACTCCAGTTGTCAATTACACATTCGGCAGAGCAAAAGGCATATACTGTTAACATGGATGTTTTATACTGTTAATCAGCCCAAAGTTGCTGTGATAGTTTCCAGTACCCCTGCAAGGGTGTGTTATAAAGACATATATGTCATGATATGCAGGACGCGGGACAAAGCACACTGATATATTGCTGCACTGATTAAAAATGTTCACTTAAAAACTGATGTCACAATAGCCCATATTTACAGAGTCACTCTGAAATTAATCATCACCATGACATAGAAAAGCCCACGTTATCATTAGAGCCACAACTTACCTCAGCGTGCTGCCTTAAATTGGAGCTGCAATTTTAATCTTGAAATATCCGCTCAACTTGGTGTAAAATGGTGTTGCATGACGAAACTATTCTTTTTTCACTTTGTTTGAAAGCATGATGCAGCAGCAGTGATGGACTCAGCTTGAGTGATAGTCTGTGCATGCAGCTTTGTGAAAAGTCTTCTGCTGTCTTAAAAGTCCCATTCAATAATCCCTCAATAAATTACACATTCATTAAAATTTAACCCAGTTATGTAACGACAGGAATGCCTCTCATTGTAACAAACTCAAAATATATATTTTTTTTCATTAGAAAATTACTTGAGTGAGAGTAAAAAGTACCCACTTTTAAACCTACCCTAAAGTTTCTTTTTTTTTTTTTTTAAAGTTACTCAAGTAAATGTAACGGAGTTGTGTAGCACATTACTTCCCACCTCTGTTAACAAGTTTTCCATTAAGGATTAATGGAAAGGAGGAGTCGAGAACAGGCTTGAGATTAGAAATAATAGTTTAATATAAAGCTGAAACAAAAAGACAAACACACAAAGTTGTCGGACAGCTGTCCGTAAATCTCTCTCTCTCTCTCACTGCAGCTTCCAGTCGGCCTTTATCCCTCTCTGAGTTTTGATAAGCCTGATTAGGGGATGGGTATGCGGAATCACGACCCGGCCCCGCCCTCCCCCCTGTCAGACAACTGTTTTCAACCCTACTGAGATGCTGATGTGATTTCACATAATGGCTCTGTTTTTCGCTCGCGAGTAAGTGTGTGCGTAATGCATATGATGCATGTGTGTCCACATGTGTCTGAGAGCTAAAGAGAGGGGGAGGGGGAGCACGGTGGTGTTTCCCCCAGTTATTTTAGATAATAAAGAAATTGTTGTATTGATCAAGTGTATCTAACTTTGATACATCTCAAGCCTTTGTTGCTAGTTCAAAAACGTCCCTTTAGAACTAACAACGGAGGATGCGCTGCTTTACGGCATTAGAGTAAAAAGGTAGTGCGTGTGTGTGTGTGTGCGGGTATGCACAGTTGAAGTCAGAAGTTTACATACACCTTAGCCAAATACATTTAAACTCAGTATTTCACAATTTCTGACATTTAATTGTAGAAAATATTCCCTGTCTTAGGTCAGTCAGGATCCCTACTATATTTTAAGAATGTGAAATGTCAAGGGGGGCATGGGTAGCTCACTGCCACCTCTGGAGTCGCGAGTTTGAATCCAGGGTGTGCTGAGTGACTCCAGTCAGGTCTCCTAAGCAACCAAATTTGCCCGGTTGCTAGGGAGGGTAGAGTCACATGGGGTAACCTACTCGTGGTTGCGATTAGTGGTTCTCGATCTCAATGGGGCGTGTGGTAAGTTGTGCGTGGATCGCGGAGGGTGGTATGAGCCTCCACATGCTGGGAGTCTCTGCAGTGTCATGCACTAAAGCCACGTGATAAGATGCAAAAATGATTGGGTCAGATGTTTACATACACTTTGTTAGTGTTTAGTAGCATTACCTTTAAATAGTTTAACTTGGGTCATACATTTTGGGTAGCCATCCACAAGCTTATCACAATAAGTTGCTGGAGTTTTGGGCCATTCATCCTGACAGAACTGGTGTAACTCAGTCAAGTTTGTAGGCCTCCTTGTTTGCACACGCTTTTTCAGTTCTGCCCACAAATTGTATTGAGGTCAGGGCTTTGTGATGGCCACTCCAATAACTTGACTTTGTTGTCCTTAAGTCATTTTGCCACAACTTGGAGGTATGCTTGTTATCATTGCCAATTTGGAAGACCCATTTGTGACCAAGCTTTACCTTCCTGGCTGATGTCTTGATTTTGCTTCAATATATCCAAATAATTTTCCTTCCTCGTGATGCCATCTATTTTGTGAAGTGCACCAGTCCCCTCCTGCAGCAAAGCACCCCCACAACATGATGCTGCCACCCCCATGCTTCACGGTTGGATGGTGTTCTTCTGCTTGCAAGCCTCACCCTTTTTTCTCCAAACATAACGATGGTACCTTATTGTATGTAAACTTCTGACCCACTGGAATTGTGATACAGTCAATAAAAAGTGAAACAATCTGTCTGTAAACAGTTGTTGGAAAAATGTCTCATGTCATGCACAAAGTAAATGTCCTAAATGACTGGCCTAAACTATAGTTTCTGTGGAGTGGTTAAAAAAATTTGTTTTAATGACTTCAAACTAAGTGTATGTAAACTTCTGACTTCAACTATATGTGTGTGCGTGTGTAAGTGCAGGTGATATGAGTAGTATGAGAGCACATTTCAGCCAAAATTTAAATAACTGTAGGATATTATAAACATTGTTTTACGTTCTTAACAGATTTACTTTAACCAATCTCTTGGTTTATATGTGTAAAGGGATTAAGCGAAAGGAGGAGGCGAGAACCGGCTTGACAATATAAATAATAGTTTTAATATAAAACTGAACCAAAAGACACAAACAGACACATATGATGGACAGCTGCCTTTAAACACTTTCTCTCTGTTGCACCACGACCGCAGTCGGCCTTTGTCCCTCTCGGAGACTTGATTAGCCTGATAAGGGGCCGGGTGTGTAAAATCACGACACGTCCCGCCCTCCGCCCTGTCACAATATAGTTATTTTGCTGTGGTAGCATGTACGTGTGTGTGTGTGTGTGTGTGTGTATGTGTGTGTGTGTGTGTGTGTGTGTGTGTGTGTGTGTGTGTGTGTGTGTGCGTGCGTGCGTGCATGCGTGTGTGTGTGTGAGATGGCAGCGAAAGAGAGAGATAGAAAGAGGGAGACCAAGGACACTTTTCAATTAAAATTTAAATAAATGTAATATATTATAGACATTGTTTGTAATTCTTATCTGATGTACATAACTAATGTCTTTATTTTATTTGGTTATTTTTTTGTGGTAGCCTGTAAGGCTCTTTGAAATAACTGAAATAATTTGGTGAAGTGATATGGAACCATTATGCAGTCAAGACCTGGAACTACTTCATAGCTGTGCGTTTACTTGAAAAATAATTGCACACCTTTGAACATTTGTCAACAAATGAGAATCAAGCATTCAACAGACCCGTGGTAATGACCATAACTGCAGCCAAACCACGATCACATGGGGAGAGTATCACTTACATAATTTATGATGGGAAACATTTGATTTCCTGAAACTGACAGATCATTGTTTCTATATTCACAAATTATTATTTTCTTTATTAATTTTATTTACATATTTTTCTTTTTTTATTGTGCATTCATATAAAGAATGGACCACTCTTGCATTAAATAAGCAAGCTTATTTTCTTCAGACATATTCTGATAATTTTGCATGTGAAATCAAAACTCCTCATTGTGTGAACTGACTGAGAGGAGTTGATTGTGAAAAGACATGTTTGTCTTTCCCAGCAAACAATTTTAGGTTCTGGGAACGTTCTGGGAATGTTAGTTTTTGGTTCCCAGAACGTTCCCAGAACGTTCCCTATTGGTGATCCAGGAAAGTTTTCTTAACGTAAATAGAACGTTCCCTTAAGGTTAGGGGAACGTTCTGGAAACTTTATGGGAATGTAAAAAAAGACTTTGCCAATCAATGAGCGCTCTCTACTGCCTGATAATGGTCATGTAATTAAGCATTTGATCACTGCTGTTAAAGCAAATATTTGCAACCTTTTAATTTGTTTAAGAAAAATAGAACCTAAAATAACCTACAGGGAACATTCCCAGAACATTCCTGTTTGGTTCCCAAAAAAATAACCAAATGGGAAGCATACGGGAACGTTCTGGGAACGTTCTGTGTTTGCTGGGTTTGTTCACTTGACCTCTATTGATTCTATTGCTCAATCACTCAAATGGGGAAACGGGAGTTCTGAGACTAAACTTGTTGTCACCACTTTCTGTCATCCAGAAAGTGAAGGAACACTGCTCAATGGTCTCAAATGTTTTATGTTTAAATGTTAAGTTTAAAGTAGTAGTGAAATTTCATTCGCAACACAATTTACTTCTGTAATGTGACATAATTCAGAGTGAAATGTGATATTCAGGGAGAATTATCCATTGCAAATTGATTGGATCATGAAAGTGGGTGTTCCATGCCAGAATGGAGCCAGATTTTAATGGGAACATTTTTGCAAAAACAATGCCTAAATAGCTATTTGGCTATTACTTAACTTTATCCAATAGCCCTCATATCCTAAGTGACATCAGTAGAACAGGAAAGTTGTTTCAGAGGAAGAGCAAGTTACTAAATTTTTTGGAATAATGTGTACCAATTATTCATTCTTAATAAGACCGGGAACATGCATTATTTCATTAAAGTAAATAGGGTCAGTTTTGAGTTCATGTTGACTTTTGAAAGGAGATGTTTTTATATGAATTTGCATTATTTGTGCTTCAGTTATAACCATTTTAATTGTAGTGGTGAAAGATAGTCTACAAAAAATAAAGAAGGACTCCTATACAACATGTGCTGAATAGCCTTCTTTCTTGCTCTTGAGGGATGTGGCAAAATTCTTAAAGTAAAACTCATGTCAACAAATATCTGCAAAACACTGCAGTGTTGCTCTTGTTTAGTGACCAGAGATACAGATGATGGTTTACAGTCTGTATGCGACAGTAACAGCATGGGTGGTCCCACAGGACCAGTGGTATTTTTTATTTACAGTGGGGCATATGCAGGCAGGCTCTGTAATGGCACAGTGCAGCACTATGTGTTGATGCTCAGTGGCTTGCCCCCTCTAGCAGTAATGGAGTGTGTATTTATGGAATGGCCTGTGGACCATAACCTGAGGTTATGGCCCTTAGCTGATGCAGTCAAGATTAATGCTGACATAGTTTGATCATAATTCTCTCTTTTGCTGAATATTTGTAGGTTTATTGAGCACAAATGTGGAAAAAATAGCCATGTCTACTTAAAGTTTATCTTCAACTATGACACATTTTTTTCTCTGTCCATGATGTCCAACATTTGTCTTGCTAATTTATTTAAACGGTTTGCAGATAGCAGTATTAACAGTTGTTTAATCTAATAGTATTTTGTTAACCATTGCTGGTTGTGTTCACATTGTATCTGTCATGCATGAACATGGAGAGGGATGCAGTTTGAACCCAAATGCAGTGTGTAATGAAGAATCACAGACAAACAAATAAATACACACACACACACACACACACACCGAAATATAACTAGGAAGACGATACGTACAAGGATAAATACAACAATGAGACAAATGTACATGCTAAGATAGATAAGGCTAGATGATGAATGATGAAACATTGGATAGACACCAGGATGGTGCGGAGCCGCTGATGGTGAAGACCCAGGGGGTGGAGTCACAGTTGGTTCAGGGAGTTGAGTCTCAGGAGGCAGAGCATGCTGAGCCACTGGAGGATCAGGGACTTGAGACTGAGGAGGAGGAGCCATATGCAGAGGATGTTTAGGGAATTGATTCTCTGGAGGCGGAGCCGCAGGGGGTGAAGCAGTAGACAGCTCAGGAGAAAGCTCTGCAGGAGGTGGAGTGGGTGGAGCCACAGCAGGCTCAGGGAATTGGGTCTCTGGAGGCAGAGCCGCAGGTGTTGGAGCAGTAGGCGGCTCAGGAGACATTGGAGGAGGAGTATCAGAAGAGGCAAACAGAGTCTCGGGAGGAGGAGCAGGCGGATCCACTGGAGGAAGAGTTTCCAATGAGGCGGATGGAGCTGCTGGAAGAGGAATCAAAGGAGGAGCAGATGGAACCATTGGATGAGGAGTCTCTGGAGGAGCGGGCGGAGTCATAGAGTCACCTTGGTCAGTAGTGCTGCAGTGACAGGGGAATGGCCCCTGTGGCCGTGAACACTTGCAGTGACAGGGGAATGAACTTCGTGGGCATGAACACTGGCAGTGACAGGGGAACGGCCTCCTTGGCTGTGAGCACAGGCAGTGACTGGCGAGTAGGAGCTCTTCTCGTCCTCTTTCGGATGGCCAGAAGTACTGCTGTGAAAGGCTTGAGGGGCGGAACCATGGGAAGCAAGTGGGGGATCTCTGTGATCACCGAGACTAGGGAGAAAGTGGTCTCCATTGAAGGGAGTTCAGAGACCACTGGAACCAGAGTAGCCCCCCAAAAATTCCTCTAGGGTAGGTGTGAAAGCTGGCTCAAGATGGACGAGGCTTGCAACGCTGGCTCTGGGATGGATGGGGCTTGCAACTCTGGCTCTGGGATGGACTAGGCTTGCAACGCTGGCTCTGGGATGGGCACTGCTTCAGAAACTAGCTCATTGACAGTGGCAGGCGTGGATGTTGGCTCACTGACCATGGTGGGCCTTGGCTCGTTGACCATGACAGGCGTGGGCATTGGCTTGTTGGCCATGGCAGGTGTAGGCATTGCCTGTGGCAGACGTGCGCATTGGCTCGATGACCATGGCAGGCATGGGCATTGGCTTCTTGATGGTGGCAGGCGTGGGCATTGGCTCGTTGACTGTAGTAGGCATGTGCATGGGCTCGTTAACCATGGTAGGCGTAATTGGATGCTGAACTCATGAGTGTAGTCCTCACCCATCACTCCCAGAGTGAAGGCTGACCCACTCAGACAAAGGGTGAAATCAATGTACTGCTGGAGATCCCAAACAATTCTTCCAGATGACATTAGATAATTAAAAAATTAATTCTTCCAACCCAGCCTGAAAACAGTCCTTAAGTGCCACATCGTTAAAATTCACCGTATAGCCCAGAGCACAAAAGTCCATAACATATTCTTCAATCGTACATTCTCCCTGGTCGAGGCAAAGTAGTTCCTCTGCTGGGTTCATGCTTGGGTCTAATCTTCTGTCAAGCATGAGCATGTTCACTAGCTGACAAAGCACCCCATCCCCCCCAGCAAAACCAGCTGACAAAGGCCAAAACTAAAACCAGCAAAACAGACCAGGGTTGACCAGGTTGGGAGTCCAGCTAACCACCTTGGTTTAAGCTAGAGATCGACCAATAGTGGATTTTGCAGATACAGATGACTAAGTTGGTGGAAAAGGTAGTTTTATCAGAAAAACTCGCAGGCATGGTAAAGTGAAATGATATTGAACCACAGAATATATTTTCTCTTTTGGTGTATGCCCCGTCTGGTGGTCCGATGAGACTGCTACTCGAACCGTCAGATCGTACTGGAGACCACTGTGTGACCCTTGAGCAAGGCCCTTGATTCTATCTGCTTCAGGGGCGCCGTATCATGGCTGAACCTGCACTCTGACCACAGCTTAGCTGGGATATGTGAAAAATAAATCATTTCACTGTGTATATGCAGAAATGTATGTATAATATGTGACAATTGATCAATTTATTTATTTATTTATAGATAGGAGGCAGAGAGCGAGAGCCTACCCCCATGCAGGATGGGACTTGACTTGTGGTGGTAGGGAGGTGGAGGTTGCCATGTTGACACACTGAAATGAAAAAAGGTAGATTGAGAGTAGGTTTTTGAAGCAATGGCTGAGGTATGATTGGCTAGGAGCTAATTAGATAATGACATGATGATGTACAGCTGTGAGTCTTAGGCTAGAACTACGCTTATGCTTACATATAAAGATAAATCTTCCAATAGTTCAAATCGATATATAGAATAAAAAAAAAAATTAAAAAACTTTCTTAGTCTTTCCTTACTGTGATGGATATAGACATATAAGCTAAAAGATCCAACATGAATAAAATCCTAGATGCAGTTTATTTTTTAACCAAAATCTCAATAATAACCTGAAATAAATGAAGATTTGGTGTCAGCATGACTTTTTACTGTAAACCAGCCCCAAAAAAATTATTTCAAAATGACAGAGACTTGGCTCTGACGAAGCGCAGCTTACTTTACTGTTACTTACTTTACTATAGGCTTTTTACCATCCACCAACAGTCAGTATATGTCTCCAAGTAGTCTACAAGTTATACCACAAGAAAACACATTTGCACACATATATAGAGATTTACAAGCACTTTTTAAGACCTGGATCAAAATAAAAAATAAAATAAAATAACCGTGCCCAAGGCAAATAAAACTGCATGAAGTGTAAAGAGCATACAATCCTTGACACCCTGGCATACAACAATAATTATTTTTCCCTCTTTCCCTCTCATTTTCTCTCATCCCTACCCTCTCTATAGGAACTTTGTGTGCTGGCGGTTTAGAATGTTGTCACGATAACATCAGCCTGACTCTGCTCTGACTGCGGCAGGTGGAAGACTGGAGGGGTCAGGTAACAGTGACATTGGGTTGTTGTTTACCCAAATACACACATACTTTCACATGCACTCTCACACAAACTCTGTATTGAGATGTTAGTTAAGGAAAATTATGTTACCCTTGCAAGGAGGCTGATTGACTCCTAGTTCAAACACTCTGCATAATGTATTTGCCCACTGTGGACACTGGGGTCTTTGAGAGAGGGGGAATGGACTGTTTCCCTTCATTTAGCTTCAAACTTGTTCTTTTACCGCTTATTAATTGCAGTATTGAATCAGTATTTTGGTCTTGTTTTCCAGTAAAAAATCTACACATCCTTAAAATAAGACACATTTAATACAACTTGTTTTCAGAGAATATATCTTAAATTAAGTGTGCTTTTCTTACCCCACTGAAAAATATTTTTTCTTGTTTTATGCATAAACATCACAACATTTTGTTAGATTTATGCTAGCAAGAAGGAAAATATTTGCTTAATAGAATATTTAAAAAAAAAATTATATTAGAAAAGACTCTGGATTAATGGGATTAATAGAACATAGAAATAATAGAAATACATATATTATTTCGTAAACCCCATCCTACGGTTCATTGCTCTGATATTAGCTTGAACCATTGGATCCTGCTGGAAGCAATGATGGCAGGGGAGCAGAGCTTGCCTCCACCCAGGACAAGACTTAATCTGGTGGTAATGGGGTGGAGGGGGGTGAAAACAATGAAAGTAAGTAACAATGAGAAACGCCTTAGTGACCTTATAAAGCAGAGGCTGTTTTTTGATTGGATGAGATGCCTGATAGAATTAATCCTGATATCTTCCTGCTAGAACTACGCTTACATTTCTCTACATTTCAATTCTAACGACCTAAATGCAATGCAAGTTCAAGAGAACATGATGGATTTTTTTTAATTAGATGCACATGCTAATGCTAACATCATTATTACTGTTGCTCATACTCATAGTGTTTTTTCAAAACTCCTATACTTAATCTTCAGCATGTTACTTGTTCCACACGTTTTGTGCTAAAGACATGAACGATACCTCAAATCATGCTGCGTATTAAGGTGTGCTGTTTCTTTTTGAAGCAATCGTAGTTATATCTAGGGACCAGAATGTTGTAGAGACTTGGGGATGGACTCTTTTGACTTGGGCCAGTAAGCAACCACCCTATCAACCATATTGCAACAGACACAGAAACATTCAGAACACCTTAGCAACTACATACTGTAACAATGGCCACACAGTTTTGCAAGCACAACTCACATTTTACAGATAATGCCCAAATCTATTTAAGAGTAGAATAATAGCAGTGTCATCCAGATATGTAGACAAACGCTATTCTCAAACCTAACATCTATTGGATAGTTTGATGATTTGTGTGTTCATAAGTAAGCTGTGGCAGTGTGATATTGAATTTTAGCTTTACACTAGAGATCAATGAATATTGATGTTTTACATCCAACATTATTAATTATTCTATGTTCTTATGTAAGTGTCCAATAACCCATATACAGAACCAATATTTTATAAAAAAAAATGTTGACACATTAATAACTAAATAGTAGTGCTGTCAGTCGTTTAAATATTTTAATCTCGATTAATCACATAATTTTTCATAGTTAATCTTGGTTAATCACAGATCTTGAAAGTGACAAAATTTTAGTCTATTTACATATTTTCCTGTCAAAATGCACTTATTTCCTTCTTGGGAAAGAAAACAACACCATATGTAACAATAATGCTTTATGAAAACAAGGCTTCCACAGTATAAAGATAGAAATGCACTAAAAATTCACCGTGGGAGGCGTTTATAAGTACATTTAAATATGAGGATGCTACATGTAAAACCTTAAAATGTGTTATCAGTGACATTATGCCTCATTCTATGAGTAGAATTCATATGAGGTCAGTAAAATAAGTTTTTAACCACTCTATGATCAAGTTAAGTAATATAAATGCAGTAGAAAATGTTTAGTTTTTCTTGTTTGTTTTTCAAATTCATAGAATAAAAACAAAAGAATGATGATAATGATGACCATCATTCTTTTGTTTTTGTCTTACTTTTGGCAGATGTGTGAATGGCTTTTGCTGCAGAAGGCAGATGAGTGAATAGGCACTTGAGAGTATTTGCGTTAATTTGATATCTTTTGTAGACTTATTAAACAAACAAAAAAAATGTTGCATGACATGGTCTTGGAAAATGTCTCTATGCAAACGATTGTACAGTTGTAGGTACATTTGCAACAGCTCACTAATAACTGCATGCCAGTGTGTTCGTGTTGACTGAACTTGACTGACTGAACAATGTAAACAAAATTAGCTGTCGGCATAAAGTTAGGTGAAGCTCCAGATCACACCTATCGATGACGTAGACCAATGGCAGTAAGGTGTCACCCAGGCAAGCTGTTACGAACCACAGTAATGAACACCAGTTCCCCGTCTGTCGCTCACTTTGACGTTGTGTCGAAGAAGCGACACTAGGGGTCTCTCTTGAGAGCCTTATGCGTCTCTGAACTTTGAGAAAAGGCCAATGAGAAATTGGCAGACAGAATTTGCATGTCCCGCCCCCGGACATAAGGGTATAAAGGGAGGGAAATGCATTTGTTCATTCAGAAATTTTCTTCAGAGCCGACCGGTTGTGTGAGCAGCGAGCTGCGAGTCACAGTCTGTTTCCTCCCATCTCTGGCGTATGCTGTTGGATCTACCCCACATATCAATGGCTTTCTCCTTCTCTGCACCTTCTCTGCACGGCAGTGCAGCTTTGCCCCTGGGCGCTTTGACAGCGCAATAAAAGAGCAATTTCCTCTGTCTCTGGGTCACCTGGCCCACAAATGCTGTTCTCATGGCACGCAGGTACCACACCTCAACAGTTCGCATACTCAACTACCTCAACGACTGGCTCATCCTGGCCCACTCCCGAGAGTTACTATGTGCTCACAGGGATTAGGTACTCAGGCACCTCTTAGGGCTTCAGGTCAACTGGGAAAAGAGCAAGCTCGCCCCGGTTCAGAGTATCTCTTTTCTCGGCATGGAGTTAGACTCAGTCTCAATGTCAGCATGCCTCACCAACGAGCACATGCAGTCAGTGCTGAAATTCCTCACCTCGTTCAGGCCAGGCACGTGGATCCCCCTAAAACATTTCCAAAAGCTCCTGGGGCATATGGCATCCTCTGTGGCAGTCACGCCACTGGGGTTGATGCATATGATACCGCTCCAGCACTGGCTCCAGACTTGAGTCCCGAGATGAGCATGGTGCCGCGGCACGCACCGTGTGTTTATCACCCCCGCCCCGAGTCCCTTTGCAGCAGGTGTCCCAATGCGTCTTGATCACCACAGACACTTCCAAACAGGGTTGGGGCGTCGTGTGCAATGGGCACGCAGCCGCGGGCTGTTGGAAAGAGCCCCTGATGCGCTGGCACATCAATTGCCTAGAGTTGTTGGCTGTACTTCTTGCCCTGCGGAGGTTTCTCTCGCTAGTTTGGGGCAAGCACGTCTTGATCCGATCAGACAGCACCACCACGGTAGCATACATAAATCACCATGGCGGCATACTGTCCCGTCACATGTCACATGTCATGCCCATCGTCTCCTCCTTTTGAGCCAGCAGCGACTCAATCGTTGTGTGCCACTCACATCCCGGGCAACCTCAACGTGGTAGCGGACGTGCTATCGTGACAGCATTCGCCCAGCGGAGAGTGGAGGCTACACCCCCAGTCGGTCCAGCTGATTTGGGAATGGCAAGGCACAGTTTGAGCTATTCGCCTCCCGAGAGACCTCCCACTGCCCGCTCTGGTACACCTGAACGGAGGCTCCCTTCGAGACAGACGCGTTGGCACCACAGGACTCCAAGTACGCATTTCCCCCAGTGAGCCTTCTTGCACAGGTGCTATGCAAGGTCAGGGAGGACGAGGAACAAGTCACTCTGGTGGCCCCTTATGAGGAAGGACCTTCTCAGGGACGGGGCACTCTCTGGCATCTCCGCCCAGACCTCTGGAACCTCCACGTCTGGCCCCTGGACGGGATGCGGAAGATCAAGCTGGCCTACCACCTGCTGTCATAGACATGATCAACCAAGCCAGAGCTCCCTCTAACAGGCAACTTACGCCCTGAAGTGGCGCTTGTTCACGAATTGGTGTTCTTCCCGGGCTGAAGACCCACAGACGTGTGCAGTCAGGTCAGTGCTCTCATTCCTGCAGGAGAGGTTGGAGGGGAGGCTGTCCCCCTCCACCTTGAAGGTGTATGTTGCCGCTATCGCGGCCCACCACGACGCAGTAGACAGCAAGTCTTTGGGTAAGTACAACTTAGTTATCAGGTTCCTAAGAGGAGCCCAGAGATTGAATCCCTCCCGGCCAAGCCTGTTCCCCTCCTGGGATCTCTCAGTGGTCCTCTCGGGCCTTCAGAAACCCCCCTTCGAGCTGCTAGAATCAGTTGAACTCAAGGCCCTGCAAGCGTTCTCTGTCAGCGAAACCTGCCTGGAATTCGGTCCGGCAGACACTCATGTGATCACGACCGGGCTCCACTCAATTTACCCTGTACTGGGATAGGTGCTCCACAGGTCGGGCCCCCATGTGGACTTATCCCCCTGTGTGTATTTTCCTCGGTACGGTCCCCTTGCAAGCGGATCCGTGTCTCCCTTGGGCAGTCCTCACTGTCCCCCGGTCACCATTTTGTAGAAACTACTCCCTCCCAATGAGGTAGGATCTACCACCGCACCATTCTCCACATGTGACCTAAATGCCCATGTGATGTATTTCACCACTCTTTACCTCCCCCAGTCTGGGCAGGTGTGGTCTCCGCAGGGTCTTTCCCACCTGAAAGAATAGGAACTAGGAAAGAACACCTTCCCCGATGCATGTGAGAGCGTTAAGATGGCCCCAGCTGCTTTAACTCTATGCGAGAAACATAGAGAGAGAAAAGGCGTGGCTGGCGCGACTTGCTCCCATGCTTGGCATGTCGCCTTGTTCACCCTATATAGGGGTGTAAGGAACTAGAATGTTTTGATGATTTTTGGGGCATTGGGGAAGGGTACATGCAGTCTGGCACAGCCTGTCGTTTTGGCACACAAACTTCCAGCCCGCACCTGTGTCAGCAGCGCACGTACACGGTTCAGCGCATGGCGTGATTAAAATTGGACCCCTAGTGTCACTTCTTCAACAAAACGGTGATGTGAGCGACAGATGGGGAATGTATAGGTTACTGTTGTAACCTCCATTCCCTGATGGAGGGAATGAGACGTTGTGTCCTCCCAGCCACTTCGCTGAACCGAGCCACTGGTGCGGCCGAACCTCATTGTTCGCAAACTCTGTCTGCCAATTTCTCATTGGCCTTTTCTCAAAGTTCAGAGATGCATACGGCGCTCAAGAGAGACCACTAGTGTCACTTCTTTAACACAACGTCTAGTTCCCTCCATCAGGGAACGGAGGTTAACAGTAACCTAGACGATTTTGTTCTAAATGACATCACACTCGTTTGTTCTTCGAATTCATATGAAGTGTATATGTGGAAGGTTGACTAATTGATAGAACTTGTCGCCCCAGAGGGTGCATATTCATTGCAATGTGCATTTAATCTCTTAAAATTTGTCTACAATATTAATCGGCCGGCAGACTGTGGCTATCCGCTTTGCTACAGAAGTCGTGAAGCTGCGTTCATGATTTGTGTCATTGCATCAACGGCAGCATCAAGCGTCGCTTTGTATTTAACATGAAAAGCGTTGCAGACAACGTCTTGATCTGCATTTTCATGATAGTTAAGACTTGACGTGCTCCTGTGGAAATTAAATTGTGCATTACAGAGGCTGCAAAGTATTTGATTCCAATCGCAAGACTCATCTGGACTTATTTTGTACTCCAAATAGCGTTAAATGGTTCTTTCCCCATTATTTGATCACTGACATGGCTGTTGTGTGTGTTTGTGGTGTGTGCAGTGTAATCACTCTGGGCGGACACATCGCAAAGGTTCCGCCATACTCTGATTAGTGTTTATTCTTCTTTTTATTTATTTATTTTTTATTATCCCCTTTTCTCCCAATTTGGAATGCCCAATTCCCACTACCTACTAGGTTCTCATGGTGCTCCGCTTCTGAGACAGTCAATCCACGCATCTTTTCACGTGGCTCGCTGTGCATGGCAACGCAGAGACTCAGTATGTGGAGGCTCATGCTATTCTCCGTGATCCATGCACAACTTAACACACACCCCACTGGGAGGAGTTTAACCCATGTGATTCTATCCTCCCTAGCAATCGGGCCATTTTGGTCACTTAGGAGACCTGGCTGGAGTTACTCGGCACACCCTGGATTCGATCTTGCAACTCCAGGAGTGGTAGTCAGCGTCAATACTCGCTGAGCTAACCAGGCCCCCATTTATTCTTCTTTGGTTTTTATGGCAGGTTGGAGTCATAAGCACATACCGCCACCTAATGTACATTGTACATCCATCATGGTGACGCTCTATCACATGCTGTGATGTGTGATCTCTGAGCTGCTGCATGTTCAGCTCAAATGCCCTGACCACCCCATCCAAGGTATTTATCAGTTCTGTGTGTGCAATTAATTGTTTTGTATCCTCCACTATTTAATTAGTATATCACATAATTATATCCTTCGAAGATATGCTCTAGTCCATTTCCCAACAACCACCTTAGTGAATTCATATCTCCGTCCTTTGCTTTCATACTTTCTCACATTATTTTGCTTTCTACCGTGTACTGTTTACATTTTAACATGAAATGTTCCACAGTTTCTATTTGCCACATTCACACCTGCCTATATCACGTTTTCCTATTATTGCAATAGATGCCATAAGTCCCGAGTGTCCAAATCTTAATCTTGATAATATCACCTTCTCTCTTCTATTCCATCCTATATTATATTTATTTGCATACTGTTGCGTGATAATTATAGTAATGTCTTCCTAATTTACCACCATCCCATTCCCTATGCCATTTCAATACTGCATTTCAGATTTTTTATTTAGTTCCCCTCTACCTAATTCCACCTCTATATCTATTATATTACTCCTTAGTGCCTTTTTTGCTACCATATCCACAACCTTGTTACCCTCTATTCCATTATGTGCTGGTACCCAACAGAATCTTATATCAATTCTCATAGGGTCTAGTGACTGTAATACCATATAAATATCCAATAATATGTCTTCTCTACCTTACTGGTGACTACAAAGACTACTGAGAACTGATAGAGAATCTGAGCATATGATAACCCTATCTGGTTTAACCTGTTCCACCCATTGGAAACTTAAAGTAATGCAACCAACTCAACTGCATATACTGATAAATTATTTGACAATCTTTTGTTGACTTCTGGGATGTATATTCCAATTCCATTTACTGCAGTGTATGGTGCTTTAGATCCATCTGTATATATCTGTATAAAAGGGAAATCATTCCTCCTTGAATAATTCTATAAATAATTATTGCAATTACCCTCATATATTTCTTTGTCTTTAACTAGATTTAAGTCAACCTTACCCATTGACCAGTGTTTATGCTGGTTTATGCTTTATTAACTTTAAATCAGTTAATCGCGATTAAGAAATTAACAGCTTGAACTTTTTTAATTAATCGCATGCGTTAACACATTAACTTTGACAGCTCTACTAAATAGACATTACTACAATAACAAACATAATATGCATTATAGATATTATAATAAGGATAAATACATGTAGAAATATGATTTATGCAATGAATGACTGTTACATTTAAAGTAATTAATGCAAACTATACATTACAGGGGTTACATGTAAACACAATATTTCCCTGTTCAATGAGTGGTGTAATGGCACTATTCTTTAGGGACTCATCTAATGGGGGCATTTATCTGTAGACTTGATAATGAATAAAAAAAAACAAAAAACGATTAAATAGAAAAGTCACCTGTATTTAGTTCAATCTCATTTTGTGTTTTTCAGGCTGGATTAGGGGCCGAGTCAGGAGTGAGTCAGCGTGGGTTTGATTGACAGACGGCTCGGTGGGAAACAAGGCCTCGGGAGAGCAAAAGTCCGATAAGAGGAGTGAAAGCATCACAACGGCAATATCATCTTTCAGTCCACACTGCCACTTGTCTTTCACAACATGGCCTCTACAGTGGCACCATTCTCCTCTGACACTGCCTCTTTGGGGACGTAGCACGACACTAGATACTGGACACATGGACACATTCCTGTAGACTGCTTCAAAAAGTGTCTTCAGACTTCAAGACATCAGTTTTAAAGTGTTCATTTTTCAACTTTAAGGCAAACTGTCCTTTACAACTACCGTTTCTAAGAAAGGAAATCCTTTTAGGAGTTTCAGAAAGGCTGACAAGGTATAAGGAACATTTTGGGAAGTGGTTGACTCATTTTATATGTTTCTGTGTAACATCGAAGGCCAGTGCGTGTGGCTCGAGAGCCTGACATGGCCAGACCTCTACTAAAGATCCACCGCTATTTCCGACGTAAACCTGTGCGCTTTTTCTCCTTCATCCTCCTCTACCTTACCGCTGGCAGCCTTGTTTTCCTCCACTCTGGCTTCTCCAGTAATACCTCCACCACTGGTGGTTCTGGGAGTGGCCGTGACCCACTTATATCTGAAGGTGGGGGCGGCACAGGTGGAGGGAGCTCTACCTCTGAAGGTTTGGGAATCTTACGGAGGGTGTTTAAAGAGACAAGGAGAGCCCCCCGGAGATTTGGACCACAGTGGATGAAGAAAAATGGGGCACAGGATGCACCAGAGTGGGTAGGACGAGGAGAAGTTCATACCAGTAGCTGGAGCCATGGAGCCAAAGGAAGAACCACCAAAGAGATGGATGATGAGAGAGGTACAGTAGGAACTCCCTTCCATAGTTAGGAAGTTTTAAGTGCTGTTTGCTTTTGAGACCTCTCTCAAGGGACTTAAAGATCAAAATAAAATCTTTTGGTACAAGACAAAAAAATTCAATTCTACTATCTGCAAAGTTTTGATTTTGATGGTTTTCAAATCAGCTTGATGTAATAGTCATTTTAAACAGTTTCAGTGCTCAACAATGCCCTGATACTAACAGTACCTTAAATGTGTCTTAAATTAATTCCCATGCTAATGTAGTTCCTGAACTACTGACTCTTAAGAGCCGGTTCTTTTGAATCTACAGCATGAAACACAAAGCACGACTAGTATGGTCAGCTTCCTGAACGAATGACTCTTATGAGCCGGTTCTTTTGAATCTACAACGCAAAACACATAGCGCGACCAGTGTAATGCGGTAACCGAACGAATAACAATTATGAGCTGGTTCATTTGAAACTATAGCTCTAAACACACAGCACAACTAGTGTGGTCAGATTCCCAAACAAATAACTCTTATACGCCAGTTCATTTGAATCTATAGCACGAAACAAACAGCATGACCAATTAAGAACCAGTTTTTTTTTTTATCTACAGTATGACACACACAGCACCACAGGTGTAATGCTGTTCCAGAACAAAATACTCTAATAAGCCAGTGAATCAAAAACACTTCAGGACTCAGAATCATTAAGAGGAACCAGAAACCAGGAACCAGAGTCATTAACTTCAGTACGATTTCCATCCCTGCTGTACAGTAAAGTCATACAGCAAAACATAACTTAAACTGAAGCTGGTTAACTAAGGAAGTCTTACTGGTTAAGCTATTTAAGTTATTTATGAAGCCTGGCAGGGACACCAGAGTAGGGTTGCACCAGCTGTGTGTAAGGTCTCATGTAAGTTGGGACGTAAAGTTCACACAAAGGGCTTAGTAACTACTATTAAGTTTGTAACTAATTCAGAGCTTAATTTGGTTGCACCACCTGTTTTTAAGGCAAGACTTAAATAGTATGTCTTAAGCTCTCTGTAAAGTGATGCTGTAATAAATTAAATCCCCATTAAAACACGATACATAATAAAAGTAGATTTGATAAATACTATATTTGCTCTGTGTAAATAACAATATTTAGGAACTGTATCTAAAATAAATAAGGGGTGATAAATAAATACTAATACAACAGGCTGGAAAAATAGACATTTATTCATTTTAATATCCTATATATATATTTTGAATATATATATGGCGACACATCTTGATCGGTTTCACGCTGATGAGCTGCTTAAAAGTAGGTTTTTTCTCTCTTGTAAATGTAAACGAGTGGAAATGTCAACATCATACCATATGTAGAAATTATTGATGCCTGTCACGCAAAACATGAGCTCAATGATGTCATAAAATATTAGTATTTTCTTTAGTATTTTTTATTCCAACTGTTACTCCTGGTCGGAGTCTTCCGTAAATATTTAGTTTATACGTAGGGTTACGTTCTACCTAAGTTTAAAGGTGCAACAGTCAAATATTTTGTAGTGCATCAATTGTGGCTTAGTGCCCATTTACGCCACAAATGGGCTAAATTGTAACTTACGTATAGCTGGTGTAACAACCCCAGGACACCAACAAAATATACGGGTTACTAGCAATCAGTGTTGGGTAAGTTACATAAAATAGTAATCCATTACAAATGAATAATTATTTCTCTAAAATTTTTATCAATTACTTTATTTTTCCAATGAAGTAATTAGTAATCACATTACTAATTAATTTACTTTAAAGTTACTTTCTTACACATTTTTCCGTTCAACAAATTCATAATTCTTTATTGTTCATTGTTACACACAAGACATACTCAGCACCTCACATTTCTCCTTCACAATAAATCGTAAGAATAACACTATAATGTAATTAAATTAATTGAAAGTTAGTAATCTGAACTGTAATCTGATTACAAGTATTTAAAATGTAGTGCATTACACTGAAGTAATTCGATTAGAGTTACAAATTACAATTACTCAACACTGCTAGCAATTGTCTTGTCTTTTCAGTAAGGTATACACAGTAGGTTTTCCTTATCTAACAGAACACCTTGCACATTCTAACACATATGACACACATGTTATATGTGTTTAAAAAGACATTATTAATGTTTCACTTCGGTTATGACAGAAACCATGAAGCACAGTTCTCCTTTTCATAATAGCAACATCATCACTGTTTATGATACTGAAAGACATTGTTTTAACAGGCTTTATTGGCTCTTCAAAGTCTGAAGAGAAAGATACATTGGTCATTTGTCACAGACATAAATGAGATGGTTGAAGCTTAGTGTAGTATGGCAATATATCTGGGTATCTACAGCTTTAAGCTGGAGGAATGCTAAAGAAAATAATGAATGGGTTTTTTTTAAGGTTTGTTGAGTGGCACATTTGAGAGCTGTTGTTTGTTGCATAGCCTGCGGTAGTTAATTTATAGCTGTTAAATATCTTGTTCCTTAGCAGTAGCCACAACAAACTGAATCTTTAAAATTTCCCCTTGTTTTTTCTAAATTAATGGAATATACAGAATTTTATAAGAGTTTGACTGAAAATGTAGAATTCCAGTTAAAATCCTTGATGCTATTAGTGAATCTCATTTGAGCGTGACTCATTTAAGAGATGTTTAACATTCTCTCATCCACTGCCATGAGCTGAAAAAAATTTGCAGCTGAAAAAAAATCTGAAATCAGGCTTACTCAAGTACTCAATTTTCCTGTCTTCATAAAGGTAAAGTCAGTTCATGGATCTTTGAAATAAAAGCTTCTTCTGTGAGGTGATACATTTAAAAAATAGATGACGTGGCCTGAATGATATTTGGTCCTCTAGGAAATTGTTTGTGGGTGTTTGCTGAAGGACTTAAATGATAAATCTGAACTATGGCAGTTCATATATGTGTATGCATCGTTTTTGTATATTAATGTTATCTATGTGCATTCATTCATAGTTTGGGTTTTGTTTTATATGACATCCAGAATCGCCGTAAAATAAAAAATCCAGGACAAAGTATATCATCCCTAATTCATAGTCTATGCATTTGCTCCTGCGGCTTGTACACTCATAAAGGCATAGTTTCAAAAATGAAAAGTCCATCATCATTTATTCTCCCTCATGTGGTTCCAAACCTGTTTGGCCTTATGGCTTGAATGATTTACTTCTATGGATCACAAAATTTCAAATTTCAAATTTTTGTTCCACAAAAGAAAGACAATCATAGGGGTTTGGAACAACATGAGGGTGAGTAAATGATGAAATGATGAAATAATATGTTTTTTTGGGTGAGCTATTTTTTAATCTATAAGACTTCTTTATGTAGTTTATATGTAATATTCTTTGACTTACGAGGATGCATTTCAATGAATGCATTGAGCAATGAAAGAGCAAATTTCTTCTATCTGAGTGAACCTGAAGCTATAAGACACATCTGAACAGATTTTTCAAAATTGAAGCCATTTACAATGTAAACATTTGCTCTCTTTATGTTAGATGGATCTAGATATAGAATGCACTTATCAATGATTGAAGTGATCCTTAATAAGGTTTAAGGATTTTAAACAGATTGTCAAGTGTAGCACTTTGGGCCCCTATTAAAACAATATTAGAGGTAAAATGTATATTTCTCAGTTGTTTCCAAGTCTTATTGTCAGATATAATGCAATAATACAGTTTTGATTCTGCTGGGTTTTTACTTAGAAGCAGCTCTGTAATAAAACTTATAACTAACTGTTATAATTAACTGTATGCTTGTTATGATTTCTATGCTGATTAATCCACCACACCGGAAATAATTTAGTAGCATATTTTGATGAGGGAGGTGGCTTAATTTGGGCTTGGTTTCCAGAACAGGTTGCTTGTTTCTCTTGTGAGATCCGGCTACAAACACCACAATTGGTATTTTGCCGACCCTTTAACACAGAGAACTGTCATTTTAAAATGAACTGTATTAACCATTCTTTTATTTTGTTCTAACCGGTAACCATTTGGAAAGAAGTCTGCAGAACTTTTGGACTGGAATGAAAAATTACAGCTTTTGCTCAGAACGAGCCCAAATTAATAACGTTTTGGTTTTAGTCCCTGAATCAATCTGTCTCTTTACTCTGAATTTTTATGAATGAACAAACATCTTCTGTGGTGCAAAGAAGAGAAAGTCAAAGACAGTGTAAGTTTAAAACGTGTTTTTTTTTTTGTTTTTTTTCAAACATGGGTGAATCTTAATAGATCAAAACACATTGTTTTCCTCAGCTTCATTAATCCATGTGTAGTCCCTATCTTCACTCTGCCTCCTTCTGGACACAATTCATCTCCCGCGTTACACACAAACTGTTCATGCCCTTACAAAAACATCTGTGGCTATACCATGGTACAGGAATGGTATTATTTAGCAATATCATGGTACTTTTATATACTGTAGTCCCTATCTATCTGTCTATCTATCTGTCTATCTATCTATCTATCTATCTATCTATCTATCTATTTATATATATATATATATATATATATATATATATATATATATATATATATATATATATATATATATATACACACACACACACACACACACACACACACTGTAAATACTAATAGTAGTCTCAAATTATAAAAAATAGTCTACTCAACTTAAGATTAAGTTTTTACTATTCTTACTAGTTTGAATTAAGTTACTGTTGCTCTCTAAATCCTAAACTTGTCATTAATAAGAACATTTAAGTAGTCCAAATTAGTGTTTCCTCTGGTGAACATGGAGCCTGTTAATTTTAAGCCATTCTTTTTCCCTCATTTGTATTTTACAAATGTGCAGAATTATGTACTGAGTAAAGTCCAGTGTGCCATATGGCTTACCTAGTGTCTATTCATAATGTCCCTTATATGGTATAAGACATGTTATAACCCAATTTAAATAATTAAATCAAAACAACGATACTCTTAACTCATCTATGATGAGTTGAGCTTACTTGTAACTAGTAAATATTACTTTAAAAATTACATTGTTTACTTGAGCCAAATAAGTACGTTTACTTAGAAAAAGAATGCAAACCAATTGCCTTAAAAAATGTAAGTAAGGTCAACTAATTCGATTTTACAGTGTGTATATACACACACACTCATACACTGGTGGCCAAAAGTTTGGAATAATGTTCAGATTTTGCTGTTTCAGAAGGAAATTGGTACTTTAGTTAACCAAAGTGGCATTTAACTTATCACAAAGTATAGTAATGACATTACTGATGTAAAAAACAGCACTATCACTACTGCTAGACAGGCCCCATTTCCAGTAGCCATCAATCCAAAACCTTATCCTTGAGAAATCATGCTAAAATGCTAATTTGGAACTAGAAAATCACTTGCCATTATATCAAACACAGCTGAAAGCTATTTGGTTCATTAAATTAAGCTTAACATTGTCTTTGTGTTTGTTTTTGGGTTGCCACAGTATGCATATAGACTGGCATGTCTTAAGGTCAATATTAAGTCAATGGCAAAAAAGAAACAGCTTTCTCTAGAAACTCTCAGTCAATCATTGTTTTGAGGAATGAAGGCTATATAATGCTTGAAATTGCCAAAAAAAAACAAAAAACGTAAGATTTCATACAAAGGTGTACACGAAGTCTTCAAAGACAAAGGACAACTGGCTCTAAAAAGGACAGAAAGAGATGTGGAAGATCAGATGTTCAACTAAACAAGAGTATAAGTACATCAGAGTCTCTAGTTTGAGAAATAGACTCCTCACATGTCTTCAGCCGACAGCTTCATTGAACCTGGAGGATTTTTTTTATCTCCTTTTTTTTAATCCCCTTTTCTCAACGATTTGGAATGCCCAATTCCCACTACTTAGTAGGTCCTCATGGTGGCACAGTTACTCACCTCAGTCCATGTGGTGGTGTACAATTCTCAGTTGCCTCCGCTTCTAAGACTGTCTTATCACGTGACTCGTGCACTACTCTCTGCGATCCATGCACAACTTACCATGCACCCCATTAAGAGCGAGAACCAATAATCGCGACCACGAGGAGGTTACCCCATGTGATTCTATCCTCCCTAGCAATCGGACCAATTTGGTCGCTTAGGAAACCTGGCTGAAGCGACTCCGCACACTGGATTTGAACTCGCGAATTCAGGGGTGGTAGTCAGCATCAATACTCACTGAACTACTCAGGCCCCCTGTGGAGAATGTATATGTATGTATAAATAATCAAATGGTACTTTGACATATAGTACTGAATAATTACTTTTATCATGCTACTACCATGATAATATTGTCAGTGTAAATACATTTATTTATTTTTTACAATAATAATAATAATTATTAATATTGTTATTATTATTAATATTTGTAGTAGTAGTAGTAGTATTTCAACATATGACTAATTAACACTAAATTAAAAGTTAAACAAACAAATAATTAATTAAACAAAAGTAGGAGCACAACAAGAGAAAACACCTTTCGTATGATGATGATGATTATTATTAACAAGAACAACACTAATCTTAATTTATAGAGTACCTTTCATACTGGTGGCTCAAAGTGTTTTCCAAATAAATCAAAAGATGAATAAACAAATATTGGAACAAAAGTAGAAGCACAAAAACAGAAAAATACCTAAAAGATGCTATATTCATAATATAATTAACCATAATAACACAATCTTTATTTATAGTGTCATTTTCATACTGGTGGTTCAAAGTGTTTTACAAATAAATTAAAAGGTCAATTAAAAAACAAACTAACAATTAATGAAACAACAGTAGATAGAAAATAACAGAAAAATACCTAATGCTAAATTAAATAGATATTTAATGCTAGATTAAATAGACACAGTTCCAGAGTTTATCAACATAATGAAAGAGTTCATAAAAAGCTTTCCAGTATTTTTTCTGTGAAACAAAATTTTAGACAATGATATATTTTATACTGTAATCAAATGTAAACAAGTCATATAAACCTCACTATAAGAACCCTTCACTCTTTCCCTCTTCATTATCTGTCATATATCCAGAAAAAATGCTCACACGGACACCTCACCATGTGAGTACAACAAAGCATCACTATCTCTGTGTTCATGCTGTGAGTGAGATTTTCATCCTAGCACTTAGCTTCTTCACAGACAAAATGCAATACAGTGTTGAGTGAATAGAGCTTGACTTGTAGATAAAGCAGATTACTGAGCTTACAGCTTGTGATCCTGCTCGCTGCTTTTAAGACAGTTGCAATTACCATAATGTTGGATTGCTTAGTGTGTATATGACACTTTAACCCCACCCTGAAAATCCCCAGAATAATGTCATATTAGGATTGTAGATTTTAATAAGTAGATTGTAGGTTTTATAAGGTCTTGCTGACGGTCACGTATTCGCAATTGCATATTGCTCTGTAGAATAGCTAATGGCTACATGTTCTAAAACCTGACACTTGCGGTGTTAGCACTTGCTTTATTTTTAAAGTTGATTTTTAAAGGAGCGTTCCAGGTTCAATGCAATTTAAGCTCTGTCAACAGCATGTCATTTACTATAGAAAATAATTTCAATAGTAGGCTATAACCACCACAAAACAACTTGATAGTTCAAACAACTATTATTTTTGTAAGGGAGAATTCATAAAAGCTGTTTAACAAAATACGAGCTACACATTTATGCTTTTAAACCCTCCGGAATGCCTTGCCCCATAGATGTCCAGTGTAAGTGTCCTACTGTAAACACAATTTTGCTTGTTTTTAAGAAACTGTGAGGTTTTAATTTAATTTAATTTAATTTAATTTTTAATTAATTTAATTTAATTGCCCAATTGTCACACATTATACATACATTTCTGCATATATACAGTGAAATTATTTATTTTTCACATATCCCAGCTATGCTGGGGTCAGAGTGCAGGGTCAGCCATGATTCGGCGCCCCTGGAGCAGATAGGATCAAGGGCCTTGCTCAAGGGCCACACAGTGGTGTCTTGGCGGTGCTGGGGCTTGAACCCCCAACCTTCTGGTCAGTAATCCAGAGCCTTAACCGCTGAGCAGTTGAATTTTTGTCTGTTGTAACCAACGGCATTGCACATATGCTACCATAAGAGATTAAGATGTTTTCAACCGGGAACATGCCTTAACAAGAGGACTTGATCATATTACATGATCTAATTATTTGTTTTGTCTATAAAAGTCTTTCAGTTACACAAATACTTTAAGCATAAATGAAATACCTTGATTAATGTTTAAGATGAAGGAGTGTATTTTAAAAATTCCCTCACTCACATCCAGCTGTGATTTCACTTGTTGGCCATTAGATGGTGCTGTGTTTCAAAATAAGAAATTACTAAATGTGCTAGTGCATCAAATGGATGAAGGTTATTTTAGAAACAGCTCATGAATCAGCAAGATTTAATTATCAACAGGATTAAAATTAGCACTTTTATTCCATTGTCAAATTCCTTGCAATGGACTTGACATTGTTTCTCTTTATTTTTCTCTTTCTTTAGCAAAGTACATCGGCTGCTATGTTGATGACACACAGAAACGGGCTCTTAGAGGAGTGTCCTTCTTTGACTACAAAAAAATGACTGTCTTCCGTTGCCAGGACAACTGCGCTGAAAGGTCTGTTGAAACTTTTTATCCCAGTGTGCATGAATGCACACAAACACCCACTCAAGCTCTCATTTTATCATGCATTATGCACAAATACTCACAATGAGTCATACACATGTAATTGCTCTCACGCTGAGTAAATACCTCTAAACTGTCAAACATGACTAATTAACAGTTTCTATAGTAATCTAATCCTCTGTGTTATGCTTGGTAATTTGACCCCTAATTAGCTGAGACAGTAAAATATAGATTTGCTGTTTTCTCCGACATTTTGTTATATATTACAAAGATTTTTTATTTAACAGGCATACCTATTTGTTTAAAATGTGCACTCAGACGCTGTAAAAAAACAAACAGAAAAACACTTAAATTTAAGTGTTGTGGAGAATCAAAGACCTTTCTCTCTTCTCAATAAGAAATCTCACAAAGTCCAGAGTTCCAGGTTTCAAAGTATATTGAGCAAACCAACAAACCCGAGATGTCAGCTGAGATCTGACTCTCTTAGTCAAAATCCACATCTTTTGTACAGTTTGCTATCTGGTATTACCTCATGTCTATGCCCCTTCGTTATTTTTGGTTGTCAAGTATATCGTTTGCCACCATTATCACACAGAGCCTTTGATATCTTTTTTAATGGTGGTCACCTTGATTTAATTAAAAAGTAATTTAAAAAAAATAGACTAAAGTAGTATAATAAACATGACAGTCTGAGCATAATGAGGTTACTTTGACCAGTGGTTGTTTTTATCTTAATCGTCAGCTCTGTTTCTCAAGGTCCATAGCATCATTATTTTGTTACAGCTGGGTGCTCTGTGTGGTTTTTGCAGCATCAACACTTTTAGTAACCTTATATGCTCTCTCCCGGGTCACACAAAGTCCAGTAACCTCTAATGTCCTCTCCTTGATCAATGTACTTTGATATAAAAAATATATTAGGATATAGAAAAATATACTATAAAAGCTAAATCACTGTATTGAATTTATAAAGGGATAGTTCACCCCAAAAAAAATATTCTGTCATGATATATTTACCCTCATGCTGCTCCAAACCCAAATTACTGTCTTTCTTTTAGGGATGCATCAATACCACTTTTTCTCCCCCGATCCGATTCCGATACCTGAACACTCGGTATTGACTGATACCAAAGTAGCTTTATTTTCTCAATCATTTTATAATATCTATGTTCCCCGTCTGTCGCTCACTTCGATGTTGTGTCGAAGAAGCGACACTAGGGGTCACTCTTGAGAGCCTTTTGCATCTCTGATCTATGAAAAAAGGCCAATGAGAAATTGGCAGACAGAATTGCATGTATGGGTATAAAGGGAGGGAAATGCATCTGTTTCATTCAGAAATTTTCTTCGGAGCCGACTGGTTGTGTGAGCAGCGAGCTACGATTCACAAAAACTGTTCCTTTCATCTCTCAGAGCGTATGCTGTTAGATCTATTGCGCATATCAGTGGCTTTCTCCTTCTTTGCACAGCAGGTCAGCTTTGCCCCTGGGCGCTTCGACAGCACTTTTAAAAGAGAATGTTTTCCTATAAGAGTTTATTTCTCTATAAGAGCAATACACAGCAATACACAATACTCAGGACGCGTCTTTTTAAATACGTCTTTCCGCCTCTGTGTAGTTTCTGGATTGCTTGCTTCCGTCTGAGCTTGGGATAAGTGCAGCTCGCCTTGCGGCCAGCTGGCATTCTCCCTTGAGCCCCCGGAATTGGATGACGACATCGCCGCTGCAACGGAGAGCGTCACATTGGCGTCTGATGCCGATGACTCACCTGGGTCTGCTCGCCCAGTCTGAGGCTGACACACAGATGTCCGCTATGCTTTCCTGGCCGCCGCGAGCGCAAGGCTGGACTGGAGACCTCCGCCCCCCCCCCTCACGGCTACTCGATTGGTTCCTCGGGCCTGCTCGCTGCTTACAGCCGGATGTGCATGACGAGTTGAGTAAGCCGTAAAGGGCATCTTTTACTGCCTGAAACCGGCTTCCTTGCTCCTCCGCTCTTTCTACACTCGACGGTGGAGCGGTCCTGGGTACCTGGCGGTCCCCCAGGTGGACAGAGTGGTTGCGATCCACCTGTGTCCCGAGAACGCCGCCACCTTGTGGGATCGCCTGGTGCTCCCCTCCAGGGCCTGTAGGATGACGTCATTACTGACCTCCAAAGCCTACAGTGCCACCGAACAGACCACTTCCGCCTTGCATGCCATGGCCCCTCCTGCAACCCACCAGGCCAAGGCACTTCAAAATCTGCACTTGGGTAGTCCTGTTCCTGATGTGCTGCTGGAACTGCACTCAATGTCCGATCGCGACCCCCGGGCCACAAAGGTCCCAGCGCCGGCACTCGGACGGTCCAGGAACGTCATCTATGGCTGGACCTGGTCGAGATACGGGAGGTAGACAAAGCACGCGTTCTCAAAAGCCCTCATCTCCCAGCTTAGTCTATTTGGCACCACCGTTAGCGACTCTGCCCAGCAGTCCTCAGCGGTGAAGAAGCAGACGGAGGCAATCTCTTACATCATGCCCCACCGCAAAGCTTCCAGCATGGGCCACGCTCCGTCTGCTCGCTAAGGGCGTCCTCCTGCGGCTTTCAAAAAACGCGCAGCTCCGCCTCAACCCGGGCCCAGCTCTCAGCCCCTGCGTCGAGCGCCCTGAAGGAAGCGCACACCTCACGAACCCCTTAGAGGACCTGGAAGGCTCCCAAGCAGTCCTGAGACGGACGACCCAGAGACTGAGACGTTTGCTCCGGAGCTGGTAAGCAGACCACTCCATCCCCCGGTGGAGGGCCGGGAAGAGAACCTTCAGTTAAAGGTACTTTCTGCACATTTTCAATAATAGAGCAATTTCCTCTTTCTCTGGGTCACCTGGCCTGCAAATGCCGTTCTCACCACACCTCAACAGTCCAGGCATATTAGACGCAGACCTCTCGCCTCCAGCCCCACAACGGTTGTCCCCCGGCCGGCCGGTTCTGACGAGTCTAGAGGACACCTCCACGGGACCTCCTCCTCAGTCACTAACCCGCCCCCTGCCGGGTGTGCTGAGCAAGGTAAGTGCTTCAAGCCCCACCTGGTACATCAAAAGTAATCGTCCCCTTAGTGCCCCTAGCACGGTGCTTAGATGTGTGGCTTTCACTTCCCAATCCATCTCGCTGGCTTTCCAGGACCATTCAACTCGGTTACGCAATTCAGTTTGCCAGGCCTCCACCCCCTTCTGAAAGGGGCATCCACCTTACCGCAGTACACGTGAACATGCCAAATCCCTGCGCGTGGAAATCGTGACTCTCTTACTCAAAGATGTAATAGAGCCTGTCTCTCCAACCGAGATGAAGAAGGGTTTCTACAGCCCTTACTTCATCGTACCCAAGAAAGGCGACGGCTTACGACCGATCTTGGACTTGCGAGTTTTCAACCGGGCCTTGCACAAACTCCCTTTCCAAATGCTCACACAAAAACACATTTTAACTTGCGTTCGGCATCTAGATTGGTTCGCAGTGGTAGACCTGATAGATGCGTACTTCCACGTCTCAATGTTGCCTCGACATTGACCCTTCCTACGGTTCGCGTTCGACGGCCAGGCGTATCATTACAAGGTCCTCCCCTTCGGCATGACCCTGTCCCTTCGCATCTTTATGAAGGTCAAAGAGGCAGCCCTTGCCCCGCTTCGGAAAGCAGGCATCCGCATACTCAACTACCTCCTAGTTCATCCTGGCCCACTCCAGAGAGTTACTATGCACCCACAGGGACCAGGTGCTCAGGCACCTCAGCCGTTTAGGGCTTCAGGTCAACTGGGAAAAGAGCAAGCTTATGGCGTCCTCCGCTGTGGTCGCGCTGCTGGGGTTGATGCATATGAGACCGCTTTAGCACTGGCTCCAGTCCCGAGACGAGCACGCACCGTGTGATCATCACCCCCGCCTGCCGCCAAACATTCAAACCCTGGACAGACCTCTGCTTTCTGCGGACAGGAGTCCCCTTGCAGTTGGTGTCCTGATGCGTCCTGGTCACAACAGACGCCTCCAAATTGGGTTGGGTTGAGGATGAGGATGAGGGCCATTGGAAAGGGGCCCCGCTGCGCTGACACATCAACTGCCTAGAGTTGTTGGCTGTACTTTTTGCCCTGCAGAGGTTTCTCCCTCTAATTCAGAGCAAACACATCTTGATCTGATCAGACAGCAACACCACGGTAGCGTACATAAATCTCCAAGGCAGCATATGCTCCCGCCACGTCACAACTTGTCCGTCGTCTCCTCCTTTCGACTCAAGTCGCTGCATACCACTCACATCCCGGGCAACCTCAATGTGGTGGCGGACGTGTTATCATGACAACGCTTGCCCAGCGGAGAGTGGAAGCTTCACCCCCCAGCCTGTCCAGCTGATTTGGGAACTGTTCGGCAAGGCTCAGGTAGACCGGTTCACCTCCCGAGAGACCTCCCACTGCCTGCACTTTTATGCCCGAACGGAGGCTCCCATTGGGGCAGACGCGCTTGCACACAGCTGGCCCACAGGGCTGCGCAAGTGAGCATTTCCCCCAGTGAGCCTTCTTGCACAAGTGCTGTGCAAAGTCAGGGAGAATGAGGAACAAGTCACTTTATTGGGCCCCTATTGGCCCTCTCAGACTTGGTTCTCGGATCTCGTGATCCTCACGACACCCCCTCACTCGCGAATTCCCCTGAGGAAGGACCTTCCTTCTCAGGGACGGGGCACCCTCTGGCATCTGCACCCAGACCTCTGGAACCTTCATGTCTGGCCCCTGGACGGGATGCGGAAGATCTAGATGGCCTACCACCTGCTGTCATAGACACGATCAACCAACCAACCTCAACCAGGGACCTC
Organism: Moxostoma hubbsi; assembly: GCA_032164185.1. Taxonomy (NCBI): domain Eukaryota; kingdom Metazoa; phylum Chordata; class Actinopteri; order Cypriniformes; family Catostomidae; genus Moxostoma; species Moxostoma hubbsi. The sequence goes on from JAVLUX010000215.1 coordinate 10,332,493, forward strand.
TGGGACCTGCAAGCATTCTCTGTCAATGACACCTGCCTGGAGTTCAGTCCGGCAGACACTCAGGTGTTCCTAAGACCGCGACGGGGCAACGTTCCCAAGGTTCCTACAACTCCCTTCAGAGACAAGGTAGTGAACCTGCAAGCAAAGCTGCCACGAGAGGGGGCAGGCCCAGCCCCTTCGTTGCTCTCTCTGGTATGTGCTTTGCGTATCCATTTGGACCACTCGCAGAGCTTTAGATGTTCTGAGCAGTTCTTTGTCTGCTTTGGTGGACAGCAGAAAGGGAACGCTGTCTCCAAACAGAAGCTTTCCCACTGGGTAGTTGATGCCATTACATTGGCCTATCACACCCAGGCCGTGCCTCCCATTTGCGTGGCCGAGCACACTCGACAAGAAGTGTTGCGTCCTCGTGGGCACTGGCCAGAGGCACCTCACTAGCAGACATATGCAGAGCAGTGGGTTGGGCAACACCCAATAATTTTATGAGATTTTACAATCTCAGGGTTGAGTCGGTTTCGTCCCGTGTTTTCTCAGGTCCGAGCTGGTAGAACTCGGTAACAAGCTGTCAACTGACCGGGTGGACCGCTTACACCTAGCGCCCTTTCCCTCTGCTGAGGCAAAACCGTGCGCTCTTATCCCAGGAGATCCCTCTAACTCGGCTCCCTGGATGATGAGCCCTCTGGTCCACAAATTCAGCGGAGGAATTCGCCGACCAAATCCAATGTGGGTACTCAATCTACCCTGTACTGGAATAGGTGCTCCACAGGACGGGCTACTACGTAGACTTATCGCCCTGTGTGTATTTTCCGCAGTACGGTCCCCTTGCGAGCGGACCCGTGTCTCCCTTTGGCAGTCCTCACGGATTCCTGGTTGCCGTGTTTGTAGCAACTCCTCCCTCCCAATGAGATAGGATCTACCACCGCGCCATTCTCCACATGTGACCTAAAAGCTTATGTGATGTATTTCACCAATATTTACCTCCCCCAGTCTGAACAGGTGTGGTCTCCGTAGGGTCTTTCCCCCCTGAAAGAATAGGAAAACTGGGAAAGATCGCCTTCCCCAATGCGTATGATAGCGTTAAGATGGCCCCAGCCGCTTTAACTCTATGTGAGAAACATAGAGAGAGAAAAGGCGCGGCCTGCTCCCATGCTTGGCACATCACCTTGTTCCCCCCTGTCGGGGGTAAAGAACCAGAAGGCTTTGACAATTTTATGGGGCGTTGGGGAAGGGTACGTGCAGCCTGACACAGCCGGTGCTTTGGCACGTAAAATACCTGCCCGCTCCTGTGTCAGCATTACACGTATAGGGCTCAGCGCATGCCGTGATTTAAATTGGACACTCCACTTTTCATTCACACAATCCAGGAAATCCTTTGAGTGTGTGTATGTAGCCTAGTTCTCAGTGACTTAATATGCTTGTTATTCAAAATATAAGGAAATGCTCCTCCGGTGCCATTTTTCATGCATGTTATAAGTGAAGCAAACTATTGAAAATCTACATTTGAGATGTTCTTTATAAGTAGCACTAAAATTTTGTATACAGCTATGAGAGTTGAAAACCACTGTGTATTATGATAGTGTAAAAATGCATTCAAAAACACCTATCGGTTTGGAGTGGAACTTCAATAGATTGCCTTTTGAAGGCCTCTGCGTTGTTCTGTCTTTTCTGAATGCTGAAGTAAAGCAATTACTATAAATCTTCACTTTACAAATTGATTCTGTTATTCATTTTATCTGACTCCAATCTTATATTATCTGAATCCAATTTTAGTTGACCTCTAATTTAGATTAAAGCTCTAATTACTTTCTGATCATTCTTTTAATATAAAATTTTTAAGTTATTGATTACTCTAAATCCTCTTCTATTCATTGTAAAGGTGTGAATCTTCACTGGCCTCACAATTTGATTACGATTCAAAGGGTAACGATTCGATTTTAAAACGATACTCGATGCATCACAATGTATATTGTCCTTCAATATCTTTCTTTTTCAGTTTCTTCAAAATAAATTTTTTACTCATAAACTGGCCTTTTGCATTCAGTTTGAGCAATGTGAATAAATGGTTCTAAAGTTTAAAAGAGTATCTCAGTTTTTCAGAACCTTAGAACCTTATAAAAAATAATCTTAAAAGCACAAAAAAATATTGGTTCCCCATCAAAACACACTGAACACTATTGCTTCGACTGATTATTTTATTATTTTTGTTTAAGCATTGTAAATAATTTAATAGTATTTAATTATTTTAAATGAATCTATGCCATTCTATTCATTTTCCTTTTTAAGCACAACTGGAGGTTGCTGGTCCAGGATGTGAGATATATCTGCAATAATGGGTGCAAGCTCATCTTTCATGTTGTTTGTTGGATTCTTATCACAATGTTCATGTGTTTGATACAGCTGGTCTACAAACAGTCATGTTTGTGCACTTGACTTTAGTGCCGCAATGCAACGCTGACATTTTTTTTTCAACAGCTCTAATTCATTGTCCTTTCGATCAATATACATCAAACAGAGTCTTTAAATGGCTTTCTCCTACCCGGTTATGTCCTGGGTGGTTTCTCCTATATTAAAACTGAAAGTCTTTAAATGGCTTCTTCCTATATTAAAACTCCAGTATATTCCTGTTCTAATGAAACTCAAACTGAGAGTCTTTAAATGGCTTCCTCCTATATTGAAACTCCAGTATATTCCTGTTCTCGTGAAATTCAAACTGAGAGTCTTTAAATGGAAGAGTTTCTAGCTGCCCTCCGGTTGCTATGCTGTAGCAACTCCCCCCTCCTTGAGGGTGGATCTACCACTGCGCCACGTTCCACATGTTGCCTAAAAAACCCATGTGATGTATTCACCACCTTTACCTCCCCTTTTGGGCAGGTGTTGCCTCCGTAGGGTCTTTTCCCCCTAAAAGAATAGGAAACTGGGTAAGACCGCCTTCACTCGATGCGTGTAAGTGCCACGGCTGTTCTTGCTCTATGCGGAAGAACCCAGCCAGGCTTGGCCCGTTCCCGGGTTGGCAAGCGTCGCCTTGTTCCCCTGCCTAGGGTAACCAGAAGGATTCTGACAACTTTTTTGCAGCATTGGGGAAGGGTACGCGCAGTCTGATACAGTTGGTCGCTTGTGCACGTAAAATTACATGCCCGCTCCTGTGTCAGCAGTACATGTACACGGCTCAGTGCATGGCGTGATTTAAATTGGACCCCTAGTGTCGCTTCTTCGACACAACGTCGAAGTGAGGGACAGACGGGGAATGTCTAGGTTATGTATGTAACCTCCATTCCCTGATGGTCCTCCTGGCCATGTCGCTGAGCCGAGACCATTTCGGACCATTTCCGGCTCCTCAGAAAAATTCTGAATGAACTCAACGAATTTCCCTGCTTTTATTCCCATATGTCCGGGGCGGGGTATGCAAATATTGTCTGCCAACTTCTCATTGGCCTTTTTTCATAGACCAGAGGCATATTTGGCGCTCAAGAGAGACCCCTAGTGTCGCTTCTTCGACACAACGTCTCGTTCCCTCTATCAGGGAATGGAGGTTACATACGTAACCTAGATGTTATCAGTTGTGGGGATGAAACCATAGTACCGAGACCATTTGAATGAAAACAAACATGTATGATCAAAAAACCTTTTACATTACAGAACAGGATAAGACATTATTTAGTTTTAGGTGACTCTAAAATGACCTGAAGTGGAGAGAGGGGGGCAGATATGGGTGAGAATTGCATTTAATGGCCTTTCTCAGTAGGGTGTGTTTTTTGATGCAGAGAGTTTTTATGACTTGGTTCTCGCAGAGTTGCATAGTCATCCCGGTGCCAGGCATACAATAGCCCGCACGTGCTATGGCCCTCCATTCATGAAACACTAGCAGAACAAATTTGTGTGTAAATCGTTCATCAAGCCGTTCTGATGTAAATTCTCAGATTAATGAAAGTTTTTGTATTTTCAAACGTTAGTTGGTGCAAAGGAATTACCTGCCTCGTGTAAATCGTATGTGTGGTTTTCTTTCAGGTAAACTGTCATGAATAAATTTTGATAGAAGTAACAATAAAGAAAGTAATGACAAAAATAAATAATAATGAATGTTATTAAATGAAATTTTGGGAGGAGCTGGCTCATCTAATCTCTCAATCAACCTGCAGGCTGCAGAGTATATAAACCGCTGCTAACCTCACTCTAGCGACAGTCTTTCAGGGATTTGGCCCCACCCACCCATCACAGATCCATGCGATGTCCTATTACTTCACTTGAAGCAAGTGAAGTAGTTTGTCCTCCTTATCAGATAAGCTATTTTATCACAATCATTATGTTATTCAGCGGATGCTGCCACAGCAGCTCACTATTTTCATGAATCGTGATAATGGCGGCTGCCACTTTAACTGTGGTTTTCTACCCTGCCTTTCTTCCTTTTCTAATCATTACTTGCCAAAGTATTGCACTGAGGCTGCCTCCGCAAGACCGGCCACTGCTTTGCCGTATCCCAGCGCTACCACTTCATATGGCCGTGCACAGGTCCTTTCATCTTAACTGTCTACATTTTATTCCCATGCGCTTGATTGTTTTAATCCCATTCTAGTGCACAGATGGTTTCTCTTAGCTTAATTGCGGTGCTTCAGCCATCTCCTCCCTCACTCTTATCGCAACTCCTGACAAAACTCCTCACACACTGGAGCTTGAGATGCCCAGTGTGAAAGCAGGAGGATCTGAAAATGCAAGCTGCAGCCTGCGCTCTGATTTTCTGCGGCTCCTCACAAAACTATTTCAATGCAGATGCATCACCTATGCAATACATATATTGTACAGTAGGTGGTGGTCATACTCCTAAGGAGTGAATGGCCACAAGTGAATCCTTTAATAATATAATTTTTCACACTCCAGGTTTTGGGATGCAGAAGTAAATGTTTGCAGGGTAAACTTCGACAGCGGTGAATGGAAGTGAATGGGAGATGACAGCTACCTATTTACTCCAAGAGCAAAAGAAAAAATCCACTATTACATTTGAATACATTTCCAGAAGAAGAAAAAAATAGAGAGCGGTGGATTAAGACGGGAGATGGAAGAAGATGCCAAATTTACTGTCACTCTCTCAGCAGCTGTAATTGAAACCCCTCTCGCAGCTGTGGTAATTCATTTTTCAAAACGAATTCCAGGGTAATATAACTCAAAGCATAATGTTATAAACTTACAGTCAATATAAAACATTTTGCTAGATTTACGCTGCTAAATAAGAGTGTCATCACAGTCTGTGAAAAAGGTATCGCAAGTCCATTTCTCCTGCATTTCTGTATGCAGTGCAGAGCTGCAGCTCTCTTTGTTTCTCAATAATTTTATGCTGTTGGTCACATTATTGTTTCTAAATGTTTCTAATATTTATTTTCTCTTCTCTCTAGACTGATGTCCCTGAAATGTTGACTGCATGGTTCCCCTCAAATAATTATTAGCAGTCTGCATTTATTCCTCTCAAATATGCATTAGCAGTCTGAGCTTTTCCATTTACCAGCACAAGTGCAGCCACTCTCCAGTCTCACAGATTATTTATTATTTCACAAGGTGGTGAAATGTATTCCTAATATAAGTTTCCCCTAAATATGACTATTTTGTCTTTTCTACAGCAACACCTGAAATTGTGCCACCCTCAGGGGTTTCACCAATATTACTTCCAGCAGGTCTCTGCGAGAGCCCATTTATATTCCTTCCACTGGTTTGTACTCAGGTTTTCCTCTCGCTTTCACTATCTAGGTGTCTCTGCAAGACTTCACCGTCACCACCCGATGAGCCAAAGATGGCAAACATTTTAGTTGTTAGAAAGCACATCTGCGGTGCTCCTGCTATTGGCTCAAAACATCCCTATGCAGCACAAATGCTCTGTCAAGGTGCCACAATTGTGGAGCCTTTCAGGTCGTGCCACTTATCCTACCATATCACTGCAACCATTGGCGTGTTTCCCTCTTATTAAAAGTCTAGGGGCATAGCTCATAAATATATACCCATCGCAAACCACTATTTGGCAAGATTCTTTACTCAGCGCCACCCGCCATTCGAATACAGTGTGGGCTCTCCTGTTCAGACACTATTTTAAACCTGTTTGGCCACAGGTTTTCCCATTCGAAACGCAGTTCGGGCCCTCCCGTTCAAACACTATGCAGGCTTTTCCATTCGAATTGCAGTGTGGGCTCTCCCGTTTGAATGGAGTGTGAGCCACAGCACATTGGTTGCAGGCTCTCCCGTTCTAATCGCAGTGTGGGCCCTCACGTTCGATTGCAATGCAGGCTCTTTCATCCGAAACACATTATGAGCTCTCCCGTTCGAATGCAGTGGTGGTGCAGTAATCTTAAAAGCCTTTTAGTTAGCCTTTCATGTTAGCCTTCGCATTGACACACATATCAAATAAACCTCCAAAATAAACTTTTGCTTTCCTTACAGGTGTGTATAAATATAATAAAGCCATGTGTGCCCCACTTGATATTGCCACAGCAGTGCCCCACTTGACACTGTGCCACAATGACCGACCATGCTCGATACTGCCGCAGCAGCACCCGTACCCCTTTCGCATTTTGATACTGCCGCAGTAGTGCCCCGCCATGACAAACATATTAAAGTTATGTTTTCTTAACTAACATTTTGCTTTCCGTAAAGCTGCATAATGGAATTGACATGCATTCCTAACTAAACATTTGCCCTTACGTGAGGCTGCCTCCTCAAGCCAGTTGCTTCAATGCAGTTTACCAAGATCTAGCACTTCTGTTAACCTTTGATTTGGTGTTTCTGTCACCCATTTGGTGTGTTATATAGCTGTTTGTGAATATAAAAAAGTCTGCAAAGTTTCAAAAATCAAAGTGCATGACAAATGGAGTACCAATTAACTCCCAAATGAAAGAACCGATTCTGAACACCTGAAACTAGTCATTAGTAATTCCAGACTTACTTCCTGTACTAACCTATGTAATTTAGTAACAAAAACATTGGCTGCTCGTGAACAGCTTTGACCCACCCTCAAACACTACACTAAGCGGTAGACCAATCACAACAGACTGGGACATCTGACCAATCAGAGCAGAGTAGTCTCTCTGAAAATAGGTGTTTAGAAAGAATACTTTAGAACGGATTGAGTCGTTTCTGTGATTTAAATGAGCAAATTAAAGTGTTTTTTGACCTTGGATGCATGTAAATCTATTGTATGAGACCTTTAAAACAAAATTAGGCATGTTTAAAAACCATAATAGGTGATCTTTAATAAACAATTCTACTATAGCATTATTTGTTACGGTTGCATACACATCTAAGGATACAATAATCTATGAAGCATTCATGATTTATCCATGTGTTTGCTGTCCTTTATTCTAAGAATCTTTTTGGGGGTAAATATAGAGCTCGAGTCGAGCCTCTTCCTCGAACCCCTCCTTTGCAGACAGCAAGCCACATAAGTTTACCCTTTATCGCTCAAAGATTATATGGGCAGACGAACTCATGAAATGGAGTTATAAAACGAATGTTTGGAAGGAGCTGATCTAATCTGCCAATCAACCTTCAGGCTGCTGAGTATATAAACTGGCGCTACCTCACTCTAGCGACAGTCTTTCAGGTTTTCTGTCGAGCTGTCCTACTTCATCAGACTATCTTACCATAGTGTAAACTGACAGTTTCCTCTATCGATCTGTATTACCTTGTCGAAAAATACTACCGCACGGAGCCGTTGATGTTTTTTTTGTTTTTTTTTAGAGAAATCAGTAGTCATTATGCCGTAATTTAGGGGCAGTTAATGCTATAATAAACAAATTATATTATCATTTAATGGTTAAATTAAACCTTGTCAAAACATCCTATCTGCAGTGTAGGCTTGGGTAGCACAACTTGATAGGCCAAAATACCTTGTCAAAACATCCTACCTGCAGTGTAGGATTGGGTAGCACAATTTGTTACACAAGTGATTTAATTTGTTACCCACTTCAATGTAACTCCAGGTTTGTTCTTGTTATAGGCCTATCCTTTAGATGCATGTTTCATCAAATAACAGAACAGCATAGTTACATGAAAAACTTTATTCAAACACATAAAGAACTTTACACAACAGTATGTAATTTAAATACATTTTGATAAAGTGTATATTGCCTGGTTGTCATAATTGACATTCAAAATGTGCCCATCTGCTGCAAATGTCACATTGTACCTGAAAAAAAAACATTTTTAGTAACCTGAGCCAGTTCTGTATGTTTTCAGAATGATTTTACTTGATATCAGGATTGAAGATTACCGAAACTTCATGTAAATTGGAATGATTTGGCGATACGTGAATAAAAATGAAAATACATAAATTAAATATCAACTATTATTGCTAGTCTGTTGCCCTTGCCAAGTACATACAACCCCAATGTCCCCCGTATGTCTGGGGGTGGGGTATGCAAATACTGTCTGCCAACTTCTCACTTGCCTTTTTTCATAGATCAGAGGCATATTCGGCGCTCAAGAGAGACCCCTAGTGTCGCTTCTTCAACACAACGTCTTGTTCCCTCCATCAGGGAACGGAGGTTACATACGTAACCTAGACGATTCTAAATGTGTGTTTAAACTCACATTCGCACCAGTAACGCGAACCCATGAGCATTCCCCCTTCTCTTCCGGAAAAGGACAGGAGGGTGGGCTTTTACGTCTTGGTTCATAAACTACAACCAATAGCTGGAATCAAGTAGACGTGCATATTTTCAGAACTTACCAGGTAGTCTAACTTCCTCTCTTACTTTCCTCCAAGCGATGTCTTTTTTGTCCGGTCTCTACATGTGTGACATTGTGTTTTTACATTTTTTCATAAATTTTTCAAGATTTCTTCTGCTACTACGTCAGTACGCCAGTGACATCCGGAAAAGGCTTTTGCAACAACGTGTCATGTGGATTTTTCATGCAAGTTGAAATGTTTCAATATGAAATACGCAAATGAAGTGATTTCACGTGTTCGAGTCACACCATTCACTTCATTCGCGACGGCGGTGTGAACTATTCGCATCGTTGCATTGACTTTGTATGTGTAATCGCACCTCGTGAAATGCTCACTTTGCGTTGTATGTGAACGCACCATTAGAACAGTGTGTTTTTACGTTGTAGGCTCAGTAGAGGGCAGCGCTGCTGCAGAGTTGCGCTGCTGGAAACAGGATTTGAGGGTGGCATTCAAGCAACATCGCAGAAGGTTGCACACTAGAGATCTGTTAAAAGAACCGAAAGTCACAAAGATCATACGATTCCTGAATCTTTTAAAGAATGGAACCGGTTCTTGATTTCCAACCCTAATCAACGGAGCAGTGCACATTCACTGAAATGCACTGAGCATGCAGACTTTAGGCCTACATTTACATTACTTATTAAATGCAGCCTTTTGTAATTCACAAAGCAATCTCGTCCCTACTTTCTTCCATAAACCTCAAAAGGAGATGTATGAGAGAATGACAACCTCAGTCACCATTTTGTTGTATGGAAAGGAAAGATACAATGAAAGTGAATGGTGACTGAGGTTGACGTTCTGTCTAACTTGTCTTTTTGTGTTCCACTAAGAAAGAAAGGCATTGTGTTTTTGGAACAACGTGAAGGTGAGTAAATTATGACAGAATTTACATTTTTGGATGAACTATCAGTCTATCACTTTCACCTTTTGACCCCTTTGAATATATCTATGACAAAGAAAATTAAATCGAAACTCTGAAAACACTTAAAATAAGTTAAATAGATTAAAACAATTGTTTTTAGAACATAATGATGAAAACACTTTTTACTGTGCAAACAATAGTAGTTATGTTTAAGAATGCTTTAAAAAAAATATTAAGATTTCTAGAACTTGAGGTTGTTTTTCTTTTCTTTCTTGTAAGCACTCTCATTTCCGTGCTCTTTGACTCAGTTCCTCAACCCTGCCTGTTTTCTTTTGTTTCTTAACATTGTGCATAAAAAAATGCACTCATTAATCTGTGTCTTGGAAGATCCAATTTTAGAGGGAAAGGGAGGTAGGGGATGGAGGGAATTAACACTTCTGAAAGTCAGAATTAGAGTGAAGGGAACAGTAAAAGAGACTGATAGCAGGACTTGAGTGAGAATAAACAGATGACACTTCTGTCTGTTCTCAGCACTAGACACCCACCCAGAAGTTCAATGGGCCTGTCATAAATAATACTTTTGAGGAGATTAGGAGAAGAGGAAGCAATACAACTTTCATGGACTGTTTGAGCCAGCTGCTAAATAAAGATAGATGGCCTTTTCCTGCCCTACTTTACTGAAATTGTCAAAATTGACAGTATACCTTAATTTAAAATTGTGAGCTCTGTAACATGGACGATGATCTTTTGATCCTTGATAGTTTGACAGGGTAGAAAGTCATTTTCAGTCTTCTATTTATGGGTACGTGAAGGAGGAAGTGGTAGCATACTGAACTTTAACACAGCAACTGTATGCACACATCAAAACTGCTGTGTGTCTCTCTCTTTCCTCCGGTGGTTTGAACTGTGCTTTTATCACCCTCCAGCTCTCACTGCAACTCAAAACTGCTGTTAGTGGTGATTTCCCACAGGTGTCAATCCTTACTGTTCTTTCTCTCCCGGCCTCACTCTTCACAGACATTGCTCGGCCACACCCACATCACCACAGGGAGTTTGTTCACAAAGATTTAATTTCACAAATGTTAGTGTACTCGGTAACCAAATTGGAAACTGGAAGAGCATGCTGTTAAAATGTGAAAATATAATTTGTGTGTTTTTAGGATACATAAAATGCAAGCTATGAAAGAGTTGGACATTTTTCCCAAAATATTTAAAATGTAATTTCCACCACAAAATGAATGGATATTAGAGAATGAAAAAGACATTTGTTCTTGACGGTTAGCAACTACTGTCTTGACCAAAACAAAATAAGTATTTCAAATTTAAAGCTTAGACGCTTTACTTTACAATGCATGTATGTTGTGTCAGTTAATGGTTACAAGTTGTACTGAGCACTCTAAGCCTAGATTCAGGTCACTTGGGACACTCCCAAACTGCAGGGGGCAACCATGCAACAAAAGATGGTGGAACCAACTTTTGGGAAGTGCTCTTGGGACCATATTTGCCTGCCCACAGGAAGTGCATGGCATTGAAATGTTTGGAGAGCTCAGTTGGCTCTCACTCGTACCTGTTCCTTGGAAAATATACTATGACCCTCGGCGACATTAAGAAGATGTACAATTCTGTGTGGCTTGAAGACCTGGAGATGCACCTCCATAGATTTCTCTGGAGAAACAGGGAAGATGAAGAAATTGAGGAATATGCTATCACCAGGGTCAACATTGGCGATCGACCAGCAGGGTGCATCGCACAACTGGCCATGAGAGAGACAGCAAGGCTGCCCATGTTCAATCATCTGGAGGAGGAACGGAGGGTCCTTGAGGAGGATTCTTATGTAGATGACATTCTGACATCCCATAATGACCTGGAAAAGCTAAACGAAACAACCAAAAAAGTCGAAGAAATTCTGAAGGCAGGTGGATTCTTCCTTAAGCCGTGGGTCCGATCAGGCCAAAGTGGGAGGCAGACGTCTACATCAGAACATCCAGCATCGTCAGATGAAGTCTTCATTCTCCCCAACCAAATGAGAGAAGGAGACAACAAAGCCCTTGGAGTTGGTTACCTGGTCGAACCAGACAAACTGTACCTTATGACCTCGATAAACTTCTCAAAGAGGAAAAAGAAGATGAGAATCAGCAAAAATCTTGTCGAAGAAGAGGTGAGACAAAAAACTCCAAACCCATTGACTAGAAGACAACTGCTTAGCCAAGTAGCTAGTTTGTATGACCCAATAGGCCTTGCAACACCTGCCAAACAGAAAGGAGCCATTCTAGTCAGGAAAGCATTTCAAGAAGCTGGAGGCAAAACTCTAACACGAGACACATGGGACACACCTCTGTCTGAAAGACTTAGAGAAGAAGCCATCCATCTGTTTGAGGAATACACACGCCTCAACCAAATTACCTTCCATAGAAGCCTCTCACCAGTCAGAAGTATTGGGGAACCCTTGGGAATAACATTCTCAGATGGTAGCGACCAGAGCTATGGAGCTGTTGCATACTTCAGGTGGGAGACCGAGCAAGGCATTCTGGTCCGGCTTGTTGAGTCCAAAGCCAAGCTCACACCACTTGACCAAAAGGGAGAACCAGTGAAGGCTGAGGTCTGTGGGGCTGTGTTTGCTGCGAGACTCAGAAAATACATTGAAAAGCACAGTCGGATGCAAGTTGAACGTTGGCTCCATCTGCTGGACAGTCAAACTGTGCTGGGTGCAATCCAAAGGGACAGTTATGGGTACCAGACCTTTTTTGCAAACAGAGTGGGAGAGATCCAGAAGTCCACATCAGTTGAAGACTGGAGATGGATTCCAGGTGAGCAAAACATTGCTGACCTCACAACAAGAGGAGCAACCCCAGAAGACCTCAAAGAGAACTCTGTGTGGCAAAATGGCCCAGAGTTTCTGAAACGACCTGTGGAGGAGTGGCAGACAAAGTCAGCCAAAGATGTCGCTGCAGATGCTAAAGAAGGTATAAACAAGCTCCAAAGGAAATGTTTTACAGCAGCACAGACCCGAGCATGGGTCCAACATGCTCCACCTGCCACTGCAATGCCAATGTCCCCAACCTCTAACCAAAACAAGGACCTGCAAAGCAGCCCTAGTGGAAAAGGGCACCAAATCCAAGTCCGGAGGCCACCTTCTGGTTCTTCAGTGAAGAAAATCCTTAACATCAGTAAGTTCAGCAGTTTAACCAGGTTGATAAGAGTCATTGCCTGGGTGTGGAGAGCTGCCACAAAGTGGAAAGAAATGCTGGCCAAGACCTCAACCACAAGCAAGCCAAAGAGGAGAGAGATTCCTTCAGCTCTTGAGATCAAGTCCAGAGTCAAGGAAACTACACTTACCATCATGGAGTGTGAGGATGCACTCAGGGATCTCTTCCTTGCAGCTCAAATGGAGGTAACCTTGCCAGACACCACACTCAGCAGGCTTGCTGTGGTCAGAGAGGAAAGCACTGGACTTTTGCTCTGTGGAGGAAGATTCCAAATCTTTAATAAAGAAAAAACTGCAGTACCAGTCTTGCCCTGCACATCATGGGTATCCACTCTTCTAGCTCAAGAAGCCCACAAGGCAAATCATGAAGAAATTGCAGGCACACTCCTCCGGATGAGAAGGAAAGCATGGGTGGTTAGAGGCCGGAAACTAGCTCAGAAGATCGTTGATAACTGTGTGACATGCAGGAGACTTAAGGTCCGAAGATGCCAACAGATCATGAGTGACCTTCCATCGGAGCGAATAACACCAGCCAATCCATTTGAGTACACGACAGTGGACTTGTTTGGACCTTACGAAGTGAAGGATGAGGTGAGAAAGAAAGTGAAACTCAAAGTGTGGGGAATCGTCTTTTGTTGCATGGCGTCCAGAGCTATGCACACAGACCTTGTCAGTGACCAGTCAGCTGAAGGCTTCCTGTTAGCCTACCAAAGATTTACGGCACTGAGAGGACATCCGAGGAAATTGTGGTCGGATCCTGGGAAGAACTTTGTCGGAGCCAGACCGGCCCTCAAAGAGCTCTACCTGTTTCTGGGCCGACTGGAGAAATCAAAGCTTGAAGATGAAGGCTCCAAGCATGGCACAGAATGGAGCTGGAAGATCCATCCAGCAGACTCACCTCACAGAAATGGAGCTGCTGAGGCTGCGGTCCGGACTGTGAAGCGGGCTTTGCACAATCTGGGGGGTAATGGAGTCTTCACATGGGGTGAGTTTCAAACTTTCCTTTATATGGCTTCCAACCTCGCCAATGAACGACCTATTGATGCCAGGACTCAGAGCCGGGAAGACTGTGTAGAATACATTAGCCCAAATTCACTTCTGCTCGGAAGAACTGGTCCCAGAGGCGATCCAGGGACCTTTGACTTTGAAGGCTACTCTTATAGGAGATTAAGAACCATCCAAACAGAAGTTGACCGGTTCTGGAGGAAATGGAGCCAATTAGCCGGACCAAACCTGTTTGTCCGGCCCAAGTGGCACACAGCTCACAGAAATGTGGCAATTGGAGATGTCATCTGGCTGGCTGACCAGAATGCCTTGAGAGGTCAGTTCAGCCTTGCCAGGTTCATTGACGTGAACACTGACAGGAAGGGAATTGTGAGGGATGTATATCTCCGATCCTTCCCCAGCTACCCAGTCGCAACTGTGAAGCCCACTAAAAAGATGGAAACACACTCAACCAAGATACCTGCAACGGTTCTTCACAGAGATGTCAGACGGATAGTTGTCCTGCTTCCAGTTGAAGAGCAGCAGTAGCAACAGGATCAAAAAGGGAGTAACTAAATCCGACACATTACAGTACTGGTGTGACCTCCTTGGGTTGAAGAACCAGGAGGTCAAGTGGGAGGTGTTGTGTCAATTAATGGTTACAAGTTGTACTGAGCACTCTAAGCCTAGATTCAGGTCACTTGGGACACTCCCAAACTGCAGGGGGCAACCATGCAACAAAAGATGGTGGAACCAACTTTTGGGAAGTGCTCTTGGGACCATATTTGCCTGCCCACAGGAAGTGCATGGCATTGAAATGTTTGGAGAGCTCAGTTGGCTCTCACTCGTTCCTGTTCCTTGGAAAATATACTATGACCACAGCTCCTGATCATCTCAAAGACGCAACTGGTAGGACTGAATAAGATGTGTTTGAATGTGTTGAGTTCAGGCTTCTTTATGTTCATATGTTTGCTTTTGCTTGGTTGTAACGTACAATTTAAACTAAATAATGAAGACTTTATTATTGTAATGTTACTCTAAGCATGTGTATAAGTTTAATTACAGGATTGTTGTTTTTATTATTAGAGATCCTAGGTTAATTTGAATGACTTTGTTTGGTTTGGTTTGAGGATTCAGTAGCATTTATTTATTATTACTTTGAGAAAGTTGTATTGGGATTTATTTGTGATTTATTTGTAACTAATTCATGCTTTTGGTTTCTGTATTTTAAAGGTTATCAACCTATTCTGTCCCATCTCTAATCTATCAAACCATCTTGAAGAAAATAAAAAATCATAAAGTGAACAGATTTGAGTTGTCCTTTGCGTTCATCAGAGATAAAGCAGTTTTCAAGTTTGGGCAGAGCTGTGGTCAGTTAAAAAACACACACAACTTGACAATGTAAGCTTTATGACCAAAACTGAACAAATGCTTTGAATTTACAGCCAAATCAGAAATCAGAAATTTTTATTACATTTGCACTGTACATATTATTGTAATCGGTAAAAACATAAAACTAATCAAAAAGCCATGTGTCAAAGTTTTCTTTAAAACAATATGAAACAATTGGCCCTCGTTTTTTTGTAGAGTTAAAAGCCAGATCAGCAATGATTTACATGAAGGCAAATCCTCCATCTATGTAGATAGATAGATAGATAGATAGATAGATAGAAAGAAAACATTTTGGTGTTACACTTTGTTTTAGGGGATAGCAACATTTTAGATCAAGTATAGTATGTTACACCACAGGACAGTCAATTTCCTAAAGCTAAATCCTATCTAGTCTATTCCCAGGAGATTTTCGACCTGTCATAAACAAATGTACTTATGTTGACAGTATTTGTATGCATACAGATTATAATTGCAGAGCCCATTACCAACATAACATGTCTTTAACAGTTGTTTTTTCGTTTTTTTACACACAAACGTCTTTTGATTTATTAACACTGAAATTACTTTTGGAAAAAAAAAACATTTCATGACAGCTTGAGAATTTATGCTGCTTTTACAGCTTTTTACAGTGGAAGGATTTGTTTGATGTCTTTTATTTTTCTACACTTCTATTAACAGTAGAGAGTTTAATCATGATCATGAGTATGATCATCATATGATGCAAGCCAGACTCAAACTTGCATTACCTGCATGAGCTCCACTGCTCAGCCTGTCTGACCATATGTGCTAACAAGCAGATCACAGCCCTTACATTGTAATGAATATTACATGATAAATATTTTCTGTGTCATCAGGGGATATCTCTATGCCGGTCTGGAGTTTGGAGCAGAATGCTATTGTGGCCATAAGATTCAGGCGCCCAATGTGACAGAGAGTGACTGTAATATGGAGTGTAAAGGAGAGAAGAGTAACCTCTGTGGAGGACCAAATCGACTTTCCATATACAGACTGGAGCTGAGTCAGGAGTCTGCACGCCGATGTGAGCACTCTTACAAATACACATGCATCTGGATGCTTACACTGACATACATTGGCCGCAAAAAGTATGTGGACACTTTAGCTATATTCGAATGTTTTTGCATAATATTACAAAATATCAAACCAAGTGGCATTTATTTTCTGGTTAACATTTTTTATTGATTCATTCAGATAACAAAGAAAAACAAAACATAAATACAATAATCAAAATGTAACCCCCACTATTACCCCTCCACAATCCCCAACCCCACCCTGACTCACAGCAAACATCCCTGTGGTCACATATAAGTATACACACAAAAAAACTAAAACTAAAAAATAAAATTTTAATCACACAAATTTAAAACTGTGCTTCTCTCTCCACTGCCCCTCCTGAGAGCCCTCCAAAAACACCAAATAGCTGCCATTTGATTTCCCATAAAACAAATCCCAGATCCCCAGCCTTCTACATGACTCGAAAGCCGCCACCCTCCCCATCTTCGTGCACCACTCTTGAAATGAGGGTGCTCCAGCCAACTTCCATCCCCTTAAAACAATTTGTCTGCCAATCATAACACTGGTTAGGACCCAATGGTTTATGTGTTTATCCCCTGTATTGATGACCGCCCCATTGCCTAAAATACAGAGTCTGGGGCAAAATGAAATTTGAGTGCCCAATATGTCACACATAAAACACTTATGTTACGATTCACTGTTGTCTGCCCTGTGTTTTGCCTCTGTCATCATTTTGTTTCCATGTTTACCCTGGTAATCTGTACTTTTTTTATTTTATAAAATACTTTTAAGATGCGTTTAGATCCTACTTCTGTGACCTCCCTCCTTGTAACTACTGAACCTTCAACCAAAATTCTTGGATCTTAACACACTAGCAAAAAACATGGTTGTGTTTCCACCTTCTGATTGGTGGATGTGTCTTTAAGACCAAGCCTATACAATTCAGAGGGGTCCAATAGAATCTATGTAAAATCTTGAATTGCATAAGGCGCACCTTTGCATCTCTAGATACAGACTTGATGTTTTTTAGAATCCTAGCCCACACTCCCTCCTCCAATACCAAAGTTTAAATCTTTCTCAAATAATCTCTTGATAGAAGTTAAAGCTCCGTCCCCAGACTCTGAATTAGCAGGGAGTAATACACTGATGCCTCATGATCTTTGCCAAAAGCAAAAACAGATGTTTACCATTCCAAATGAAGTACTTCGCTATACAATCAAATTGCTTGAAATACGAGAGGGGGACATCTGTAGACAGAGAATGTAGTAGGTAGTTGAATTTTGGAATACAATTAATTTTAATAACATTAAATTTCACAATCAAAGATACATTTAATGAAGCCCTCCTGCCCACATCGCTCAAAAACCTTTTTATTAAAGGGTCAAAATTGACTAACTAAATCACACAAATTTGCTGAGAATAATATACCCAAATAATGCACTTAATGCCCAGTTTGGGCCACTAGGATGTGCCTGGTTGAAAAGCCGTTACCGGCCAGTACGCTGTAAGAGCCAAAGCTTCAGGTTTAGACCAGTTAACTCTGTATTTCCAAGAATTTAGAAAATGTATTAATAATTCTGTGGAGGCAAGGCATAGATCTAGTAGAGTCAGAGATGAATAATAAAATATAATCTGCATAAAGCAAAAGCCTATACGCCACACCTCCTGCCACCACCCCTGGAAAATCATCTTACTTTCTTATAGTGGCTGCTAATGGTTCCAGGGCAAGACAGAACAATAATGGGAAAAAGGGGGCAACACTACCGGCTGCCTCTATCAGAGTAAAATAATCTGAAATTAATCCATTCATTTGTACCGCTGCTACCGGGTGTATATAAAGTAACTTAATCCAACCAATAAAAGTATTCCCGAACCCGTACATTTCCAAAATCTAAAAAAGATAATCCCATTCTACCATATCAAATGCCTTTTTGACATCAAGTGAGATGGCAGCGACCGGAGTCTGATCATTCGCCACTGAACACATGATATTGATGAAACACCTAATGTTATCCAATGTTGTCCAAGGTTATCTCAGTATCAAGATAATTTTTTTGTCAGCCGCCACTTTAGAAGTTCTAATGGTTCCACACAGTTTCTAACATCCTCATCAGTAGACGAAGATGTAGAATTATAGAGATCAAGATAGAATTCTTTAAAAGCATTATTAATATCAATGGCTGAGGTAAATATTTCACCATCAGCAGATTTCACTGAGGGAATGGTAGAAAAGACTATCTCTGTTTTATATATCTAGCCAGATGGTTTCCTGCCTTGTCCCCCGACTCAAAGTATGACTATCTTACCCTGAATAGCCAATACTCCACCTTCCGTGACAAAATAGTATTATATCTGTATTTCAATTGGGTCAATTGTCTGAGGCCATCAGATGACATTCGCCGCATCAGCTCTGTCTCTGCACTTTTAATATTCCCTCCCAACTCCGTGAGTTCTCGTGCTTTGGATTTTTTTGGTGAATGAGGCATTCTGTATGATCTGGCCCCTAAGAACCGCCTTAAGTCCTCCCAAGCCACGCCCACAGAGGATACTGAGGACTGGTTGGTCTCCATATAAAAATTTATTTCAGCCTTTAACCTTTGGGAATTCAGGATTTTGCTAAAGGGATACATTAATGCGCCAACTATATGATTTCCTTTTCTCCATATGTAGCAACACCTCTAAACTCACCAGGGCATGATCTGAGACTAAAATGTTTCCAATTGAGCAATCAACAACAGATTATTAGATATTAAAAAAATCTATTCTAGAATAAATCTAATGGTTTTATGAAAAAAATAAATATAGTCCCTACCAGATGGGTTCAAATTCTCCAAATATCTGTAAGATATTTGTGTTATCCTGTGAAGCGTCAATGTTGCTTTAGACAATGTAGTCTATCAATAGACTAAAGTCTCCTCCCAATATTAGATCATGAGGGGTGCCAGCAGCTTGCATCATCCCTTCAAAATCTATAAAAAAAGCCCTGATCATCAATGATAGGTGTGTAAATATTAGCAAAAAGAAGATTTTCCCCCTGAATTTCTGCTAAAACAATAATGACTTTAATTTATCTTTAACCTGTTTGAGACATTTGAATTGTAAATGCTTACTTATCAGTGTAATGACTCCACTGCTCTTACTCGAGCCAGCACTAAAGAAAACATGTCCACCTCATATCTTCCCAAATCTTTCAGCTTCCTGCAGGGAAAGATTCATTTCTTGAAGGAATACTATATCATATTTCTTACTCTTTAGGAGAGAAAACCCTTCCTTCTTTTTATGGGGTGCCCCAACCCATTCACATTCCACGTGAGTAGTAAATATAATATACGTTGTGACAAAAATTATTTATGGCCTATGATTTATGACCTAATTGGTGTACATTTGACCTTTTGATTCCTGCCCCCCCCCCCCCCCCTCTCCTCCCCTCCCCTCACCCTCCCTGTTGTACAGGCAGTGGTATGATGTGTTTGGTCAGCTGTTCTGATATCCCCGCGCTGTAGCCGAGACCATCTGTGTATTTAAAAGGGTTTAGGTCTGTTCATTGCAGGTATTCAGCAAGTATTTTGTGATTTCAACTTGAGCAATGGCATCCCCCAGAAGTCCTAAAAACCCATTGGTAAATGATATAGAAACGATTGCTAATTTATGTTGGGCTCTGAGGAGAGGATATGGTCCATGCATAACCAAGGCTCTCCATGAACCATTAGACAATCTAAAATACGAATTTCATCTAGACAACGCACAGTTGTGTGTGTACAACTTTGACAGAACATCTCATTCTGTTAAGCTATTCAAAATGGGCGCTACAACGGATGCAGACCGTTGTTTGTATTTCACGGAAAAGGACTGTGATGTATTTTACTACAGTGTTTGGAGGGACCTGAATGATTCTGGAGATGACCCATTATTCATTGCAGAGGGTGTTGGTTCAACATCACCATTTCCAAGATGCCGTATATTTGGTAACCACACTATCAAGAGGGTGGATGACCATGTCTACATACTTACCAGCGAGGACAAACTGGGTCTCAGTGACAGAGCGTGTCCTTCCCCAGAGACAGAGCACAATGAATGTTTCCACATGAAGTTTTTGTTTCAGTGGAAAGATGTTCCTATCCTGAATGATGTTTTTTCAAAGATAGACAAACTGTTTAAATGGAGTGACGCATATGACCGATACAATATAAGTAAGGTCAGGCTGTTTGACCCCGAAAAGTGTGGGAGAGTCCGCAGGAGTGACCGTGTAACGCCGCCCACCTTCTATAGACCTTAAAAGCTGGTGATGACCGACTGCATTTCAAACCAACATTCAAACCAACATGTCTCAAAACTTTACTGCAGACCTTCCTGGGCCTGTTGCATCACCCGATGACACAGCTACTTCAGTAAGGGGTGATGCCCCTGTAGGGAATCCTGACATCGGCCATTAGCTCGACAAGTTTTGCATGGAGCTTGGCTACAACAATCTAATGTTCATTTCATCTCATGGATCAGGATGCCCGCTTCCGGATGCAGCGACTCTTAAGGGAGATGATGACACAGATGGCATTATTGGTGTAAAGGGTTTCAGTTTTATAAAAGCAGTCATAGTGGTCATTCTGGATTATCTCATCGACATAAAGAGTTGTGCTACGGTTATGAAGTGGATCACCCCAGTCAGATCCAGCACACGTGTTTGTATGATATTGACAATTATTTTCTTTTCACACATTTATAAGAAATTTCCTGCAAACTGTTTAAACCTGTGTTAAATCAAGTCATCGGCCAGGCTTTGAAACCATTTGGGTTGACACCACATTCTGAGAGAATCCATGGAGCTGTTGAAGGTATTTTGTGTGAATTAAGAGAGGAGCCACACATTCTACAGAGACTGCGTGAAATCCGTGAGAAGCTGGTGAATGATAGCGGTGAACAGGCTGTCTATGACGCTGTGGACGGGTGGAAAAGGCTGTTCGGCTGGTTCCAATTTTTGATGCTAACATGGGTAACTGCAGCGGAGCTACTGGACTGATAAAATTTATTCTGAGACATCGTCTTCAATGTGAAATAACCAACATGCTGTATAAGCTCATTAATGATGAGCGTTCTGGACAAAACAATCTTGAAAATGAACCCTATATTAGCAAACGGCTGCTTTGTCTAAAGAAGCACATGGACATAGTCAGAGGTCTATCAAACAACTGGACTGAAATGATACAACTCTATGCCGGACAGAATGATTCACACTGTGTTTTGCTTAAAAGCATTCTAAATTAATTGTTTGAACGCATAATGTCTGTAAAATTGCTGACATAATATGTTTATGTACATATGTAACGGATATGTGTGTGATGACATTGTCAAGAAACGAGCAGAGTGCTAGATATGTTTTTGAAAATGTTGATACTCTGGTTAATTACCTGATTAACAAAAATGCAGATACATGTGTTAATTTCCTACAATATCTCGACATTGCTTGATGTTGGTGTCTCTATTTTAACAATTTAAGCATGCATTGTACTGTGTGATTAACCCTGATTTAAAATAAAAGGGTGTTTTTATAGAATAACTGTATCATTATTTATGTGGTGTCTGATCTGATAACATGACTGAGCAACTGCATAAGGTGTACTACACACCTTCAAACCCCGGCTCTTGAGGGGGTGTGAATAGATTTAAACGTGGTGTATTAGTGGAAAGTGGTGATTTGCTAAGTGATAAAGAAGTTTCAGACTGGTTAGCCAGTCAAGATGCTTATACACTCCACAGACCACTACTCCAAAATTTTAAAAGGAATAGGGTCATTGTTTATGGTATTGATACACAGTTTCAAATTAACCTGGTAGATATGTCAATATATTCTATGGAAAAGGACACTACAAAATTGTATAGGCAAGGAATGTATAGGCGTGTTTAGCAAATATGCATGGGCACGTTGTATAAAGAACAAGACTGGAATGGCGGTGGCCAATGCATTTAACATGACACTACAAGAGGGTAGAGTTCCTCAGAAAATTCAGACTGACAAGGGGAAGGAACAACAAGCATTTCCAACAACTAACTAAAAAGAACAACATTTACCATTTCAGCACGGGGAGTGAATTGAAGGCAAGCGTTATTGAACGCTTTAATAGAACATTAAAAGGACGGATATGGCGGTATTTAACAGCTATAAACTCTAAATGCTACATCAATGTTTTACAAGACATTATTCAAGGATACAACAGTAGTTATCACAGAAGTATTAAAATGAGGCCTGTAGATGTCAACAAAGAAAATGAACCGATCGTCTATGACAATTTTTATGGTATTGTGTGTAAGAAGACACCTGTATTTAAATACAAAATCGGCGACGTGGTTAGAATATCAAAGATGAGAGGCCCTTTTACCAAGGTGTATGAACAAAACTACACAGAGGAGTTCTTCACTATAACCGAATGTATACCACATCAACCACCAGTCTACAAACTATCTGATTATGATGGTGACGTTATCGATGGAGCATTTTATGAAGAAGAGCTACAAAAAATTATTGTGGACAAGGACCAGGCTTTTAAAGTGGAAAAGATAATAGACAAGAAGAAGCACGGTAAAAAAAAAACATGGTGCTCGTACGGTGGGTGGGATGGCCTCCAAAGTTTGACAGCTGGGTTAATGAAAAAGATGTTGTAGAACTACAGAGCTCTTAAAGAATATAAAAATATACATTTGTCACCCGAGTTCATTTCTGTAGTAAACGGCCATGTATGAAGCAGGGTTTTATGTCACATTGCCATGCAATGCTTCATTAGCTCTTTACCCCGAAAACCGAATTTCAAATTACAGAACAAGATTAGCCAGACCTATAAACTTAAAAGGCAAGTGGGTCTAGCGGAAATTGAATACCCTAGATCATGGTACACTATTGGTACACATCACTGATGATGATGCGAAATTCCACTTCAGAGAGGTTAGAAATGACAGAAAAAGATATTTTGAGATCATGAATCTGAAAAGCGTATATTATGATGAAGTTTTTTTTTGTAATTAGGGAGATAAATGATTTGCTACCTCAACATGTACGTCTCGGGTATGATCATGTGAAAAACAAGGTGTACATGACAGCGCCACCAGGAAGATATTTAACATTCCACGGTAAACTAGTCATTATATTGGGTGTAATACCGGAGAATCCCTTGGAATCTGCAAATGAGCATACTGGAAATGAATGCAACGAAACCAATTTTACATCAGTGTACACACCACACCAAGCTGACATAAACAGAGGATTTTACACCATGTAACTGTACACAGATGTTATCGAATACCAATCTGTGGGGGATGCACACGCTCCACTTTTGAGATGTGTACATATAACCGGACCGGATCGTGAAATGGTCAGTGTTGCATATGACAGAGTGCACTACGTGTCAGTGAATCAAATTCTATTGGAGAGATTTGTATTGAACACAAAGACGACAGAAACAGGGAAGTACTGTTTTCTTATGGTAAAGTTGTCGTTAAACTACACTTCAGACCTGTGAAACAACCGATCGTTTAAAAATGGTGTATTATAACCCGTACCAAATGGCAGAAATCAAAATCAAGCAGGCGGAGGAATGCCGGGGTATGCGGGCGGAGGTGTTATGTATGGGGCAGGCCTCTGAGGTCTTTTCAGGGGTTTGTTTTGAATGGCTCTTCCGTTGTTAAAAAGAGGTTTCAGCATAGCCAGACCACACCTTAAAAATGCTGCTAAAAACATAGTCAGCGACGTTGTCACCAATGCTATGACACATTTCTTTAATAACAATAAATCTCAAGATGGTTCAGGTTTAATGGTTATGTTACGTAAACGGAGATCTAAACCACCTGGCGTGAGGAGGGGGAGGAGTGGTCAAGCGGTAAAGAAAACCAGGAAACCCCCTAAGAAAACCGCAGTTAGGCAACGAGTGTAAGAGAGCTATGAAGTACGTCTCATCTGGATCGGCTAAGAGACCAAGTCGGAAGAGTGTATTAAATCCGAACTGGATCTGTTTACAGTAACCGATGACTCAGACAGCTATTGAAAAAAACACATACGTTGAAATTCCTCCTTTATCTGCAATATCGCACAGCGCTCCAGTTTTTCATAGCGGGAAATAGTGAAGATTATATAAATTTGAATAACACACTACTTTACATGCGTGTTAAAATCACAAATCCGGATGGTTCAAATATCAGAGGTGGGACCCCTGTTGGTCTGGTCAATTATCCAGGAAACACTATTTTTTTCACAGGTTGGTGTATCACTTGGTGACAGGTTAATTTCACAGAAAACCCTTAGCGATGCATTATAGAATATTGGGGCGGCAGTGGCTCAGTTGGTTGAGTGGGTCGCCCACCAGTCGTAGGGTTGGTGGTTCAAATCCCGGCTCACATGACTCCACGTGCCGAAGTGTCCTTGGGCAAGACACTGAACCCCAAGTTGCTCCCGATTGCAGGCTAGCGCCTTGCGTGGCAGCACTGCCGCCATTGGTGTATGAATGTGTGTGTGAATGGGTGAATGAGTCAACAGTGTAAAGCGCTTTGAATACTGATAAGGTTAAAAAGGTGCTATATAAGTGCATTTACCATAGAATGCCTTTTAAACTAAAAGATACCCTGGAAAGTGTTTTCTCAGCAGGGTTATTTTACAAAGATTCTGCAGGGCATATGGATGTAGGTGATCTGACAGGGGCTAACAATGGACTGAAAAAAAGGGTGTCCTTTAGCAACGAAAGTGCAGTAGTTGAACATTTATCACCCATACACAGTGATATTTTCTTTCAAGAAAAACGAATGCTTAATGGGGTGGACATTAAAATCCGTCTGACAAGAGGCAAAGATGAATTTTGTCTAATGAGGAGTGATGCTATAGCATACAAACTAAATATTTTGTCAGCATCCCTGTTTGTCAAAAAATTATCTGTGTCACCAGGTGTGAGACTGCGACACGCTCAAGCACTACTCTCAATCACTGCCAAATACACCATTGATAGGGTCTACCTGAAAAATGTCTACATACCAGCTGGAGGACGTGTATCAAACCAGGAAAACCTATTCCTACGAACGCTCCCAAAATCTATCATATTGGGTATGGTCGATAATGATGCATTAACAGCGGCATACGATAAAAACCCTTTTGCATTTAAACATTACGATCTGGAGTTTCTAGCTGTTTATGTGGATGGGCAGCAGCACCCACGCCAAACCATTACAACCTGACTTTGGAGCAGGCACCGCTGTGCGAGAATTTTACCAGCTTGCGCTTTTGTCTGGAAGACATCTAAAAAACCAAGCGTTGGTAATCGACAGAGAAGATGTTCTGCAGGGTTATACCCTTTATGGTTTTAACCTCAATCCAGACGAAGATTGCAGCCAACACATATCGCTTGTTAAGTCTGGGAATATCAGACTAGAAGTACGGTTCAGATGACCGCTTTCAAGAACCATTAATCTGATTGTTTATGCTGTTTTTGACAACATCATTGAAGTTTCTAACCGAAGGCAGGTGCTTGTTGACTACTATTAATTGAAAACATGAACACCATACAACTTACCGCGGCTATGGACAGAATCACACAAAACACACATTTTCTTGGTGTATTACATGTGATCATTTACCAAAGGATCCATTAAGAACTCTACCCACGTCTGCCATAATCAACACACATCCTTCACACCTCCCCAGTGAACACTGGATGGCTATTTACATAAATAAGGACGGTTCAGCATTTTTCTTTGACAGTTTCGGTAATAGTCCTGATTTTATTTGTTTTCCTGTATCAATCACTGACTTTCTAAAAATGAATTCCCATTTGGAGGGAACGAGACGTTGTGTCCTCCCGGCCACGTCGCTGAGCCGAGTCACTGTAGTGGCCAGACCATTTCCAGCTTGAATGATCTTGAATGAACTCAACGTATTTCCCCACTTTTATACTCATATGTCCGGGGGCGGGGTATGCAAATACTGTCTGCCAACTTCTCATTGGCCTTTTTTCATAGATCAGAGGCATATTCGGCGCTCAAGAGAGACCCCTAGTGTCGCTTCGTCGACGCAACGTCTCGTTCCCTGGAGGTTACATACGTAACCTAGACGTTTTAGAAACACATTTTTACCACTTTGTTAAAAGTTAAAAAAAAAAAAGTCTTATACCAAGCATTATTTTAACACCCCAGTTTTGCACCCCATTAAAGACACATCATTTAAACACCTTTTCAATTTTATAATTTTTAGAGTGACTTTGTTGTGTTTGCCAACTTGATACATTTTGTTTAAAAACACATTTTCACCGTTTTGTTAAAGACGTTTTGTTAGCGCTAAAGCTAAACATTTAAATAATACTTTTAAAAGCACACATGGTTCCTAAGAGAAACGATGTTGTGAAATAATCTTAACCGCGGGATTAAACTCCACCCACCGGAGGGGTCTTGTCAACTTTCTTACTCCAATATCGTTTTGGATTTGCTCGTGAAAGGACTTTGAACGGAGAAATGTAAGATTATTTGTGTTAAAGCTACATTTTATAATGCATGCTATTTCAATTAAAATGTTAAACCCATTTATGTTAAAGTTTTTTTATCTGAATAGTTTATCGGAAGAGTTTGCTTCAGTCAATATCCACTGTTTTAGAAAAAATTTTCACCATGTTAAAAGTAAAAAGTAATGTCTCACACAGTTTTGTCACCAAGCATTGTCCCCATTAAAGACACATCATTTAAACACATTTTAAACGTAATACTACTTTTTATGTCTTACAATTATAATAAAAAATAAAATGACCCACACACATTACTTTATAATGTTCTTGAAAAACATCTCAAAGATTACATCAATGAAATATTTAATCAATAACTATTTTTAGTCTGAGTTGAGAGAAAATAAGTCTTATACCATACATTATATTGTCATCTTAGTTTTCAATTAAACATTGTTCATTATTAAAGATTAATAATTTTTCTACTCTTTTAAATACACAGATGGTCTTGGCTACAGCACAGGGATATCAGAACAGCTGACCAAACACATCATACCACAGCCTGTACAACTGCCGGAGGGAGGGGAGGGGGGGGCAGGAATCAAAACGTCAAATGTACACCAATTAGGTCATAAATCATAGGCCATAAATAATTTTTGTCACAATGTATATTATATTTACTACTCATGTGGAGAGAGACAATCCACTTATATTAACATTTGGCATTTTGACATATGAGAAAAAATTTTATTGTTTGTCAAAATCAAAATTATAAGGACCACATTCCAACATTTGTGCAACATTCAAACCCCAAACTTCCCTCAGAACCAAACAAACAGAAAAAAAAACATGCACATTAACCCCACGCATGACAGCGCCAACTGGCGTCCATCCCTCTAAACTCAAACAGTCCATGCACACCTACGTGACAACTTTGCCATCGTATTGCTCAAGTCCAGTGTTTCTATACATATTTTTTGAGACAGAGTTACACAACAAAAGATAATCTATAAAATAAACTCCAGCCAATAGACAGAATAAACACAAAGAACAAATAGATTTATCCACATGACTGCCCTGAAGCTGTGTTATTCCATAAAACAAACTCCGAGCCAGCCCATTCGGCTGCTACATGAGTGCAACAAATTACCTAATCATTCTAATGTCATGCATGAAATACTCCACAAAACAAACTCCATCCAATAGGAGGCATAAGCACAAAGTCCTGAATGAGTGTTACTCCACAAAACTACGTCCAACTGCTATTTGGATCCAGCACAAAAAGAAACAAAAAGGTGAAAAGGTGAAGTGAATGTTCAGTGAGTTGGTCCATTCGGCTACAATGTGAGAACCACAAAATAACTTATTCCATTGACTTTATGAAGGACATCGCTTGCTGGGCACATGTGAATATTTTACGGCCATCCTTAGCATCAGTTTGGCCGGGAACAACAGTGCAAAAGTAACCTTCCGTTGATGTAAGAGTTTCTTGCATTCCTTGAATTGATCACGCTTCTCTCTTGTCAAATTTGCAATGTCTAGGAACAAGAACATGCTGTGATTCTTCCAAAAAAGCCTTCCTTTACTCCTCACCTCGCTTAATACAAGATCTTTATTGGATGATCACTGAAATTTCGCCAGAATTGATCGGGCCTGTCTCCCTCGGCGGATCACCTAGTAGGAGCCCTGTGAGCTCGCTTAATTTACAGCTTATGGCCTGTTATGTCAAGCAGATTCGGAAATTAGTCCTTCCAGGAATTTCACCATATCCTGACTCTCTTTGGCTTCAGGAATTCAGACGATTAGGACGTTATTCCACCAGCTACGGTTCTTCTTGTCTTCCAATTTCTCCAGACATGCTCCAAATCCACATTGGTTTATAGCGGATTAGCAGCTAATTCCCTCTCCGATGACTCCTGATAATCGATCCTTTTCTCGACATCCCCCACTCTTGTAACCACTTCAGCGAACTTTGTCTCCATGGCAGTGATTGATCGACATATTACAACAAGATCTTCCAAGTCAGCAACAATCTTCGTCAGCTTTGCCAACATATTCAACATTTTTCGAGAATTTCCCTTATTTCTCTGACCAAATCGACTCCCGGGCTCCGGGTCTTCTCAGGGGTATCAGCTTGAGCATGAAATTGTCTTTTAATGTCTCCAGAGCCTGAGGTTTTTGAATTCTTTGACTTTTTGTCCTCCTAGAACAGTTATGGAACGGATTGTATCGATTCTCACTGGTTTGTCATTAATAGTGTTAAAACTAGCTTTTAACTGGGTTTTGAATTATGAAACAATAGAACACGTCCATAGGAACCTGTGATAACTATTCTAGAAATCCTGTGTGAACTTGAGAAAGCCTGACATCATACATCCACGAAAAATGACAGTAAGCCCATTTCATTTAAAATAATTGCAAAATTGGCAAAAAAAGCTGAAGTTTCTTATAAGAAAATAATTTCTTTGAAGATGCCACATGATTTAATAAGTTGTGATATTGAAGTGTGGCTTATGTGTCCAAAACCACGCAAATATGTTTTGTAATGACATGCATCCTTCTGCACGTACACACATGTACGTTCTGTACACACACATACTGTAATCAAGCACAAATGTAGGTATCTGCAACACACATATAGTACAGAATGTATGCATATGGACTCACACTCAAACATACACACAAGCACCTTTGATGTTGTTATCATGAAAATGGAAAGGCATGTGTGACTACCAACAAACAGGATTATTCTTATCATGTTTAAATAAGAAATGTAGAAAGCAATACAGAGAGCAGAATGGAGGGGTAATGGATTGCACCCATCACCCCTTCTTGGAGGGAGATCTGTTTGTCTATAATTAGTTGCAGAAAGATAATATCTCTGTGCTTTGTTAGCAGTTTCCCATTCTCATAAATTTATTTGTGTTTACACACATTATACTTTGTAAACTAGAAATTTGCCACTATTGTTAAGCTGACATGCATTTCATAATATAATAGACATAACATGATAGATCTCTTTTTGGCATAATTTTAACCATTTCTTTATGTCTCATGTTTTCGATACTGGTCACAAAATAGCCTATGTAGGGACATTCCATTCCTGCATAAGCATTTTAAGCATTCGTGTGACAGGATGCATCTGTGCGTCATAGAGAGATTATGTGGGTAAATATTGCAAGCAAAAATAATAGTCATTATTTACTGATACCAGTAAATGTTTTCCTTTAATATGATATACTTGCTTTCCCTTTTGATATTTGTCTTCATCTTTGATTTTTTTAATTGTTCCCTAAGATATTCTTATAATGTCCTAAGATACGTTTTAGCAAATGTTATAAAATTGGTTAAAATGGGTAAAAGATGCAGTTGCAGAGGGTACCTGGGTTCGAATGCGGCCCGGGTCATGTCCCATTTGTACCGGTTGCCCCTTTCTGCACTTTTTTGTCTAATAAAGGCAAATTTATTTTATTCAAAATAAAAGAAAAATAAAAAAATTGTGAAGGACAAATTAGTCAAATTAAAACTCGTCTATTGGAAATACACTGATAAAGAAAACACTAATAAATTGCTTAAAGGTGCTATTTTTGTAATTGAAGGGTATGCAACAAAATTTCCTGCTCCCTGAGAGATATTACTGAAATAAATGTCATAAGAAATCTCACTGGTCTCTGTAAACAGCAAACAAAAATGTTTCTGCGGACCACAGACAATGATGCTTTTGACCTGTCAATCATTTTGCGTGTTCTCATAGTGTTGTAGTGTCAGCGAATTATTGAGACTTGCAGCCATTTTTAAGCCATGATGTTCATAACAGTTGTCTGTTGAGGACATTATTTTATTACTGTTGTTTTTAACAATTAAGCTAAATTTGTATCTTTGGAGTGCGGGGTTTTAGATAGAGGGGGCGTGGCTAATCCAACAGTAGAACGGCTAAATTCACTTACAGCACCAATAATGGGTTATTAATTATGGGTTATTATTAGGGTAACTTGTTTATCCTGCACCTTTGTGCTACAATGATACCTTAAACCAAACAGCTTGTTGAGGAAGGCATGATAATGCTTTTTCTAAGTGATTAGACTTACTATTTTTGCTTGGTGGGCAATAAAATGGGTAAAAAAAAAAACAAAAAAAAAACACATAGACTTACATTGAAGGAGGGACTTGAGAAATATCTAGGGACCAGAATATCATAGAGAATTGGTAGTGGTCTCTTTTGCCTTGGGCAAGTAAGCAACCACCCAGAACATTCTAGCAATCATTAGGCAAAGCCCTAGTAACCATCCTGAACATCAGCAACCACAATAAACAAACACCTCTAACATTTGCTTAAATTAAGTTGATTTGTTGTTTTTACATTTTAAGTATGTATGCATGTGTGTTTTTGTTCTTTAGATGGGAGTGCCATTTTTAAGGGATGTTTCAAGAGGCCTGACAATGTGACCCTGGCACTTCCTGTTAGTGCAGTCATTCAAAACATGTCAGTGGACAAGTGTGTAGACATGTGCACAGAAAAAGTGAGTATGCATTCAAAATTACTTGTTTCAAGCATATGGCACATTCCAAAAATAAGATACAATTTGGTGTCCCATTATTTTTTCTAAAAGTGATAACTTTTAGATTATTTAACTATTTACTATTATTTAACATAAAATTAACATAGCATGAAAAAAAGCTCATATAATGTTTATAGTTTGACATCTTGAACTTGACTTCCTTTCACAAGCCATGTGTTGAAAAAATTTTATACATTTTATTAGTATCAGGTCTTGTACATTTACATGTGGGTTTGTGTGAGTCTGTTAAACTCTATATAATTTCTAATTTCTTCCTCTGTTTGATGTAGGAATATTCTCTGGCAGCATTGGCTGGGGAAAAATGTCACTGTGGATTTCCCACTCCTCTGTTTACCCTACATGAGCACGAGGATGAGGAAATGTGTCTGCAGCGCTGTACAGTAGAAGACTTTGAGAGTTGTGGAAACAATAACTTCTTTGTTGTGTACCAAACACAAGTTCAGGGTAATGTTTGCTTGTTTAGACTAAAACATTGTGGTTAAACCAACCCACAGACTGCCAGAAGAGATAAAACCTGTATTAATTCCTTGTAAAAACTACTTCATGTCTCCATAATTTCCAAACATGCATTCCCCATAGCCTTAATTTTGAACTTGATCATTTTGAGTTTGTAGTAGGGTACAACAGGGTTAAAGGGTTTTTTTTTTTTTTTTGGTTACAAAATGCATCAAGATCTAAAAAAGTATTTATTTTTATTGAATATTGATTGAGCAACATAATTTGTGTGAAATAAATAATAACGGAAGGTTGTTTTGATTAAAATTCAGTTAAAAAAAGGCGCACACACTTGGGATAAAAGGCTCTTGAGAGGTTTAAGAAACATAGATAATTGAGTTCCATAACATGACATTTCAAGACATTTTTAATTAGGACAAACTTGTTTTAATTAATAACAACTTTAGAGTTAACAGTGTAACGTAACTTGATTAAACGTGCTGTAGCAAGAATAGCAACAAATCAAGATTAAGTATAAAGAAGAAATCTATTTGTGATAGCTGTTAGTATTTACAGTTCACTTTAGAAACACACACTCACCAAAAAAAAATAACACTGTGCAGCTTCCACAAAATACTTGTGGCCAGCATATCCGTTGATGTTTATTTTAGAGATCAAATCACTCGTCTGCTAGATTAACACTTCCTCTGTACTTCCTCAGACGTTGATATCAATGTCAGCATAAACAGAGACTGCTTCATAGTTTGTTTTGTGTTTAACTGTGGTGAAAGTTCATCCAAAAATAAATATTATCTTATCCTTTACTCCCACTCATGACATCCCAAATGTGTATGACTTTCTTTCTTCTGCTGATGTAATGATGATGAAGTGTAGAACCCAGGTGCAGTTTACCGTAAATCCAATTGACTTGGCATGAGCAAAACAAGATCACATGACAAGACACCACATGATCAGATAGAACTAAACAAGAAACTAAAAGACATGAAAACAAGAACAGAACACAAACAAAATATTTCAGAAAAATATCTAAGCTCTGTAGGTCCATGGTGGCCAGAACTTTGAAGTTCCAAAGAGCAAATAAAGGCAGAATAAAAGTAATCCATAAAACTCCTGTGGTTAAATACAAATCTTCAGAAGCAATTAAGATAGGTGTGGGTGAAAAACAGATCAATATTTAAGTCCAAGTTGTTTTTTTATTCATATTCTTTGTGCATATTGCCACCTACTGGGCAGGGAGGAGAATTTATAGTAAAAAATGACTTAAATATTGATCTGTTTCTCACCCACACCTATCATAATGCTTCTGAAGATATGGATTAAACCACTGGTGTCATCTGAATAACTTTTATTCGGCCTTTATGTGCTTTTCTGACCTTCAAGGTCAAAATGTACTTGCATTGTATGGACCTGCAGAGCTGAGATATTCTTCTAAAAAACTTTGTTTGTTCAACAGAAGAAAGAAAGTTATACACATCTTGGATGCCATGAGGGTGAGTAAATGATGAAAAAATGTTAACTT
Source organism: Moxostoma hubbsi (assembly GCA_032164185.1). Classification (NCBI taxonomy): domain Eukaryota; kingdom Metazoa; phylum Chordata; class Actinopteri; order Cypriniformes; family Catostomidae; genus Moxostoma; species Moxostoma hubbsi. The sequence goes on from JAVLUX010000215.1 coordinate 10,365,681, forward strand.
TTGGGTGAAATATTCCTTTAAGGATTTTAATAAATGCACCCTTATGACACTTGTTTGCTGCAACTGGCCTGCTTGGCAAGCAACCCCTTCCTCCGAAATGCATGCATGCTTTCAAATACACAAAACTAAACAAATTTACTCTGTAGATTTGAAATAATTTCTTCTATTATTTATATAACTGTTTCTGCTAACATCATTTTACACATAAGGATTATACAGAAAATTATACAATTTGTTAAAAATCAAGAAAAATATTTAAATACAAACATTTAATACAAATGTTTGATTAAAATATAAAAAATATACACAAATACATTAAATTGATTATGTAAAGTAGGAATAACAACTAGCATACGATAAGTAGTCAGTATGGTGTGTGGTCTATTGGCAAAGTAAGTTACAGTATACTTTATATAGAAGAGGTTCAGATAATTCAGATAATCGCATAATACAGTAGGTCATAGGTCAAATGTTGGGGGATGTTAATTTTTCCAATTAATGAATTGCCAGTATATATACACTCTCTAATTGATGGACTGGCCACCTACCCATGGTGTTTCCCTACCCGCCACTCTATATAGAACAAGCAGCTTTAGAAGGTGTATGGATGTATGGATGGAAACTCACTAAGCACTTTATTGGGAAAACCTGTACATCTACTTATTTATAAACGTATCTAATCAGCCAATCAGTTGGCAGCAGTGCAATGCATATCATCATGCAGATACAGGTTAGGAGCTTCAGTCAGTGTTCACTTCAACCATCAGAATGGGAAATTTATCTTAGTGATTTTGACCGTGGCATGATTGTTGGTAAAAGACGAGAGAGAGATCAGGGGAGAATGGCCAGACTGGTTGAGCTGACAGAAAGGCTACAGTAACTCAGATAACAACTCTGTATAATTGTAGTGAGCAGAATAGCATCTCAGAATGCACAACATGTTGAAACTTGAGGCGGATGGGCTTCAACAGCAGAAGACCACGTTGGGCACTTTATTGGGACCATCATTTTTCTAATTATCTGCTCAGTGAGTGTATGTATATATTCTCAGCACCCTGGCCTGATACTGAGTTATTTCATACAAATATGTGATTTTGTCATTTGTTTAATGAAATTTGACTCTACATCCATTCATTTACTCTCTAATCAAAGTACAAACGTATTTCCTTTCCTCTTGACATTTTGAAAATCATCCACTCTGTGGTTAAAATTATGTATTGTCATCATGTACTAACCTACGCAGTACAACATCTGAAATGATTGAATCAAGAGCAGTTTCTGAGATCAGCAAGTCTCACTTAGTCAAAGTTAAATAATATCAACCTCTGTTCAAACAGTACCAATTCAGAGTTTTAGGTTTTTTTTTTTTTATTACCCATTAACTGGTGTTAACTGCCCTGAACTGCTTTTTCTAACCCTCATGGAGTTCCACTACCCTGTGTGCACTGTAGCTTTATAAATACAGCAGGACTTGTTTATGCACGCAGTGCGTGTAAAAAGTACTGAACTGCTGCTAAATATAGTGCCTACTTACAGGGTGTTGACACTGTGTGAAGAGAAAAACTGCGTTGAGAAAAGATGGCAAGCCATGCATGAAGTATTTCTGAAATACCTTAAAGGGAAAGTTCACCTAAAAAGGAAAATTCTGCCATAATTTACTTACAATGATGTAATTCCAAACCTGTATGACTTTCCATGGAACATACTTTTTTTTTTCAAGAATGCTTGCACTGCTGTTTTCCATAGAGCAAAGGCATAGATCAGTTAGAATCAAGCTTCAAAAAAGGACAAAAAAGCACCATTAAAAAGGAGTTAAACTTGTGCAAGTCCTATAAGTCTTTTGAAGCAATTTTAATAGCTTGGTGTAACACACAGACTGAAATCAAGTCAGCTATTCCTTTAACAGATGGTTTCACAAAACTATTAATACAGTAGAAAAGAGCAGCTACTGTTTAGTGGTCAGTGGAGAATTTGGTCTGAAGCAGCTGCAAATATGTGTGCTGTGATCAACCAAAATATTATGAAATGTGCTTCTTTTTTGTGGAAAGAAACTTTTGACCTATTTAAAAAAAAAAAAAAAAATGCAGACTTCACTATTTGAAGTATTTTTTAACTTTAATGTCTTATATCATCATATCATCAGTATGCTGTATACTGTAAATGACAATGTGTGCCCATATAAAAACAAGGCATTCTTGTTCTCTACAGATAATCGCTGCATGGACCGGCACTTTTTACCCACTCGCACCAAGCAGCTAATGGGACTCGCTAGTTTCCCAGGAGCGGGGAATACCTGGGCCCGTCACCTCATTGAACTGGCTACTGGCTACTACACTGGGAGCTACTATTTTGATGGCTCACTGTACAACAAAGGTAAACTTAACATCTGCTAAATATCTTTCTGTTCACTCTGCATGTTTTCCTGCCTGGCTTGCTCATTTTCTTTCTCTTTCTTTCTTTGGCTTTGCATATACAGGTTTTAAAGGGGAGAGAGATCACTGGCGCAGTGGTAGAACAATATGTATCAAGACTCACGAGAGTGGCAAGAAGGAGATTGATGCCTTTGATGCCAGCATCCTCATGATCCGGAACCCTTACAAAGCCCTCATGGCTGAATTTAACCGAAAGTACGGTGGCCATATTGGATTTGCCTCCCAAGCTCACTGGAGAGGCAAAGGTAAGAGAAAACAGATGGGCCACTTCTCTGAGATCATCAGAATAAGTGGCACTATCACGTTTAGTGAGCAAAATCTACAGATAAGCACCATGTTAAGATTGTCTTGGGAAAACTAATATCCCTGAGATCTTATTTATTTAGTGTTTGTGTTTTAGAACAAACTTTGCTGCAACTCTGAATTAATGCTTTTAGAGGCTGTTGCTCTTTCCTTGTAAAACCCTTCTGTTTTCTGCATAACACTGAATTTGAGGGATAAGCAGATTGTGTGTCCTCACGCAGATCACAGCTGCTGTACCACAGCCTGTAGTATACACTCATCAGTTTCACAAAAAAGCCATAGCTTCCCTTAATGTGGTTTTGTATAGATATTTTCCCTTCATAAATTTGTGTGAGATATCTACATAAGAATAATGCAGAGAAATTAGAAGTGAGTTTTTCACAGTTAAGTGTTAACACCATGGTATTTTACAAAAAGGGATATTATGTCCCATTTCATTGATCAAAGATTTGTGAATTTCTTTTGTGCTTAGTTAATAGACTGTGCAAAGTTGTCCTTACCCCAATGAAGTCCAGTTTTAAGCAATGTTTGAATCTTGTTTGCTTCTTTATTTTCTTCTGCAGTTGATGCTCTTGATTTCTGGCAACTTAATTATCTTTCTGTTTATGTTTCATATTTGATTGGGCTTATCAGATATTGATGACTGGATTGAAGACAATTTGCTTATTTTTTTATGAAAACCATGTTGCCATGCTAATGAGCTATAAGTACATTCTGTTGCGTTATACAGTTCAGTTCTCTTTTTTTATTGTAAATGATTGTTACATTTTTAAAGTGTTGTCACACTCATACAGACTTCTGTCATGTACTTAATAAAATATATGGTGTTTGGGAGGTTTGTAAATTGTGAATAATTTGAAAGCATGTTCCTATACAATTTTATTTTATTTATTTTTTTGAAGATGTTAAAGATAAAGTGATTAATTTTACTCCCAAGAAAGATATATCCCAAATTAGTGGGGTTTCCTTCTACATCAAACTTCAGGATTCCCTAACGCAGGGGTTTTCAAATTGGGTGAAAGTGAGCCTCCCCCTAGAGAACTTGAAAAACAGCAATTTTTTCCCTGTGCTGTGCCTCCCCTGGGGCTCTCTGGCTCCCAATAAGCAGTTTTCTTAAATGCATGTAAATGTGGTTAATGTCTTGATAGAAATACATTATATGGAATAAAAGATATAGAAGCCTCAGTGAAGTGAAAGGATGTCCACACAGCAAAATAACAAGGAACTATGGTTTCAGGAAGCACCAACTCGTTGAACTATGTTGGTAACAATGGAACTTGCGACCATAGTCAGCTAACGATGCTTTTGGGAAGCACAACCCAGCCCAACACAGCCCAACACAGTAACACAGGTTCAACCAGTGACATGACTTTTGACGGGAATGTCTAATTGACCTGTTGAAAACATTATGAAAAGTCATTATTTTTGCAATTCTTTTTGGTGATGTTATGGTCTCAGAAATAAAGCACTTTGATTTTAAACTCTCTCTCTCTCTCTCTCTCTCTCTCTCTCTCTCTCTCTCTCTCTCTCTCTCTCTCTCTCTCTCTCTCTTTCAATCAGAGTGGCCAGAGTTTGTGAAGAACTATGCTCCATGGTGGGCATCCCACACACTGGACTGGCTGAAATATGGGAAGAAAGTTCACGTGGTGCACTTTGAGGAGTTAAAGCACAATCTTTTCTCTCAGTTAAAGGCCATGGTCATCTTTCTGGGCCTGGAGGTCTCTGAGGATCGTCTGTTGTGTGTGGAAGGACAGAAAGATGGGAACTTCAAACGTTCTGGGCTGAAAAAGCTAGAATATGACCCTTACACGCCTGAAATGCGTGCCAACATTGATAGGCTTATTAAGACTGTGGACGCATCACTCAAAAAGAGAAACCTGTCTGGTGTACCTGAGGAGTACAGGCCGAGATGACACTCATCATTTACCTTTGCTTTATTTCACAACACATAGGAGGGACACACACTTTACGCTTTACATTGTTTTTCAGCTTTTCCCCTTTTTAGAATTTAGAATTGTACTTTACTGTTGTTCCCCTTGTTTGTGTTCTGTTTTAAAGGAATAGTACACAGAAAAAATTAAACTGTCATTATTTGCTCACCCTCGTGTCACACAATGCGATTAGATGACTATAGTAGACTTGGAATATATAGCGGACAAGCCATATAGAATACTTCCATTATACTTTCATTATGCTTTTATGGTATTCTGTGTCCTTTTTAGAGCTGGAAATCTCCAGTATCCAGTCATTGTCATTTAATAGATAAAAGCAATCAGGACCTTATACAAAATTGCTTTTTTTGTTCCACAGAAGAACAAAAACATTTCACTGTACATCTTGCCATTGCAGACTCTAGGCACAACATGATATCAAGTTCGATTATACTTCTTAGTGCTTGACGCATGCGCAGAGCGCTAGATGACGTTATAGGAAGTGTAATCGAGCTTGAAATTGATCTGCAAGGAGAATGCTGTCAATATGAACCCTTTAATTTAAATGTAATTACCATCTGGCTACCTTCCTTGAAGGGATAGTTCACCCAAAAATAAAAATTCTACCATGGAACACAAAAGGAAAAATGTTAGGGATTGTCAAACTCAGTCACCATTCACATTCATGGTATCTTTTTCCATACAATGAAAGTGAATGGTGACTGAGGCTGTCATTCTACCTAACCTAAAGTAATAATGGTTTGGATTAACATAAAGATAAGGAAAGGATGACATAATTTATTTATTTATTAATTTATTGTTTTGTGGGAACTGTCCCTTTAAGTCAGGATCACAAATTCTGTTATCCCAGGCAATGACTATTTATGCTGTCTATGAAAGCTTCTTCTATGATATAAGTCATTATCAAGACATTCGGACCACTTTTAGATGGACCCAAGTGTTTCTCCTACTCACATCACCTCTGTTTTATCCCACCTGCCTTTTCTGCACCTCGAGAGACCATGAAATCTAAAGCACTTTAGTCACATTTTAATTATATGAATAGTGATTTCATCTGTTTAACACATGAAGCCCAGTCTCCTGTCCACAAAGATTTGGACCTTGCCTTTAGATGTTATGGTGCTTCAACCTACAGTATGCCACCAGTATTAGACAAATGCATGGGCAACTCATAAACATCACATTATATCTGTCAGTTGCCTGCAAATTACTAAAGGCAAGGACCGGATAATAAGTCCTCATTGGACTCTTGATTTAGATGAGTGACAAAGTTTTTTTTTTCTGCTTCTTCTTTGAAATGAATTACTTTTTACAATAATTGTTTTCAGTGAGGTTTAGGACATTTTTGCATTGGGCAGTTAAAAAAATCCTCTGTTCATAAAGAGAATGGGGGCTTCTTGTAAATTGCTTGAAATGGCATAATGACTGGCCCTTTTAGAGTTCTACCACCTTTATTCCTTCACAATATAGTTACTGTATCTAATAAGCAAAAATCTCTTCTCCACCAATTTGTGTCCCAATTTAGATAAGGAGAGCGGTTGCAATGCTGCCCTGAATTAATATGTACTGTCCATTTCCCTTGCCACATCTGTAAACACAGTCAAAATATTCCTCCCCAAATATCAATATACTGTGTATCACATTTTGGGTGCTATTATAAACTTGTTCCCTGTAAAAAAAATTCTGATTTGTTCTTTTTGTTTTTAGAGTTTTAATTGCAAAGGTTTTTTTTTTTTATTTATTCAACACAATAATCTAGAAATTAGAAAATAATGAAACCAAGAATGAAGCAACATGCAAAAGAGACTCAGAGATTCTAAACATCAACCAGTTGCCACGGCTCTGGTGAGTTCGCCGGTTTATTCTGTTGTTTTGTTTTTCTCTCCCCCTCATATTTTGCAGGCAGAGACGGCACACATTATCAGTGTTTCCATGGGAACAGTGATTGCTCATGGGGAAGCGCTGATCATGTTGCAGATTAACGTGATAGCTACACCTGTTCCACTCTGATTGCACTCCCTACTTAATCCTTGTTTGCCCTCACTCTCATTGCTATATTATTGCTTGTGCTGTCAAGCGGCTAACCTTGCTCTCTTTATTTGGTGCTGTCTGATGTCAGCTTGTCGGGAAGTGTGGTTACCTTCCAGTTTGCTGTACGCCTGTCCTTGCCACCCATGAATCTTCAGTGGAGGATTCCTGTTCTTTGCCCTTGTGTCAGGAAAATGACTGCCCTCCTTCATCCGGGCTTTGTTCTTTATACCACACCACGCTTCAACTGACTCTTCCTATGGATCTGCTTCTGACTTCCACAAAGCATACACCTGTCTATGAACAAACTCCTCCTTTGCCCTCTGCTCACCCACTATGCACACACAGACTTGTTCCTCACCTCCTGCCACTGCAGGGATTGTTGTTAATAAATCCTTTGAACTGTTCTTCTGCAATTGGGTCTCTGTCTCACTCTTGTTTTGATGGAAAAACCTAGCCAAGCATGGACCCAGTGGAAGAACCTACTCTTCGCTCCGCCCTCTCACAGCAAGGAACGCTGATAGGGCATCAACAAGACCACATCTCCAATTCTAATCGGGCATTGGAGATCGCTGAACTCACCACGGTGGTCCAACAACTCTGCCCTTCTCCTGATCCCGGTCGCTTTCCTGCAACACCCCCATCAGCTTAGATGGTTCACCAATGCCCTTGGTGCCCAGATGCTCACCTCCTCCCTCTAGCTCCGTTCTCAGGTGATGCGGTTTCCGTTAGCGACTTTCTGTCTCAATGTCCTACAGCCCTCTACGTTTGCCTCTGACATGATGAAGGTCGCGTGTGTTATCACGCTCCTCTCCACAATGGCTGGTGAATGGGGAACTACCATGTGAGACAACAGACATCAGTGCTGTGCCATGTACGAAGCTTCACAGAACTTCACAGAGTATTTGATCACGCTGCTCAAGGTCGGGAGGTGGGGAGGGTCTTATCTGGACTGTCCCAAAGAGATCGGCGAGTCGCTGACTATGCGATTGAGTTTCACACATTGGCCGCTTGTGTGACCTGTTCTTGCTTGGGCTTTCTGACGATGTCCAGAATGAGAATTATCCTTTGGATCTCGCCACTCGTTTTGATAACTTGGTGGACCTGGCTATCTGAGTCGATCAACACCTGACTCTACGCCGTAATCATAGTTCACGCCACTCTTCAACCTCTCGAGCAGCTGACTATTCCCTCCGACCCACTACTTCGACCAGGTCACCTGTATCTCACCCCAACACTGAGCTCATGCAATTTCGCTGGTGCCCAGCCAGGCTATTTCTCTTTTGCCTGCCCAGATAAAAGACACCACTCGTCAGTAGGAAGGGGGTTACTGGTGAGCACAACACCTTTGATCAAAGTCCCCGGACTTCATAATCTTCTGCTGGCCCGGCTGCAGTATGGCTCAGCAAGTCACATGGTTTTTGGCTCTGGTGGATTCCAGAGCTGAAGGAAACTTCATTGACATCGACTTGGCCTCCAAATGGCAGCTTCCTATGGTCCAGTTGGACAAACCCATCACCACCCACACCCTCAGTGGCACACCCTGTCAGTCATCACCCAGTCTACCAACCAGTCACCCTCGTCTCTGGTAATCACTCAGAACAATACTCTTTTTATCATATCGGATCCCCATTGACCCTGGTAGTGTTGGGGCATCCATGGTTGGTAACGCACCAACCATAGATTGGACAACCAACAATGTTCTTGCTTGGAGATCTTATTGTTCATCACACTGTCTTAATTCTGCTGTCTCCCCTGTACAGTCTTGTGTTTCATTGCAGGATGAGCTGGTGGATTTGTCTTGAGTGCCATTGACATACCATGACTTGAGGGCAGTGTTCACTGTGAACTTCCCTCCTCATTGCCCATACAACTGTGGCATTGAACTGCTTCCAGGCACTTCTCCTCCTCGGGGGCGGCTGTATTTGCTCTCGGCTCTCGAGACGGAGGCCATGAACAGGTATATCAATGATTCTCTGGCAGCCGGTCTCATCTGCCCTTCCTCATTACCCACAGGTGCAGGGCTCTTCTTCGTGGAGAAGATAGCTTGCTTAGACCATGCAAATATTATCGGTGGCTGAATGACATCATGGTGAAAAATCCTTATCCTTTGCCGTTGATGTCCTCAGCCTTCAATCTCTTGCGAGGGGCATCCGTCTTTATGAAGTTGGACCTACGCAATGCTTATCACCTGGTCCAAATTAGTAAGGGGGATGAATGGAAGACAGCCTTTAACACTCATAGCACCCACTTTGAATATTTGGTAATGCCTTCCGGATTTTTCAATGCCCCCGCCGTCTTCCAGGGGCTCGTAAATTATGTGTTTAGGGGTATGGTCGATCGTTTTGTGTTCGGGATAACTTTCGTTGTCTGGACTGACCATAAGAACCCCCCCCCCACCACCACATGCCCAGCGGGTAGGTCGTTCTGTGGTCAGTTCGGACGCATGCCATCGTCATCTACATGGTAGTTGCTCTTCCAGTGTAGCCCCCCCCTCTGTTCCTGCTCAACGGACTCTTACGGACTGGTGCTATCGTCAAGAGGTCAGCGGACAGACACAGGTCTAAGCCCCCAGATTACGTGTGCGGGTAGAAGGTATGGTTGTTCTCCAAATGTGCTCTGACTGCCCTCACGTAAGCTGAATCCCAAGTTTATCGGGCCATTACCCATCACCAAGGTCATTAGTCTGGTGGCGGTCTGCCTCAAAATACCACAACACCTCAAATGCATTCACCCCGTTTTTTACATCTCTAAATTAAACTAAACTAAATGAAAATTAAGTTTTTCATTCCAATTTGTATCCCACCACTCCTGTCCCAAAAAAAAGTGTTATTCATCAGACCAAGCCACCTTCTTCCAATGCTCTATTGTCCAGTTCCGATGCTCACATGCTCATTGCCACTTTCACAGCTACGCTGCCCCATACACAGTATGCAGAGATGCGCTGTGTGTTCTGACACCTTTCTATTATGGCCAGCAATACGTTTTTCAGCAATTTGCGCAACAAGAGCTCTTCTGTGGGATCGGACCAAACGGGCTAGCCTTCACTCCCCATGCAAATCATTGAGCCTTGGGTGCCCGTGACCCTGTCGCCGGGTCACTGGTTGTCCTTCCTTGGACCACTTTTGGTAGGTAATAACCACTGCATACCGGGAACACCTCACAAGACCTGCAATTTTGGAGATGCTCTGACCCAGTCTTCTAGTCATCACTATCAGTGGTGGACAGTAACAAAGTATTTTTACTTTGCTACTTTGAAATTAATAAATAGCATTAAAGACTATAAAAGTAGCCCAGCAAAAAATGCAGTCTTGGCAGACTTTCAAGAACTTGCAGTCAAACTTGAAAAACACATCAAGGCAAGTAATTTTTTATATTATATTAGTAAAACTGCCACAGATGTACTTGCTTGCTAGCAGTAATCTTATAAATGCACTCTGGCCAATGCAAATTAGGTTGCAGGGTAATCTAGGATATATAGAGAGAGCTACACTGGGCGGAGTAGGCTACACCGGAAAGTGCACAGTTAGATCAGTTTCATGCTGAAGAAGTTTTTTTTATATAATGTTTTCTCCCATAAATGTAAATGAGTGTCATTGCCAACACCATCATATATGTCGAAAGGACTGAAGCCTGTCAACTAAAACATGAGCTCATTGATGTCATTAAATTAATCTGCTTTTTTATTCCATCCGTTACTTGTTGGAGGCTTCCTTAAATATTTATTTTATACGTAGGGTTACGTCCTACCTAAGATTAATGGTGCGATGCTCAAATATTTTGTAGAGTGTAAATTGTGGCTTAGTGCCCATTTATGCCACAACTTGGCTAAATTATACCATACGTATAAGATGGTGCAACTGGCCCCAGATTAGTAAACACGTACATGTTTAAAACCTGAAGCACAAAATTATTGATAATATAGTAAAGATGTACAAATTGGCAATTTACAAAGATGAAAAAACATTGTTTGGCCAACAGATATTATATATATAAACAGATACATTTTTCGTAAACAATTTAAAACACACAATATGCATTGACCTGACATTTATGAAAATAGCCTATTCATCCTGAGAAAACAGGTGAACATTTTGGTTAATGTCCTCATTATTTGTGACCTTTGAATTAATGTATGGCAGTATGGATTTATAATATGAATAATCATGTAACTCAAATAACCATACTTTACCAATGGATTCACAAAGTTGCATTAGTTTAACCATACTTAAACATACCACTAGCAATTAAAGATCATTCAATTTCAGGTCGTCAGGACTACTTCAGAGACAGTCTGTGAGAAGAGATCATGTCCCAGTAACCAGTTCATACCACACTACTGATGAAAAGGAACTCTTTTCAAGTATGAAACATACATACAGTCAGGAAAGTGCCACACACACACACATTGTTATTGTGTAATGCTATCTGTGTGCCTGTGACATTAAACCACTTTCTCCTTACATTTATATGAGCAGGGGGAAACAGCATGTTGAATTGCAAAAGAATATTAAACAAAAGCCGTAAAGGGATAAATCACCCCAAAATTAGAATTTTCTCTTCATTTACTCACCCTGCCATCACAGATGTGTATGACTTTCTTTCTTCTGCAGAACACAAACAAAGATTTTTTTGAAGAATAACTCAGCTCTGTATGTCCATACAACGCAAGTGAATGGTTGCTAGAATTTTGAAGCTCCATAAACCGCTTAAAGGCAGCATAAAATAATCCAGATTGTTGCCACTTGCCTAATCAACAAGGCCCGGTACCCACCCTGACACTCTCCACACTCCACCTCTGGCTCCACATGCCACTGTACTTACTCTGCTGTACTGCTCTTTTATTTTATTCTTACTTTTAATATATACTGTGTGGACATATTTATATTTATATTTATTTTGCTTATATTTTAATACTTGTTTCTTATATTTAGAGATTGTGTGACACGTGCCTACAACACCAAAACAAATTCCTTGTATGCGTAAAAAACGTACTTGGCAATAAAGCTTTTTCTGATGTTCTGATGTTCTGAAGTTCTGATGTTCTGTTTCTGATGTTATGATGTTAGATGACTCCAGTGGTTTAATCCATGTAATATGATAGGTGTGGGTAAGAAATAGATCAATATTTAAGTCCTTATTTACTATAAATTCTCCTCCCTGCCCAGAAGGTGGCGATATGCACAAAGAATGAATAGCCAAAAAATAAAGAAAGTGAAAGTAGAGTTTTGTAGTAAAAATGGACTTAAAAAAAAAAAGATTTAACCACTGAAGTGATATGGATTACTTTTATGCTGCCTTAATGTGCTCTTGGAGCCTCAAAGTTCTTGCCACCATTAATTTGCATTGTATGGACCTATAGAGCTGAAATATTCTTCTAAAATTCTTTGTTTGTGTTCAGCAAAAGAAAAAAAGTTAGACACATATGGGATGGCATGGGAGTAAGTAAATTATGAGATAATTGTAATTTTTGGGGTAACTAATCCCTTTAATAGACCAGTACTTTTCAAGTCAAGTCAAGTGGTTTTTATTGTTGTTCAACCATATACAGTTAGTACAGTACACAGTGAAACGAGACAACGTTCCTCCAGGACCATGGTGCTACATAAAACAACATAGGACAAACACAGAACCACATGAGACTACACAGACTAAATAAAAATACCTATATAAAATACCTATATAATACCTATATAAAGTGCACGTGCAAAAGTACGGGACAGTACAATACATTTCTAACAATTAACATTTCAATAGGCACAGTGATGGACAGTGCAGCGCCGACCAGTATACAGTAGTGCAGTAACTTTTGTTACTTAAGTACATTGAAAGCAAATACTTTTGTACTTTTACTCAAGTGGAAATTTAAAATGGGTAATTCCACTTTTACTGGAGTAATATTTCATCAGGTTATCTGTTCTTTTACTCAACTACAGGATTAATGTACTTTGTCCTCCATTGATCACAATTTGGCCCTTTTCAAAGTCACTCAGATCTTTACACTTGCTCATTTTTCCTGCTTCCAACACTTGAAATTCAAGAACTGACTGTTCACTTGCTGCCTAATATATCCCACCCCTTGGCAGGTGCCATTGTAATGAGATAATAAATGTTATTCACTTCACCTGTCAGTGCGTTTAATGTTGTGGCTAATCAATGTATTCTTCCTCTACTCTTCTAACACTTCAGACATGTTTGTAAGTTCTGTTCTCTAGTTTGTGTGCAGCTATATTGTGTTTTCTGTTGTTAATATCGCTGGTGGTCCTGTTGAAGTGAAACAAAACGGGTTTTCGCCTGAACGCCCCATCTTGCATGCTGCATAACTACTGTTTTTCTTGTGCAAAGAGCTCTAAAGCTCATGCGCAGACTCATTAAGGCACAGAGGAGAATAATGGTCAGTGAACATTTTTACTAAATAATAAATTCGATTTTGTTTGTTTCGCACCAAAACTTTTTGTATGCTTTCATAACAATCATGAGTCTCATGGAATAATATATTAGACTTTTGAATTAAAATTTTGTGTTCTTTTGAAGCTTGAAGAGGTGGTCACCATAAACTTCCATCGTATGACATCACTGAGAACAAAATTTTTTCACAATTTCTCCCTTTGTGTTAAGAAAGTCATATGGGTTTATAACAACACAGCAGTGAGTAAACAATGACTGAATTAAAATTTTTGGGTGAACTGTCCCTTAAAAATAAATGAGTGACATTGGAATGCATAATATAGCACAACAGTTCCCACCTACTTTTTCAGCCATCTGGGTTTCGGAAGTAATTTTCCCATTCATTTTTTGCATAGGCTTTTCATAAAATGCTCTGTTAGATTTGTAAGCCATGAACCAAAGCAACCAGCTCCAAGGTGAATCACAGCATTACAAACATCAGTCAAAAAGACAACTATACAAGCATGGCTGTTTCTGAGTGTATGGGGGCCCTAAGTGAAATCCAACATGGAGGCCCCAATCCCACTTTACGGACGCTTATAGCTAGAAACGGCTCTGGCTACAAGACTGTTTATTTAACATCTTTCATGAGGGCATGAAATACAATCCCATGAAGCATTGCAAATTATGTAATAAAAACAATAGAATATATAAAACTATTAATTTTGGGTTGTTAAATACAAGTTTATTGCAAAATATTCCAATACATACAAATATATAAGTAGTTTAAGGGTGAAGGGAAACCAACTTGGTTGCGTTATTCACAGTGCATTATTGAAGTCTGCGGTCGCTCCTGGGCATGTATGGCGAGCTATGTTGGATGCAGTTCTCTGATTGGTGAAGCCTTCTCTGCTGGACCATGGGTACTATTGTTGTTTACAAGGAATTCTGCTATCAAACATGATTTTTAAACAGTGAAGTTGAAATATCGCAGACTGATGGCATCACGGGAGCATATACTGTACCATCAATGAACAACCTTGGAGCTCACAGTAAGAGGACTTATAAAGGTTTATATTGTTGAAAATCAATTGGTCAATGGGATTTTTACTTCCGGATTACACTATTGTTCTATATATTGTGGCCTTTTTGGCAACCAGTGAGATGGCAGCAACCAGAGTCTGATCATTCGCCACTAACCACATAATATTGATGAAAAACTTAATGTTATCAGATGGCCAACCATTTTGGAGATTTTGGTCTCTTCCCATTCAAGTAAATAGGAGCTGTACTTGTATGCAGCTTGTAAACATAGAAAAATGCAGGCTGGGAGCATTCCAAAGATTGAGTGTACTGACTTGCCATGAAAGTTTGCCAAGTTGTTGCTATACTATTGCTAACATGTTCTTTGTGTTTTTAGCTAATTGGTATTCAGTTGCTTGAGTGTCCTGGGTGGTTGCTAATGCTATGTGTTTGCTTAATAGCCCTAGTGACAAGAACCCACATAAGAGCCTATGATTTCCCCTTTGATGTTCCATTGTGTTGTGGACTGTTTTATTTATTTATTTTTGAGCACTCAGAACATTACAAGTCAATTTCCATAAAATATCTTTAAGTACAGCATGATGATTGGATGTTTTATACAACAATGCACATCGGTTATGACTGTCAATCATCCCTACAGTGCCAAAGAATCTACATAAGTTCATGTTGCCATTATAATATCGTTTCTTGTCGAAATGTTCTGAGTTGTACTTCATTCAATAATGATTGTGAAGCTTTTTAAATGAAAACTGCAAATCAACACTATAATCAGTAAATAAGAAACAAAGTTATGAAAAACACCTCGCCACATGCAAGCAATTTCATGTAAATACATTTTTTGTAATGCTTAATAGCAGAAGTGCAGCACAACATTGAAAGATTGGAAGTATCACTTCTATTTCAACAGGGATAGTTAATAGTAGTAACATGCTATATTTACTCCATTACATTTACTTGAGTAACTTTTTGGATCGATTTACATTTAGGAGTATATTCAAAGGTGGGTACTTTACACTCTTACTCAAGTAAATTTCTAATGAAAAAATTTATTCTTTTAATTTGATACTTTCTTACTCTTGAGTAGTTTTTTTACATTAGTACTTTTAGTTCTACTTGAGTAATATATATATATATATATATATATATATATATATATGTAAATATTTTGAGTACTCTACCCACCTCTGCTTATAAGCCTCATGTTGTTCCAAATCCATATGCCTTTCTTTTTTCCGTAGCACACAAAAGGCTGAATGTTAGGGACTGACAGTCTCGGTCACCATTCACTTTCTTTGCATTGTTATTCAATGCAATAAAAGTGAATGGTGTCTGAGGCTCTGAGTCCCTAACATCTCTGCCTATATCTCCTTTTGTGTTCCACAGAAGAAAGTAAGCCACTAATGTTTGAAAAGACATGACAGTGGCTAAATTATGACAGAATTAAAATTTTTGGGTGAACTATTCCTTTAAGAATTACAAGTCACATTTGTTTTGTTTTTTTTGTTTTTATGGACCAAATGCAAGGAATTTAAATAGCTGAAGTATGATTTGCATTATATTTGTTATTGTATATATTTGCAAAAGAGCTGAAAAATATATTTCTATGAGCAAAAATTATTTACTAAAACCCCAGTCTGGCTTGGTTAACTGACATGTTAAAATAATCTTTCAAATTTTCAGACAGCAGTGGAAAATCTGTGATCCCCAGAATTGGTAATTGAAGTTCCTCTAAAAGCACTTCGGGTCTCCTCATCAATGGCACTCTCAATCTTTGACAGAAATGAGCAGAGTTTCTTCTTGAAGTCCTTTGCCATGAATGCATAGAGGAATGGGTTTAGAAAGCTGTTTGAGCTGGCAAGAGTAGCAGTTACTTGTTGGGCTATGTCAAGGTTATGGTTATGGTCATGCTTAGAATTGTTCAGATCTATTATAGAAACAATATGATATGGCATCCAGCAGAGGAAAAAAATTGTTATCAGTAGTGTCATGATCTTGTAGGGCTTGGTGGATTTGGACAATTGGTTCGCCCTAAGTTTACAGATCAGGATAGAGTAACAGATGCAAATACTTAGGAATGGAATTAAAAACCCACAAATAAATCGAATGAGCACAATAGTTGAGTGGTGATGCTTATAGTTGTTAAAACATACCATTTCTTTTGTGGATTCTCTAATCTGGATTTCTCTGAATCTGAATGCTGGTATACTAAGCAAAGCAGACATTAACCAAACCAACACAACAACAGCAGAGGCTTTTGTTACAGTGCGTCGATTCTGGGCCCAAACCGGAAACTTGACGGTCACACAGCGGTCCACACTTATGACGATGAGGATGAAAATGCTGCTGTACATATTGAGGAACATTGCAAAGGATATGAATTTGCACATGAAGAGCCCAAAGATCCAGTTGTTTATCACTGTTCTGACAATGCCAAAAGGGATAAAACTGCAGAATATGAAGTCAGACAAAGCCAGGCTCAGGTACCAAGTGGTGTTAACTGACTTCTTCATCTTAAAACCTGTAATCCAGATCACTGCTCCATTTCCAGTGATGCCAAGTAGGAAAATTATCACATTTAAAGTAGCTGTGATTATGCATGCTGCTTCCCTGCAAAGTTCATGATGTGTGTCTTCAACCGTTGAAAAATCATCAATTATGTCTTTGTATTCATTACTGGTGTAATCTTCTGTGCTTGAATTCATGTTTGCCTCTACTGCCTGGATAAAACAGCTGTCAACCCGAATAGAAAAAAGAGTTCTGTAACAAAAACAACCACAAGTTTGTCCAAATGGTTTCAAATGTAACACATTTCTAAGAAATGTCATAGCTGAGCAAAAGACCACTGAAGAACCACACAAAGAGCTGACAGTATCTCCTAAGTTCACTCATTACAATTAACTGTGAAATGTCTGTTGTATCATTTCAATGAAATACTTAATAGTAGATTGAGATGAAAATAAATTTGTTTTCGTAGCTGTATTTTTCTTTTTTGTTTCGGTTTGCTATATTGCATGAATTGCATAATTTATTACTGATCAGGCCATTTCTTATATGCAGAAATGATAGCCCAACAAAAAGTAAAAAATTAGCAGAATTCTGCAATCACTTCTATTTTTTTCTCTCCAAATAAAACTTGTGCACTTTTCTGACTTGTGTCCTTTATTTACTTGTGATGGGTTAAATGCCTATTTGTAACCAAAGTAGCTTGTATAGGGCTTTAGAATTTTTATCAATACTCTTTGTTAAACTTCAAATGTAGTCATTCACATTCTGTAGTTCATTAAGGAATATGAAATATTTCTTGTTATTATAATTGATAAATATACATATTAGCTGAAAGGCAGTCTCAATAATACATAGAATATATCAAGAACTGTGTTGAATCTATATTAACATGTTCTTTGAACATCATATTTACAGTAAATGCATCTTAATTGTCTTTAAAACAGTATAGAAAACAAGTGCTCTCTGCATGATCAAATACACAAGGTAATATTTATTTGCTCTTATGACATTAAAAAATAACTTACCACAACAAAGTAAGCCTCGCAGTGCTATTTGCAAATGATTCACACGTCTTTCTTTTGCAGGGTTGTTTAGTGATGCAATAAGAGCAGACTGTGCTATTGGCCAAACATTTTGCCACCTAGTTTCTCTCTGAGATGCAAGCAAAATTCTGGTAACTGAGACTGTAAAGACAGAGATAAACAACTCCCTAAAAAATGTTCTCCATTTGACTGTTGGTGATATGATGTGCTTAAGGTTAAAACCTGAGAGAATAGCACCATCACTATAAACATGCCATCCATTAGCCTTTGAAAAAATATTTAAAAAAGAAAAAGTAAAATAATAAGATCATCAGTTTATAAAGTTACACTGTACAAAATTTCAACCCAATAAATTGGCAAATTATCCTAAGATCAGTCATGAAACTCTACATGGTGCAAGCTGTCCTTTGATCCAAAGTCGTTTGATCATACTCTCATATTATATGGCCTAAGCTGATAGGTATTTTGATTCTCTCTCCTTGTCTAAGGGTAAGTTTGCCTCAGTTGTTTGAAGGTAAGCCAATTTCACTGCAGTGCACTACAAGAGTTTTCTCTTTGAAACCCTCCTCCTCCCCAACACTACTTTTCTAGATCTGCTTCAGGGGTGTTGTCTAACTCTCAACCCTCTATAATGCGACCAAATTTTGTGTTGGCGACTAAACATTCCTTTGATTTGCCACTGGCCAGTAAATGTTCAGATTTTACTCACCAGTGATTGAGTTATATAGTGGTGAAAATGTTTAGCACTGAGATACGTTCTCTGCCTGTTTTGTAGCATACAAAGAAAAAAAAATGTATATTATTTCATTGCAGTGGGTCCAGAGTTGTCATGAATGTCAACATAGCTTAATTTAGTAGTGATATGCCATAGTTACATTTACATTGCATTTAACAAGGTCAATTCTGATTTTCCATGGCCAGTTTTCAAAACATTCTCCATTTTACTGCATTTTGCTCTACATAGTATTTTAACATGTCTGTGTGATTTCAATACAGATTATGAGAAAAATGTATTTTGACTCGTTCCGTGCAATGTGTGACCAAAGATGAGATCCACGCAGTCCCTCGTCATTGAATATGTCTCTTTTAGGGCCCTAATTTAAGAGTGCAATCTTATGCGCAAGGCAATGCTTTAAGTCATACATGCAAAGTCAATGGGCATGGCCATGAAGTTTTGGTATTTTCGTACAAGCACTTGCTATGTCTAGGCACAAGTGGTTTTGGCAAACGCACCCATGCAAAAGGCGTGACCAAGTGTCATTTAATTCTGAGGTTCTTCTCCGGATATTCAACATCTGCATCCTATTATATAGTCCATTCCCTCTAGCACCAACAATTTAAACAAAGACAGCACATTAATAAGAAGTTTGTAGTGTAAATGGACTGTATGCATTGAATTAGAAGAATTGAAAATGACTTTCATTTCCATCAACTGCATCATTGATGAATGTCAGGCATATAACAGCGACACGCTCCTTGTATACACATGGAAAATGTGATTCTCGTCAGATCTGGATGTATGCTCCATTAAATTAAGTAATTATTGTTAATTTTCATCTACTAACACACAAATCATGGCTAGTATAAACAGTGATTGTATCGGTGCGCACTTCACTTCTACCAGTCGATTTTGATTTTGAAAAATTATATTCATTTATTGAAATATGAAAAAATTAAACTCTAATTACATTTCAAATGAAATGAAAATATATTAAAAATAACGAAGTGGTCAAAGAAATCTATTTAAATCCAAACATTTTACCCTCTCCAGGGCTCCATCGGCATTGTCTGCTTGTCCATGTTATTTCTATTCATCGCTGTTTTTTATTTTTATTTTATTACTTACCGTTTACTATTCTTGAACAATTACTTAAGAACTTGAAACCATTTTTTCCATAATTAACATATTAGTTAGTTTTATTATTTGTTGTGGCATTAAAGTTGATATTGAGAATCGTCAAATTCCACTACCGACTACTGTAATTTTGGTATTGTGATAAAATATAGCCTTTATTGTACATGGTAGATTTTGCTGCAGTAACTTGATGAAAAAAGTACATCTCATTCCATAGAACTATGAACACCTCTGCTGTTAATGAGAACCGAGCTGGCCGGTGGGTCGCTGCGAAATGTGCTCGATGGGCCGCGATAAGCTCAAATGAGCCTTCGCGTTATGCAGAGCAGACCACAAAATGGAGCTATTTTTTTTTTTTTTTTTTTTTTACAAATCTCTGCTGTGTGTAACCTTGTGCAAATATTAAATAAAAATGACTGCTATTTAATTAAATAGTCTGCTTGCGCTAATTGAATAAAAGTTTATAGGCACCTGTCCTGTCTGTATTGTGTTTATTACAGTGTTTACACAGATGTTCTGTGCTCCACATCTCCATCTCAGGCTCAGAGTAACAGATGTACTACCTTTGCTTACATACATTTGCGCTCCAAATTAACTTTAATTTCACTTTTGCATAATTCCAAATATGTTTGGTTACAAAGTGGAGAAATTTATGGACAGTGTGGACAATGTGAATACAAAGAGTTTTTTCTTTTCTTTTTTTTTTTTTTTTTTTTTTTGCACTGTTATTTACTTATGTTTTTTGTTTGGTGAAAAAGGTTCAAAATGTTTTTTCTAAATGTGTATATATTTAAAGGGGGCAATCATTATTAAATATTCTAACTTCAACACTGTAAAAAAATGAATAGGCTTCTACAAATATGTTCATATTAAAAAGCTAAGATATGATTAAAGTGATAAAAGACAAATGATACAATACAAACAGAGGTGTAGTGGTAAAAAAAAGAGGTGGGTAAACTATAAATTCTGGTGGACCACGACGTGGTCACCCGGTAAGGTGGGCCACTGCCTACCGGTGTATGTGTATCCTGATGGCATCGCTATAGGCTATCATTTGATGGTACTTCCAAGGGTATCACTGGTTGTTCCCTCATCATAGGTCACACAATCCAATTCATACATTCATTTAAATTCTTGTTAAAGAGACTCAAGAAGGAATAATATGGTTGAAATCTATAAAGTTTACTAAATGACAAAACAGAGAGAACTAAAATATTTAAGAGAGATAGAGAGGGAGGCTTATATCCAGGGCTTCCAATGCAATGCACTTGTACTGATTAGAGATTTGGGATTATTTTCATAGTCGATTAATCTGTTGAATATTTTCTTGATTAATCGATTAGTAGTTTGGTCTATAATAAGTCATGAAAAATGTGGATCAGTTTTTCCCAAAAGCCCAGGAGGATGACGTCCTCAAATGTCTCGTTTTGTCCACAACTCACATTTATCAAGCTGGAATCAAAGAATTTTTTACTTTTGTCTTAATCGATTATCAAAATAGTTGTCGATTACAGTTTTTTTCCAATTGCTAATGTAGCAGGTGCAGATTAACGACAGAAGGATGAATCTGGTGCCACATATTTTAATTTAAAGAAAACTCAGTTTCTGTAATTAACAGAAGAAAGACAATATAAGTTGCACTGTAGTTTCCACAAGTGTAATGGCTGCCGACATTAACAGACGATTTTGCAAAACTAAAAAACAATAAAACAAAAACAAAAAATCAATTTTGTAGCCTACTTAGAAACGTGAAATAAAAATAAATAAATTAAAATAGACATAACATACTGTGTTTGATAATGTAGTGAGTGTTCAAGCAACGGAGAAAATGAAATAAAGTTTGAATTTGTCATGCTTAGTTTGTTCCGATCAGAGCATGCGCGGAGAGCGCATTTCTGAATATTCTGCTCCGCTCGCTCATTACGCTCAGGGTCGCGCGCTCAACCCAGAATGACCTGCTGGTTCGAAAATATGTAGAATAAGGGCTGCCTGCCTCCGACTAAAGTTTTTTTTCTAATCGACTAGTAGTTGTTCATTTTAGCCATTAGTGGACAAATCGCCCCTATATTAATTTAATTACTTAAATAGGCTATACAGGATGGATGAGCGTTAACGTAGCCTAATAGAGCCGCACTCAAGCGCACGCCCGCACGCATAAAGCTTGCCACAAAGAACCGGCGAAAGTAATTATTAATGTGTCAAAAATAGCAAGGAGACATTTCATTGTTTATTAATAAACTGGTGTTTTCTGTGTCGCTGCAAAGATGAAGTTGACGATGCGGACTCGCCATGAATGCCAGAGAGAAATGCACATTTGATTACATAATCAGAGTGTAGCCTATTTCTTTTCGTTTTGAATAGTTTCGTTTAATAGCCTATATTTCTCAAATCTGTGAGGCACAAGCTGAGTTTCAGCGCCCTCCAGTTCACGTGCAATGCAAGTGATCGCCGGCGCCTTACTTTGTCTGCTATATATTTGCTTCTTATTTATTAAATAGCCTACAGGCAGTTGGTTGATAAAACATTGATCAAAATTAAGATACAATTTATACAAAACGAAAATCTTTTACAAATATTTATTCTACAAAACAAAACTCAATGAAGTGTTCAAAAATCATGTCTTATGTATACTTTGGGCTAGTGACTGATGAATCTTGATGCAGTCTGCTGCTTGCTGGCTACGCAAGAGATTGGTCAATACCAGGGTCGTCACTAGGATTGGAAGACAGGGGGGGCTTAGCCCCCAGGGTATTTGTAACTTGCGTTTGCAAAATCTTTGCATTCACATCTAGAGCTACACTTCTAGAGCTACACTTATGTCAACAACCAGTCAAGAAACCAAGATGTTAAGAAGTAAAACGTGACAGACATATCCTCTTCTTCCATTTCTACTCTGTTAAAGAAAAGTTACTGTAATGTTGCTTTTAGACACATCAAAGCTGCATGGGGGAATTTACTTAGGCCAGACTTTGCTCCTGATGAGTTATTCTATAAGCAATGACTTAAATGCTATCTGTCTGCTCATGTAAATGTACAGGTGAAACTCAAAAAATTAGAATATCGTGCAAAAGTTCATTAATTTCAGTAATTCAACTTAAAAGGTGAAACTAATATATTATATAGACTCATTACAAGCAAAGTAAGATATTTCAAGCCTTTATTTGATATAATTTTTATGATTATGGCTTATGAAAACCCCAAATTCAGAATCTCAGAAAATTAGAATATTGTGAAAAGGTTCAGTATTGTAGGCTCAAAGTGTCACACTCTAATCAGCTAATTAATCCAAAACACCTGCAAAGGGTTCCTGAGCCTTTAAATGGTCTCTCAGTCTGGTTCAGTTGAATTCACAATCATGGGGAAGACTGCTGACCTGACAGTTGTGCAGAAAACCATCATTGACACCCTCCACAAGGAGGGAAAGCCTCAAAAGGTAATTGCAAAAGAAGTTGGATGTTCTCAAAGTGCTGTATCAAAGCACATTAATAGAAAGTTAAGTGGAAGGGAAAAGTGTGGAAGAAAAAGGTGCACAAGCAGCAGGGATGACCGTAGCCTGGAGAGGATTGTCAGGAAAAGGCCATTCAAATGTGTGGGGGAGTTTCACAAGGAGTGGACTGAGGCTGGAGTTACTGCATCAAGAGCCACCACACACAGACGGGTCCTGGACATGGGCTTCAAATGTCGTATTCCTCTTGTCAAGCCGCTCCTGAACAACAAACAACGTCAGAAGCATCTTACCTGGGCTAAAGAAAAAAAGAACTGGTCTGTTGCTCAGTGGTCCAAAGTCCTCTTTTCTGATGTGAGCAAATTTTGCATCTCATTTGGAAACCAAGGTCCCAGAATCTGGAGGAAGAATGGAGAGGCACACAATCCAAGATGCTTGAAGTCCAGTGTGAATTTCCACAGTCTGTGTTGGTTTGGGGAGCCATGTCATCGGCTGGTGTTGGTCCACTGTGCTTTATTAAGTCCAGAGTCAACGCAGCCGTCTACCGGGACATTTTAGAGCACTTCATGCTTCCTTCAGCAGACAAGCTTTATGGAGATGCTGACTTCATTTTCCAGCAGGACTTGGCACCTGCCCACACTGCCAAAAGTACCAAAACCTGGTTCAATGACCATGGTATTACTGTGCTTGATTGTCCAGCAAACTCGCCTGACCTGAACCCCATAGAGAATCTATGGGGCATTGCCAAGAGAAAGATGAGAGACATGAGACCAAACAATGCAGAATGCTGAAGGCCGCTATTGAAGCATCTTGGTCTTCCATAACACCTCAGCAGTGCCACAGGCTGATAGCATCCATGCCACGCCGCATTGAGGCAGTAATTAATGCAAAAGGGGCCCAAACCAAGTACTGAGTACATATGCATGATTATACTTTTCAGAGGGCCGACATTTCTGTATTTAAAATCCTTTTTTTTATTGATTTCATGTAATATTCTAATTTTCTGAGATTCTGAATTTGGGGTTTTCATAAGCTGTAAGCCATAATCATAAAAATTATATCAAATAAAGGCTTGAAATATCTTACTTTGCTTGTAATGAGTCTATATAATATATTAGTTTCACCTTTTAAGTTGAATTACTGAAATTAATGAACTTTTGCACGATATTCTAATTTTTCGAGTTTCACCTGTACATTTGCGCTCCAAATTAACTTTAATTTCACTTTTGCATAATTCCAAATATGTTTGCTAATAAAGTGGAGAAATTTATGGACAGTGTGGACAATGTGAATACAAAGAGTTTTTTCTTTTCTTTTTTTTTTTTTTTTTGCACTGTTATTTACTTATGTTTTTTGTTTGCTGAAAAAGGTTCAAAATGTTTTTTCTAAATGTGTATATATTTAAAGGGGGCAATCATTATTAAATATTCTAACTTCAACACTGTAAAAAAATGAATAGGCTTCTACAAATATGTTCATTTTAAAAAGCTAAGATATGATTAAAGTGATAAAAGACAAATGATACAATACAAAATATAGGTTTACATTTATAAAACGTGTGTGTTTGTGTAGGGATGGCTCCGATTGGTATCGGCTCCGACACTGAAATTTTTCAGACAGGTCCGACGTGCCCGATCCAAATCCGATACTGTGCGCGTAGAGCGGAGAAGGGCAAACATTAGGAACGACTCACGCCCGGTCCCCAATCAGCCTGATGGGGCGTGCAAGGAATAAAGGCGGCTGGTTACAACAGTTCGAGTGATATAGCAAATAATTAATGCTTAATAGGACAGTTTTAACTGTTCATGAGATGGATAGCCTGAGGGGAAAAAAAAAAATATTTTGCCTGACAGTTCTGGTGCTCAGTGCTCTCATTTCTGTATTTTCCACACATTGCATACAGGGTAGAGGTTACTTCTCTGCCAAAAAAGTACAATGTCAGCAGAACTCCCAACACTTCTCTCTTTTTTCTACTTGTGAACGTCTTTGTGCATTTTTCTGACCATCCTAGTGACCTTTACTTGCCTATGATGGGATACATGACTAGTTGTATTTTCGACATTTGTTAGTTACTTAAAGACCCTATGGTATATTTTTATTTAATCATTTTGTACGTAACTACATGAAGTGATTATAGTGTGTTTTGTGCATGTGAATTGAAATAGTTATGCTTTTGCTAGTGTGAAAGAAAATATAATAGTTAGGTACTTTGCATCTAGCAAAAGCATTATGTGGTCACAAATTCAAATGGAACTTGTTTTTGAGCAAAGGACAAATCTCTCTTTATCATAAAGAGCATGCATCTGACCATGACAAACTTGGAGTAACATAGAATTTATACAAACGCATCCTAAAAGATATTTTGTTGATATCACATGAAAATCTGCTGAGGAGAAGATCACATGTGCAGTCGAAGTGCAGTCGAGTCAAAGATTTAAATCTTTGACTCGACTGCACTTTGATTGCTGTTTAGAAAAAAAATTAAAAATCTACAATGACAAACCCTATCTGTCTTCCCTAGCCAAACCATTCACATTAACAAGTGTGTTTTTGTAACAGATGCAGAAAGAGTCAAGAGAACAGGATCTAAGTGCAGCTTTGCTTTAATAAGTAAACAAGTCCAGATGCAAAACTAAATCTCTGGACAGAACAAACGTTACATCCATGGGGATAACAGGAAACAGCAACTGACAAAGACACAAGCAAACACAAGGACATTAAATACATTAGGGCAAACAAGGTAAACGAGAAACAGCTGGGAAGAATATGGGCAGGAACCAGGAACATAGATGCAAGAAGTTAAACAAAACTTAAAACTAAAAGTCACTAAACTCCTAACGACTTCTGATGACCACTAGGGCAAAAGCATCAGGTGTGGCATAGCCCCTCCTTTAAGGAGCGACTCCTGGCACTCTTAAACATAACACAAAAAAAAAATTAAATGGGAGGAGCTTGCAGACGATCAGGAGCCCAGGGCGGTGACCACAGACTGGGTCAGGAGGCCTGGAATGGACACAAGGCCGGGACTGGGTCATGAGGCCTGGAAGGCGGACACAGGGCTAAGACTGGGTCAGGTGGTGGAGCTGCTGGAGGCTGCAGTCACCATGGTCATGAGCATGGGAAGTGCCTGGGGAGTAGGAGCCCTTCTCTTCCAGCCGTGAACACAGCTGTGGGAGACTCGGCAGACAGAGACTCAGAAAATGGAGCCATGGGAGGCTCGAAGGGTAGAGAAACAGGCATGAACACTGGCTCTGGGATGGGCAATGCTGTCAAAGCTAGCTCTGGGACAGGCAAAGCTGGCAATGCTGGCTCTGGAATGGGCGATGCTTCAAGAACAGGCTCGTTGGCTCATAGGCTGTGGCAGGCGAGGGCGCCGGTAGTGGCATGGGGTGCCCGCCACAGTTTAAGGGAAGAATATGAACCTCAATGCAAGGTCAATGAACTCTACTAAAGAGGCTCCTAGGCATGCAGGACTTCACCTCCTCATTGAGTACAATGTGATAGATGTCCTTAAAACAAAGCTCTTCAATCAAAATCCTGGGCGAGACTGCAGAAAAGCTCTGTTCTATGCTCTATGGTTTGGTCTCGCTGTTTTTGATGCAGTAGTTGCCAAACTACTAGATCCATAGTTGCTGGTCAGTTGTTTTGTAACGGATGCAGGAAGAGTCAAGAGAGCAGGATCTAAGTGCAGCTTTGTTCTAATAAGGAAACGAGTCCAGCTACAAAAATTGGAATACACAGGAACAAAACAAAACAAAACAAACGTTACGTTACATCAATGGGGATAACAGGAAACAACAACTCACAAAGACATTAAATACATTAGGGCAAACAAGGTCAATGAGAAACAGCTGGGAACAATAAAGGCAGTAAACAAAACTTCAAACTAAAAGTCACTAAACTCCCAGCGACCTATGGTGGCCGCTAGGGCAAAAGTCTCAAAAGTGTGAGTTTTTTGTTAGGAAAGTGTAATGTCTTTTTTTTTTGTATTGTAACAATAGTATTTTACCATGCAAGGGTGGTCACAATCCTACATTTACTTAGAATCAGGGACTAAAAACAGTTCAAAGAACGAAACCGAAAAACGGAACTAAGTGATTTTCAATTTATCCAGAGTGAACTTAATTTTTAAATGCTGTTAACAGGTTATAACAAGTTAATTTTTTTCCATTGATTTTTTCATGAAACCAAAGGCCAAAGGGTTTATCACAGTAAAATTTAGAACTACACCTCTTCATGTTGCCCGAAGAAATGAAACGTGCTTTGAGCCTGAAGGAAACTGCTGCATTACACATTTCTTTGCTTAATTGCCCTTTTTGGATGTCGCATTCTCTGAATGAAAACCTTTTTAAAAAATAAATAGAATTAATACATATTCATGCAAAGCTAATCTAGGTTCAAGGAAAACATTATTAGAGGTAAAAAGTAAATTTCTCAGTTGTGTCCAAGTCTACACTGAAGTCTTCATTCTGCATTACACAGGATAAAGTTAATTGCTTATTTTCAATTATTGGCTTATTGTTGGGCTTGTTTTTCCAGACAATGTTGCTTGTTTCTCTTGCAAGATCTGGCAACACTACAATTGGTATTTCACCCACCCCTTAGCACAGAGTACTGTCTTTTGTAAAAGAACAATTATTAACCATTCTTTTATTTTGCTCTAACAAGTAAACCTTTGGAAAGGAGAATGCAGAACTTCTGAACCAGAATGAAAATATACAGTTTTTGCTCAGAATGTACTGAAATTAAAAAGTTTAGTTTTTGTCCCTGCTTAGAATACATCAGTATCTATGTTGATTCTATTTTAACATGCTCATTGAACATATTCAGATGCATCTTAATTCCTGAAGTGCTCTCAGTCTTTACGTAAAACAATACAGAAAACATGTTATCACTGTGTGATCAAATACACATGGTAACATTCAAGCATATTTGCTCTTATTGCTATAAAACTATATCCATAAAATAACTTACCTCACAGAATAAGCCTCACAATGCAGTTTGTAATGCTTCACATATGTATTTCTGATGCAGGTTTGTTTATTGAAATATAAGAGCAGCCTGCGGTACTGACCAAACAAATTTAAGACCTAGTTCCTATCTGAAATGAAAGTAAAATTCAGAGAACTGGGACTGTATTAGACCACATATAAAGGGTCATAAAATCCCCCTATTTCAAAACAAGTCATAAAGTAGTTTGGTAAATGTCCCAAGAATGGGAGTGGACACACAAGGGAAAGTGGTTGGGGAGAAGATGGGAAGAAGGGAGGGGGTCGAAGTGAGTGGTCTGTAGTCTCACTTCCAGATCATCAAGACACTCACTTTGGAGATGCCTGAACACTGCAATATGAGTGAAGACGAAGACAAAAAAGCTTTTCTGTAAATTAAGCATGAGACAAAAGTGTGACTATGTGAAAATGTATCTAATATTTAGGTCAAACTTTTGAGAATGAAATGAGAACAGTAGGAAGGCAGAGCACCAAAAACATCTAGGTTATGTACGTAACCTCGTTACCTGATGGAGGGAACGAGACGTTGTGTCGACGAAGCGACACAAGGGGTCTCTCTTGAGCGCCGACTATGCCTCTGGTCTATGAAAAAAGGCCAATGATAAGTTGGCAGACAGTATTTGCATACCCCGCCCCGGACATACGGGTATAAAAGCGGGGAAATATGTCGAGTTCATTCAGGATTTTTATGAGGAGCAGGAAATGGGCAGGCCACTGCAGTGGCTCGGCTCAGCGCCGTCTCATTCCCTCCATCAGGGAACGGAGGTTACATACGTAACCTAGACGTTCCCCGTCTCTCGCATACTTCGATGTCATGTCGAAGAAGCGACACTAGGGGTCCACTTCAAATCACGCCATGAGCTGAGCCGTGTACGTGTACTGCTGACACAGGAGCAGGCAGGTATTTCACGTGCCAGGACGACCAGCTGTGTCAGACTGCACGTACCCTTCCCCAATGCCCCATAAAAGACGTCGGAATCCGTCTAGTTACCCAAGCAGGGGAAAAAGGTGACACTTGCCAACCTGGGACGGGCCGAGCCTAGCCGGGCCTCTTTTCTCTCTATGTTTCTCTCATAGAGCCAAACGGCTGGGGCCCTTACCGCATCGTGGGAAGGGGGTCTTACCTTTTTCCTATTCTTTCAGGGGGAAAAGACCCTGCAGAGACCACACCTGCCCAGGAAGGGGGAGGTAACGTGGCAAAATACATCACATGGGCCTCTTCGGTCACATGTGGGAAAGGATGGTGCGGTGGTAGATCCAGCCTCAAGGAGGGGTAGTTGCTACAACACGGCGACCGGAGTGCAGCAGGAACTGCCTAAGGGAGACGCGGGTCCACTTCATGAGGGGACCGTACCGCGGAAAATACACACAGGGGGAGTCCATATAGGAGTCCCGATCTGTGGAGTACCTATTCCAGTACAGGGTAGATTGAGTACCCACAGTGGACTGGGTCGGCAAGTTCCTCCGCTGAACTGCGGACCCAAAAGGGCTAGGGAGGAATCAACCAGGGACCCGGGTGGGTGGGATCTCCTGGGAGAGAAAGCGCACAGTTTTACCTCGGCCGAGGGAAAGGGCGCCAGGTGCAAGCGATTCACCCAGCCAGATTGTCAGCGTGTTACCGAGTTCTACCAGCTCAGACCTGAGAAAACACGGGACGATACTGACTCAACCCTGATATTGTAATATCTCTCAAAGGTATTAGGTGTTACCCAACCTGCTGCTCTACATATGTCTGTTAGGGAGGTGCCTCTGGCCAGTGCCCACGAGGATGCAATACTCCTTGTTGAGTGCGCTCGGACCCGCAAGGGGGGGGGGGGCACGGCCTGGGTGCGATAGGCCAATGAAATGGCATCCACCACCCAGTGGGAGAGCCTCTGTTTGGAGATAGCGTGGGTGAGCTTGCTCTTTTCCCAGTTGACCTGAAGTCCTAAACGGTTGAGGTGCCTGAGCACCTGGTCTCTGTGAGCGCATAGTAACTCTAGTGAGTGGGCCAAAATAAGCCAGTCGTCGAGGTAATTGAGTATGCGAATGCCTGCTTCTCGGGGCAAGGGCTGCCTCTGTGACTTTCGTGAAGACGCGAGGGGACAGAGACATGCCGAAGGGGAGGACTTTGTACTGATACGACTAGCCGTCGAACGCGAACCATAAGAAGGGTCGGGGTCGAGGCAGAATTGAGACGTGGAAGTATGCGTCCTTCAGGTCTACCGCTGCGAATCAATCTAGATGCCGAACGCAGGTTAGGATGTGTTTCTGCGTGAGCATTTTGAACGGGGGTTTGTGCAAAGCTTGGTTGAAAACTCGCAAGTCCAAGATCGGTCGTAAGCCACCGCCTTTCTTGGGTATGATGAAGTAAGGGCTGTAGAGACCTCATCTCGGTTGGAGGGACAGGCTTTATCGCGTCTTTGAGTAAGAGAGTAGCGATTTCCGCGCGCAGGGATTTGGCATGTTCGCGTGTACTACGGAGAAGCGGACGCTCGTGAAGGGGGGCAGAGGCCTGGTAAACTGAACTGAGTAACCGAGTTGGATGGTCCGGGCCAGCCAGCAAGACAGGTTGGGAAGTGAAAGCCACGCATCCAAACTCCGTGCTAGAGGCACCAAGGGGCCAATTATTTTTGATGTACCCGGCGGGGCTTCACAGCGGGCGGAGCAGGTAAAATGGCGTCGGGAGGGGAAGACGCGTTCCGTGGCAATGGTGCTGAGAAAAGACTCAAAGCACATACCTTGCTCCACACACCCGGCAGGGGGCGGAATCCGACCTAGGAGGAGGTCCAACGTAGGAATCCTCTAGACTTGTCGGAACCAGCCGGCCGGGGAACTGTCGTGGGGCTGAAGGCGGGGGGTCCGCATCCAGCGTGCTAGGACTGTTGAAATCTGGCAGCAGAGACAAAGGATATAGCTCTTTTACTGAGAATGTGGGTACACAATCCAACAAAAGATTCTCCTCCCGGCCCTCCACTGAGGGACGGAGTGGTCTTACCATCTCCAGAGCTAACGGCTTGGTCCCTGGGTCGGACGTCTCAGGAGCGCCTGGGAGCCTTACGGGTCCTCGAGGAGTTCCGTGAGACGGGGGTCGTCTGCTTCCTGCGGTGTGCTCGACGCTGGGGCTGAGAGCTGGGCATGGGTTGAGACGGAGCAGGGTGTTTCTTTGCGGCAGGGCAGGATATGTGAGATGGCCTCTGTCTGCTTCTTCACCGCGGAGAACTGCTGGGGGAAGTCCTCCACGGTGTCGCCGAAGAGGCCGAAATGGGAGACGTGCAGAGAAGGAAAAAAGCCGCTGAAGTTCGACACGACGTCGAAGTGAGCGACAGACGGGCAACCAGGATTTCTCTGGGACATACAGTAATCCTAAATATCTTTAGGGCCAAAATTATTAATAATTTTCCAATATTTAAACAGCTTTATCAAGAGAATGTTTCAAAAGAGACATAAGACTAACAGCTATCATAAATAGATAAATTGTACTTTGAAATTTCCAATTTAAACGATTAAGCACTTTTATATTTTCGTCAAATTTAATGTTCTATATACTTTATATCCCTAAAATAGTCTTGTAACACAGATCACATTTATGGGCAAGGAAGAGGCGAGAAACCGGCTTGACATATAAACTAAAGGTTTAATGGAGAACTCAAAAGACAAACACATAAAATAACGGACGTCCGTAATTGAGCTCTCTCTCCCGATCGCCGTCTGCGAGTGGCCTTTATCCCTCTTGACAGCTTAATTAGCCTAATACGGGACCGGGCGTGTGTAATCATGCGCCGGTCCCGCCCTCCACCGTGCCACAAGTATATAGTTAGGTAAAACGAACATCTTCTAAAGCCCATATCTTTTACAATTCTGTATCACTTTTAGCTTTTACTTCTCTGAACAAAGGAGACAAATCGATTTAACTCTTGAAGATGGGGATGATTAAGGCATACTAAATGTTTATTAGACACAGTAATTGTGGTTATAAAGATACACTGTACAAAATTTAAATCCACTAAAATTGGGAATGTAGGTTTAAGTGTTTCCTTAAATTTTCAAGTCAAAGTTGTGTCATAGTTACAACTTGCAGCTGTGAGTTCATTGCACGTTTTAGAATTTACAACCACTTTGAATTTAATCATTCTTTCTGTCTTCTTGCTTTGGAAATTTTTCACTTCTTTGGCAGTAAAGCTGCTGAATCCCCTGTTGTCTCCACTTCTAAAGCACAATAATAAGTATGTTCTATTGTGTTAATTTCACTCTTCACATCACCTAACAACATTGCGCTAACCATAGACACATGAATCTATATAGGCGGTAGTCAATGACGGCAAGGATTTCTTCTTCAACGTTTAGTGAAACACAGCAGACCATGTCATTTCAACATGGCGAAACACATTTATAAAAAAAACTATTTTAATAGAAAACTATTATGAGTACAGTTTTCATCTCCTACAGATCACAGTACACCATTCAGATCACAAAAACACAATTAATTTGTTAATGTTTAAAAAAAAAAAGAATTTGCCCCAAATTACTGAATGCACCTTTAAGTGGTGGCAAAGTTAGAACATACTGTACAACAATTATTATGTCACACTTCTTAACCACTTTGATTTTAATCACTGGTAAATTCTAGTTGAAATTCCAAAAACTCATAAAATCAAGTAGAAATTACAGAAATGATTGTGAAAAGTTAAATGGATGAAAACAAAGATGTTATTAGGTATAAAAATATTGCTCAAAGTAGTGAGGACAACTAGTCGAACAGTTCTGCATCAGTAATCCATTTGCATTGTGCACGATTAAAAAGTTTGCTTTATTTCTATACATCGCTGAAAATATAATTATATATTTCTTTCTGTTGCCACTTTAGATACGAGTGGACACTCTGGCATCCACTGAGCTGGAGCGAGATAGGTAGCGGCTCATCGTTCGTCCATCCTCTCCTATGGCATTCTCAATCTTTGACAAGATTGAGCTCTTGAATTTCCTCCTGAAGTCATTACCCATGAAGACATATAAAACGGGGTTTAAGAAGCTGTTTGCAGCAGCTACACTGGTGCCAATTTTCAGCCCATGCACTATTGTCTCAGTGTGAACACTTTGATTCAGTTCGATTAGCACAAATGTGTGGTAGGGCAGCCAGCACAGGAAGAAGGTGAAAATGAGAGCTGTCATGATCTTAAATGGTTTGTTGGACTTTGCAATCTGTGTGGCTCTCAGTCTAAATATGATAACAGTGTAACAGACAATGATGAGAAGGAATGGGATCACAAATCCAAAAACAAAGCGACACATGGCTATGATTTTGTGGCTGTACTGGCTGGATATGTAATTGTTCATGCATCGATTTATACCCAAGTGATTCTGAACATCACGGAATACAACAGATGGAATACTTAAACCCACAGAGATGACCCATGCAAGAAAGATTATCACAGAAGCTTTTCCAACAGTGCGATGATTCTGGGCCCAAACAGGAAACATCACGACTACGCAACGATCTACGCTGATGATGACAAGGAGGAAGATGCTGCTGAACATGTTGAGGAACATAACAAAGGACGTGAACTTACACATAAAGAGCCCAAAGATCCAGTCCGACGTTATGCTGTAGATAATGTTAAAAGGCAAACAAGCGCAGAAGATGAAGTCAGACACAGCCAGACTCAGGTACCAGGTAGTGTTGACTGACTTCTTCATGCCAAAACCTGCAATCCAGATAACCAACCCATTTCCTCCAATGCCAAGCAAAAAGATGATTACATTGATGACCAGAAACAACAGGCACAGAACCTCTGTGAAACATGTTGTGTGGACTTTGAAAGAAAAGTCCTCATAAGTGAAATTACTTGTGGTAACATTTGCATAATCATAATCTAAATCTGTTGAATCCATTGCAAGTCACATTGAATTCCTGTAAATGCAAAACAAAACACTCTGATTTAATTCTTTAATTCTTTTTGTCATTAAAATTATGTATATCCCAGTTTTTAAATGTTGTACTGGGCAAAATGTCATTGCAGCATAAAGGTTCAGTTCATGAAAATACATTTTTCATACATCAGATTTAGGAACTTTACAAATATTAAATTATAATAGATAGAAAAGAAAGACAATTGACAAAAAAAATATTGGACCCAACTTTCTAAAATGTAAATAAATTTGCCTGTATACAGAAACACTCAAAAGTCAACAATGCAGTACGGTTCAGACGATATACACATACATCTAAAAAATAGCAAAAACAATTGTAAAAATAACTCACCTCAAGCTTAAAACTGTCTCCAGCATAACTATGGAAGTACTCATTTGACATGTGATATTATGCCTTTGCATTTATACAGAGCTGATGTCATACTCCCTCTCTTGAGCAATACTGTACATGACTTCACACACTGCATCGACTTCCACAAAACACTTCCACAATTGTTTTTGTTTTCCCCATCAACAAGATCCCCTACTTTCACTTCATGATTTTGATTCTTCAGGTTTTGAGTAAAGGAAAATGCATTCAGTTATCAGGGTCGGAGCTAGCTAGGCAGAATAGGCAATTGCCTATGGCCTCCCCATTAGTTTTTTATCCAGCACATTCTATTTTATGCCTGATTTGCATCTAAAGAAGGCATGTTTGCCCAGAAAAGACACTGGTACACTTTGTACACTGGTACAACGTACAGTACCATTATGAAATATGCCTTTGTCCTCAGTTTCTCATGACTTGAGAGAATGAAGAATACATGATGGCATTTTCATTAGATGTACTGTAAGTGAATATAGCGAGTAGAGCCTCATCGGATTTATGGTGCTCTCTGGGAATTTCAAGGGATCAAGAATTTCAGTGCACTAGAATTATTTTGATGGGTTTCCCTAAGACTGGCATGTGTATAAAACACAGGTGAAATAACACTAGCTAAAGTGGTTCAACTGCGAAATTCATAAGGCAGCCATTTCATTAATGGACAGTGACAAAGTAACTAAAAAAATGGAATAGAAAGAAACATTTAATATACTTTCACTACCAATTTTCAGCAATCTCACTTACACACAGAAATTATACATGATAACTACTGTAAATTTTACTGCAATGGAACATTTTGCGTGCGAAATGAGGCATTTGCGTCAGTGTTTAAACCACTTGCTCTGAGCATTGAGAGGCAAGTCCGTTGTTCCACCCTACTCTGACCACAAGCTTTGAGCTCAGAGTACAGACATATACATTCATAAAGATTTTTTTACATTTCTTTTTGCAAAATGGTTATTACAATAAAACCTAAAATACAAAACTGCTAATTGTTTGACATTAGCCTCATTATTTAGTAGCCTCAAACACCTTGTTTATCCAGCACATTCTATGTTTGTATCCCCTATGGAGACAAACGCCACCTAAAAAAAATGTGTCATCACTTGACTGTTAAAGTTCAGCCCAGAGACGGGAGATGTGGTTGCCAACAGGGACATCACTAGGATTGGAAGACAGGGGGGGCTTAGCCCCCAGGGTATTTGTAACTTGCGTTTGCAAAATCTTTGCACTCACATCTAGAGCTACACTTATGTCAACAACCAGTCAAGAAACCAAGATGTTAACAAGTAAAATGTGACAGACATATCCTCTTCTTCCATTTCTACTCTGTTAAAGAAAAGATACTGTAATGTTAGCTTTTAGACACATCAAAGCTGCATAGGGGAATTTACTTAGGCCAGACTTTGCTCCTGATGAGTTATTCTATAAGCAATGACTTAAATGCTATCTGTCTGCTCATGTAAATGTATGATAAAGTAATAGCATACTATATCTAATTCCTCTCTATATAAGATAAGTTGTCCACAGAATGCTATTTAATTACTCTAATTACTGTAACTGCGCTGTGGATTGGTTCAATCAGAGTGTAATTTCGCTGTGTAATTTTGCTTGCATACAGTTTAACCCAAGAACCAGAATTTTAAGATCATAGTGAAATTTGACAACACAGGTTTGAGCGTTTCTCAATTAAAGATGATTTATTCTGCCAAATGATGTATACAATGTATGATATAACAACAAAAAGGCAGTATTCAAATAAAGGAAAATTAAGAATGAAATCATTTTCAAAACCACAGTCAACAGTTACTTTTTGTTTATTGTCTACTTCATTGGTGGAAGCATCAAAAAAATGCCTTCTGTTTTTAAGGGTGGCAAATCGGTCTATCACTCTGTTGTGACTTAGGTGCTTCAGTATGTCATTTTCAATCGACATGGCTGCAAGATTGTGAAGCCTTTTCTGCCCCTGATGCTAATTTCATGACTTTGAAATGCAAATTGGTCAAATGAAACAACATCCAAAATGTCCAAAAACAGACAAACAGAGGCCAGACAGCTAAAAAGTTGGTAAGTTAAACAAATATGACAAATAGCAGTACAAGAAAAACTAAAAAATAGGCATCACTGCATACTTTATCATGTAAGCTATTGATACGGATCCTATTTAAAGTGGCTACTGTCTAAATAAAATAACCTGATGGCGGAAGGAATAAAAGATTTGGAGAAATGATTACTGTATATATGTACTGTATGTAGGATTGCTTTCATTTTAGTTTCACATGTGTATCTGTGGGCATTTGCTCATCTTTAGCCTACATTTAGGTAACATCTACGTATTTATTTAATTTATCACAGCCAATGAATGCAGAAAGTAAAATTGGTATAGCTAGCATATATAATAAATATAATGAAATAATTGAGTTATTAAATTAGTAGTACTAAATTAATTTAGTAGGCTATGCATAGTGCCTAGACCTGCCAACAAATGCTTATTGTTAGAAGAAAACAAAACAATCCTTAGACCTATAGACCATTACTGACCTCAATCACACTGGCTCCCTCAGAATCAACTGGCCTGCCAATCTCCTGCGGCTGCTTCTCTTTCTCTCTGCTAAAATATCTTTGAATATCCATCTCATCTGCTCAATGAATTGAAGGATACAACGGTAATAGCATTAACAGGGTCCCTATGACATTTAGTTTTCAGTGACAACAACATACTATGGGGATTGATATTGTTTTATATGCCTATTATAGATAGGTTATATTATTGGCAAAGAATAAAGAGTTGTGATTAGCTTGCTAAGTTCACCATTTCTTGTATTTTGCTTGTTCACTCTAGCTAGACTACAGTTTTCCATAGCAAACCAAAATATCCCCTTTCCTTTACCTCAAGAAAACGTAGCTAAAGGTAAGCAGGTGATTAAAAACAACTTACAATTTCACTCTGTATCATGACACTTACCAATCTTCCTTTCACCATTAGCGTGTGTATCGGTGTGTGTGTGTGTGTGTGTGTGTGTGTGTGGGCAGGAGGGTGCATAGCGAGTTCAACTTTCAGACCGAACTTGCAGCGCTCCGGTCTGCAATGCTCTGAAAGCTTCACACCAATGCAACGAGACGCTGCGGTGCATCATCTTGATAGCACAACGACTCTTTGTACTTCTGTTCAACTTCCGACTTTTCGGCTATTTTTTGTAGCTGGATATATATCATTTGTTGGTTCTAATTATAAATATGAATGAGGATACGG
The DNA here is from genome assembly GCA_032164185.1 of Moxostoma hubbsi. Classification (NCBI taxonomy): domain Eukaryota; kingdom Metazoa; phylum Chordata; class Actinopteri; order Cypriniformes; family Catostomidae; genus Moxostoma; species Moxostoma hubbsi. The sequence continues at coordinate 10,403,211 of JAVLUX010000215.1, forward strand.
TTATTGATAAATCGAATTGTTATTGTTGTTCTTAATATCATTTAGGGGGGCTTAGGAACATTTTGGGGTAGCTTCAGCCCCCCTAAAATAGGCCTAACGACGTCCCTGGTTGCCAATGAACATGTATGGAAAGTTTGACACGTTACAGGTACTCTCATCTATTTTTCAAACCACTAAAATAGACAGACAATAGACTGCAGTGATAGTATCAATTTCACTCCACATGAAGGGCAGGTTTGTAACTGAAAAATTAACCTGTCACTCACCACAGAGTTAGGAGTTAGGCACGACCACATGCTATATTTGTTAGAGAAAAATAGACAATAATTAGATATCTCTAGTCTGGAAACATTAAATTTATCAATTAAATTCAGTGTTATTTCTGTAACTCTTTACTCTCCTGTCAAAGGGGGTGCGGGATTACTGGGAATTTGATTAATCAAACTAATTCTAGTCTTTTGAATCACTTTGCCAAAGATATTCATTCAAAGTCACTACAAATGTGTATGTGAAGTTAATTAGTGAGTCACTGATTCAACTGATTCGTTAAAATACACTGAAATCACGACCAAAACATTGGTAGTTAGCGAGAACAATAGTTTTCGAACAAAATATACAAGACTGATTCATATGGATATGGAATTAAGTATCATGATACAATTTATAATGAAACACTTCCATAATGTGCTGTATGTTCCAAAGTAGGCCTATATGCAAATGACAGTTTAAAAACCTGTAAAACAAATGTTTTTGAGTTCTCAATGTTCGAAGACAGGCTGATTTTGAATGCCTCCCAAAAACCAGAGTTGACAAACGATAAGCTAACAATGACTAGCCAAACCATAGTGCATATTCAAGTATTCTACTGACATAACAAAAAGAGGCCTGCTCGCAGACCTCAACACTGAATTCGATAAGCTATGGTCTATAATATTTTATGTATCAGGATGCATACAGCATCAGCATGTACAAATTTAGTTATATGATTAAAATAGTAGGCTATATCCAGGCTGATTTTATTTCTCTATGGAATTTACCAAGACTATGCATGAGGTGATCAGGGAGGCATCCTGCACTGTTTGTCTGTCACAGTTTAGTGTTGGCATTAGATTCAGCTCAATAACAGAGGCAAGATGCGCTCCAGGTCCTTGCGGTGGTGTAGTGACACAATCCGGGTGTCGGAGGATGAATCTCAGTTGTCACTGTGTCTGAGACAGTCAATCCGTGCATCTTATCATGTGCCTTGTTGAGTGCGTTACCACGGAGACCTAGCGAATGTAGAGGCTCACACTATTCTCCACGGCATCCAAACACAATTCACCACATGCCCCACCAAGAGTGAGAACCACCTTATAGCGACCACGAGGAGGTTAACCCAATGCGTCTCTACCAGGCGCATCACTTAACCCCTTTTACTGGGGCACGTGCCCCAGTATAAATCTGCTGTGCCCCAGCTCAAGTTTGAGTTTTAACAATTTACTTTATTTGTCAGTGCATTCATTTATATTGATAATCCTGGAAAAAAGAAATGGATCTATCTAAATGCAATGCAGTAACCCACCCAATCAATGGTTGTAAAAGCAACGCAGTTTAACCGAAAACACAAATCTGATGCATGCTCACAGATGTCCGTGTGGCGTGCGCCTGTGCACTTGCTATAACCAAAGCCACTGCAGTGCGCACAGCCACACACACAAGTCCAGGGACTGGTTGCACCAGCTATACGTAATGTAGCCTAGTTGTGGCATAAATGGGCACAAAGTCACAATTTACGCACTACTAAATATTTCAGCATTGCACCATTAAACTTAGGTAGAACGTAACACTACATATGAACTAAACATTTATGGAAGCCTCCGAACAGGAGTAATGGTTGGAATAAAAAAGCAGACTCATTTAATAACATCAATGTGCTCATGTTTTGCGTGATAGTCATTAATCATTTTGACATATATTATGATGTTGGCATTTACACTCGTTCACATTTACAAGAGAGAAAAAAAAAGTTTCCCCTTCTGTCACTCACTCGACGTTGTGTCAAATGAAGTGACACAAGGGGTCTTCCTGGGACGCCAAACGTACCTCTGAACCTGAGAAAAGGCCAATGTCAAGTTGGCAGACAGAATTTGCATGCCCCACCCAGGACATATGGGTATAAATGGAAGCGGGAAGTGCTTTCTTCCCGGAAGTGCATGACGAGCTGACTAAGTCATGGAGGGCACCTTTTACTGCCCGGAACCGACCCCTCCGCTTGTCCGCTCTAACTACCCTGGATGGCGGGGTGGCCCACGGGTACATGGAGGTCCCCCAGGTGGACAGAGCGGTTGCAATTGTGTCCCGTGAACGCTGCCAGCTGGTGGGACCACCCCCTTCCAGAGCCTGTAGAATGACATCATCACTGACCTCGAAAGTCTACAGCGCCAATGGACAGGCCGCCTCTGCCCTGCATGCCATGGCTCTGCCAAGTTCACCAAGCCAAGACACTTGCACCTGGGTTGTTCCGACCCCGACGTGCTGCAGGAACTGCGCTCTGCCACGACCTCGCTCTCAGAGCCACGAAGGTCACAGCACAAGCACTCGGGCGGGCGATGGCCACCCTCGTGGTCCAAGAGCATCACCTCTGGCTGAACGTGGTCGAGATGCGCGACATTGACAAGGCACAGCTTGGCCTCTTTGGCGACACCGTCGATGACTTCGCACAGCAGTTTTCCTTGCCGCCCCGCACCCTGCCTGCTTGCAGAGGGAGTCCCCCTGTGGCTAAAAAACAGGTAGCTCCGCCTCAAACCGGGCCCAGCTCTCAGCCCCAGTGTCGAGCACCTCGCTGGTGGCGTATGCCCCCTGTCTTCAGGACCCCTACCAGGACCAGATTGGCACCACCCAAACCCCGGGACGCTCTTCTGCCTCCCGACGTGCTATTACCTGCTCCCCCCTGCCGTGAAGCCCTGCACGGTACGTCAAAAGCAGTTCCGTTAGTGCTCCTCGTGCGGAGTTTGGATGCGTGGCTTTCACTTCCCAATCCGTCACGCTGGCTTGCCAGGACCATCCGACTCGACTACGCGTTTCAGTTCGCCCGGCTCCCGCCTCGTTTCAGCGGTTTTCGCTCCACTTCCGTGCGCGGCGAGAAAGCCAGCGCCTTACGAGCAGAGATCACGACCCTGCTCCTCAAGGATGCGATAGAGCCCGTCCCTCCAGCCGAGATGGAGAAGGGTTTCTACAGCCCTTACTTCATCGTACCCAAAAAAAGTGGCAGGTTGCGACCAATCTTGGACCTGTGAGTTCTCAACCGGGCCTTACACAGACTCCCGTTCAAAATGCTCACGCAGAAACAGATTCTTACCTGCGTTCGACAGCTAGATTGGTTCGCGGCGGTAGACCTGAAGGACGCGTGCTTCCATGTCTCCATTCTGCCTCAAAAACGACCCTTCTTATGGTTCGCGTTCGATGGCCAGGTGTATCAGTACAAGGTCCTCCCCTTCGGCCTGTCCCTGTCCCCTCGCATCTTCACGAAGATTGCAGGGGCAGCTCTTGCCCCGCTAAGGGAAGTGGGCACCCGCATACTCAACTACCTTGATGACTGGCTCATCCTGGCTCACTTGAGTGTTACTGTGCGCTCACAGGGACCAGGTGCTCAGGCACCTCAGCCGTCTACGGCTTCAGGTCAACTGGGAAAAGAGCAAGCTCATCCCGGTTCAGAGCATCTCTTTTCTCGGCATGGAGTTAGACTCAATCTCATGACATCGCGTCTCACCAACGAGCGCGCTCAGTCTGTACTCAGGTGTCTCGCTCTCTTCAAGCCCGGAACAGCGGTTACTCTAAAACAATTCCAGAGGCTCCTGGGGAATATGGCATCCTCAGCCGCGCCACTTGGGTTGATGCATATGAGACAGCTTCAGCACTGGCAACAGACTCGAGTCCCGAGATGGGCATGGCGCCACGGCACATACCGTGTGACAATCACCCCTTCTTGCCGTCAGACTTTCAATCCTTAGACAGACTCTTTATATATATATATATATATATAGAGAGAGAGAGAGAGAGAGAGAGAGAGAGAGAGAGAGAGAGATAAATATATATATATAAAGATATAGATAGATATCTAGTTTATTCTATTTAATAAAATAGGTGGGCTTGAATTTCTTTTCAAATGTAATTTTGAGGTAACTAAGATTCCTATTAAATTATCAAACTTCCACAAACAACTTCTCCAATGCTGTAAAATTATATTTACCCACAACTTTTCTCCCCATGGATCCACCGTATGGAATAACAGGGTCATTTCAATTAATAGGAAATCATTGTTTAAAAGTGATTGGTATGAGACGGTATTGTGTTTGTGAATGATATATTAGATGATAATGGTAACTTCTTGGAACATATTGCCTTTTTGCTCAAGTATAATCTTAACTGCACTTATAGAGAATATAAAATATGTAAATCAATACCATTACCATTATTGCAGTTAATCCAAAACACATTGATGTATGTGAGAATAAGACTTTCACCAACCTTACCAAATCTAGTAATTAATGAATGTAATTTAATAACAAATGTATTAATGATTTTTTGAAATGAATGTTTTTGGATTATAATAGAGGATTGTGTGTACAAGGTCCAAATATGAATGCATTGTCCATAGATAAACCACATTTCAAATTCATCAAATGGCCCATTTCCCCTAAAGTCAAAGAGACTCACTTTAAAATAATTTATAAAATATATCCGGTTGCTGGCTTTCTTAGAAAGAGGTTTAAATTTGAAGTAGATTGTTCTCATGGGTAAATATCATATTCATTGTAGTAAGTGGAGATATTCAAAGCCTTCTTTTTCATGGTTTATGAACGATTATAAATTGTATTTTCCTCACTGAAAAAGTAATGTCTGGTAAAATTGCAAGAAAGATGTGTAGTGATATAGCCAGACAACTGTTTTGATAAATATCCACTTGTTATACTATGTCTAAAGGATGCTTTATTTAAAAAAAAAAATAATAATATTTTAATTTTTTCTCTAGCCTTTTGCTCCGGAGACTTTTTTTTACCCCTTTGTAATTTGCTTTTTGTTGTTCAGTATTGTGTAGGGAACGCTTTTCTTTCATTTACACTGACAATAATTGTATTCCTATTGATGTATATTTCTTATTTCTCCCCTAAGAGAGTTTATGTTTTTTCTTGTCAAAAAAGAAAAAGAAAAAAAGTTCCCGCTTTCTGACTGTCCTCGTCCAACAACAGCCAATCAGGAGAGATTCGAAGAGACGCAGCTAATTGCATTAGAATTGGGCCCCGCCCCTTAGTGTCAAAACTGTGCTAAAACTCGTAAAGATCGTAGACTCGTAGAAATCCAGATACAAAATGTTCATTTTGTTTCAAATCCTTGCTTCAGGTACAACATTGTCATTTTTGGAGCAGTGGATGGATACTCCAGGAAGGTAAGGGCTACTGGTGTTTTTCTTCCATCATTGCAGTTATGCTAATTTTTATGTGATGGATGCTTGAATTCTGCAACAAATAACCTTGCATCGACAGCCCTTTGCTTCTTCAAAGAGCCAACTGAATGATATGGCGTACCCTCAAGGTAAGTTTTTGAAAGAACAACCACTACATCAACCACCATTTCTTCACATCAAAGTTGCATGAACTATTCAGACACGTTTTTTCATCTTTTAATAATAATATTTTTTTTTAAACGTTCAAGTGTCTGATTTTCATCATTCAGTAATTATTCTCCAACACATGGCCAGGAGAGTTTGTGTTATAAGTCTCCCCAAACAAAGCATAGCAGCAGATTATATACTGTTATACTATGTGCAATTACTTGGTTGACCAAGATTCTTCTCATCGACTAACGTTTGGTCAACTATCAGGGGGCTGTCACGGTTCGTAAATTCATTGTTTCCTTCTTGTCTCGTGTAGTTGTTGTTTTGTGATTGTGGGCGTGACGGCTCGTTACACTTGATCAGCGATCAGCTGATCAATCTTCTCTCCAGCTGCATCCAATCTGTTCTTACATAAATACTCATCGTATTCTCCTCTCTTTGTCAGATCGTTGTTTGGTGTTCTCGGTTTTGTTTAGTCCTGTTCCAGTCATCGTTGCAGTGTCGCGGTCTTGTTCCTGTTCCCGTCTTCTGTTTCATGTCTGGATTATTCACTGTTTCGTCACCGTCAGCTCTGCACTCTTCTCTTGGATCTTGACCATCTAGTCCCTGCATCACCAACGCACCAGAGACTGCACTTTTGTATCTCACAATAAAAGAGTATACTTGCATTATTGCTTCCGCTCATGACAGGGGCAGCCTAGAGTAAATTATGGGTGAACTAACCCTTTAACTGAACCTTGTGACATTTTATATTAAGTAGATGAGACTTCTTTTGGATATATCATCATTCATTGTATGAAAAATACAGTGAAAGTCAATGGGAACAAATTGTGTTTTGGTTACCAACATTTTTCAAAATACCTTCTTTCATGTTCCTTATTACATTCATTTGACTTTATGATTGCTAAATATGCTTTTCATGTGGGACACAGATGTGTGTGGGGTCTTTGAAGCCATGGTAATAAAGTACAAGTACCTCTAAATTGTACTAAAGTACAGTTTTCTTGCTTATCACAACATCATCAGCAATATATAGCTGTTTATGTATAACAAAACAGTCACAAGCAATAATTCATGGTTCGCTGCTGCCTAGTCAAGAGATAAGCAGCGGTGTTACACCATATTCTGGTGGAAAACCAGACTTTTAAATATTACATTTTGTAAATACAACGACTGGAATTGTTCTGTTGAAGGGGGTACCAAACTGCAAATCATGAACAAAACAGTTTGGTGAATACATTTTTACACATTAGCTTTCACTCAGCTGACAAGGTATAAAAGTAGCTACGTAGTTTGCTAGATAGCTATATGCTCGTCATCACTGAGAGTAAAAGATGGACATTGTTTACCAACTAGGTAACAACGAAGCGTGAAATCAACACTCAACAGACACTCCACCACCACACCGTTGTCTGCTGAACTGCAAAAAGATGCTCTGATGTTTACCTTTCAATCTGCTACGTTACTGACTGCACTGACAAAATATAGCTGGCTAACAGCAAACAGATGTGATAAACATGAGTGACATGGTTGTCAGGGACAGGGTTAACTTTATATTAGTTATATTGAAAAGGGAAAATGGAGTGTTACGTTCCCCTCACCGTCTAGGGGTTCGAGGGGAGGTAACCAAGAAAATAAAACAAAATAAAAGCGAGAACACACTTCAATCCTCTGTCCCAGAGTGAAGACAAGTCCAGATGAAATGTATAACAGAAAAAAGGATTTTATTTGCAGCAAAAAGAGAAAATAAAGAACAGATCAGATGATAATTGGGAGCATTGGCTCGGGGGAGAGCAAGGCCTAAAATAACAAACAAAACAGCCCACTGACTAAGTTTGGGAGGAGTCCCAACTAACCTACGAAGGGTTAAACAAAAACAAATAAACAACACAAAAACTTCCCTCAACTCCTTCGCTATACAAAAACAGGGTCAAAACAGTATACAACAAAAAAAGGCACTCACCCCCTACAGCTTCCCTTACAACAGTAAGTGGCAAACAGGAAATCAAAAAAAAAAACACGATTGCTTCTGCTTAGGTTTTAGGTGCATTGAGAACAAGATCTCTTACAACAGATTACTGCTAAACTGAGTTAGCCACTGCTAACTCCCACCTGCAGTCTATAGGTAACAACAGCAGAAAAAAACTACAGCGTTCAATCTGGAGCAGGGGAGAAATGCGTCTCTCCCCTTCAAACGCTGGACTGCATCCTTATACTCTGTCTCAGGCACACTCACAAACGAGGGACAGGTGCTGATGATTAAGCCTGAGAGCGAGTAGAGAGAGAATGGGAGACAGCAAGCAAACACAAACACAGGGCACATAACCCCGCCCACACTTTCAGAAACAAAGTAAATCAAAAAAGGATCAGAGAAAGAAAAAAAAAAAACATATAATAATATAAACAAATAAATAAATGAATGAATACGTCGATGGACGTAACACCCCCACCATTAAGAATACAGACCAGGAACCAAAGTACTATCTACTTACATACTTTCAACTTTGTAGACTTATAAGTTTACACAACACCTAAATCTCCATCTCCCCAGTTCTGGAAAGAGCATCAGCCACGACATTATCAGTGCCCTTGATGTGCTGAATCTGGATATTGTAGTCCTGTAATTTGAGGGCCCAGCGCAGCAAACGCTGGTTACAAGAGGACATGTTGGAGAGAAAGGTCAAAGGGTTATGGTCTGTATTCACCGTTATGGGAACTGCACTGCTCCCAAGATACACTTCAAAATGCTGCAGGGCCCACAATAAGGCCAAGGCTTCCTTTTCAATGGTGCTATATGATCTCTGGTGTTTCAAGAATTTCCGAGAGAAGTAGGATACAGGGTGTTCAACACAGTGAGCATCCTCCTGGATCAGCACAGCTCCAGCACCAGAAGCGCTGGCATCCACTTGCAGCTTAAAAGGTAGTTCAAAGTTAGGTGCCGCCAGCACAGGAGCATTACATAGGAGATCTTTTGCTGCTTCAAAAGCTCTGTCACATTCACAATTCCATTTAAAAACTCTTGATGTACTTAGCAAGTCTGTGAGGGGAGCAACTACCGATGAAAAGTTCTTGCAGAAGCCCCGGTAGTATCCTGACATCCCCAAGAACCTTCGAAGTTCACGCTTGTTGCAGGGTTTAGAAAAGTTTAGAATGGCTTCTACCTTAGCTTCCATTGGTTTTACAAACCCATGGCCCACCTCTTTCCCCAGGTAGGTCACGGTGGCTTTTCCTACCTCACACTTTGCCAAGTTCAGGGTTAGTGAAGCACCGGCCAGTCTGTCAAAAACCATCTCCAATGTTTCGATGTGGTCTTCCCATCTCTTACTATAGACCACGATGTCATCAAGATAGGCATCACAGTTAGGAACATCTCCAAGCACAATTTGCATCAGTCGCTGAAATGTGGCTGGGGCATTTCGCATCCCAAAAGCGAGGACTGAATATTGTAGGAAGTAGTCTGTTGTGGCAAAAGCAGAAATCTCTGAGGCACGGGAGGTCAGGGGCACTTGCCAGTAGCCTTTCAACAGGTCCAGCTTTGTAACAAAGGTAGCTGACCCCACTCTATCCACGCAATCCTCCATACGGGGGAGTGGAAAGGAGTCCGGTTTTGTTACTGCGTTGACTTTTCGGAAATCCGTGCAGAAACGAGAAGTGCCATCTGCCTTAGGGACCAGCAAACAGGGAGAACTCCAAGGACTTTGACTATGATGGGCCAGGCCATGCTGCAGCATATATTCAACTTCAGTTTTCATTATGTTTCGCTTGGTTGGATTAACCCGGTAAGGATGTTGTTTAATGGGTTTAGCTTGCCCAACATCAATGTCATGCTCTAAAACGGAAGTTCTGCCTGGGACATCAGAGAACAGAGATGGATAACGATGCATCAACGTAACAACTTGCTGGATCTGCTCTGGGTTTAAATGGACAAGAAATGAAGGCAAGTCTTCCATTACAGCAGAGTTTTGCAATCTTCCACCAATTTGTACACTGGCTTGCATGGTCTCTTCCGCATCTGTCACATTAACTGCCATTGTCACAGGTAGAGCAGCTATCAGGTTAGGTGGGGGGACAGGGTTTGAGTTACACACAAATCTCTTCAACATATTGATGTGACATACCCTAGTCTTCCGTCTCCTATCAGGAGTACTGATCACATAGTCTGTATCGTTAAGTTTCTCTTTTACGTGATATGGGCCTGCAAACTTGGCTTGTAAGGCTGATCCTGGTTCAGGCAGAAGTACAAGAACTTCCTCATTTGGCTGGAAACTACGAGAGACACTTCTCTTATCGTAGCGTTTCTTCATCTTTGACTGAGTTACCATCAAATGCTCCAGAGCAAGATTGCGTGCTTGGTGCAACCGCTCCCGAAATGAACTGACATACTCAAGGATAGTTACTGGCACAGCATTCTTTGCTAGTAATTGTTCACTAAGCATTTTGAGAGGACCACGCACTGTGTGTCCGAAAACAAGATCTGCTGGACTAAAACCAAGTGACTCCTGCTCCGCTTCTCTAATAGCAAACATTAAAAATGGTAAAGCTTCAGCCCAGTCCTTCCCACTTGAGAAACAGTACGTACGCAACATTGTTTTAAGTGTCTGATGGAATCTTTCCACAGCGCCTTGTGATTGTGGGTGATATGCGCTTGAGAGTACATGCTTAATTCCCAGCTGAGCTAATGTCTGAGTGAACAGTCTCGATGTAAAATTTGTGCCCTGATCCGTTTGCAAGACTCTGGGCAAACCAAAGGTGGTACAGAACTTAATCAGTTCTCGTATGATGACAGGAGCCTTGATGGAGCGCAGGGGGATAGCTTCGGGAAAACGTGTGGCTGTGCACATAATAGTTAGGATGTACTCGTGTCCTGATTTTGACTTAGGTAAGGGACCTACGCAGTCAATCAACAAACGTTCAAATGGTTCCCGCATAACAGGTATTGGGCGTAAAGGAGCAATGGGAAGCTTCTGGTTCGGCTTACCAGCTAATTGGCAAGCAGCGCATGAGCAGCAGAAGTTAGACACGGCGGATTTCAACCCAGGCCAGAAAAAGTAGCGAGACACCCGTCGAAATGTCTTTGTAACACCTAAATGGCCGGAGAGCACATGCTCATGAGCAACTTTCAAAACATGCTCTCTATATGGTTGAGGCAAAACAATCTGGAAAACCTCGTTAAGGGCAGTATGGGCTTTTGGCCTCCATCTCCGCATTAAAACCTGATTGTCCCAGAAATACTCTACCTTATCATTGGATTTTCTTTTGAGACCTACAATAGACTCAATGCACCTAGTTAACGAGGGGTCTGTTTTCTGAGCAGCCGCTAATCGTTCTCTGCCTAGCGCTAAGACAGGATTCAGTTTTGGCACGGTCTCTACAATACCGTTTTGGTTCACATCAACCTTTTCGGCCGTTAACTCACGATCATTAGAACTGTTCAGAAAAGTTTCAGACAGGTCAAGTACATCTCGGAATTTTTGTGCCTGGGCACGCGTCACTGCACACGCAGGGAAAACAGTGGAAAAGCATTGTGCTACTTTTGAACAATCACCAAGGTTCGGGTCACTAATTACCACTGGCCGCGGGAAAACATCTCCACCAGCGAGATCGTTTCCGAGGATTACATCTACTCCGTCGACGGGTAAACGCGAACAAACTCCAAGCCTCACAGGACCTGTAACCAAATCTGACTTTAAGTACAGGTCATGTAGGGGAAGGCTGAGACATTGCATACCGATTCCGCGTATCAAAACGTCGACACCCGCATAATTAGACAGCAAAGGCAATAGGTCTTCCCGAATAAGTGACTGGTCCGATCCAGTGTCTCTCAAAATCTTCACTGACTTCCCTTTAGAGTCAGGTGAATGAGACACTGTGCCATCCAGTAGAAATGGCTGATACCCACAAGTAAAAGTGGTGGAATTTTTGCAGTCATTTAACGTGTGCACCAAAGCTGCACTTTTTGGACGTGACGCAACCTTTTGTTTCCAAGCCTTACAATCGGAAATGAGGTGATTCGGGTCAAGACAAAAAAAGCAGACTCGCTTATCAATACTTTTCTTACGAGGCGAGTAAGATGAGGTCTCAGTGTTAGCACGAGAAAAGACACGACTCTTCTCTCGAGCTAAACTCTCATCAGGGGAAGGCAATACCTTACGCCTCGCAGTGGTGAACACATTTTTATGTGTTAGTGTAAATTCGTCAGCTAACACAGCCGCATCAATAAGAGACGTCACTTTTTGGTCATTTAAATGTACCTCTACACTTTCGGGTACACAATTCTTGAACTCTTCAAGCAAAATTAGCTCCTGAAGATGTCCAAGAGTGGTAATTCGACTAGAAAAACACCACTTTTCAAAAAGGGTGCGTTTTTCTCGGGCAAACTCAACGTACGTTTGTTTGGCAGTTTTAGCGTGGGAGCGGAATTTCTGCCTGTATGCCTCTGGCACTAATTCATAAGCCCTCAAAACAGCGGCTTTGACAGTGTCATAGTCAAGAGACTGTTCAAGTGGTAACGCCGAGGAAACTTCCTGGGCTTTCCCAGAGAGACTGCACTGCAAGAACAGGGCCCAGATATCTTTTGGCCAGCTCAATTTTGTGGCTATCCGTTCGAACGTGACAAAATATGCGTCCGCCTCGCTCTCTCTGAACGGTGGAACAAGTTTGAGATACCTACTGACATCAAAGTTTGCATTTGCCTCCGGTGCATGCAAACTCTGAGGGGCAACAGATGACGAGCTACCAGAAGAAGATCGTGACCGAGGAAGGGGATAGGTCTATCTTCCCGTTCCAGACCTATTACTCCTAATTGGCGTCGCCTTGAATCGCGATCAGTCTCTGCTTCCATGACGCGCAGTTTAACAAGTAATGTTTCACGCTCCTCTTGCTTGATACGAAGATCTAGCTCTTTCATTTTAATTGCCAATTCCGGATCGAAAGAAGCTACTGCAGGAGGGCCTTCGTCTAACACAGATCCCAATGCTATGTCAGGCGAAACCTTCTTCATAGCAGCGTATTCTGGTAAAATCCCAGTTTCCACAAGCCTATCACGCAACTCTTGCTTAATAATTTTCTTCGCTGCCTCCTTGGGGACACTAATATTAAAAAAGTCAGCTATCAACAATAAATCGACTTTTCTACAACGTTCAAAGATCTCTATGGTAGGCTGGAGAGTGAATGCAATCAAATCAAAGTCCATTTACCACAGTTTCCTCACCCACTAAAAAAAAAAAAAAAACTGCCAAACAGCACCAATAAAGGAGACTTACCTCAAATAGATGAGTCTCTATCAAAATTGGTTTAACCGAAGAGACGAGCCCCCACTTGTTACGTTCCCCTCACCGTCTAGGGGTTCGAGGGGAGGTAACCAAGAAAATAAAACAAAATAAAAGCGAGAACACACTTCAATCCTCTGTCCCAGAGTGAAGACAAGTCCAGATGAAATGTATAACAGAAAAAAGGATTTTATTTGCAGCAAAAAGAGAAAATAAAGAACAGATCAGATGATACTTGGGAGCATTGGCTCGGGGGAGAGCAAGGCCTAAAATAACAAACAAAACAGCCCACTGACTAAGTTTGGGAGGAGTCCCAACAAACCTACGAAGGGTTAAACAAAAACAAATAAACAACACAAAAACTTCCCTCAACTCCTTCGCTATACAAAAACAGGGTCAAAACAGTATACAACAAAAAAAGGCACTCACCCCCTACAGCTTCCCTTACAACAGTAAGTGGCGAACAGGAAATCAAAAGAAAAACACGATTGCTTCTGCTTAGGTTTTAGGTGCATTGAGAACAAGATCTCTTACAACAGATTACTGCTAAACTGAGTTAGCCACTGCTAACTCCCACCTGCAGTCTATAGGTAACAACAGCAGAAAAAAACTACAGCGTTCAATCTGGAGCAGGGGAGAAATGCGTCTCTCCCCTTCAAACGCTGGACTGCATCCTTATACTCTGTCTCAGGCACACTCACAAACGAGGGACAGGTGCTGATGATTAAGCCTGAGAGCGAGTAGAGAGAGAATGGGAGACAGCAAGCAAACACAAACACAGGGCACATAACCCCGCCCACACTTTCAGAAACAAAGTAAATCAAAAAAAGGATCAGAGAAAGAAAAAAAAAAAAACATATAATAATATAAACAAATAAATAAATGAATGAATACGTCGATGGACGTAACAGGAGTCATAGTTTATTAACGTTCCATTATGTATTTCACAAACTAATTAGCAACTTATGGTGCGTTCACGTTTCGCACAGCGCAATAACATACAAGTCAATGCAAAGATGCAAATAGACGCGAGGCTGCACGAATAGCGCGACTTAAACACACAAAATCGCTTCATTCGCGTATTAGAAATCCGCATGACGCGTTGTTGTGAACGCCTATCAGCATTGAGATTGTCCGGATCGTACTGACGTAGTAGCAGAAGAAATCTGGAAAAATGGATGAAAAAATTGTTTTAGCGGTGAGTGGGCACCTGGAATTGTATAACACAATGTCATACATGTACAGAGACCAGACAAAAAAGGACATCGCTTAGAGGAAAGTGAGCGAGGAAGTTGGACTACCTGGTAAGTAGACATGAAAAATATGCACATCTACTTGATTCCAGCTATTGGTTATACTTTATTATGAACCAAGTCGTAGAAGCCCCTCCTCCTGTCCTTTTCCAGAAGAGAAGGGGGTATACTCGCGGGTTCGCGCTACTTGCATAAACGCGAGTTTAAACAAATTTATTATCCAGCAGCAGTGTTGCCAGATTAGAAATGTCGAAGTATCGTACCAAAACCTCCAAATTATCGTTTTTTTTTTAATTATCGTACACAAACCAAACGCATAAAATATAGTTATTTTCCAACAATTTTATTTTCCAAATAATTTTACAGCTAATTTGAACAAGCTGTATAATACGCTCACATTAACTGGAGGAAGTCTGAATAACTTTTTTTTTCCAAAGTGCAAAAGATATGCCGAAAAAAAGTGCACAAAAAAGAAAAAAGTGCACAATTAACACAAAAAAGATTCAAATTCGATCTCTAAGTCGCTGTCATCATCGGATGCCACATCCACTTGTGCTGTGTCTCTGTCTGTCTGTCTGTCTGTCTGTGTGTGTGTGTGTGTGTGTGTGTGTGTGTGTGTGTGTGTGTGTGTGTGTGTGTGTGTGTGTGTGTGTGTGTGTGTGTGTACGTGCTTGCGTGCAGGCAGGCGAGCCTGCGAAATGATTCGGGGTCCGAGAGAGAAGCGGTAGGATGTGTGTTTGGACGAACGACTGAAAACTCAGAAATTATCGTACATTATGGGATTTTTTTCATTATTGATCGTACATCGTACAGAGGTCAAAATTATCGTACAAATACGATAATTATCGTACATCTGGCAACACTGTCCAGCAGTCAAACTCGTGCGAGCAATGCTAGGCGAAAATATTCTTTGCGTTGTATGTGAATGCACCATTACAGTGAAGACACCGCTTAATCCCGCCCTGTCTGCCACCGTCAGCTCTGTAAACAACTGAGTCAGAATGCGCTCTGCTGGACAAACTGCACTATGACACCAATTCTAAATCACCCAACCAATGTTTTCTGCATTATTTGTTCTGGAAAATGAAAATTTTTAATATGTGCATATCGGAAAACATGCCAATACTGATATATCTGTGAAAAGCTAATATCGGCCGATAATATCGATATTTATGCGTTACATCTGCATATCTCTCACAGAACAAGCTGCTGAATGACAATCAGTCAGGCTTCAAAAATGGACACTCCACCAAGACTGCCCTGCTGTCTGTCACTGAGTCGCTGAGACAGGTGAAGCTGGATCCAGATCATCCTTCCTGAACCTGCTGGACCTTTCTTCTGCCTTTGACACAGTCAACCATCAGATCCTACTCTCCACCCTCTCTTTTCTGGGCATCACATGAACTGTGCGTGATTGGTTTAATTCCTATCACTCAGGTAGGTCCTTCAAGAAAGCCTGGAGAGGTGAGTTGTCCAAGTCACATCTGCTACTTACTGGAGTACCTCAGGGTTCTTTGCTTGGGCCACTTCTCTTCTCTATAAACACAATATCACTGGGACCTATCATTCAGGCACACGGTTTCTCTTACCACTGCTACGCCGATGACACACAGCTCTACTTGTCTTTCCAGCCCAACGACACCAAAGTGACTGCTCGAATATCTGCCTGTTAGACAGGCATCTCGACCTGGATGAAGGAACACCACTTGCAACTTAACCCAGCCAAGGCTGAACTCCTTGTCTTTCCAGCCAACCCTGCTGTTGAACACAACATCACTGTGAAGCTGGGTTCAACTACAATAACGCCTTCCAAAACGGTCAGAAATCTAGGGGTAACATCGATAAACAAATAAATTTCACAGACCACATCTCAAAGACAGCGTGATAATGTATATTTACACTCTACAATATCAGGTACTTGTCCAGTCACTTGTCATAACTAGACTGGACTACTATAAAGCTCTCATTGCAGGCCTCCCTGCATGCACAACTAGACCATTACAAATGATACAGAACGCAGGAGCATGTCTGGTCTTTAATGAACCAAAGAGAGCACATGTCACGCCAGTCCTGGTCTCTCTTCACTGGCTGCTGGTTGATGCACTTTTCAAATTCAAGGCTCTGATGCTGGCATGCAGAACAACATATATATATATATATATATATATATATATATATATATATATATATACACACACACACATATGCATATGTGTTTATGTGTGCGCATATATATATATATATATATATATATATATGACTATACTTTGATAAGTTGAATGTCACTTTGGTGAGTTAAAGTACCAATTTCCTTCCAAAACAGCAAAATCTGTACATTATTCCAAACTTTTAGCCACCAGTGTATATACAGTTGAAGACAGAAGTTCACATACACTTAGGATGAGGTCGTTAAAACACATTTCGAACCACTCCACAGATTTCATATTAGCAAACTATAGTTTTGACAAGTCGTTTAGGACATTGATTTTGTTCATGACACAAGTAATTTTTCCCAACAGTTGTTTCAGACAGGTTGTTTCACTGTTATTTGACTATATCACAATTCCATTGGGTCAGTAGTTTATATACACCAAGTTAACTGTGCCTTTAAGCAGCTTGGAAAATTCCAGAAAATGTTGTCAAGCCTTTAGGCAACTAGCCAATTAACATCTGATGTTAATTTGAGTTCATTAGAGGTGTACCTGTGGATTTTAAGGCCTTCAAACTCAGTGCCTCTGCTTGACATCATGGGAAAACCAAAAGAAATGAGAAGACCTCAGGAAAAAAATGGTGTACCTCCATAGGTCTCGTTAATCCTTGTTAGCAACTTCCAAATGCATGAAGGTACCACGTTCATCTGTACAAACGATAGTATGCATGTATATGCACTATGGGGCCACACAGCCATCATACTGGTCCGGAAGGAGACCAATTATGTCTCCTAGAGATTATCTTAGTTTGGTGTGAAAAGTGCAAATCAATCCCAGAACAACAGCAATGGACCTTGTGAAGATGCTAGAGGAAATGGGTAGACAAATATCTATATCCACAGTACAATGTAATTTACATAACCTGAAAGGCTGCTCAGCAAGGAAGAAGCCATTGCTCCAAAACCACCATAAAAGAGCCAGAATACAGTCTGTAAGTGCACATGGTGACACATCTTGGAAAAATATCCTCTGGTCTTGAATCTGCTAAATTAATAAATGTTATGTTTGGAGGAAAAAGGGTGAGGCTTGCAAGCTGAAGAGCACCATACCAACCTTAAAGCATGCGGGTGGCAGCATCATGTTGTGGGTGTGCTTTGTTGCAGGAGGGACTGTTGCTCTTCACAAAATAAATGGCATCATGAGGGAGGAAAATTATGTAGATATATTGAAACAAAATCTCAAGACATCAGCCAGGAAGTTAAAATTCGGTCGCAAATGGGACTTACAAATGGACAGTGACCACATGCATACCTCCAAAGTTGAGGCAAAATAGATTAAGCACAACAAAGTCAAGGTTTTGGAGTGGCCCTGATCTCAATCAGATAGAAAATGTGTTGGCAGAACTGAAAAAGCATGTGCGAGCAAGGGGGCCTAAAAACCTGACTCAGTTAAACCAGTTATGACAGGATGAATGGTCCAAAATTCCAGCAACTTATTGTGAGAATCTTGTTGAAGGCTACCCAAAATGTTTGACCTAAGTTAAACAATTTAAAGGCAATGATACCAAATACTAACAAAGTGAATGTAAACTTCTGACCCACTGGGAATGTGATGAAAGAAATAAAAGCTGAAATAATTAATTCTCTCTGCTATTATTCTGACATCTCACATTCTTAAAATAAAGAAGTGATCCCAACTGGCCTAAGACAGGGAATGTTTTCTGTGATTAAATGTCAGGAATTAGATTTGACAATACCCTCTGTAATGGGTCTGACAAAAGTCAGGGCAGTTATCCGATATTTAAACTAGGTACACACATGATAATTCATTCTGCTTTCAAGATCATTTAGTTTTGATCTGGGACAACACATGCTGATTTCTGGATACATGCATTCGGATTCAAAACAATTCTAGGCTTTTGACTTATTTTTCACATAAATCGAAATTGTGGTGACAAAAATGCAAATAATATGGCTTACCTTATTAAACTCAAAGTAAAAATGCAACATTACATGCGATGTGGACTAACAGCAACACGCAAGAAGGAAGTAACACCCCTTTGTCCACAAAAAAAAAAGTTACAGTTGTGCAGACCATGGCAGGAAACTGTTAACCACACACAGAATGGTGCTGGGGTGAGGACAGTTAGACCATCCATTTGTACTCTCTTCATCACTTGCACATCTTTCATTATTTTTTAAGTTCAATATACACTGTACATATTGTATTATTTTTAGCCTTTAATTTAAAATGGATCACATTTTGCCTAATTTCCAGGATATCTTGAGCTGAAATGAATGTATAAATCAGACATAACCACATTTACATTTATCAGTAAAGAAAAAAGTAAAGTAAAACTAAAGAGACAATATACAATGTATCATTGCAAGCATTATAAAACACCTTAAAATATCTCCTTCTAGTTGAGCTTATAGGACTTGATAGTATAATCCCTTAGAATAATCAACAATTTTTTGATATCTTGGGAGGGGGTGTAGGGGTACTAACTTCATTGGGGTCATCAGGTGGGCACCCTCCTTCCTTGGTGTTTCTTTGATATGCCAATGACACCTCAAAGGGCTCAACAGCGACACCTGGTGTCTCAGGTGTGCCCCCTCCACTTTTACCCCTCTTGGTAATTTTGCAGCCCAGTTGGGATCCTTTTGTTTTAGCCACAGCCAGATGCTGCTTCGCTCAGCAGCCTTTGACAGTGACCTGACGGCTTGTCAGAAGGCCTGTCCTCTGACTCCCAATCCCTTTAGCAGCCTAGTTGTTGATGTAGCTACAAAACCTCTGCAACCAACCTCTACAGGAGCAACTGTGTTCGCCAGCCCCGTTGTACTACCTCGGCTGCTAGGTCTGAGTTAAAACACACACTGAGAGACCAATCAACAACTTTTTGTATAAAAGAGGTAGACCAAAGTGAAACTGCTGAAGTTCTTAGACAGTTACGGCAATCTAAGGCCAAGGATAACTTTGGCTTGGATACCGCTTTTATAAAAAAACACAGTTCTCTCCTCTTAATGCCAGTTACACATATAGTAAACTTAAATTAATTTCCTCAGCAATGGAAAACGGCTATTATAACTCCAGTCTTTAAGTCTGGAGCATCTGACCAGGTCTCGAATTATAGACCAATTTCAATTCTACCTGCACTCTCAAAGGTTCTTGAAAAAACAGTTGCCAAACAACTTGTTGATTACCTTGAAAGTAATCATCTCCTACACGCCAAACAATTTGGGTTTAGACCACGGTACTCAACAGAGTTGGCAAACTGTTACCTCACTGAAATGATAAAACAGTCATTAGATGAAGGTAATGTAGTGGGGGCAGTATTTCTGGACCTGAAAAAAGCCTTTGATACTGTGAAGCACGAAATTCTTTTAAATAAATTGCAAAATTGTGACTTGTCACATGATGCAATAACTTGGTTTAGATCATATCTCGAACACAGGCAGCAGTGTGTTAAAATAAATTCCACCCAGTCATCTGTCCAAACTAGTCAAATCGGAATTACACAAGGTTCAATTTTAGGCCCTTTACTTTTTAGTTTATATATAAATGATCTTCCTGATAGTTGCAAAAGGGTGAAATGCCAAATGTATGCAGATGATACAATTATATATGTCTCAGCAAAAACCCCTCAGATTGCAGCTGAGATGCTTTCAAAAGAACTGGACGGTGTTTCACCGTGGCTCCGAAATAATCATCTGACCCTGAATTACGATAAGACAGTCTCTATGTGCTTTTCTATAAAAAGAAAGGTCAATGAAAATTTCAGAATATAGATTGATGATAAGGAGATAGATGAGGTACATGAATTTAAATTTGTAGGGGTTATTTTAGATTCTCATCTTAAGTTTGTTAGACATGTAAAGAGACTGTGCAGAACTGTCAGGACAAATTCAAACTGCTTCCGATTAATAAGACAATATATACCCCTTAATGTAGCACTGCAGTTTATGCATTCTATGATATTTTCTCATTTATCGTATTGCATAACTGTTTGGGGTCAGGCCAACCAAACAACCATTACACCCATTAGGTCATTATATAAACAGGCACTAAAAGTAATGGACCAGAAATCTGTAAGATGGCACCCCTGCCTCATTCTACGGAAGCATAATATATTGAGTTTTGACAGTTTTGTAAATTTTTCTTTTCTAAAACTAGTTTTTAAGTGTGTGAACAACCTTGCACCAGAAATATTCTGTCAACTAGTAGAGAAACAAAAGAGCGGAATAAGAACTAGAGGCACAATAAGTGGAAACTGTATAGCCGCAAAACGTAGAACAACATTTGGTCAGACATCATTTTCAGTAAGAGGCATACATTTGTGGAACGCTTTACCATCCGAAATTCAAACATTGACAGAACTCAAGGTTTTTAATACACATTTAAAGCAATGGCTGAAACTGAAACAATTTTGTGAACACTGACTGTACAGGATACAACACAATGCATATAAACATAATGTTGCATATGTTAGCACGCACAGACATATGCACACTTTTGTGTTCTTGTATTGTTAAATGTGTCTAGACATTGTTTTATAGTGACTTCTACATCTACTTAAGCCCCTATCTTATTCCATGTATGGGATGTATTTATTGTATGTATTTTCATAGTTATAAATCTTAAACTCAATATTCTGTAATTTCGGTTTTAATTTTATAAGCCTAACCAGGGACAAGGGTTGCAAATTAGTCATGGCTAGAAACCTGTATGCGTGGCATCTACTTTGTATTCTTTATAAAGTGATGTTCTATGCATTTGTCCCTGTCAAATAAACATTAAATAAAAAAAAAGTTCTTCAGCCTTTTACGTTCATACGCTTCACCAACTGCAGCCTCTCATAGCACAGTTAGTTCCACGATGAACAGGGACTTTTGTGAGGTTGACCACAAGATCAGGTCCGGCCTGAGATTAGTTGTAATTATCTTGGGCGGAAAGATGAGCTTCTGGTCTAGATCAACCTGCATTTTCCAGTCCTGGGCAGATTTTTTTATTGTTATTTTTAAGTTTCAGAACCTGGAAAGGACAGTTTTACATATAATTTTTACATCATTGTTTATGTAGCTACAATCTTACATTTGAAACATATTTAAATTCAAATATAAAATATATACAGTATAAAATATTTAAAATGAATATAAAATAAATAAGTCATAAGAAAACATGCCACAAAAAATATATCAACAAATATTGCTAAGAAAAAACAAAAAAAAAATCCCCCGCTGGCCGTGTACGTGAGCTCACATTGCAAACTTGTCAGCCAGAGGTAAATGACAACTATTCAGATAGGTTGCTCCCTGCTTACCTTTTATCTAAATAGTAGTTTTGATTAATCCCTCTAGATCTGCATACACTTTATTAAAGTAGCATTAGCACTAGTCAGAGGTAATGACTAATACTTTTTGAATAGCTGACCAGCATTACCTTATCCAAATTGTACTTTTGTTTAGTCCCTATAGTTTTCTACATACACATATTTAGAGCAATATTAATAATAAAATATTATTAATAATATATTATTATTCACATAGGCTTGGTCTTGGTCTTCTAGATGGTGTCCAATAGAATCGATGTAAAATCTATAATTGATCAAGTCGCACCCTTGCATCTCTAGATGTTGACATGATGTTTTTTTTTAATCCTGTCCCACACTCCCTCCTCCAATACCAAGTTTAGATCTTTCTCCAATAATATGCAGTTAATTAACAGAGGTTCAGGAGTAGCATGTTCATTTTAATCTGACAAATCACAGCCTGTGAGCAGGAGTATATAAGCCGCTGCTTACCTGCTTCCTGTAACAACTCTCCTGATATCCCATCTCCACATATTCTGTAGATTTATTATCTAAATAAGTAAAGTTCAGGGGGTAATCAGGACTCGAGTTGAGTTTTGAGCTCAGAGCCCTCCAGTATACGGACAGCAAGCCATATACATTTACCGCTTCAGCACAAGATTACATTAACATACAAACTGCTGAACTCTTTAGAAAAGCTGAAGCTCTGTCCCCCAGACTCTGAATTAGCAAGGAGGAATACACTGATGCCTCATGACGTTTTTCAAAAGCTGTAATCACCACTGCCAGAATATCTGCCGCTTTAGGGGAGTGTATGCTACTCCCAAAAATAGTACAGGGCAGGTGACGTAGCTGTAAATACCTAAAGAACTGAGATCTGGGAATCCTAAATGAACTAACTAAATCACACAGATTTGGTGGGAATAAAATACCCAAATACTAAATGCCTTGTTTGGGCCACTGGAAGGCACCCGGCTCAACAGCAACACCTGGTGTCTCAGGTGTGCCCCCCTCCACTTTTACCCCTCTTGGTAATTTTGCAGCCCAGTTGGGATCCATTTGTTTTAGCCACAGCCAGATGCTGCTTCGCTCAGCAGCCTTTGACAGTGACCTGACGGCTTGTCAGAAGGCCTGTCCTCTGACTCCCAATCCCTTTTGCAGCCTAGTTGTTGATGTAGCTACAAAACCTCTGCAACCAACCTCTACAGGAGCAACTGTGTTCGCCAGCCCCGTTGTACTTCCTCGGCTGCTAGGTCTGAGTTAAAACACACACTGAGAGACCAATCAACAACTTTTTGTATAAAAGAGGTAGACCAAAGTGAAACTGCTGAAGTTCTTAGACAGTTACGGCAATCTAAGGCCAAGGATAACATTGGCTTGGATACCGCTTTTATAAAAAAACACAGTTCTCTCCTCTTAATGCCAGTTACACATATAGTAAACTTAAATTAATTTCCTCAGCAATGGAAAACGGCTATTATAACTCCAGTCTTTAAGTCTGGAGCATCTGACCAGGTCTCAAATTATAGACCAATTTCAATTCTACCTGCACTCTCAAAGGTTCTTGAAAAAACAGTTGCCAAACAACTTGTTGATTACCTTGAAAGTAATCATCTCCTACACGCCAAACAATTTGGGTTTAGACCACGGTACTCAACAGAGTTGGCAAACTGTTACCTCACTGAAATGATAAAACAGTCATTAGATGAAGGTAATGTAGTGGGGGCAGTATTTCTGGACCTGAAAAAAGCCTTTGATACTGTGAAGCACGAAATTCTTTTAAATAAATTGCAAAATTGTAACTTGTCACATGATGCAATAACTTGGTTTAGATCATATCTCGAACACAGGCAGCAGTGTGTTAAAATAAATTCCACCCAGTCATCTGTCCAAACTAGTCAAATCGGAATTACACAAGGTTCAATTTTAGGCCCTTTACTTTTTAGTTTATATATAAATGATCTTCCTGATAGTTGCAAAAGGGTGAAATGCCAAATGTATGCAGATGATACAATTATATATGTCTCAGCAAAAACCCCTCAGATTGCAGCTGAGATGCTTTCAAAAGAACTGGACGGTGTTTCACCGTGGCTCCGAAATAATCATCTGACCCTGAATTACGATAAGACAGTCTCTATGTGCTTTTCTATAAAAAGAAAGGTCAATGAAAATTTCAGAATATAGATTGATAAGGAGATAGATGAGGTACATGAATTTAAATTTGTAGGGGTTATTTTAGATTCTCATCTTAAGCTTGTTAGACATGTAAAGAGACTGTGCAGAACTGTCAGGACAAATTTAAACTGCTTCCAATTAATAAGACAATATATACTGCAGTTTATGCATTCTATGATATTTTCTCATTTATCGTATTGCATAACTGTTTGGGGTCAGGCCAACCAAACAACAATTACACCCATTAGGTCATTATATAAACAGGCACTAAAAGTAATGGACCAGAAATCTGTAAGATGGCACCCCTGCCTCATTCTACGGAAGCATAATATATTGAGTTTTGACAGTTTTGTAAATTTTTCTTTTCTAAAACTAGTTTTTAAGTGTGTGAACAACCTTGCACCAGAAATATTCTGTCAACTAGTAGAGAAACAAAAGAGCGGAATAAGAACTAGAGGCACAATAAGTGGAAACTGTATAGCCGCAAAACGTAGAACAACATTTGGTCAGACATCATTTTCAGTAAGAGGCATACATTTGTGGAACGCTTTACCATCCGAAATTCAAACATTGACAGAACTCAAGGTTTTTAATACACATTTAAAGCAATGGCTGAAACTGAAACAATTTTGTGAACACTGACTGTACAGGATACAACACAATGCATATAAACATAATGTTGCATATGTTAGCACGCACAGACATATGCACACTTTTGTGTTCTTGTATTGTTAAATGTGTCTAGACATTGTTTTATAGTGACTTCTACATCTACTTAAGCCCCTATCTTATTCCATGTATGGGATGTATTTATTGTATGTATTTTCATAGTTATAAATCTTAAACTCAATATTCTGTAATTTCGGTTTTAATTTTATTAGCCTAACCAGGGACAAGGGTTGCAAATTAGTCATGGCTAGAAACCTGTATGCGTGGCATCTACTTTGTATTCTTTATAAAGTGATGTTCTATGCATTTGTCCCTGTCAAATAAACATTAAATAAAAAAAAAGTTCTTCAGCCTTTTATGTTCATACGCTTCACCAACTGCAGCCTCTCATAGCACAGTTAGTTCCACGATGAACAGGGACTTTTGTGAGGTTGACCACAAGATCAGGTCTGGCCTGAGATTAGTTGTAATTATCTTGGGCGGAAAGATGAGCTTCTGGTCTAGATCAACCTGCATTTTCCAGTCCTGGGCAGATTTTTTTATTGTTATTTTTTAGTTTCAGAACCTGGAAAGGACAGTTTTACATATAATTTTTACATCATTGTTTATGTAGCTACAATCTTACATTTGAAACATATTTAAATTCAAATATAAAATATATACAGTATAAAATATTTAAAATGAATATAAAATAAATAAGTCATAAGAAAACATGCCACAAAAAATATATCAACAAATATTGCTAAGAAAAAACAAAAAAAAAATCCCCCGCTGGCCGTGTACGTGAGCTCACATTGCAAACTTGTCAGCCAGAGGTAAATGACAACTATTCAGATAGGTTGCTCCCTGCTTACCTTTTATCTAAATAGTAGTTTTGATTAATCCCTCTAGATCTGCATACACTTTATTAAAGTAGCATTAGCACTAGTCAGAGGTAATGACTAATATTTTTTGAATAGCTGACCAACATTACCTTATCCAAATTGTACTTTTGTTTAGTCCCTATAGTTTTCTACATACACATATTTAGAGCAATATTAATAATAAAATATTATTAATAATATATTATTATTCACATAGGCTTGGTCTTGGTCTTCTAGATGGTGTCCAATAGAATCGATGTAAAATCTATAATTGATCAAGTCGCACCCTTGCATCTCTAGATGTTGACATGATGTTTTTTTTTTAATCCTGTCCCACACTCCCTCCTCCAATACCAAGTTTAGATCTTTCTCCAATAATATGCAGTTAATTAACAGAGGTTCAGGAGTAGCATGTTCATTTTAATCTGACAAATCACAGCCTGTGAGCAGGAGTATATAAGCCGCCGCTTACTCTCCTGATATCCCATCTCCACATATTCTGTAGATTTATTATCTAAATAAGTAAAGTTCAGGGAGTAATCAGGACTCGAGTCGAGTTTTGAGCTCAGAGCCCTCCAGTATACGGACAGCAAGCCATATACATTTACCGCTTCAGCACAAGATTACATTAACATACAAACTGCTGAACTCTTTAGAAAAACTGAAGCTCTGTCCCCCAGACTCTGAATTAGCAAGGAGGAATACACTGATGCCTCATGGCGTTTTTCAAAAGCTGTAATCACCACTGCCAGAATATCTGCCGCTTTAGGAGAGTGTATGCAACTCCCAAAAATAGTACAGGGCAGGTGACGTAGCTGTAAATACCTAAAGAACTGAGATCTGGGAATCCTAAATGAACTAACTAAATCACACAGATTTGGTGGGAATAAAATACCCAAATACTAAATGCCTTGTTTGTGCCACTGGAAGGCACCCGGCTGACAAGCCGTTACCGGGTAGTACGCTATCGGAGACAAAGCTTCGGATTTAAATCAATTAACTCTCTGTCCTGAGAACTTAGAAAAGGAATTAATAATTCTGTGGAGGTCAGGCATAGATCTAGTGGGGTTGGAGACAAATAATAAAATATCATCTGCATAAATCAAAAGCTTATGCGCTAAACCTCCCGCCATCACACCTGGGAAATCATCCTCCTTTCCAGGGCAAGACAGAACAATAATGGGGAAAGAGGGCAACCCTGCCTGGTGCCCATATCCAGAGTAAAATAATCTGAAATTAATCAATTTGTCTGTATCGCCACTACCGGGTATCTATAAAGTAACTTAATCCATCCAATAAAAGTATTTCCAAACCCGTACATTTCCAAAATCTTAAAAAGATAATCCCATTCTAACATATCAAATGTCTTTTCGGCGTCAAGTGAGATGGCAGTGACCGCAGTCTGATCATAAAATCACTTTATTTTTTCACCTTACCATATACACAAGTGCAACAGTTGGTGAAAGTCTTGTGTGCAGTTCCGAGCAACATAGCAGTTGACAGTGATGAGACATATACCAATTTACAATAAACATCAGATTTACACAACACAATAATAATATACAAAGTGCAGTAAACAATACAGACAATATAGAATAGACATACAAAAAAAAAGTATATAAAGTGTATTCTAAAAATGTATACAGTTGTACAAGTTCAACAGTGGGGGAAATTCTTGTGCAGTTCCGAGCAACATAGCAGTCATGACAGTGACGTGACATATACCAATTTACAATAAACAACATATTTACACAACACAATTTACATATCAATATATTAATGAAGTGCCTAATGTTATAAGAAGAGCTAGTCTCAAATATACCGTACCTGATCTATATGTATAAGAAATGTCATAACTTTACATAAGTGGTTAGCCAAATTTTTTGTACAATATATTAACATCTACCTGGATCAGGGAAATTGAATGGTTACTCTTACACTCCCTTTTAAAAATCTGACTTATCCAGGCTTTTTTTCATAGTTGGCGAAAGCTTTCCATTCTTTAATGATTCTTTAAAATCATTATTAATATCAGTGGCCATGGTAAATATTTCACCAGAGGGAATGGTAGAAAAAAATCTCTTTTATATATCTAGCAAGAAGCTTCCCTGCTTTGTCCCCCGATTCAAAGTATGACTGTCAAGTCCTGAATAGCTAAAACTCCACCTTCCATGACAAAATAATATTATATCTGTATTTCAATCGCGTCAGTTGTCTGAGGCCATTAGATGACATTCAGTGCATCAGCTCTGCACTTTTAATATTCTCTTCTTGTGCTTTGGATTTTTTTGGTGAATGGGGCATACTGTATGATCCGGCCTCTAAAAGCTGCCTTAAGTGCCTCCCAAGCATGCCCACAGAGGATACTGAGGACCAGTTGGTCTCCATATAGACATTGATTTCAGCCTTTAGCATTTGTTGGAATTCAGGATTTTGCAAGAGGTATACATTAAAGCGGCAACTGTATGATTTGCCTTTCTTCATATGTGGCAACACCTCTAAACACACCAGGGCATGATCTAAGACTAAAATGTTTTCAATGGAGCAATCAACGACAGATGAAATAAGGGACTTGGATATATATTTTAAAAAAATCTATTCTAGAGTAAATCTTATGGACTGATGAAAAAATATATATCTTCAAGATCTGTAAAAAAAAGCCCTGATCATCAATGTTAGGTAAGACTATGTCCCTGATTTTCAGCTAAAGCAAAAATTACTTCCTAATTTATCTTTACTCTGTTTGAGACATTTGAATTGTAGATGTTTACTTGTCAGCGTAATGACTCCTCTGCTCTTTTCTCGAGCCAGAATTATAAAAAAATGTCCACTCCATATATTTCCAAATTTTTCAGCTGCCTGCTGAGAAAGATGCTTTTCTTGAAGAAACAGTATATCATATTTCTTGCGCTTAAGAAAGAAATAACCTTCCTTTTTATGGGGTGCTCCAACCCATTCATATTCCACATGGTGAGACAATCCACTCATATTAACATTTGACATTTTGACATATAATAATAAATAGATAGTGTGTCGAAAACAAGATGAGCAAAAGATAAATCAAACTTCAGTCAATAGGTTGGACAAACACAAGAGTGTGTAGCTTCATCCATAAAACTATCCTGAAGGTGTGACACTCAACAAAATAAACTCCAGCTGCTAGGTGGAACTAGCACAAAAAGAATGCACAGAATCTTCATGCAGTCAAGCAAATGTTCAGTGAGCTGGTCCACACATATCTGCAATGTGAATACAACAAGATGACCCACTCACTCCACTGACTTTGCTAAAAATACTCCACAAAACAAACTCCAGCCAGTTGGAGGAACAAGCACAAAGAGCATGTATTTTCATCCATAAAACTGTCCTGAAGTTGTGTTACTCAACAAAATAAACTCCAGCTGATAGGCGGAACAAGCATAAAAAGAACAAGCAGATTCTTCAAACAGTCGAACGAATGTTCAGTGAGCCGGTCCACTCGGATGCAATGTGAGTACAACGAGATGACTTGCTCACTCCATTGACTTTATGAAGGACATCGCTTGCTGTGGACATGTGAATGTTTTACTTCCTTAGCATCTATTCTCAGTTTGGCCGGGAATATAAGTGCAAAAGTGACCTTCCGTTTGTGTAAAAGTTCCTTGCATTCCTTTAATCGATAATGCTTCTCTCTTGTCAATTCGTAAAGTCTGGGAACAAGAAAATGCTGTGGTTCTTCCAAGAAAGCCTTCCTTTACTCCTCACCTCACGTAACACAAGATCTTTATCGGATGATCTCAGAAATTTTGCCATAATTGATGTCTCCCTCTGTCTTCCTTTGCGGATCGCTGAGAAAGAATCCTGTGAGCTTGCTTGATTTCCAGTTTATGGCCTGCAGATTCAGAAAGAGCCCATCCAAAAATTTCACCATATCCTGTCCCTCTGCTCCCTCAGTGATTCCAATGATACTGATGTTATTCTGCTGGCTACGGTTCTCCATGTCCTCCAGCTTCTCCCAGACACACCTTGGTCCCTAATGGATTAGCAGATGATTCCAGATAATTGATAGTTTCTCGACATCCCCAAAAACTCTTGTAACCACCTCAGTGAATTTTGCCTCCATGGCAGTGATCGATCAATGTATCACAGCAAGATCAAAGACCTTCGTCAGCATTGGCAACATGTTCAGCATCTCTTGCCGCATTTCCCACACTTCTCTGACGAAATAGACTTCCAGGCTTGCGGATTGCTCGGGGCATCAGCTTGAGTACGTAAGTGTCTTTTAATGTCTCCAGAGCCCGAGGATTTTTAATTCTTTGTCATACATTGTCAAAAGTGTTAAATCTAGCAAAAAGCGCAGAGCTCGCCATAAACGTGTCCAATCCTCGCATGGCGTCACATACCCTTGTTTCATAATTCTTTTTTTTTTTTTTTTTTTTTTTTTTTTCTGTCGCTGTCCTTTTCTGCATAGTGCTGCCCCTTTGGCATATTGCGGCGCCGTTTTGTGGCCTGTTCTGCATAAGTTGGCTGCACATTTCAGCTGAAAAGACAGATATGGATTTTTTAAGAGAATTTGATGAATGCAAAGTTACATCAATAAGATTTTATTAAACGTGTCAAGAGTGAACTGCTCCTTGTTTCACTTTCACCTGAACTTATGGTACAAGTACAACACATGTGGCTGCTAGTGTGCAATCGTATTCAAGCCGGTTGCATCAGCTATACGTAAGTTACAATGTAGCCTAGTTGTGGTGTAAATGGACACTAAGTCACAATTTGCGCACTACTAAATATTTGAGCGCTGCACCATTAAACAGAACGTGACTCTACGTGTAAACTAAATAATTACGGAAGCCTCCGACCAGGAGTAACGAATGGAATAAATACGCAGACTTATATTTTATGGCATCAATGAGCTCATGTTTTCCGTGACAGGCATCAATCATTTCGACATACAGTATGATGTTGACATTTACACTCGTTTACATTTACAAGAGAGAAAAAAAACGTACTTTTAAGCGGCTCATCAGCATGAAACTTTTCTAGCGGTGCAGTTTTCAGTTTCAAAACTTTCAAAAAATATATAGGATATTAAAATGAATAATTTAATATTTTTCCAGCCTGTTGTATTAGTATTTATTTATCACCCCTTAATTATTTTAGATACAGTTCCTATATATTGTTATTTACACAGAGCAAATATAGTATTTATCAAATCTACTTTTATTACGGATTGTATTTTAATGGGGATATAATTTAATACAGCTGACAGTTATGTGAGTAAACAAGGTTTTAACATTAACCGTAATAAGATCAAATTGAACTTAATGGCTTTTTAACACTTTTATGTACAAATTTGAAGGCTGTTCATTGGATCAGTAGTGAAGGTAAGCATCATATCATGCGATTACGCATTACTTTACGGACAACCTAATAGTTAAGTCTTGCCTTAAGAACAGGTAGTGCAACCAAATTAAGCACTGACTTCGTTACAAACTAACTAGTAGTTACTAAGCCCTTAATGTGAACCTTACGTCCTAACTTACGTGAGAACTTACAGCTGGTGCAACCCTACACTTGTGTCCAGTGAAACTGTATCCATGTGTATGCCCTAGTTACATGTTACATAGTTACATAGGATGTTGCGCATATTGGATGGAACAGATGCTAAAATAATTGAACATTAAAAAGTTCTTTAACATGTTTTACTTTTGTGTTCCACTGAAAATATAACATATCAGTTTGGAATGACATGAAGGTCAGTCAATAATGTCAGAATTTTCATATATGGGTACCTATTCCATTAAGGAAGAGACTGATTTACTTTTTTGTTTCTCTTTCCAAATTACATACTAATGAAATCCCATGTGCAATGTTCTCCAGTCCTGTAAATCCATATTGTATTCCAAATCTTACACGTTGGGGAGTGGCTGAAGGCTGGGCAACAGCGTATCTGGGTGCTGGCGAACCAGGTTATTCCTCTCTGTCCTCTCTCTCTCTCTCGCTGTTGCTCCGCTTTGCCCTCTTTTTCCTCTTTTTTTTGTTTTTCCCTCCCCTCATACCCCTCCCCAGCCCTAGAGGGGTGGGGAAAAGCCTGCCAGCAGGCCCTCCTGGAGGTGTGCTGAGGCCCCCTAGTAGATCCCGATCCCATGGTTGAGAACCACTGCTGTAGTCTGTTAGTCAGCTTTCTGAAGATAATGTAATTTTGGTGAAATTCATCCTATTTTCTAGGATATTCCCCCCTATTTCACAGTAGCTGGTGCACAAGAGTCTCTCACTATAGAAACTGCAATATCCTCTGCCATTTTGAACAGTATGTCCTCTCCAATGTGAAAACTCCACTAAGAGGTAAACTTGAGTTTGTACAATTAATCAGTCTGTTGTATCTCTCAGCTCATAATCAGAATCAGCTTTATTGTCAAGTATGCTTACACATAGAAGGTATTTGTTTCGGTGACAGGAGCTTCTTGTGCACAACAATACAAAAACAGCAGCAAGACATGGATAATAATTAAAAATAGTAAAAAATAATTATACGCATATGTACATACACACAGACACACACATACATAGATATGCTTCAGTCAATAACAAACCTAACACTATCAGTCAATAATGACAAATGCATTGCATGATAATTAGTGATAAACGTTGAAGAATTTGCACATTACTCAAAAGAAAACTTTGGAAAACTGCTGTTCTCCAGATACTGTAGCACACACAGCTAAAATAATATAATATATAGATTAAAGCACAGTTCCAGAATCTCCCTAACAAAAACATAAAACATAAAAAATCAATACAAACAAAAGAGTACAAAACTTGAAAATATCAGCAAAACATAGAATGCACTTAAAACTCATGTTACAAAATGTTTTGTATACATAACGATTACCGCACACTCACTTTTAAAGCCAAATCACATCTACAACTCATTCAGAACAAGATTAATTTTCTTTTAAAAATGTAAATTCTCTTTATATTGTTACATATGCAGCTGGGTATAGGTACCCCTGAAAAGGTGTAGTGTAACTACTTCTCGCATCTTCACTGGGTTTTATTGCATTATTAAATTCTATATTGTACGGCATACATCAACCGTCAAGGTGGTTTATGCTCCCGGTGTATGTCATAACTCGCCCGCCGTATCCTCCTCTGGAGTCAGCAGCACCTCAAGTTGCTGCAAGCCACTCGCATTCCCGGGCGACCTCAACACTACAGTGGACATGCTGTCACGACAGGTTACCCGCAAGGGAGAGCGGAGACTCCACCCTCAGGAGATCCAGATGATTTGGAGTCGATTTGGGCAGGCACAGATAGACATGTTCGCTTCCCCAGAATCCTCCCATTGTCCGCTTTGGTATGCCCTGACCAAGGCACCCCTTGGTATAGATGCGCTGGCACACAGTTGGCCCCCTGGACTATGCAAATATGCTTTCCCCCAGTGAGCAAGGTCAGGGAGGATAAGGAGCAGTTCATCCTAGTAGCACCCTACTGGCCCACCCAGACTTGGTTCTCAGACCTCACACTCCTCATGTCAGCGTGAGGAAGGACCTTCTTTCTCAGGGATGGGGCACCATCTGGCACCCACGGCCAGACCTCTGGAATCTCCATCTCTGGCCCCTGGACGGGACGTGGAGACCTAAGTGGCCTACCACCCACTGTGGTAGACACGATCACTCAGGCTAGGGCTCCCTCTACGAGGTGCTTGTATACATTGAAGTGCCATCTGTTCGCTAAGTGGTGTTCATCCCAACGCAAAGACCCCCAGAGATGCGCAGACGGATCTGTGCTTTCCTTCCTGCAAGAGAGGTTGGAGGAACGTCTGTCCCCCTCCACCTTGAAGGTGTATGTAGCCGCTATAGCAGCTCACCACAACACAGTGGACAGTAAGTCTTTAGGGAAGCATGACCTAAGAGGTGCCAGGAGGTTGAATCCCTCCAGACCGACGTAGACACTGGTAGTCCCAGTCAGTTGACAAATTTCACTCTCATTTTGGGGAGAGAATAAAAAAAGAGGAAAACAGGTATGACTGGGCTAGCCTGTCCATATTTGTTGGGCAGTTGACTTGTCCCCGAAGGGCCATTCAACACTCATAAAAGCTTTGGGGGAGGTTACATGTCAGCCTGGTCCGCTGGCTACGAGGCACACGGTAGTTTGCCCGTCTTGCACCGCCAGTTCACGTAACGCAGTTCAGCTAGTTGTGGTGTTTGTATAGGGTCCCCTAATGTCACTTCATCGACACAACGTCAAGTGAGTGACAGATAGGGAACGTCCTGGTTACTTCCGTACCCCCCATTCCCTGATGGAGGGAACGAGACGTTGTGTCCATCCTGCCACAATGCAGGTATGTTTTGGTTTGTGTGATATTTTTTACATTGAAATATAAACATATTGTGTGTTTTGAACCACTTAACTGATAAATGGTTTACAGAGTTACTACAAGAGTTTTGGTCATATTGACTTCCACGTTGTATGCAACTATAATCATACCATGGCCATGGGAAGACTTTTCGTGGCTTATGCCTGTGCTATATTGCTTATAATCTCTATAACTACAATACCCTTCATGTGCACACATACTACAACTTCATTGTCTATGCATCTCTGGTAGGCAAGCCTCACACTCTCTAGAACTACAATGCCCATCATGCACTATTTATCTCGCAAGTACGGAGAAACTTAAAAAAGCAATGAGTTACTTTATTTAAAAAGTAACTCTGATATTATGATCTAAAAAAATATTGTGTTACTTTTCTCATTACTTGAAAAAAGTAATCTGATTACATAATGTGCATTACCCCAACATAGGTAAGATATTTCTTATCGCTCCTTTTCCTGCCAACTGCTCTTCCCCTGTATCTCTCCTTCTCCTTGTTTGTAGAAGAGTTAACTCAAGGATAGAGTTGACTGACTTTAAAAAGCAGATATTTCCTGATGGAGAGAGTGACAAAACAAACAATATCGCAATTAGTTTAGTGCCAAGCTGAGTCTGGAATGTTGTATCCAATATAACAAACTTGATTAATTAGAGTGGTCATGCTTTTGTTTCCAAAAACTAATCACTTATGTGATCTGCTCTAAACCATTTCTTTTTTCAGACTTTGCAACCTTGGGAACTTTTTCACCCAGTGAATCCCAGGAAAACATCCTGTATTTATTGAATGTGCTCTCCGCAGATGCCAGGAAAGGTTTGCGCTGAGGCCGCTTCAATTGCTCAGTGTTACCTGGTGCACTTTCTTTGCTCTTAAACATTTTGTGAGCGCCAAGCAAGGTTTGGATGTGTGAACGGCGAGCTCTGTGCACTTTTCTAGATTTTAATTTTATTTCATAAACTGGTGAGATTCAATACACCCTGATTCTTAACTATTTTATGAAGACAATATGTCAAAGATTTCCAAATCCTCTGTCTCTGGAGATATTAAAAGACACTTACCTGCTTAAGCTGATATCCCAGACATGGCTGCAGACCAGGGACTCAGTTTGGATGGTATGGTGGAAGAAATTCAGCAGCTGCTGTTGAGTTTGTCTGCAATGCTGACAATGGTCATTGCAGACTTGTAGGATCTGGCTGTAATATGTCAATCAAACCCTTCAATGGAGATGAAATTCACGAATTGGTTACAAGAATGGGGACGTCAAAAATCGGATCAATTATCTGGTGTCATCAGAGAGGGAATTAGCTGCCAACCCACTAGCAACTAAGACAGAGTTTGCAGTGCATTTGGGTAAACTGGAGGATTTGGAGAATTGTAATCAACGAACCAACGTCCGAATGGTTGGAATCCCTGAGCATGAGGAAGGCCGAGATATGGTAAAGTTCCTAGATGGGCTCTTCCCGAGTCAACATATTTTTGCCTCCCGTGGCCTGGAATTTGTTTTGTGGAATATCTCTTGCAGGACGTTGGAGTGATTGGGTCTTTTGTTGCACTCATGTATTGGCCGAATTTATTTAATGGGCTGGCTTACTGAACATTTGTTTGACTGCCTTTTTTTTTTTTTTGTGCTGGTTCCGCTAGCGGCTGGAGCTTATTCTGTGGAGGAACACACCTTCGGGACAGTTATGTAGATGAATCTTCAAATTTTTTGTGTTTTCTACTTATTGGCTGGAGTTTGTTTGCTATTTTTTGCTGTGTAATTCTGTTTCACAAAATTTGTATAGAAGCATCAGACTTGAGCAATCCAACTGCAAAGTTGTTGCTGGGACTCTCAGAGGTTTATGTGAACTGTTTGAGTTTAAAGGGATGGACAAGAGTGTTGGCACAGTCGTGCACAGGATTAATGTGCACGTTTTTCTTTTTTCTGTTTGTTTGGTTCTTTTTTCTGTTTGTTTGGTTCGGGGAGAAGTGTTAGGTTTGATTGTTACACTAATGTTGGAATATGATCTTTATAAAATTACAACACACAGTCTATTTTTTCGAATATGTCAAATGTTAATATGAGTGGATTATCTCTCTCCATGTGGATTGTGAATGGGCTTGGGCACCCTTTAAATAGAAGGAAGGTTATTTATTTTTAAAATTTAAGAAATATGATATAGGGTTTCTTTAATAAATGCATCTTTCCACACAGGAAGCTGAAAATTTGGGAAGATATGGGGTGGGCATGTTTTTTTTAGTGCTGGCTCGATTAAGAGCAGGGGAGTCCTTACATTGAGAAGTAAACATCTACAATTCAAATGTCTCAAACAGATTAAAGATAAATTAGGAAGAGTCATTATTGTTTAAGCAGAAATTCAGGGGCAAAGGTTGATTTTGGCTAATATTTACACACCTAACCCTGATGACCAGGACTTTTTTATATATGTTGAAGGGATGTTGCAAGCCACTGGCACCCCTCGTGATATAATATTGGGAGGAGACTTTAATAGTTTGATGGACTCAGTCCTTGGTCATAGTGAAGCAAAAGTGTGCAAGCCCCCTAGAGCAACACTGACGCTTCTCAGCATGTGTAAACATCTTGGCCTTAAAGATATTTGGAGACATTTGAACCCATCTGGTAGGGGTTCAACTATACTATACATTTACTATACTATACAACTATACATTTTTTTCATCAGTCCATAAGATTTATTCTAGACTAGATTTGTTATAAGTCCCTTGATTCATCTGTTGTTGATTTCTCAATTGGAAACATCTTAGTCTCAGATCATGCCCTGGTGAGTTTAGAGGTGTTGCCATATACAGAGAAAATCAAATCATATAGTTGGCGCTTTAATGTATCACTTTTGCAAAATCCTGAATTTCAACAAATGTTAAAGGCTGAAATGTATGTTTATATGGAGACAAATTGGTCCTCAGTATCCTCTTTGGTCATAGTTTGGGAGGCACTTAGGGGCCGGATCATACAGTATGCATCATTCACCAAAAAATCCAAAGCACGAGAACTCGTGGAGTCGGAAGGGAATATTAAAAGTGCCGAGGCAGAGCTAAAGTGCCTGGCTTCACTTTTGTTAGAAATTTATATGGAAACATTAAAGAATGGAAAGCTTCCGCCAACCATGACACAAGGTCGGATCAGTCTGATTCTTAAAAAGGACAAAGATCCAAGTGAGTGTAAGAGTTACCGTTCAATTTCCTTGATCCAGCTAGAGGTAAAAATATTGACAAAAATTCTGGCTACCCGATTAAGTAAAGTTATGACATATCTTATACATATAGATCAGGTGAGGTTTATTTGGGAGAGCAGCTCTTCTAATAACATTAGGCGTTTCATCAATATCATGTGGTCAGTGGTGAATGATCAGACTCCAGTCGCTGCCATCTCACTTGACGCCAAAAAGGCATTTGATATAGTAGAATGGGATTATCTTTTTACGATTTTGGAAATATTTTAGTTCGGGAAAACTTTTATTGGATGGATAAAGTTACTTTATAGACAAACGGTAGCGGCAGTACAAACAAATGGATTAATTTCAGATTAATTTACCCTGGATGGGGCACCTGGCAGGGTTGACCTCTTTCCCCCTTATTGTTCTGTCTGGCCCTGGAAGCATTAGCAACTGCGATAAAGGAGGATGATTTTCCGAGGGAAAACAGATTTCCGTTTCGAATGATGTTTACAGGTGGGCTTCATTACATTTATCTATGATTGGGAAGGTTAATACTATTAAAATTAATTGTATTCCAAAATATAACTACCTGCTACAATCTCTCCCTGTTGATGTCCCCCCTCTCTTATTTCAAGCAATTTGATAGCATAGCGAAGTCCTTCATTTGGAATGGTAAACATCCCCGATTACACTTCAGTAAGTTACATAGGCCGATTGACTAAGGTGCGCTAGGCCTACCCAAGATTTTGTTTTATTATTATGCATTCGGTCTCATTCGTTTGACTCATTGGATGCTTCCACCTGAGAGAGCCCCACCCTGGTTTTGTATTGAACAGGAAGTTCTTACCAATATTTTGCCATCGCCAAACATCGCCCGGGGGGGGGGTATTGAGATCTTTGAGGCATCGGTGTATTACTCCCTGCTAATTCAGAGTCTGGGGGACGGAACTTCAACTTCTCTCAAGAGATTATGGGAGACAGATTTAAACTTGGTATTGAAGGAGGTAGGATGGGATAGGATTCTAAAAAACATCAAGTCTGCATCTAGAGATGCAAGGGTTTGCCTTATTTAATTCAAGATTTTACATAGATTCTACTGGACCCCCCTCTAGATTATGTAGGTTTGGTCTTAAAGACATACCCACCTGCCCATGTTTTTTGGTTGTGTGTTAAGATCCAAGAGTTTTGGTTGAATGTTCAGAGTGTCATGTGTGACGTTTTGGGCACTCAGATCTCATTTTGCCCCAGACTCTATATTCTGGGCGATGGGGCGGTCATACATTTGGGGAACAAACACATACAAATTTGGGTCCTGACCAGAATTATGATTGGCAGGCAAATTATTTTAAGGGGATGGAAATCAGATGGGGCTCTCTCATTTCCGGAGTGTTGTGTGGAGATGGGGAGGGTGATGACTTTTGAGGAGATGTCGGGCAGAAGGCTGGGAGTTCGAGATTTATTTGCTAGGAAGTGAGGCAGGTATTTGGTGTTTTTGGGGGACTCTTGGGGAGCGGCTGTTGAGATAGAGGTTTAGTTTTAATTATATCTGATTATTATATTTTCTTTTTTCTTTTTTTTTTGGGTGTTGGGGGTTAATTTTTGGGTGTATTCTATTTGTGACCACAGGGGTGTTCGTTGCACAGACTAAAACTCACAAGGCAGAAGTGAAATCTTAATGTTAATGAACTGTAGCTGTGGGATGTGAATGTGCAAAATTACTTAAAGGGGTCATGTCATAAGGATGATTATTTTCTTGATATTTTGACATATAAGAGGTCATTCTGCTATAAAAACATACTGTAAATTTCATAGATTTGAGTTGAAATTGTGAAATTATGTGAGAAAAAATAAATAGCTGAACAGTTAAAATCTGAGTTCTGTTGGTGTTTATTTTGTTATTAATGAACGTCTAATTGTTCACTATTTATTTTATTACAAGACTACTTGCAAAATAAATAAATAAAAGCACATACAATTATTTTATTAGCTTACTTGTAGAGTGCTAGATGAATACTTCGACAGTGCTAAGGGAGTATATATTCCTGACAAAAGTATATTTTCTCTATTAGAGCAAAACACATTGACGTGAACGTCTCCATAAAGACGCATCTTTTTAAAGATGCGTTTCCCTCTTTGTGCAGTTCCTGGATGTGGTCATTATCTCTCCACCGCCGATGGCCACGGCCGCTGCTTCACGTGTCTTCATGTGATGGAGTGATCACGTTGAGGCAGAGTTCGTGGATGGCTCATGTTCTCATTGCGAGAACATGGCCATGGCAACATTGCGTTCACTGCTTTCCTTCTTCCACGGGAAAGCTGCTCCAGCCCCATTATGCTCGGCTGGTGCTGGAGGCGATTTGGGGATTTCAATGGCCGTGGTCTCACCGGATAAACCCCCGTGGACCTCCTGTTCCCCAGCACAGTCGTTTGCCCCCATCGAGCTCCGAGATGAGACCAGCTCGCCTCATGGCCAGCTTAACGTCTCTTTCTTATCTTCACAAAGTGTACAAGGGACTTAAGTCCTCGATCGCTGCATCGGAGAGCGTGCTGGTGATATCACACACCAAGGACTCGACTGGGCTGCCACCTTCGGGTCTGCACGCCCAGTCTGAAGCCAATGCAGAGATGACCGCCATGCTTGCCCGGGCCGCCGTGAGTGTTGGTTCAGACTGGATCCCTCCCCTGAGCTCTAGCGTCTAGAAGATTGGTTCCTGGTTTCGGGGTGCCACTCACAGCCATGCCCCACCACTGGTCCCTTTTTTCCCGGAAGTGCACGACGAACTAACAAGGTCATGGAGGACACCTTTTTCTGCCGATCCCAACTTCCCATTTCTATCCCAGACCTATTTGGATCGCACGTAGAGCTCTAGATGCTCTGAGCAGCTCTTTTGTCTCCTTTGGCAGACAGCAGAAAGGGAACGCTTTCTCCAAACAGAGGCTTGCCCAATGGATCATGAACGCCATCATGCTGGCATACCAGGCCAGGCCGTGCCTGCCTCTTTGGGAATACGAGCACACTCCACGAGGAGTCTGGCGTCCTCGTGGGCACTGGCTGGTGGCACCTCTCTAACAGACATCTGCAGGGCAGTGGGCTGGGCAACACCCAATACCTGCGAGACTTTTTGGTCCCTGGGTTGAGCCGGTTTCGTCCCATGCATTTTCAGGTACGAACAGGTAATGTTACGGGACAGCTGGCCAGGTATACCACTTGCGTACAGCGCCTTACCCCTCCATGAGGCAAAGACGTGCACTTCTTTCCCATGTGAGTTCACAAACCTGTGAACCCTGGATCCTTCCTCCCTAGCCCTGTGGCTCACGAATTTGCAGCCAGACCCACTACAGGTACTAATATGCCCTGTTCTGAGATAGGTGCTCCACAGGCGTGACTACTCTGGTAACCCCCAGTGATGTATTTTCTGCGGTACGGTCTCCCTGTTGGCAGACCCGTGTCTCCTTTGGGCAAAGCTTTCTCTGCCCCGTTCGCTGTGTTTGTAGAGCTCCTCCCCTTCGAGGCAGGACCTACCACTGCGCCACTTCTATGTATGGCGGATGAGCCCACGTGTCGTATTGCCACATGTTAACTCTCCTTCAGGCAGGATGTGGTCTCCAAGGGGTCTTTTACCCCTTAAAGAATAGTATAGGAAAAGAACATAACGATACGTATAATGGCGTTAGATGGCCCCAGCCGAATCTAATACTCTGTGGAGAGAAAACATAGAGAAAAGGCTGTGGTTTGCGCGGCCTGCTCCCATGCTAGTTATGATGCTTCCCTCCCTCAGGGGTGTGGGGAACTACATGATGTCTTGTGGGGTGTTGGGGGAGGTTACGTGCAGACTGATGCACCTGCTATTACGCACGCAGCAGCTTGCTTGCACCTGAATCGGCAGTTCACGTAACATGGTTCAGCTGTTGTTCCGGACAGAACAGTCCTGTATGCACCCTGTCCTTCGTGAGAAAATCATGAGTCTTGTAGTTTTAAACACAATGGGAGTATCAAACATTCTTTTCATCTAGTTTCCACTGGTCTTTCCAAACTATACCCAGAGAGACTTGACTCGCTCAGACCTAGGGTGAATAGAGGTATTCAGGTCAAATTTCTCTCATTATTTACTAGCCATAATGTCAAATGACTTTCGTTCCTCTGCAGAACACAAACAAAGATATTCTGATAGATGTATGATGTGTTATGTTCATACAATGTAAATTAATTGGGTCTAAAACTTAATCTATGGAAGTGTCTATATAAGTGTCATAAGGACAGCAAATAAAATTATCCATATAACTCGTTTACTTCCTCACGCTTGAAGCATGTGGGTTTGAGATGGCATAATGGGGGACTAAATGATGGGAGAATGATCCTTTTTGGTTGATATATTCCTTTAAAAACAGTCTGCTATTAGGTCCCCTGTGATTGTTTTAACATTGTGACATTATGTTGAGGACAATTAAGCTCATTTTACCCAATTCTCACTACTGTAATGCAAAAAACTGACTCTTATTACAGGGAACAATAACATAAATGTGATGACTAAATGTCATCAAAACCACAAAATCCACCCCAAGGAAGTCACTGTACGACCATATAAGCCTGTAGTAAAGAATGTAAAGAAATGGACCAATGAAGCAGAACTGGAACTACAAGCCTGCTTTGACTGCACTGATTGGAGTGTATATATATATATATATATATATATATATATATATATGAGAGAGAGAGCGAGAGATTCTTATTGTGTATTCTATATATACTTTATTTTCTATTAAATTTGTATTCTTATTCTATTTATTTATTTTATTATTATTATCTCTGTCTTGTTGCTGTATTGTACTTCACTTCTCTTCTCCATTTACACAACATCACTGGGACCCATCATTCAGTCACATGGTTTCTCTTACCACTGCTACGCTGACAACACGCAATTCTTCTCGTCTTTTCAGCCCAACGACACCACAGTGATTGCTTGAATCACTGCCTGTCTGGCAGACATCTTGGCCTGGATGAAGGAACACCACCTGCAACTCAACCGAGCCAAAACCGAAATTCCTTGTCTTTCCAGCCAACCCTGCTGTTGAACACAACATCACTGTGCAGCTGGGTTCAACTACAGTATCGCCTTCCAAAACGGTCAGAAATCTAGGGGTAACCATCGATAACAAGCTAAATTTCACAGACCACATCTCAAAGACTGCAAGATCATGTAGATTTACACTCTACAATATCAGGAAAATAAGACCTTTCCTCTCTGACCATGCCGCACAACTGCTTGTTCAGTCACAAGTCATGGCAACTAGACTGGACTACTGTAACTCTCTCATTGCAGGCCTTTCCTCATGTGCAATTAGACCTCTGCAAATGATCCAGAATGCAACAGCACATCTGGTCTTTAATGAACCAAAGAGAGCGCATGTTACACCACTCTTTGTCTCTCTCCACTGGCTGCCAGTTGATGCAGGTTTTAAATCCAAGGTTCTGTTGCTGGCATACAAAACAGTCACTGGTTCTAATCCAGCATACATAAAATAATTTATGAAGATCTACACTCCTGCCAGAAGCCTGCGGTCAGCTAAGGAACGTCGCCTTGTTGTACCAACACAAAGAGGCACCACTTTCCCGGACTCTCAGTTTCATCATACCACTTTGGTGGAATGACCTTCCCAACTCCATCCGTGAAGCTGACTCAATCTCTGTCTTCAAAAAACATCTAAAAACACATCTTTTCCCAGAGCACTTAACCAGTTACTAAAAAAATTAAAAATAATTCTTGTTGCACTTAAATCTGTTTTGAATGCTATTCTGATGCTAGTAAAACTTTGTAGTATGGCACTTTTTGTACAACTGTCTCCTTAAGATGATTCGCTTATGTTTTCCTCTTTTGTAAGTCGCTTTGGATAAAAGCGTCTGCCAAATGAATAAATGTTAATGTATTGTTGTGCACGGGAAGCTCCTGTCACCAAGACAAATTCCTTATTCCTTACAAATTCCTATGTGTAAGCATACCTGCTGATTCTGATATTTCAACACCAACTAATATTATTTACTGTAAATACATTCCCCATTCTTGCATAACCCTGCTCCTCTAATTGCATCATAATAGATTTTCAAGGTTGGTCATACCTAAGGCATTCCCCTTTAGCAAAGTGTCAAACATCTGTTAGGATACAGTTTCACTTGCCCTGAATTGCTGGTTTTATGTCACCCTTAACTATCTGAACTTATTTCATTGCCACTCCATTGCCAACAAAAACAGATATGTGGATATGGTTATGATAACCTGATAAGACTTACTGAAGGTTGGGCCATAAAAAGGCTTCACAGTAGAATGGCACAATTAAATTCACACAGATCTGGGTGGATGGTCTTCCGGTTTTTGGTTTTCTTCCTCTTTCTCAAAAATGATGAAAATTATGAGACTTGTTTGGTCATACTGATTTACTCTCAGGCAATGATCTAAGGGCAGACAGAGTCATCTTATTTTAGAGAGCTCTAAACCATACAGACAAGAACACATGGAGAAATCAAAATGTTCAAAGGCATTTGGCTTAAAGAACTCAAATGTGAACTACCACACCAGAGACACTAAGTCTATGAAGTTGAAATTTGACCAATAACCAACAATAGTCATTACGGCACTCAAAGTAGGGTATGAATTTATAAAGCCTTTATTGAATCATTGCTAATATGTTAAAACATTCCACATAGCCATGATTCAATAAAAGCTTTGATATTTATACCCTAGTTTGAGTGCCTAGACTACTAGTTTTGAATAGAAGGTCCTTTATCAAAAGAGCACTCCAAAATTATATCTTTAATATTTAACAGCCTATTGACAGTATTCAATATACAG
Organism: Moxostoma hubbsi; assembly: GCA_032164185.1. Taxonomy (NCBI): domain Eukaryota; kingdom Metazoa; phylum Chordata; class Actinopteri; order Cypriniformes; family Catostomidae; genus Moxostoma; species Moxostoma hubbsi. Next base: position 10,446,865 of record JAVLUX010000215.1, read on the forward strand.
TATATCTCGATAATTATGTATTTGCTCTGAAATGGCTCAAAAGTTGTTGTTTTTTTATTAGAGGAACCATCATTTCATCCAAACAGACCAAGTTGATTTAATACTTTAAAGGCATTAAATAAAAATATATCTAAAGAAATAATGAAGACATGTTTCTCATAGTTTTTTCACTAAATGAACACAAGGGAGATATGCAATTTTATATTTATATTCCAGAGCCAGTGCAGGGTGGATTACTTCTGAATTGTAACTGGGTTCTGATTACAAATAACAAGACAAAAATTGCAATCAGTAACTTAATCTCTTGGATTATATTTGAAAATATTGAATTATTTTCATTTAGAAGACTATTGTTTTTAGACTGTTGTCATCCATTTAGACTCCTAGAATCAATAATTAGTAAAGGTCACTGAATTTGATTTTGACATAGTATTTCATGGATAAACATCTACAGTGATCAGTTACTTGCATAACAATTCTTAACGAGAAGGCATGATCTAATCAGTTGAGTGCTGCTTTTGTCCAGAAATTCATAAGCATTGAGCACAAATGTATTTAACATAGTGCAAAACTGCAAAGGGAGTTGAGTGTTTCCACTTGTTATGCTGATAGAGCTCTAGGCAATTCATCAATGACTCAAATATGTTTAAATAAATAATGTTCAAGGGTGTTAAAGAGACCTAGTTTTACTCTGGAAGTTTCGGCATTACAAATACCATCCATGTGTGCTAACAGATGAAAGTGAGACAAGTCATATTTTTAATAAATTCATCAACAACAAAAGAAAAGTAGTAAAAAATTCAATTTCAACTAAAACTATCTTTACTGCACTAATGCAATCAGTTCAGCTGATGTGGATTATTTATGTGTGTATTACATTGCTAATATTTAATATCGCGTGTTTGTGTATTTTGATGAATTTGATGGACAAAACTCTTCCGAAGACATGAGGTGCATTGCAAACCATACACCTCTGCACTTTTCTATGCCATTTTGTAGTGTAAGTAGTGCGAGTGTGTGTTAATACTAAAAAGGCAGTAGTCAATAAAAAAAGAAAACATCCTGCACTCTATCTTAGCTTGCAAAAAGTGTTACAAAAGGTATTCACACTATGTTGTAATACTCTTTGCAAGCTAAGATAGTGTTAAATACGTTTTGTAACACTCTTTGCATCATAGTTTTTTTTTGCTTTGTGCAAAAAAAAAGGAAATATACTTATTTCCATTGAGAAAATGGGGAACTTGTGTCTTTTCATTCACATAAAGTCAGAAAAAAAACAACATATGAATCCAAATTAACATGAATTTATCCTAAAGTAATACAAAAATTACTATAAAAGATTTAGAAGTGAGTCGTTTTTCGAGATTTACAATTATACTATAAATCACTTTCACGAATCAGCCCCCAAATGTAGTCTCCCATCATGATCTCGCTATACTGTCCTTGGTAGCGGCGTTCAAAATCCAGAATATCCTGATGGAAGTGCTAGCCTTGCTCCTCCGAGTACGCTCCCATGTTCTCCTTGAATTTATGAAGATGAGCATCAAGGATATAGACTTTGAGGGACATCCTACAGCCCATTGTGCCATAGATCTTCACCAGAGTCTCAACCAGCTCCACATAGTTTTCGGCCTTGTTATTGCCCAGGAAGCCCCGAACCACTGCTACAAAGCTGTTCCAAGCTGCTTTCTCCTTACTTGTGGGGAATTCATTGCACTCCAGTATCTTCTTTATCTGTGGTCTGTCTAAGACACCGGCTTTGAGCTTTGCCTCAGACAGCTTAGGGAAGAAGTCTTAAAGGTACTTTAAGACTGCCGAATCCTTATCTAGAGCTCTGACAACTTATTTAATAAGGCCCAATTTGATATGCAGTGGTGGCATCAGCACATTTCCAGGGGTCCACCAGTGGCTCCCAATTGACGTTGTTCCTCCCCACAGAGAACTCAGTTTGCTGTGGCCAGTCCCACCTGTGGTTGTGTGCCTTGGTGTCCCTGCTCTCCCAAAGGCCAAGATAGCAGGGAAACTTGTAAAAACTGCCTTGGAGACCCAACAGGAATGCCACCATTTTGAAGTCTCCTATGACCTCACAGCCATACTCTTCATACTTCAAGGCATCCAGCCAGGTCTTGATGCTGTTGTAATCCTCTTTGAGGTGCACCAAGTGAGCCAGGGGAAGAGATGGGTATTTGTTACCATTATGGAGCAGCACGGCTTTGAGGCTCCTGGATGAGCTGTCAATGAAGAGGCGCCACTCATTCTGGTAACAGGTTATTTTGATTGCCTCGAACAGACTGGTCACATTGTGGCAGAAGCAGAGCCCATCTTGATGTGTGAAGAAGCTGGAAAAAGGTTGGTGACGCTTCCACTGATCAGCAATTTGCACACTTTCATCCAACAAGTTCCACTGCTTGAGCCTAGATGTCAAAAGCTCGGCATTGGACTTGGTGAGGCCAAGATATCTAATCAAGTCAGAGGTCTTTTTGGTTTGGGTAGTATTGGTTTCTCTCCTCAGCTCCACCTCTGAAATTGTCATCTGGATGTACAATGTCTTAATCGCTCTCTGACTTGCTGCTCTCTTCTAAAGACAGCTGCTCTCTCTCCGGAGGAGTGGGTACGGGCAGCTCGTGGCAGCGTGGCACCAGGGCGGTGGATGAAGAAAGGTCCGGATAAGTGATAGCAGGTGCCTTCTTGCCAGTCCAACATTTGGAAGGGTCCACCATGCAGAAGTAGCTGCTCCCACCAAATTCTTGGGATAGCGAACTTCATGGCTCTCTTTCCCCCTCTGTACCATCCTACAAAATACATTTATTTCACCCATGTTTAATGTGTAAGAGATACTCGCAACAGTTTTCATATATAATATAGTTTTTCAATAACACTAAAAATGGTCAAACATTTTAAAATTAAAAACTTTTACAATTTTAACAATGAAAAAATGTTATATTATAAAATTCCAAGCAACAATTGTCCATCTTACCTTACAGTGTTTTTTTGCAGTGCTCGCAGGTGAAATTAGGTGCCCAGGGTTTGTCTTGATCCCCAACAGGCATGCCGAAATATGCATTCTAGGCCTCACACATCTTAGCAGATGCTTCCACAGAGTACTTTTTTTGCTCCTGTCTTGATAAATTGTCCACATACATAGCAAAATGTGTCTGCCGGATGCTTGCAGCCTATTGATGCCATCTCAGAAAAAGGCAGATATGTATCCATTTAGGCAGCTGGAACTAAACTGAACTGGTGGGCTTTAGGCCCCTGTATTTATACTACTATTTATATTACTGGAAAGTTCTAGAAGTTACTCCAAGTTTACTCAGCACTGAATCTATCTGGAATGTAAATAAGTAAAATGTGAAAATAGCACTGTCCTGGTCACAAATGCAAAGTTTGTTGGTAATAATAGCAATTTTCTATACATTTGAGGCATAAGCAATTAGGGGACATTAGGCAAAGTAGGGGACCTGGTTAGCTCAGCAAGTAAAGGCAGACTACCACTATCATTTTATATAATAGCCATTTAAATAATAATAATAAGTAATAGCCACTTTCTATACTATTGAGGCATAAGCAATTAGGAAATAACACTTACTTAAAAAAAAAAAAAAAAAAAAAAGAATAATAAAAATTTGTTACACTGTGTCAAAGGTCAAAAAAATAAAACCTGGGTAGCTCAGCAAGTAAAGGTGGACTACCACTATCATTTATTGAATGAAATGGCACTCATTCTTTTACAAAAATAATTCATTACTAAAACAACGTCTGCATGCTATGCATACCTTTAATCATTGTTGTGTTTTTGTAATTAGTTCTTATGTACAATTATTATGTTTGTATTTGTTTTGGAGAGGCTTCTGGACACTTGGAGATGTTTTTGTACACTAGGACAAATTATATTTGTAATGCTATAACTTTTGATTGCTTTGTCATATCTACACAAATGTTTTCTCAGGTACAGTTGACATGATTGGGAACAAAACAAAAGCAGTTCTTCGGAGCCAACTTATTTACATCCATATATATATAATTTCAAATCAGAATAATAATAATAATAAAACAATTTCTTAGGCTGAGAGTCTCGGAATATATTATAATAAATATAATTAGATTTTTTTATTTTGTTACTTTTTCTTTTCAATGATACCAAACACTTCAACCTCCTACATGTTTTTTACTTATGTATTTTAAATACTTATGTATTTAAAATTATAAGCCTTTAATTTTGAGCATGCCACCAAAACAGGAAATCTTTAAAAACAATATCTTTAAAAACACCTTTTATAGCTTAAACAATTAAAGGGGCGTTCACACTGACATTCATTAATTCCAGCAACTAGACGTCATTAATTTTCCATGAGTGTTGACTATTTCAAAGAGTTTATGCTAATGAGCAGAAGTGACTACCAGTGTGATTGCAGATGGTGGTCTGCTGCCTGATACAATTGGATACAGCAGTAAGTATGAACACCTACTTACAACCAACAGAAAAGGCTTAAAAACACCATGAGTTCATGAGCCCAATTGTCTTCCCTGTGTTGATGTATTTCCTATTGTAACAGGAAGTTTGGGCAGGACTTTTTTTTAAATAGCATGTAGGCATTAGGTTTTGTTTTTAAGTTGCTAGTTGGTGGCAGATGAAATTAGGAGGTGGGACATTCTCACTCTAGAGAGCATTTGATTGGGCAAACATCGGTGTAATCAGAGACATTATAGGATGAGACAGGTAACTCGAATACACGTCTCGAAATCCAAACACTGAATGTGGTGTCTATAGTGGTAATATACAGTATATATATATATATATATATATATATATATATATATATATATATATATATATATATATATATATATATATATATATTTATTTATTTATTTTTATTTTTTATAATTTTATTTATTTATTTATTATTATTATTTTTTGTGCAAATTGAGCTAATTGTACCATTGTTGTAAAATTTAACTGCTGATATGAAATAAGTTATTTGATCATAATCTTGACAAACAACAAAAAAAGCAGTATAATTTGGTCTAAGTACGGTCTGTGCACGAACACTTCCACAAATGCAACAAATGCCCATTAACTATAAACATGTTTATCCTAAGTAATAGGAAGGAAAATAAGATTGTGCATGCTCGGCCTGCTCAGTTACAATTTTTATTTTTTTCTCTGTGTGGTGGTGTGCTTGATGAATTCATTATTCAAGAGTTTCATCTGCACTTGTCATTTATTCTAAAGAATAATTCCTCTGGGTCCAGCTCTCCTGCTGAAACCGTAATTTCTAAGTGAGATCCACTAACCAGAGAAGTTCACAATCACCAATTGCTTTTTTAATTTTGTTTTGCTTTAAAAATTATTTGCTTCAATCAATTCAAATTTTATGTTGTTAATTAATAACAGATCTTTCTGGATTTGGTCAAGACTGAAAAATAATTATTAAATATATATTTTTTTAAATGCCTATAGAGAAAATTAATGGAGAATATCTTACTCCGTGGGTGCTCGGCCATTCCCGTGGGTGCTCAAGCACTCGAGCACCCACGGGATCAGCGCCTTTGCCACCCAGTGACCTGACTTGCCTGAAGGAGACTTTGGTGAACTGCAAGGTGATACATTTTTGGTCTACTTTCCCGGTACAGAAGGTCTGTGAATTTTAAATGTATTTATCTGGCAAAAGTTCATTTTGTCATCTTTTAGGAGTAAAAGCTGCTAGCATCTAGATGGCCTCAAATCTAATAGACATAAAGCCAATTGTATTTGATGGGATCTGAAAAAAAAGGAAATCTGCAAAAGGAATGAAATGAGAATTCAGGCAGTATAACTCTCTTTCCATTTTTGTCTGTTATTAGCTAAAAAAGTTACAAATAATATGTTGCATCTGTAAGAAAAATCAGGGTTTTATTAAAGGTGGAATAGGTGAATTATGAAACCAGAGAGAGAGCTGACTTCCCATATTTTTCCCTCTCTGGCTTTCTATCATGGTCTGTCTAGACACATATTCCACTTCTCTGCATGTCCATGGTAACCCCGCATCTCAACTATCACTACAAGTTATAATTATTCTTTCTTATGAACTGTACGAAACATGCTTCCACAAGATGTTTAATGTAACACAAACAACAATCTTAATTTTTGATTTATGAGAAGCTCTGAAACAGGCTGTTGATAAGAAGGAAGACCAATGAATCAGGACAAAGGAGTAACACATTTTTGTGTAGAACACTCAAATAATGAAAAAATATCAACATTATTACACTATTAGAGCTTGCTTGTTACTGCCCTAAAGCTTATTGGTACATAAAGGAATGTGGCACAGCTCTCATTATGCTGTGATTTATATGTACTTTAGTTCCGCAGGTGGGCCGCCTGACCTCAGCTATTCCTGAACTATTAACAATGCATGAACAAGATTAGCAATTTTTCCAAATGAGTTTTCAGTGAACAGAAAATTGTCATACCACCAAATGCCTCTCTACAGGTCATTTTATGTATATGCCTCAAAGACTGTAAGGGGCATAATTTGTATTCCATGTTTAATAAGTTTCCAGACTCTATGAGGGGACTGGCCTAAATGTGATTAATAGGAATGTAGTCGGTCTAATTCTGCCCTCCTATAGAAATTGAGAGTCTGAATGGGCATGTGTGTGCATACGAATTCAGTTAGTGCCAATGTAGTAACAACATCTGGCTAGTTGTAGCTAGTGATTAAATAGGAGTGTGTACAGGTTTAACCTCCATTGTAGGGACCAGCCAGCGGGGAAATGGCTTAGTAAACATACTAAACAATGTTTTTTTTTTAAATTTAAAAATGCAACAATGTTAGGTTTAGGGGTAGGGTTAGGGGATATAAATTACCATTAGAAAAATGGTAATCCATAGAAGTCTATGGAAAGTCCCCACAATGATATAACACAAAACACGTGAGTGGATGTGTGTCCTACATGTAGTTATCCTCATAAATTAGCTAAATCTGACAAAATCTCGGCCACTTCCTCAATTAGTAATGTTTTTGTGTGTGTGTGTGTGTGTGTATTTATCACTTTGTGGGGACCAAATGTCCCCATAAGGATAGTAAAACCCAAAATGTTTGACGTTGTGCCGACATTTTGTCAGTCCCCATGAGGAAAACAGCTAATAAATCATACTAAATTATGTTTTTTGAGAATGTGAACATGCAGAAAGTTTTCTGTGAGGGTTAGGTTTAGGGGACAAAATATAAAGTTTGTACAGTATAAAAACCATTATGTCTATGGAAAGTCCCCATAAAACATGCAAACCCAACATGTGTGTGTGCGTGTGTGTGTGTCTTTAAGGAATATTCTGGGTTCAGGTTAGGCTCAATTGACAGTATTTGGTACATTCAAGACATTTGTCTTGTCCCTCCTTTTCTTTAAAAAAGAAAAAAAGAAGCAAAAATTTGGGTTCCAGTGTGGTACTTTCAATGGAACTGAATGGTTTCAATCTGTAAATGTTAAAATGGCCACTGTTTCAGAAGTATAGTCACATGACATAAACAGCATGTGTGTTACATGATATTAGTGTAATAAAAACCCTTACTAACCTTTTCTGTATAAAGTTATATCCAGTTTTACAACTTCATTGCCTTGATGAAGTAATGTCAACAAACCCTAAAACAACTGTAACATGACTATTTAAACAACTTTACAACTCAAATAATACATTATGTTTAACAAAAGAATTAATGTAAGGGCTTTGATAAAACTATAAGTTTCACATTCCTGTCTTTAAACCCTCCAAATAAAAAAATCGGCCCCATTCACTTCCATGAAAATGCCTCACTGTAACCTTGATTTCTTTTTTTCTTTTTGGAAGGAAAAGGAGGGATGAGTTGAAATAATTTTTTTTTTGGTAATCAACATTATGCCCAATGCTGTTGATAGCGCTCAACTTGTATTGAACCTGGAATATTACTTTAAGTGTTCCTTGTGTTCCATTCCTCTCCTATCTGGAATGAGGATTTCCAAATCTTTCTCTAAAATCAGATCAGTACAACTTTTCTCCTATTCTAGAAAAAAACAGAAAGAAACTAAATCTCTGGTTACTTACAGATTTATCTCCAAAGGGTAGAACTTTGCTTGCTAAAGCAGAGGGACACTTTCGTCTAGCTTATTCCGTCAGGGTTCTGCACTGAGCTTGACAGTTCCATGTCTGTTTTATGTCTTGTGTCTGGATTCAGCCACTTCGGTTGGTTTGGTTTATTTACTCTTAAGTCCAGACACTTGTGTTTTGTCTCATTTTATGTGAATGCATTTGGTTTTGTATATTCTAATTTCTTTGTGCATTCATGTCTGTCTTGTCTTCATTGATAACCCCGCCCTTTGGTTTGTTTTGTTACCTGTTTGATTATTAGTTAATTAGTTTGACCTGAATTTCTCGTTTGCCTCCTGATTTCTCTCCCTATATAATCTCACTTTGTGCTCTGTCTTATGCCAGTTTGTTTATGGGATGTTGTTTATGTCCCCTGTTTGGTCTCTGTCGGTCATGTTTCTGTCCAAATGGATTTCTGTTGGTTCCCTGTTCCAGCCCGTCATTGTGTTGTCGCCTGGACTTTGTTTTTTGTTCTATTTTTTGTTTGAATAAAATCCCACTGAATTGCCTTCTGCGTTTAGGTCCTTCACTCACTCCAAACCTGACAGAACAAACTGGCTATTACTGGACCGAGTGGAGGTAATGGGCATTTTTATTTTCCCAGTACCTGTCCACAAAGAGTCGATCTCCCAGTACACAACCCACAATGAAAATTCTCCGTCCCATTCTCGGATCGGTTGATCCATCATAGAAATATGCTCAAGAGCTTGCCGATGAGGCCAGTGCCCACCGCCGCCTTGCGTGATTTCATCCCTTTCCTCAAGCCTCATCTCAGGCTGCCTGACCCCGCCACCTTCAAGCTTTGATGTCTGGTATCTGTCCCCTTGAGAGTACTGTCAGGGTTCTGCCCTTAATTTTGGGTTTTTTCTCATTTTGTATTGTATGATTCCTGATTTTTCTTTGAAATTTGAACATTTTATTTTTGGTTTTATACATACAGAGAAGAGTCAGATGTTTATTTAATAAATTTTGTCTTGCTTTTGGATAAATATTGTATACACAAGTGTAAATTTAGTAAGATTAAGAAAGCTGCTCAGACAGTAAAACTTTTCGAAAGACACAATCCTTTCTCCCTCCCTGGCATGATGTATTGTAAATTTTGTATTTTTATTTTGTTTTCTAAAAATAAGGGGGGATTATTGGTATGTGACATCAAATTGTGAACAGATATATTAGATGTCTGCACACATTTATTTATTTATATATATATATATATATATATATATATATATATATATATATATATATATATATATAACTTGAAATAATCCTGAGCCAATAAGGCCATCTAGTGTTTACACTGGCAAGATACAAGAATTCTGTGTATAATATCTCACGCCAATTTCATTAATATTTAACACATATAATGTACAATAACATTATAATCAGATAATGTAAATAAACCATTTACACATAGACACAAAGCACAAAACAAGAAAACTTATACGCTATCCAGAAGGCGGTTCAAATGGCCTTTTTGACCAATCATGAAGTTCTACGATCTGGAAAATGTGTTGCTGAATGCGGGTGCGTGGCAAATATCTGACCAATCACTGAGCACATACAAAGTGAAACTAACCAATCGGCTTTACCTTTACAAGCAGGCGACATCCGTTTCGCGGAAGTTGACGTTTCTAACGTCATGGTAAATATTCCTTTACCTTTCCGTTATTTATGGTTCCAATAAAACATCGTTTGACAAATAAGGTAGGTCTGAACATTTGTGGATTGTTTTTCAGATAACAAAAGAAGTAATGACCTGCCGGATTTGGGTAGAAATTTGATTATTTAGCTGAATGAATGTGTATTGTCATGACAGAAGAGCTATTGTTCTGAATTATGTAAATTACGGTTAGGAATTTACCATCCGTTTGAATAATTCTCTGTTCTTGTTCTGAAGAAACGTATTGCACTTCAATATTACACGTTTTAACTTAAGCCCCAAATAAATAAATGAGAGAAATAATACATTTCTAAAACTTGGTGTTTGTAAGTGTATGAACTGCTAGGTTTGTGGCTTGTTCTGCTAACCAGAAAATACTTTGCTTACATGTTGTGGTACAAGAAGGCTAAGGAACATTCAGGTCAAAACAACCAAACAATTGAATCTTACAAGCTTTCAGACTGTCAAACTCTTACCTGACAGAATTAATGGTATGCCTGATCATCTCTTGTCTCACGTTATTGACTGAATGGACGACAAACTTTATAAAAATTTTTACGTCATTGTTTTTCTCATTTCACACAGGCTTTCAAAGCAGTCACAAGCAAGAATGCCGGACATGTGGCCTGAGACGTCTGAATTCCTGGATTGATGGCAGCTTTTGCGGTATTGCGTTATGCCAGCAGCAGTCCTCTGCTCTGGGGTTGGGGACCCATTCTGTTTGCTCTCCTGGGCTCTGTGTTTGTTCTATTGTTGCCTTTAGCAGGCATAGAAGAGCAATGCTGTGCCACACTAAAGGGTCTTGCCCTTTTCCGCTGCCAGCTGTGGGGGGGTGTTCAGCGGCCCACAGTGCACACCACCAGCTTGACGGTCCCATTCACAGCGCTGGATCTCCTGCCACAAAGAGTCAAGCCTAGTAAAGGTCAGGGATGTGACTGTCATCTAATAACTTAGTCGATTAGTGGGGTAGACTAATAACATTAATATTTGTATGGTGGTGGTTTTAATGGGAGACCCAATTCTCAAATGAATTGAGACTTCTTAGAGAGCGCTTTTGCGTGATGATAGCTTGCTGTGCTTAGAAGTGAATAACAGTCAGCACAGTAAAACCCTCTGCAAGAAGTTTCTTTAATGCTTTAGGTACAGTCTTTTTATTCACTGTTACAGCAAAGTGCTACATTATAAATACAATTCAAGACAAGCACTGTCAGACTTTAAATCCTTTGCTGTGAGTAATATTCCTGTATATGTGAGGTGTTATTGATTCTGTCTGACACTGCTTGAATAAATAGTTGTAGTAAAAAATATTTAAACTGCTTGATGTTGTGAACTAGATATGTACCTGCAATATTTTCTTGCAGTTCTGCCCTTTTGAATTCGCAGAGGATCGCCCTGTACCACTCCAATAGATTGATGCACATAAGCAGCTTTATGCTGTTCTGTATTGGCCTTTTTTTTTTAATTTCTTAATTTGATAGTTTTGTACAATAATTTATTTAGCTTATTTAATTGTTGAATAGCTGCACTTTACTTATGGTTAGGTATAGGGTTTGGGAACGTATGGTTCATAAAATGTGCATTCTTCTTCATTGTATTATGTGCATCATTGTATGTGGAATATACGCACTATCACTTTATTAGGAACACTACAGTCCTAATAAAGTTCCAGACGTGGTCTTCTGCTGTTGTAGTCCATTTGTCTCAAGGTTCGACTTGTGCATTCTGAGCTACAATTCTGGTCATTACAATTGTTCAGAGTGGTTATCCAAGTTATAGGAGCCTTTCTGTCAGCTTGAACCAATCTGGACATTCTCTGTTGACCTCTCTCATCAACAAGGCATTTCCGTCCACAGAACTGCCTCTAGGGCCTTTCAACTTCATCGACAAGTCGGCCAGATGGAAAAAATATTTGGGGCACGCGGGCCAAGACATGATATTTTTGTTATCGAAAAGCTTCTATTTACAGATATTGTGTTATAGCAGGCCTATACTATTATTTACTAAATAAATAAAACATCTGTGTTTTATAGCTTTATTGTATTACTTTTTTTTATCTTTATAAATATTTCCACCTAGCCGGAAATTCTGGGTCAAAAAAATACAGGTAGCTTGAGACAAAAAAAAAAGTTCTTTCAAAATTTGTCCATTACAGAAAGAATAAATCAGACCGATACTAAAAACGTTTGAGTTTTCAAATTTCATCACGATTTTACACCTTTAATCTTCCCCTTCCGTTCAAATTATGGATAATGATTATTTGTAGTGCACCGTCTATGCATGAGACACTGTAAAAGCTGTGCGCAATTCAAAGCACAATGTTATTCCAAATTAAATAAAGTTATATCTTTTTTAATCTTTTATTAAAAGTTAATAAATTCACCCATCTATGAAACGACTTTTCATTTTCAGCTGACGTCACAAATACCAAATTCCTCTGTTTAGGCCTAATGATACATATTATTGTAAAAAGTATCGATGTTGATTAAATGATATTGGTACGAGGTAATGCATAATCAATCAAGTAACTCTCATATTGACACGTTATGTTAATTGATTGATTAAATTCAAATAGTTGGCATAAAAGGATGACATTTTATATTTTTTTTAGTATTAAAAAAATTTGCTACAAAAGGTATAAATTACCCTTAAAATCAAAATATGGCCAAATATGGCCTCTTAATGGATGTTAATTCTGCCTGTTTGCAGACCCAAAAACTCAAATTTGCTGTTATACATCCAGATTAAATGGATTTAACATGATTATTATGAAAAAAATGGAAAACGGAACATATTTTGGAGTGTTACTGAACATTTAATAAAAATCTCTTAGCTTGAATATCATGTTGTTTAACATTGGCCATCTGTTCATTGACAGAGACGAAATTGGAAGCAAAGGCATCTCTTCAACAGGCTCTGGAGATGAAGAAACAGGGGAAGAGGGAGAAAGCTCATAAGCTACTCATCCACGCACTCAACATGAACCCAGAATTTGTGGAGGCACTCACTGAGCTGGGAACTATTCTGGAGGAGGAAAAGGACGTTGTTCAAGCAGACCACCTCTACACCAAAGCCCTTGCCATCTCGCCTTGTAACGAGAAGGCTCTGGTGAGTAGAGACCGCACGTTGCCCTTGGTAGAGGAAATAGACCGACGGCACTTCGGGATTATAGATGGAAAGGTGCGCCGTCTCATGTCTATACCCAAGGGCAACTCCGCTTTGCGTCGAGTAATGGAGGAGACCTACTACCATCATATTTACCATACAGTAGCCATCGAAGGCAACACACTCACTCTGTCTGAAATTCGACATATTATTGAGACTAGATATGCCGTACCAGGTAAGAGTCTTCAAGAACAGAATGAGGCTATTGGCGTTGATGTAGCGATGAAGTACATCAACACCACTCTGCTGTCCCGTGCTCGGGCAATCACTGTCAATGACATCTTAGAAATACATCTGCGCGTTCTAGGCTACGCCGATCCCGTTGAAGCCGGACGATTCCGAACTAGCCAGGTTTTTGTGGGACATCATATCCCACCACACCCACAGGACCTGGACAGACACATGCAGGAGCTGGTGCAGTGGTTGAACTCAGAGGAGTCACTGCATCTTCACCCCGTAGAGTTTGCAGCTTTGGCACACTATAAACTGGTTTACGTGCATCCATTTGTAGATGGCAATGGACGGACTTCCCGTTTGCTGATGAATTTAATACTAATGCAAGCTAGTTATCCACCAATCACCATTCGGAAAGAACAGAGGGCAGAGTATTATGCTGCTCTAGATACAGCTAATGAGGGGGATGTTAGGCCCTTTATTAGATTTATTGCAAAATGCACAGAAATTACGCTTGATACTCTGTTAATAGCCACAACGGAGCATGCAGTTGGGCTCCCTGATGCTAGTAATCATGCCTGTCGTGACTGTAAACAGACCATACCTGTGCATAGCTGAGAGATGGCATGTTAGTGGAAGGGAACAAGCCCGCACACACAAACATGTAGTTCAGTTGTCATATGGACCACACAGCCACCATAATGAATCACTATTCATCCCTACACTGCTAGCATCTGCCCGATGCAGACAAATGGGGATGCATTTCAATGTGTTTTCTGTGATGTCATATGTATCCACATTTGTTAGATTCTGTGTTTGTATTTGAGTTTGATATGGTGTTCATGTTACTCCATCAAATTTATTGTGTTGTGCATTTGAAATTAAAGGAAAGGTTTTTACAAAAATTCATACTATAAGAGTACTTGGTGTGAACAAACCTGGAGCTGTGCATGATAAGGTTAAAACGATGAATTAACAGTATTTAGGACAGATTCTGAGATCATGCCTCATTTACAGCCTGCTTGCTTGTTTCTTTTGATATTTTGCTGCTTTATTTGTTGTAATGTAGAATGCATAATTTGTAGAATGTCTACTTTGGGGGGGAAAATTAGCTAAAATCAGGCCATGCCAACCATGCATGTTTAGTGTTTATATTTTGTGTAATTAAGTGCATCTTTTAATTTCTCTAGTGGCAAGCTTTGCTAAAGGCAGATATCTCTAAAACGCATAAATCAGGCATGGATTAACTTCCTATTAAAGTATGATTGGGAAAAGTACTAACAAGTACTTGTGAAGTTCTTGAAGATTGGTTTTTAGGAAATAAATATATTCCAAATTTATTTTCCATTATATTTAGTTTGGCACATTGCCATTGCATAGAATATTTTCTCAATATTTTTATTTTTTAATAAGGGATATAATTTAAGTGATCTAAAAAGACTTCTGTAATAAGTAAATTATCTAGAAATGATTTAACAGATTTCTCTTTTGGAAGCTGTTTTATTGATTACTGGTTGTATTCATTATCTTAAAATAGTCTTAAGGATGTTTTTTAAATGTCTGTTGTACATTTTCATCTGCCTCATCTTTTGGCCACTAGGTACGTCAAGAAGCACTTTAGTTTTGATTTATTTAAACATTGCTTTATTTTACTACCATACAAAGCTATTTTATTATTGTGTGTGTAATTTATGTAATAAATTATTGAACATCTCGATGCATTTGGTGGATTTTTGTATTAATGTCCCGTTGTCTCCGTTTATGAAATGGGTGGCCAAACCAATCCATTTAAGACTATTTAAAATTAGGTCAAAAGTTCTTTAATGTTAGATTGACCTGAGAAACTCAAATATTACACAAGACAAATGTGTTTGACAACCACATGCATTTAATTGCTTCATTAAACCATTTAGTCCAGAAAAGGAGAAATAAAACAGTATGACTACATATATGTGCGACACAGGAAATACAATAGATACATTATTGTAAATTATTATAAGATTTGCTTAAAGATGACACAGACAACGTTTTGGTAAATAAAAATGACAGATCTATGATAGGTCAAAAAATAAAAATCAGTGCACACGTCATGTGTATACTATGTTTTAGTTTTTAATGTTGAACAAGACAGTGCAACATCACATTTTTATTTTCTCAATCACTACTTTAGGCCACTGTGGTGTTAAAACGCAAATATATAGAGCTACTGTTTCAATTTTAGTTCAAAATATACAAATGCTTTACAAAACTATGGCCAAGCACTAAAGGGTGTGAACAACAAACAAATGCACAATGAAAAGAACAACGCAGGAGGGCAACGCGTACAAGAAACCATCACTTAACCAAAAGATGCAGAATGGAAATTTCTAGTGTAGGACAGTAAGGACAGTTAAGTTTAAAAACTAAAAATATTGTCACAATGTTTAATAGTGGATGTAGTACAGTCCATCAAAGCCAATAATTAATACTAATATTCAGGACATTTAGAATAATCTAGATGGTGTATATACAATACAGTATAGATGGGTTCACATTCAGGTTAACTCATAGTGAAAGGTTCTAGCGATATACAGCTGCTAAGATTCTTCAACTTCAAGGAAACACTTCCACAGCTGCTGTAAGGCAACAACTTTGCTTCTCCGCCAGTTCTTAAACTCAAAATATTACAGAAGCATGTGGTTTTGAACTATGAATTTAAAGTTCTAGATTCTCAACGGTCTGTATAGTCTGTTAAATCAGTCTGTCTGTGGAGAACAAGCTTCAGCCTTCAGCCCAATAATGAGCACACAAAGTAAGGCAGGTTTACAAGCTGTCAGCAATTAAATAAACATGAGATTCAAGGGTGGTGCTTGGAGAAAATACATATAAAATGTAAGACAAAACTCAACCTCTGTCAATAGAATGGACTAATCTCAACAGGACAGTGAACATCTTCCAGTTAAAGCACAGTAGTCTAATAAACAAAAGTGAATCCCTTAGCCACATGTATTGTTGGTAAAATGCTGGCTTTTAATTGCTGACAAGATCATCTATTACTCCATTTCGTCTTCAGGCTCTATGAAGACATTACAGAAGTTGGTTGAAAATCTGCACATGCAAGACTGTTTTGGATGGCCGAGGTACTGCAAATAAATTATTTATACAACATGCAGTCCAGCTAATACTAAGTAAAATAAAGTTTATCTTTTTATTTTATTTTTGCCTTTGACAAGGCAGGTACACATCTACATATCAGCTACCCAAAGGGGCCAAGAAAGAAATTAAGCTGTTAAGTTTTGAAACCCATTTATAATACATCATATCTTCATATTAAATATTCTTGCATATACCTTTTAAAACAGCAGTTCACATCATTTAACAGCTTGTTAAAAAAATACTCGCTGACAAAATCTGAAATCTGCAGTCATCCCTTTATTACTAAGCAAAAAAAAAACAAAAACTTGCATCTCTATGGATGTGGTGTTAAAATATTTTTTAATATGTTTTTGGGGTGGTCACATTTGTACAGAAAGTAGGCTAAATTAAAATGCTGTTTGACACAGCATGGCTTTCTGTCAGAAGGCAGGTATTCTTCATGTGTTATTATGTATACTGTTTCATTTTTTGAGGAGCATTCTGGCAAAGTCCTCATTGGACAGGGACTTGGTTTGCGTATCCAGGCTCGTGGTTCCAGGTCCTTCACACACTCCATCTGTCACTGTGCTATCTGATGCAGAAACGGTCCCATTCTCTGCTTTGGCAGCTGGAGTGCTCTGCCGGTACAGAGAGCGTGGCAGCAGAGAGATCTGAGTGCGTCCTTTTCCCCTTCTGAAAATAACATGAAACATGTAAGGAAATGTATTCCTTTAGTTATAAAAAGACAAATTGCTGTTGCATTTTAAACTGTTCTACATAATATAGATCTTTACAGGAAGTAAAATAAAAAAGAACTGTGGTTGTCTGCTTTCCATGTCAGTCAGACGGTCTAAATGAAAGTGGTCCAAGAACCACGTAGTGGAACACTTTACAATAAGAGTCTGGCTATGCAAAACTACATGATACATAAAACTTGGTGATAAGGATTATAGTAAATGAAACTGCCAGGTTGGAATATCAGAGCAGCTAATCTGGAGTACTTACGCTCCCTGAGGTTGCCTTGGCATCGCTCCCCCCAGGACTCGACTGGGCATTGCTTTATCTTCCATCTTCCTGCTCGGGGGGTTGCTAATGGCAACAGAGAGTGTGAAGTTCTCCAGCATGGTGCCGTCCATCTTTAGCACAGCCTGTGAGGCCTGTGTCTCATTCTCAAATTCCACGTATGCCAAACCCTACAACATATACATTAGTCAACACTCGCTTTACTAAAATTGTATAATTTTTTTAAAAGAAGTGGTGTTGATATACTTTTATATACCCTCAAATATCCTCTTGTGACTCTGCGTCCATATACATGGACGTTGTATTTTGGCTTCACTATATGCAGCGCATAATTACATTTAATTTAAACCAACTGATCTCAATTCAGGAGACTCTGCTGTCAGTAAAGGGTTGAACTTTCAACATATGGAGTCATGTGACAAAACAACATGGTGCCGATCACTCTGAGTAACACCAAGAAAATTACATCTGGTAAGAAACCTAATTACATTTTTTTTTACATTGAAACCTGTTTGAGTCAAAAGATCAGGATCTCTAGTTTCATCCAATTTGCCATTTTTAGCAATTTGAGCAATTTATCTTGAAACGCCACGCTGTTAAACACAGTGACCACGTACGTGGACTCTATGCTCATTTTTATTTACAATATCCTATAGTCACTGCATTATAACATTGAGATGTAGTAGATGTCTGTAATGTCTCAAGCAATGAGCAACCAACACTCCTCGAAATACAATTTTTTTCTCCCTATAACTTGGAATTGTTTAAAAATTCACAAATTAGTCCTGCTGTCCCCAAATGTGGACATGTATTTTTATAAAAAACTATTTGGTTTAAAAAATTGTTGTAGTTTTTTTACATGATTCTTCGGGGCTACTAAAAACAAAACAAAAATGGCAATGGAAAATGCACACGCAGTCACACTCCAGTCTCAGGAGGATATATTTAAAGAATATGAATTCCATAGCCTGACAGAGCTGACCACATTGTCAAAGATATTTTACAATCATTTTGTGTATGTTTATTGGTAAAAGATGCACACCTTAGGTTTGCCTGAACGGTTGGTGACTAATCGGATGGCTCGGACCGTGCCGTGCTCCTTGCAGAGCTCCTCTAGTGTTTCTTTAGTGCAGGTGTACGGCAGGCCCGAGATAAAGATCTTGTGCTTCTCTATTGCCGTTTTGTATTTAAAGACCTGCCAGGGAGACACATTGTCATTACAAATGACACATCAAATACACTTTTCAAAAATCATTAACTTTTCAACGCTCAAAGTAACAGAAACATCTAAATTATTTGGTAACATACACATTTTATTACAGGCCTAAACATTCTAGTTACCTTGAAATCCGGATTCTTATTCTTGTCCACACAAGGTGACACAAACATGGGCCGCCCATCCACTTCCCGTCTGTCCAGCTTCAGTGCCTCAGGTACAGCCAGCCGGTCCTCAAACTGCACATAACAATAACCTCGAAACACACCTTTCGATGCAAAAATTGGCCGCACCTGTTGGACAGTCCCACAACTCTGAAACAATGTTCGCAGCTTGCCCTCAGGATCCTCCATGTTAAAGGACAAGTTACTGACAAAGACACTATTTTCATCCTTTCGCTGCTCCTGTGACATATCTTGGGATTGCTGTGCTGCTTCATTTACACCCTGCTGGTGCTTACGGAAACCAGGTGGCTCACTTTTACGTGGTGGTGGTGCTCGACGTACAAAAAGCCCACTTTCTGTCTCCATGAGCTCCTCCGTAGCCATGCTGCCAAAGTCCCCTTCACCTCTGAGCCTCTTAGATGGCAGCTCTGAAAACATTTGATATGTAAGAGGTCTCTGAACCACACCTTTAGCTTTACAAACTTGGGGCCATATTTTAAAATGGTCCAGCTACCCCATACACCCTCACTGAACATCAAAATACACAAAAACATTTTTTTTTTAGATTATTTGTCATATTAGAACGTACACAAAAAAATATGAAATGGAAATTTTGTAATTATATTCCCTCTCTTATGTTGTTAACCTATTTGACTTTTTTTAGTGTAACATAAAACTTTAATCTTTAAAAAATACCCTGGCCACTCTTTTCCATATAATGAAAGCAAATGCGGACTGGGCTCCAAAATGGCAAAAACTCAACTGAAGCACCATAAAAGTAGTCTATACAGCTGCTATATTCTACAACACACCAGTGTATTATAGTATAAAACATTATGTAGTTTTTATTTTAACATAATTTCAGTTGTAATATTTGTTGTTGTTTTTTGTAGGTTTTATTAAATGCAAATAATTCTATTTAGATATTTATTATTATTTCAGTCATTTGTTTTTATTTATTATTATTTTTATTTATAGGGATTGACTAATGTATGAAGTACTTCAGCTGACTGAGAGAAATAACTACATTTCAATAAAGGGTTGTACGGAGTCATGTGACAAAACAACATGGTGCCGATCACTTTGAGTAACACCAAAAAAATTACATCTGGTAAGAAACCTAATTAAGTTTTTTTTTACATTGAATCCCGTTTGAGTCAAAAGATCAGGGTCTATAGTTTCATCCGATTTGCCATTTTTAGCAATTTGAACAATTTATCTTGAAACGCCATACATGACTCTATGCTCATTTTTATTTACAATATCCTATATTCACTGTGCATTATATCACATTGAGATGTAGTAGATGTCTACGTTGACGAGTAACCAACACTCCTGTAAATAAAAACTATTTGAAAAAAAAAAAAAAACAAAAAAAAAAAAAAACACCTTTCTATAACTTGGAATTATTTACAATTTCACAAATTAGTCCCACTGTCCCCATATGTGGACATACATTTTTAGAAAAAATATTTGGTTTAAAAAATTGTTGTAGTTTTTTTTTTTTTTACATGATTCTTAGGGGCTACTAGTAACAAAACAAAAATGGCAATGGAAAATGCACATGCAGTCAGAGAAATGGAATACAACTCAAATTTATGGCACGCTTAAATTTGGTACTGTTAAACTTACCGAAATAGTTAATGTCTAACAGAGATATTGTAAGAATTATGAAAATATACAGATTTAACCATAATATTATTTTTTGCACAGTATACAGAAGAAAAGCAACATGCTCACTTCACTCCCGAGATAAATGTATTTCTAATAAATGCCAACTAAGGAACAAAAATAACATTAAATAACAGCAATTTCTAACAAACAGGGAGAAAAACAAACCAAATTTTCCAATAATGTTACTCAATTTCTACTTGTATTTTTGAGAATGCTATTTCCAATTTATTTTTTAAATAATTCTGGTGCCACAGATAGCATTGTTTGACAATGATGAATTTGCTTTTTAGACTAACTGTTGAATTCAAAGTACACCCACATGGCACTTGTTAGCTTTCTGCCAAACGCCATAAACTCCGTTAAACAGCTTGCACATTTTGAAGACACAGAGTATGTGTGGCGCCAAAAACCTCCACCTATTTTTGTGGTGCTAGATATGACCGTTAAAACTGCAGATGAGTTCATATTGCTCCTTGAAATTCACAATTTTGGGGAGAAATTAATCAAACAAAACATTTTATTAAAATATTTTTTTATTTATTTTAGTAAGTTGTCAAGGCAAGAATTTTCATTTTCGTAGTTTAAAAAAAAAAATTCTAATATTCATATCTTATTTTAGTTAATGAAAATTTATTTTTATTAGTTTTCAATAAGGATAATAACCCTGCATCATACAGGTTTAAAACTACATGTAGGTATGTAAATATCCACAATAAAAAATTTTAGGTGAACAATCCCTATAAGTGTATAGTTAACACTATAAAAACGAAAAGTGATGTTCATAAAATGTGGTACTAAACCAGTTTAAAGCTTGTTTTTCGCTCTCCAGACTTACCTGCATCCTCTCCCCATTCCTCTTCATACTCATCTTCAGCTTTTCTTTTATCCCCTGTTCGGTTTGCTTTCTGGCTCTTCTTTTGGGCTTTTTTATCTGCCTTGGCTTTTCTCCTGTGCTCGGAATTATCCTCTTGTCTGGCTATGAGAGCCTCTTTTTCAGCCACCTATGGAGAAACAGTGTTCAAATGGTTCAAAAACCACAATAAGACAAAATAACACCCAATTTTACATAGTGGGCTTCCTCGTTCCTGGCAGATGCTTTACACTAATATGCATATATGCTCGACTGTGGACACAGTCTACTATCTTTAGCATTTCATATTCCATTCATTTGAACATAGGATCTTTGAGCTCATATAAAAAATGAACACGCAAGTATGTCAGTAATAGAGGGTTAGTAAAGTTTGTGTTCTTACTCTTGTTCTCTGTTCATTTACTCTGTTCAATTTTGTCTCAGTTTTCTGTACTGCAACGTCCCAGTCTTCCAGAGAGCCTGTGTGGGACGACACCAGTTAGACACCCACACATGAACAGCAGAGTGAAGATTGTGGCCTTTTTCATGAACTCAACTCACCCTCCACTCTTTCAAAGTTGAGCAGCACATCACACACATGCTCAGGGTAGTCTGATGTACACTGTACAGCTCTGTGCAGGGCCTTCCTGCAGTGAGCAACATCTCCATATGACCTGTTGCACATAAACACACATAGGGTCAGAACTAGGAGGTAGACCAATATATTAATCGGTAAAACCAATCAATGTACCGATAGTTGCTTTTTGGAACTATCGGTAATCTGCAAAAATTTTTTTACATTTATTAGGGCTGGGCGATATATTAAATATTTACAATATTATCATGATAATTTGGCTGACGATATAAAATTAAGCAATATCGTGAATATCTTGATTTGGATATGCTTTTTATTTGGCCATTACGTTTCATAAGTGACAGGCTGTTCTGTGCATGCTCTCACACGTGTTTTTACCGCTTTTAGAGCAGATCACATGAATTGCGAAAAAAATAAAAAGTACTGAATGTTCTAACATGGGCTGGGCGACAAAAAACATATTTATTGCATTAAAAAATCCTCTACGACAAAAAACATATTTATTGCATTAAAAAAACCTCTACGATATCGATGATAAGCTTTTTAGTAAAATCTAGATGTAGACGATCAGGTGCTTGTTGCTAAAAATGCAAGCAGTTCAGCTTTCGTTCATTTTGAACAAATATTTTATGTGACTCAGAAAAACGAGTAGTCTCAGAGTGATTCGTTCATTTTGTGTTGGCAGCGCATGTGTATTGCGCAACCTCCGTTTGTTTGTTCCATGAAAACTGCATAGGCGCTGTACAGGAAACAGAAATGATTAGTTCACCTTTCAACTCTTTTGGTCCAAGTAATTTGTTCTTTTGTCACATGGCAGCCGTATACGCTATGCATTGACCAGTTGACTCGAGAGGTGAACTAATAATTTCTGTTTCCTGTGTGAGCAGAGTCGTTCGTTGTTTTGTCACGTGACAGCTGTATACGCAAAAGAAAAAACCGTCTCGGACAACAAGATTGCAGAGGTGAACTAATAATTTCTGTTTCTCATAATTCATCCTTGGCTGCATTATAATTTTTTCTTTATTGGGACTATAATCAAAATTTGCATAAGTAGATGTGTTGGGGGGATTTGGCTATTGAAAATGTAACATTTTAATTTAATTCTGCTCAAATGAACAAAATGACTTGAATAAAGATTTGTTCATTCTTCTCAACGAGACTCAAAGATTCAAGTCGGTAAAATGATCCGATCTCCCCATCACTAATTGATAGCAGGATAGCCCCGCGGCAAGCGGTTCCTTAAAGTTGTGTGACTTTAGTCAGTGTCAGTGGAAACACAGTCTCAGAAACACAGCCTCAGACTGTATAAATGTCCATGCTACGCCAGTCACCGCGTTCAGGGTTTGGACCCTGGATTGATTCCATCCGTAATGTAAAACATCATGACGACAGTTGCACCCTCTGATCGTCTCTAGTGAGCAGCTCGACAAAACAACAGTGCTGGTTACATCATATCAGATCTTTCTGCGCTATATTCTTTTAAAAGTTTCTATCACGCTTCACTGATGCCCTGTCCATGTGAGTAAACATGAGGTGCATGTTTCCAGAGCGCCTTTAGAAAATATATGATTCATATGATATGAATCATAATGATAGTATGTATATTTTTTACATTCAAATTATTTTAATATTTCTTTACATGCATAGAAAGAAAGCCATTGCTAAGATGTCAAAATAAGAAAAAGAGGTTTGCCTGGGCCATGAAGCACCGCCAGTGGACAACTGAAGACTGGAAGGTCTTATGGACCGATGAATAAAAATGAGAAATCTTCGGTTCATCACGTTTTTTTATGCCATCGAGTAGGCGAAAGGACGGTTCCTCGGTGTGTGACAGCAACTGTCAAACATGGAGGAAGAAGCGTGATGGCCTGGGGCTCTTTTGCTGGATCCAGAGTCGGCAACTTGCACAGACTGAGTGGCACCCTGAACCAAAATTGCTACCACAGCATTTTACAGTGCCATGCAATACCCTCTGGTATACGCATAGTTGGTCAGTGGTTCATCCTACATCAATATAATAACCCAAATCATACCTCCAGGCTATGTCAGAACTACCTTAGAAGAAAAGAACAAGATTTAAGTCTCCAGACTTAAACCCCATTGAGCTGGTTTGAGATGAACTGGACAGAAGGGTGAAAGCAAAGCAACCTACAAGTCCAACATATTTGTTGGAACTTCTGCAACAGAGTTGGGAAAAACTTTCCAAACAATATATGATTTCCGTTGTAGAAAGAATGCCACAAGTGTGTTCAGCTGTTATATCTGCAAAAGGTACTTTGATCATTCCAAAAGACAAAACAAAATGATTCCATGATTTCTTTTTTTATCTCCAATTTTTTTATTTGTTCCATGCTTTAATTTTAGAGCACATAGAGACATTAAACTGGAAAAAATTAGGTGTTCTAAAACTTTTGACCGGTAGTGTATATGGAATGGAAATATTGAAACGTACCCCATCAGCACATACATCACATCTCCAACATCATACCCCTTGTGTGTATTGGGCTTGTCCACAGTTAAATGTTGCACATTCTGCACTTATCTTATTTTCTTATAACTATTGGGATTTTATTAATTTTGGACTCTAGTATGTCTGTGGCCATCATAGTAAAGACCTAAAAAAAACTTTTTCATTTTATAAATTGAAATTGAAAGTTGAAATTGTCGCTACAGCTTTTAGGTAAACATGAAATAAAAATGTACCCCATTTATTTGATGTCTTGTTTAACGGCCCTATTATTAAGGCACTAAAGAACACATTTTTTTTTTTTTAATCTTTCAAATCAAACTTTTTTGCCTCTGAAATGACCTTACTGCTGCTTAAGGCCACGTTGGCAGAACAAATTAATATTAACCAATAATATCATATAGCCTAGCATTTTTCACCCTTTTCACAATGGATAAAATCATGTCCTGCCCTATATTATTTTCCACTGCATATTTTTTGTCATATTGAATCTATAAAAGTTAAATGCGTTATGAATGCCATTTCATGTTGTGACAACTGAAATCATTGGGTTTGTCTATGTAGAGATGTTTACATTAACGCTTTAGGCAGGTGTTTTTTCATTGAGTCATATTAGTGTATGTACTATAATATTTAGTTAAGTGTAAGCACTGATTAATATCAATAGCAGATGAGAATTACTGACCTTTCCAGGTTGTAATATTCTAGCCACATATTGGCATATTTAGCATTCCCTTTTGTCATGATGCTGTCCCACAGTTCACGGGCCTTCTGCATGTTCTTACAGTGTAAGGCCTGTTCAGGGCAATCAGACACAAGTAGCACTGTAACAACTGAACACAGACTGTAATCAGCAGAATGACATTAATTAATGGAGGATGGACAGATGCAATGGCGTAGTGTTTCCTCACCTCTATCCTCGCCCAGATCTGCATTATTGTGCAGGACAGATCTCCACTTTCACTGAACCCTGTGTGAGTGAGACAATAATTAAGTCTCTCTCTACTGCATTTCCCATGCTCTGTACCTCATATTAGGTTGTGCAGTATACCATTACAAAAAAATTAAACACGATACCCTGCTTAATGTTTTATCTGCATTTACATGACAGATTACAGATACAGAAGTACCAGAGAGGGTATTGTAACAAAGCTCAAATTTTGGCATTGCGCCAACCCTGCTTCCAATAACCAGACATGACACTTACTCTCTTCCACATCCTGTTTTAGGTAATCAAGGGAGCGTGTAAAAGCTGCCCGCAGCTCGTCCAACTCCCTGCTCCACTCTGTAATGATCAACAAATCCATCAATAATATATCAGCAGATGCACTGATCTGTTATCAGCTGTGACTAAGATGGACCAAACATTTAGATTATTAGTAGGACAGAAGAAAATATAACATCAGCAAAAGGACAAAAAAGGCATCAAAGCATTACAGAATATGGTCTTGCCTTTGCTGAAATCAACACGTCTCCTCAGGTAGTCCAGATAAGATTGCCAAATGTCTACATAATCAGTCGCCTGTATGAATCCTGCATTCAGGGCCTTTTCAAACACACCTAAGAATCAAAACAACGTGTATTTATAGTAAGCCATTGTTTATGTTTAAACTCATGCTTAAACATTTGTTCTATTCTAACTAAATGCTTTTGCTGTTCTTAAACTGATTCCATATTTTGAATAATTTATTTTGTACTCAACAAAATTATCTTCAACAATTTTCAAATAACATGTTTTTATTAGAATGCAAGACAAACCAAGTCTAGAAAGTTATGTATAAATCAATATCTATAAATTATCAAGTTTATCTAGAAATTACTTATTGTACATCAAACAATTGGTATGTATAATCATAAAGTCCAGACATTAGAACATTTTCAAGCTAGATAAATTTTTTCCCCCACTTGAGAATGGAAAATGAACTTGCATTACAGATGTGACAAAATGGACATGAAAAAAAAAAAATTTTGTGATTGTGAAACCTGCCATCGATATGGTATCCATTAAGGCTTTATGATTGATTGGATTAAGATCATGATTTGGCTTTGTGCAATTACTAAACACTGTGCAGCAATATAAAATGATAAATTATTATTACAATTCAACTCAGTTTGTCAAAATTATCACTTCTCAAATGGTGGCTATAGATGCAGTATACTTGAAACACGTCACAGATCAAAAATATCATCAATAAGCAATAATTAGACTATCTAAATCATCATGGTTAAAGGATGTTTGATTATCCCATTTACAGCCTAACCATATGATTTTATATGAAACACCCGTAACCGTCAAGTAACAGTCTTTATTATGGGTATTTAAAGAAAAGAAAGGAGACCATTTTTCATCAAGTCACGCACAATGCGAGGCCAGTTATGGTCTGATTAAGCCTCTGTATACACGCATTAGGCGTGTCACGGTTGTTAGTAAATAAAATAAATAAAAACATAGTTTATGATGTCAAGTTAACAGGGTTGCTGCAGTTTTTTTTTTTAATTTAAGACTTTAAGACCTTTTTCAAGTCCCTGATCAAATACAATTAATACGAATACGTACAAGGGCCTTTTTCGTTTTTTATTTTTAATACATTTGCAAAGATTTCAAACAAACTTATTTCATGTTGTCATTATGGGGTATTGTTTTCAGAATTTTGAGGAAAATAATCAATTTTCCATAACCCATTAATCCATTTTGGAATAAGGCTGTAACATAACAAAATGTGGAAAAAGTGAAGCGCTGTTAATACTTTCCGGATGCACTGTATCACACTGGGATGCTTATAAAACTGTATTAAAGAAGTTCTCATCTATGCTGGGCACTTATTGACTTATTTTTTTATTATTCAGTCCAAGTCATCCATTTCAAAAACGTTTTTTTTTTTTTTTGTGTATATGTATGTATGTATGTATGTATATATATATATATATATATATATATATATATATATATATATATATATATATATAAAAAAAATTGTAGTTTTGTAATGAAATCAATTAATATGCTGGCACAATAATATTTTTGTCTACAAAACTAATTTTAAACATTTAAGCATACACCTTCAGGTTCAAAGGTTTTAAGATGACACCAAACTTTTGAATGGCAGTGCATATGTACATATATACATACATACATACATACATACACACACACATACACACAAACACCAGATAGTTCTGGCCCTCGAATCTGATTAGACAAGAGATGTTACATGAGCACTGTTGGTCTGACAACATCAGCACTCCGACGCTTCACTGGGTGTGCATCACTTCGCTTGTGTTCATGCCGTACTAAACTAAAGTGTAAGAGTAGTGCAGATCTGTTAAGAGCTATGTTTTTTGTTGTTTTTTTTACATTACATATGTTAGCAAGCAGGTGGTGGCAAAAGATATTTTTTTTGTATAATATGAGCCAGTTAGGTGACGTGACGTGAAGTGAATCCACTTCAGTAGTTTACATACAACAGCTCTACATGCTCACTTACTACACTACAAAAGATAGGAAATAGCTTTAAACAACTTTTAAAGAACTACTTCAGCATTACAGCTCATCACAGCAGACCGATTAATTACACAATTGGTGCTGTTTAAAAAGGACATTGCGGTTTCTATAGTGATCGACACTTCGCATCGGCCACCGTGAAATAGGGAGAAATACCCTCGCTTGGATGCCATATTTCCACTGTGAAAGCTGACTTTCAGAAAGCTGACAGCATCTCTGCTTGAGTGTGGCAACAGGTGATTACATACGGTCCGTGTCTCCAGCGCTCGCACACAGACACACACACCCTTGTTTATCCAATAACTTGTTTCGAAACAGCACGAGCCGTGATACTATTTCTGAAGAGACATATTTGAATTACTAACGGAGGCTTGGACACATCATTTGGTTTGAACCAGCAACGGCAGATTCTGATCGGTCACATAATAAAGTAGTTCCATGCACAAATGCGTTTATGACTTACTCAGTTTTTCCTAATTTTAAAAAATTTACTTGTTCATTGAACTGTTGTATATAAGCAATATCACACTCTCAATCATGCTATATGGCCCTAAATCAGCACTGCTGTGATTGCCTGCAGCCGAATCACAGCAGTGCCGATGAAGGGCCATATCGCACTCTTGCTTGTGTGATATTGCTTAAATATGTCATTTTTTTTCTTTCTTTTCTGAACATAGCAAATTCCGAACTGTACCAAAACAGTGAACCTAAAACCATGATACAAACTGAACATTGAGAAATTTGAACCATTACACCCCTGACATGCAGGATGGGCAAAGTTGAGCTGCAATCACACTATACAATCTCCCTGGAAATACTGTATTACCCGCTTTTATTTCAGTCTCTATGTTACGTTAATTTGGAGTGTGCACATATGTGCAGCTGATCAGACTGGGGGGCGGCATTGAATTATAAATAATGCTGATCAGAGCGTACAGCTTTCCGAATTGTATATTATATGGGGTAGAATTAAGCCAAGCGCCTCAAATTCTCAATCCTTTCCTTGACCACCAGTAACACTAAACATTTTGGATGACTCCTTTATTCAAAAATCCTGATTCTACTGATTAGCTCATTATTAGGATGCTCCTTGATCAGAATTTAATGTGACAAATAAGGGAAACTACAAAATGTGTAGTGTTAGTGTTAGTCCAGGACAGGATTGAGAAACATTGAACTATAGCATTTTTTAATACATTTTATGCAATCCTTAATCCCTCAATAAAATGTTTTTTTGTAAAAATGCTCATTTGAACAAAATCTCCCTGCCCTAATCTGATGACATGCATGCACATCATTGAAATCAGCACCTGCTACTGTTTGATGCTCTGCTCCATGCCTCTCCAGAGCCAAAAGATAGCTCTTCCACAGACCCATGGTCCAGGGGCAGTTCCTGACAGATCTCTCATGAGCAGATAACACTAGCTCTTTAATCTTCAACTGACGGTCCTGGAGAAAAGCAGAAAAAGACAAAAATTCAGAGCAAAGCAGTGCACCAGAGAATTTTCTGAAGTTGAGCAGATCAGAGTAGGTGAGTGAATGAGCCAACATCTGCAAAGAGCATCTGTTTGGCTCCAATGCAAAAAAATGCAATTAAATGTTGACTGTGGAATATTACCATGTCTCACATTTTCAAAAATACCCAAAAATAAAAGGTTGTCATTATGCTCTAAATGCTACAGGCAGTAATAACAAGTCTTAGGTTGAGAAGAAAAAAAAACAAACAAAACAAAAACACCAGCAATGTGGATCGTAGTTTTGAATAAGATATTAAGCTATTGTTCTGAAAATTTGTTTCTACCCACAGTTTGTCTGACAGATGTTTTCCCCATTTAAATCACATAAATAATATTTTGAGGATGAGAAGGGAAGGAATTTTTTTTTCATAATAAAGATTCGTGATTAAATCAGACAGCTTTCTTTTTTCTTTTTTTAAAGAGATGCCTGGTTTTTTTGCCAAGCCTACTAAGTACAGAAACTAAAGAAAATGGGCCATCCAACTGGTCTACTTTCAAATGCTCAGAAAACATCCACAGCATTTTTTCCTTCCACATTAAAGGCAATAAATGTGATTCTAAGAACAGCAGGTGTTTGTCCAATGAGCAGTCTGTAATGACTCATAATCCCCACGTCCAATCTAATGCTGGCATTCTCCTGCCAGCCCATTTACAAGCAACTCTGCAGTTCAAAGATTATGTCTAGCCTTGAGCTAGAGAGACATTCAGCAAGGAATAACTTCTACATTATAAGGGAGATTTAATCAACAACTAGGCTAAATCCGTCTGAGAAATTGTCTTCAATAATCATTCAGTGAAATGCAATAATGCCTTTTACAAATGTGAGAGACCCATAAAATCCCTCTTTTGCACACCCTTTTTTGACTCTGCCAATTCAACATCTACTAATTGCTCTTCAAAACAGCTTAATTCTATCAGAAAGTCTGAATTAGTATATCGGCTTGCGTGTGATTCATGGTTGTATCATTCTTTGAAGCATGCCAGGGAGTGTGTTAGTAAGTAGTGATGTACACTCACTGAGCACTTTATTTGGAACACCTTTTCACCTACTTATTCGTGTGATTATCTAATCAGCCAATCGTATGGCAACAGTCAATTCATACAATTATGCAGATACGGATCAGGAGCTTCAGTTAATGTTCACATCAACCATCAGAATGGGGAAACAATTATCTCAGTGATTTTGACCATGGCATGATGGTGCCAGACGGGCTGGTTTGAGTATTTCTGTAACTGCTGATCTTCTGGGATTATCACGCAGCATAATCTCTAGAGTTACTCAGAATGGTGTCATAAACAAAAAACATCCAACGTGCAGCAGTTCTGCGGACGGAAAGGCCTTGTTGATGAGAGGTCAACGGAGAATGGCAAGACTGGTTTGAGCTGACAACAACTCATATAACCCCTCTGTACTATTGTAGTGAGCAGAATAGCATCTCAAAAATCACAACACATCAAACCTAGAGGTGGATAGGCTACAACAGCAGAAGACCATGTAGGGCACTTTATTAGGACCATAGTGTTCCTAATAAAGTGCTCAGTGAGTGTAAATTTAGGTTATTTTTACTGTATGAGTACTCCACAGATAAACCATCCAAGTACTCAGGGTGGGAAAAGGGGAGATGGAGTGAATTCCGTTTGCACTATTTAAAATGTTTTGTCTATGTATACATGCTTCATATGAACATTTTTGACTATTTATTTTTACTTGACGTGAAGCAAATTGCTTGTGACACTGAGAAAAAAAAAATCACAAGACAATCCAACAAATTATAAAACTGCACTGTTCAATTCAATCAGTTTTGCTCCATCTAGCTAATTTGAACAAAAGAATGTGTATTGTGTTCACCCCCTACTCGACTCCAAACAGAATAATGAACGGCATGTCTACCCCAGACTGAAAGTCACTGTGTACAGTGTCTACGTACAATTGCTGTTGCACATCTAACCAACTGGTCCGCATGGTACCACACCAAATGCAGATCACAATATTAAAAATTACATGTTGCATGCCTATCCTTGTTAGTTAGAAAGGAATGCAATTTAATTTGACCATGGAAACTATTTAATACTCGCTCCTAAAGTGGTGCAGGTCATCAGTTATGTAGAAGGCTTTAGGTACATTACAGCACTTTTTAATACAAAGTAATAACCCCTTTATCCATTAGGCAAAGCAGCTCTGTGACTCACAGTGTGAGGTGCATATAATTTAGTTAAATAGCATCTCAATTTAATCACCTAAGAGAGTACAAGCATGGAGACTTGATTTAATTACTTCACACATCCATTGCTGCCAGGAATTCAACCGCTTGAATGGGCTCCACTAACACACCCCAGCTTGTAGCCCTTAAGGCAGAAGTTCATTAGTTCAGTCATTGAATCAGAAAACCCAAATGGATTGCAGCTTTGGCTGCTAATATGGGGAGGTGTCATTCTCTCCTACTCACTCTTATTTTTCTCTCACTACACACCTCCCACCATCTCTGTCTCATTAACTCGCAGGTTACCCCCTCTCCATCTGGTGAGGTGATGGCTCTCTAATGTGTTCTCAGCTGCACAGATGCTCTTACCTGTTTGCAGCTTGTGCATCTCATTACCATTCCATTAAAGTAATTAATGTGTTCCTGAAAAAACGGGAGGGTGTTGCGGAGCTTGCATGCACACATGAGTATGTGAACTGATGTGCAGGGGGTTGCTTAATGAAAGGGAGTTGCTGACCAGATATGTGGTGTATTTGATCCACAGGTCCGGGACGAGACAGTTTTCTGCCAACGCACGCTCGAATATGCTCTGGACTCGAGCTGGATCTCCTTCCTTCATCTCGAAATCTATGTAGGTTTGATACTCAGACAGTTTTGGAGGTTCAGAGACCAGCTAGAACATAAAGATTAACAGCATTAGAAAGCACAACAGCAGGTCGTAAACAAATGACATTTAAAAGAGGAAAGCCAGAAGACAGAGCCACCACACAGAGCGTGCTGCAAAAAAAAAACACTGAAATTCAATAGAAAATTGTGAGCAGTACTGACAAATTACACATGTTCTAATGAAATAAGCACAAGAGCACTTTTGTGTATCTTAATTATAATTTACTGACTGGTGATTCAATTGCCACATTCACAGCAGCTGAATGTTAACAGCTATTCTAGCCTCCTGCAGTTCCATCAAATCATAGAGTACAATATAATTCAGATCACTACTAAAATTCACCTCCACCTTCTATGGGAACTGTTCAAATTAAGTTGCATTTGTCCTTTGAATTCAGTTCTTCTGGCTTGACAGACTTAAATGTTAAGACTTAGGAGCAGTTTTTGTTTTCTTGTGTAAATCACCGTCCATGTTTGGAATCCATGCGATTGAAGCAATTGGGGCGGTCCAATACAGTGTATGGCGGAAGTTAGTAAAACTTTTGGAATTGCTTACAGCACCAAATATTATAGGGTGAAAATCTATACAGTACCTATATATGCTGGAGAAACATGAAGGTTAGATACTAATTGACTGCCATAAAACTTATTTGTCAGGCTAAGAACTACAAGTTTTTAAAAGACCTGGTCCTGTCAGGGTGAATTTAAAGTGTCAAAGAGCTGTGGGCACAAACACAACACAGTCGTTTAACTTATTCGGATATTCCAAATAACACTTAAAAGGTTTTATTTTGGCAGTAAATAGACTACTGTCGGACCACTGCTATTTTCTTTTAAAATAATCATTAAAAAAAAAGCACTAACTGCCTGTACTAAAGCATTCACTACAAGAAACATCATTCTGCTACAATATTGAGAAATTAAAATAAGATCTCCGAAAAAGCTACAGTAGCGAGAGAAGTGAGCAGTTACCAAAGCCTCCTCATAAGGTTTGCATTTCTCCATCTGTTGCAGGGCACGCCTGTACTGGTGCATGACCGTCTCAGGTACACCATCATCTGCCCAATCAGAGTACTCTGCATATGTTCCCTCCATATCTAAATAACACAATATTAACATGAAGAGATGAGCAGCCAGGCATTAAAACATTATTCTATTATGTAAATGTACTTAATTGTAAATATAAAAATAGCACATATCTTCGTTTGAATGGCTTGTTTATCATCCCATTTACTTAATTTCCCTGCCAAAATCATTCATAATATATTCTTTGTTGCAAGTACACAGTGTCTGTTCCTTTTTTTTAAAGATGCTTCACATAACACAGCCTTTCAGTTACTATCATGTTTATCACCCATCATCACTACATGGCAATTTTAGACAAAGAAAAAACACTCTAGAAACATGAGCCATGCTGTACGAAAGCTTAATCTGTAACCTGGCTCTTTTAGCGGAATAGGATGTGACTAGAGCGCTCTTCTTCACATCTCTGTTGCCAAAAGCAGCTGGCAAGGGGAAAGAAAAAAAACTTACAAAACCACACCATCTGGCTATCTGCAGTCAGCTCCTGGCTGTCCTGTGTTACAGTGTCTGGCAGTGCCAGTGTCTACCTGATAGGACCTATAATTTGGTTTCTTTTAATATACAATTCTGGAAACTGTACGCTCTGATCAGCATCATTTATAATTCAAGTCTTAATTGATCCTGTCTGACCACACCTCAGTTCTGTCTAGACATATTTTTCTCAGTTGTTTTTATTTTTGCCGTATTGAGCAATCTCACATTCATAGTCTAAATTCTTTCAGCATCCATTCCTCCAAACCTTTCTGTGTATGAACACAAGTTCTTATTATTATTCACTTAAACACTGAAAAAAAAAAAAAAAAAAAAAAAAAAACGATATGGTGAGGAGGGAGAATAAGAGAGCAAAAGACAGAGAGAGATCACCCATCATTGGTACAGCTAACTGCCGTCTGAAGAGTGTGTGTATGCGCTCAAGCTGGGCGTTCAACAGCTCCTGTTGCTCCTGTGATGGAACACTGCCAGGAGGAGGCTGAGAGAGTGAAACAGTGTTACACTTATAACAACTACACTATACAAAACATAACACTGCATTCATTTGTCTGATAATAGTATCAAAAAAATTGAAACCTCTGAGGGTTGTCATTACTATTCATGTGATATTCATTGAAGTGCCTTCAGTTCAGCTATTTCTTCTGCTTTTCAATGATTTACCATTGTTTTAAACATACATATTTTTCAATAAAGGAGGAGGAATCCAGCGTAAAAGTACCTGTACTGTGGAGAGAATAGCAATCTCAAATTCCCGATAGGCCTCCCAGATTGAAGATCCTTTAGTCACGTGTAGGCCCACTTCCATCAGTGCCCTTTCAAAGATGGACCGGACACGGTCAATGCCTCCCTGGGCTCCCATCCCACCAATGGAGTACTGCACATATTCCAACCAGATCTCTGGGCCTGCACATTGATTTGAGCATATTTTTGTCAGCTCAGTTCAGGTTTACCAACAAATATTCCATCTTACAATTAGATATCAATTACCATTTTACAGTTAACTAAAACACTTTGCACATTCATTATTCATGGCCCTTGAATTTTAAATGTAAAAAAACACAACTGAATAGAGACATCCTTATAAATTAACCAGTTTCAGAGAAGTGAAGCCATAATAGTCAGTATTCACTCTGAGTATATGGAAAACAAATGAAGTCACACTTACAGACGTAATCCTTTAAAGCCCTCTCAAACAGCTCGTAGACTTTCTCACGGTCTGACTCGTCTTCTGTTAGGCGAATTTCATCCTTCAGCCAGTCCAGCCAAATCTCTGCTCCGCCAAACAAATAAATCAAACATTAGACACAATGCCCAAATCATGCTTAATCTAAAAACCACAACACTCCTTTGACATTAAATACTTATGTGTCCAAAGGTTACATAATTTGCTTCAGCTGACAACTACAACCTTTTTAGATGCATCTTTGTATACACTAATTTAATCTTAATTACTCTTTTTACTGTTTAATATGTCACAATACAGATTTGTGTTGCTGAATCGCTGCTATACTTTCCCAGCACTAGTCTTAACATCACTCAGCAAAAATAACTGCACCAGTAACTCCAACAATATCCATTCACTCAAATGCATCCTTTGCTGCAGGGGTGTTCAGTTCTGTTTCTGGAGATTGATATTCAGGAAGAATTCAGTAAATTATTTAGAACAGAGTGTGTGACCTCCATGTGCTGTTCAAACCTCAGGAATGGATCAACAGGAAATAAAGATGGACTGGACTCTAAAAAGCACTTCTTGTCCTTTCACTTGAAAACTTTAAATAATGCTAGAAATTCTCTGTTACATAATCAGAAACCTCTGGCCACTGCACAAATCACACAGGGACCAAAGAACAGACTTCAGACCTTCAGTGAGAGGGAAGAGCTCGCTCATCTTCTGCCTAGCCTTGCGCAATCTGTGCAGCTTCCCTTCCTGCCGCAGAAGTTTGATCAGGTCCACATGGCAGTTATAGTCAAATGCATTAATTGACAGCTGTAGAGAAATGGAAAAAGGGATATGGGTTTGGGTTATTAAATTTGCTTGCAAGAGAATCATGTGTTGTCACAAAATATTGTCAAATTAACCTGTTGATACGCACTACCTTTTTGAACACAAACCATGAAATTGACATACCTGAACTTAAATGGTTGTATTTACTGGACCCTTTGGAGTATGGACACAGTTGTAGTATTTTTTGAAACAAGAAACTTTGGGCTTTATTTCCCAAGTTAAGAATATGTTGTTATTTTTTAAAGGTAGAGAAGCTGAAGTTTATAGTAATGGAAATATTTTGTGCTGAACATGTTTTTATAATCTAAAAAAACAATAATAAAAGTACTAAGACAACCCAGAAATACAATGTCCTCAAAACTACAAGTCTAAAGAAGTTATGTTTCAAATTTGAAGATGATCAAACAAAAAATTAGGTTCCTGCAAGCTTTTTTCTCTGTAAAATTGCTGGTGGCGTACAGAGTAAAATGAAAGCTCCACCTTTCAAGACTACACAAAATCTGACTGCACTGCTTGGATATTATTTGTGCGGGGGGGGGGGGGGGGGGGGGGGGAAGAGAGATTGCGTATCAACAGGTTAAACTGAGATTCAGTAAGTAGTACTCTACAGAAGTTGACCCCCCGAAAACATAGAGTAAATCAAGTAAAACAAAAACATGCATTTTATAAGATCATTAAAAATAATAGGAATGTTAAAAACCATAAATCAATCAATGTGAAATATCTGTAAGGTTGCTAATATAAAGAAGAGGCTAAAGAGGGAAGCACATATGCTCCTCTAAGTATTGAGACAACTGACTAAGTTACCCAGCCTAAACAGCAAAAAACTGAAAAGAAAAATAAGTTTGAGCAAGTGGATAGCTAAGCTTTATCTGGCCAAGACCATCATTCTCTGCAGTCTAGCATGCTAGAGTGAAAGACACTGACCACGTTTACATGCACTAAAGAAAATGGTTAATTCCACAGTTTTTGAAGAAAGCAGTGTTTTGAAACAGCATGAAAACGAGAATGTCGGTTTCCTTATGCCGTTTAAGAGATTAAGAGAAAGCAGTTTAACACCAAGGTTTCGCCCGGAGAACACAGCTTAATGTGGCCATGTAAACACATACACGGTGTTCTAACAGGTTTTTGAATTGTGTTCAAATTGATGGAGTCCAACAAGTCAACACAGCAGAAATAATTAAACATTTCTGGGAGCACTGTGGGAAAAGCACATACACTATAAAATATACCCTAGAAAACAGTGTTTCAAAGAGAATTCAGCTCTTGCAGCGAGTGGAAACGCCCCGCCTACTAGGTATGTGCACAAGTACTCAGAAGTGACAGCAAAATCGATCATGAAAATGATGATCGAAAATTAAAATGCTTGAAGTGACTACACACTATGTAACAAACTTTACCTTACATTTAAGATTGAGTACATTGTCATTTTAAGCAGTACCTTGATTATCAGAGACTTCTCATAGCAACCAAATTGATAAACGATGCTGCAATGCTAGTATTTGTTCTACAGGTTTACTATATATCAAAAGAAAGTTTAATCCACCGTGTTTTGAATATCTGTCTCTGCACACGTTTGTGACCATTACTTTGTCCATTTTGACTTGTGTTGTATGAAGGTACATATCTGAGATTTTCTTCTAAAATCTTTATTTGTGTTCAGCAGAGGAAAGAAGGTCATAAACATCTGGTAGGGCATGAGGGTAAGTAGATCATTTTCATATTTGGGGTAATTATCTCTTTAAATTTTACACTGGGATGTGTGGCAGAGCTCATTTCATGAACACCAATGGGAAAAGCAATATTTAAAACTAAAATGACTGGACTCTGAGGTGGAATGTTTGTAAATGTTCCATAATAATTTATGATGTAATAGTGTATAAGACATTTTATTTCACATACTTTGTATATATTTTCTAGAAAATCATTGTTCCTCTAGGATTTTGTGAAATGAGGCTCATCGTAAGTTGTACAGTGCCTCCGGAATGTATTCACAGCGCTTCACTTTTTCCACATTTTGTTATGATACAGCCTTATTCCAAAATTGATACAAATTTTTCCTCAAAGTTCTACAAACAATACCCCATAATGACAACGTGAAAGAAGTTTGTTTGAAATCTTTGCAAATTTATAAAAAAAAATGAAATAAAAGAAATCACGTACAAAGTATTCACAGCCTTTGCTCAATACTTTGTTGAAGCACCTTTGGCACCAATTACAGCCTCAAGTCTTTTTGTGTATGATGCTACAAGCTTGGCACACCTATTTTTGGAGAGTTTCTCCCATTATTCTTTGCAGGATCTCTCAAGCTCCATCAGGTTGGATGGGGAGCGTCAGTGCACAGCCATTTTCAGATCTCTCCAGAGATGTTCAATCGGTTTCAAGTCTGGGCTCTGGCTGGGCTACTCAAGGACATTCAGAGTTGTCCTGTAGCCACTCCTTTGTTATCTTGGCTGAGTGCTTAGGGTCGTTGTCCTGTTGGAAGATGAACTTTTATCCAGAGCGCTCTGAAGCAGGTTTTCATCAAGGATGTCTCGGTACATTGCAGCATTCATCTTTCCCTCGATCCTGACTAGTCTACCAGTTCCTGCCGCTGAAAAACATCCACACAGCATGATGTTGCCACTACCATGCTTCACTGTAGGGATGGTATTGGCCAGGTGATGAGCGGTGCCTGGTTTCCTCCAGACATGACGCTTGCCATTCAGGCCAAAGAGTTCAATCTTTTGTTTATCATGATCTGAGAGTCTTCAGGTGCCTTTTGGCAAACTCCAGGCCAAAAGTCATGTGTCTTTTACTGAGTGGCGGCTTCCGTCTGGCCACTCTACCATACAGGCCTGGTTGTTCTTCTGGAAGGTTCTCCTCTCTCCAAAGAGAAACGCTGGAGCTCTGTCAGTGTGACCATCGGGTTCTTGGTCACCTCCCTGACATAGGCCCTTCTCCCCCGATTGCTCAGTTTGGCCGAGCAGACAGCTCTTGGAAGAGTCCTGGTGGTTCCAAACTTCTTCCATTTATGGATGATGGAGGCCACTGTGCTAATTGGGACCTTCAATGCTGCAGAATTTTTTTTTTTAAATTTATTTCTGTCTTGGAGGCCTACAGACAATTCCTTGGACTTCATGGCTTGGTTTGTGCTCTGACATGCACCGTTAACTGTGGGACCTTATATAGACAGGTGTGTGCCTTTCCAAATCAAGTCCAATCAACTGAATTTACCACAGGTGGACTCCAATCAAGTTGTAGAAACATCAAGGATGATCAGTGGAAACAGGATGCACCTGTGCTCAATTTTGAGTGTCACGGCAAAGGGTGTGAATACTTATGTACATGTGATTTTTTTTTGTTTTTTTATTTTAAATAAATTTGCAAAGATTTCAAAAAACTTCTTTCACGTTGTCATTAAGGGGTATTGTTTGTTGAATTTTGAGGAAAATAATGAATTTAATCAATTTTGGAATAAGGCTGTAACATAACAAAAGTTAGAAAAATGTAAGTGCTGTGAATACTTTCCAGATGCACTGTAATTCTCAGTATAATGAATTTCTCAATTTTTGCTTTTGCTTAAGGTAGAAGGTATCCTAAGCTTTCTATAAAAGGTGTAATGTTAGGTTATGTGCATTTGGATCATAATTGAATACGTCAAAAAATATAAAATTTCCAAATGTTTCTACTTGACCATATTCACCCCAGAGTATTAAAAACAAATTAAAGATATTTTTTTATTTCAGTTAGTTTTGGGTTATGAAAAATGTATTTAGTTTTATCTTAGTTCATGAAAATTGTTTTAGTTGAATTGCATCAGGGTTATTACAGATAACAAAAACCAAAATTAAATCCAATCTTAAGTTTTACATAGAAGATAAAGGAATGCAATACCGCAACATATTTAATGACCATTGTTAATGAATTATTAAAGTTGTGTAGTCAAAAATGTAATTACATCTTTAAAAATCCAAACTGACCATTAGAAGTGAAGTGCGTGCCGTTACCATCACTGTTATACTAGCCATGATGTGTGTGTCAGTTGATAAAATATGATTAATTTAACTTACATTCTCTATAATTTAACGTAGCCAATATCCAAGTAGTACTAATGGTGGTGTCCCTTTTCCATAGGCATATAAAAAGATTGACATGCCCTGACAGCCAAGGAAAAAAATTTCAAGCACAACATTACCCAAGACATACATATAATATATATATATCTTGTTCGGCACGCTGTTCGGCACACTGTTGCTTCTACACAGTAAAAAATACATCTACTTTAACTTAAAACTTATATTTAACTATGCTGTGCTGCTCCCCTAATAATAACAACACAAAAAGCAGAATATGTAGAAAATAATATGTTTACTAGTTTTGCTGTATGTCATCATCACTTGCTTTAAAAAAAATCTCCTTAAAAAAATACTCTTCTTTTTTATAAAAGAATTTTGTATACAAATGTATAAACAAAATATTTAATTCAAGTAAAAAGAGAACTTGGCAGTTATTGATAGCCAATCAAATGAGTGAATCAAACAGGAGAATTGTATAATTTGCTGGCAAATAGTCCTGTTTAGCTGTATAGATGACGCCTGTCAGAGGATCTATGCTGCTACAAGGCAGATTTCAGTAGTCATCTGAACCATTTTAGACTGGAACTTTTAATTCTTTAAAAGACAAAAAGAGAACACTTGTTTAAAGATTCAGACATGTATAAGTAATATAACAAATATTTAAAACAGGATTAATGATTGCAAGTAATGGTGACGGTGCAAGTTGGAGCTGTCTGTGACGCTGACAGATCGAGGCGCAGGCAATAAGTGAGACCCGTGGCAGGTCGAGTGAGAGCTGCCATTGGTGGTGGCAGATCTCCGTGGCAGGAAAGCTTTTACCCCCTTTCCCTGCATCTCAGCTAACTGAGAGCTGAAGATTTCCGCACGAATTGAAAGTACAACATAAAGTGGCATTCCATTGCAGATTTCCCAGTATGAAGTTTAAAATTCCAAATTAAATGGGAAGCATGAATCATCACAGCAACAAACTACAACAGAGCGGAGCATGACTTTCTGGCTAGGGCAGAGACAGCGCTCTGCACTCTGGAGAAGCACATGCACGCACACACACGGCAAAATCTTTCTTTCAAACATCTAGATGGAGCTGAATGTAACAGAACGAGGGGTCTTCAAAACTACATAACACTGTAACTACATAATATTTAAAAATAACATTTTAAAAATGCGATGATTATGGTGTCACGGAAAACCACGGTTTGCAGATATACAGTTTTGAAACAGTGGTGCACATTTACTAAGCTTATTACGGTAACCTGAAGGAAGAACAGAGACACACGTTCTGGGCATTATCTCATTGAATTGACCAGCGAACTATTATGCATTATATTTTGATTATGCCATCTTTTGTACTTATTGTATCAGACTACATTATAACAGCCTATGTTAAAGGTGCTATATGTAATATTTTTACAGTACTAAATCTATTTTCTTCTGTGTTTTCCCCCGTTCTGTGCAAATCAGTGCAATAATGTGTGCAAGCTTGTCTTTCATGTTGTTTGTTGGCTTGTCATGAATAAACACTCTCTTGCTGTGCGCGTGAGTTTGTGAAAGAATTTCGGGATCATAGTTTCATTCGGGCACAAATGTTCATGTGTTTGATATAGCTGGTCTGCAAACAGTCGTGTTTGTGACTTGACTTAGTGTATTCACTATGTCTTTGTTTCTACATCTGGCTTTGGTGCGTGCCACTGCTCTGCTGTGATTTAAACTGAACTCAGAATCGATTCAGAATCCTTTGAATATGAATCGCAATGCATCGCTGAAATGATTTTTCCCCCCATACCTATAATGTACTCTGGATTATTATTAAGAATATTAACTTTGCAATATGTGGCACAGGCCTAGACTATATCACAAATATAGATGGTTATTTTTTCGTTATTGAAGTTTTAATCAGGCTATTTGTCCGGCCAAAATAAAAAACAAATCTTCCCACGAAGAGAGACTCTCTGAGAGACTTCCAAACACTGAAATAAAGGAGATGATGGCTATCAATATGGCTTATTGTTGTTTAATTCAATGTATTTGCTTTGTAAGAAGTAAGAAACACTGCTATAAATATAACCATTTCTACACACCAATACAAAATATTGATGGTCCCTCACATTTGCGTATATGCGCTCACACATAAGGGGAATCCCAGAATTTTAGCTGCTTGCAGACCCCGCCACATGTATACGGGAGTAAAGAGTATGCCGCTTATACAGTGCATGTAAACGGGAATTGCTTTCTCGCAATAAGCTGCTTTTTGGTGTCCATTTAAATGTAATCACTGACTGCATTTACATGGACACCAGAAAGTCGTTTATTGCAAGACAGCTGCTTAAGGCTAGAAATCATTGTATGCGTTTACATGAGCTGTGTTAGCGACTTTCTCTTTACTCACGTATGTGTGCTGCTCAGTCAGAAAGTAGCGTTCTCCACAACAACATGTTTTTCCCACAACGCTTGTGTAAATAACAAACATTTAATCTGATGAAGACTTTGCCATTTTATTCTATGTTGCTTTGGTTTATTTCCAGATATTCCAGAGTTGTTGCTTTGCTCGTTTCCTTAATTTTTTAAATCGCATGCTACAGCAATAATAAAGTTTCCCTCTTACATAAAACACCAAGATTCCCCCAATGTACGAGCATATATAGGCTATGCAAACATGAGGGACCGTTATATTTTACATTGGTATGTATAAATGGGTATAGTTCATAGTGTATGTGCTTTTCCCACTGTACTCCCAGAAATGTTGAATTCTTTCCTGTGTTGACTTGTTGGGCTCCATCCTATGATGTTTGTTATTTGGTCTGTTCACGCACGTGCGCACTCTTCTACCACCCACCAGATCGGTGCTTATGTGTTTACATGGCCACATGACGCGTTCTCCGGGAGAAACCCAGGTGTGTTAAACAGCTTTCTCTTAATCCCTCAAAGGGTATAAGGAAATCGGTATTCTTGTTTCATGATGTTTCAAAATCCCCTGAAATAAAACAGTTTTCTTAAGTGCATGAAAACATGGTCACTGGCACCACTTCCCATGACGAGTGACTCTGGGGGATTTCAAAACACTGAAATGAAGGAGATAATGGCTATCAATATGGCTTGTTGTTGTTTAAATTTATTTTCTTTGTAACGGAAAAAGTGAATCTTCAATCATGGTCTTCTAATGTTTTCTATCAAAGCTTGCTGATGGCGTAGTGAGATGGGACACATTTGGCCAGCTGAAATGAACCTGGAACATTCATTAGACAGCTGTTACTATTGCATGATGAGACGCTTTCCTTCAACAACACAAGAGCCTGCAGAGAAAACTTGAGTTTATGACTTGACTGCTATTCTATGCAAATCACAGTCTTGCATCTATTTATAATGACATGGAATTACTTGCAGAAATGGAAGCAAATTAACAGAACAAAACCATGCATGGCCACAGAAAGACTGAATGCAGCCTGTGTATTCAATATGCACAAACTTGGACACAGTTTTCTCTTCTCAAAATTATGTACATGCTGTCAAATTGGACAGAGGGAATCTGGCCAATAAAATGCCACAACATGCCAATTCTACCCTTTGTTATAATCATCTGCTCATCCAATATGTGCTTTATTACAAATCATTCCACAGAAACCTGATGTTAGTCTGTAATGTCTAGTTATATTACTTCAACACTCTCAGTTCTAAGACAGCATGGAGTACTACAGAGAATCCAACTATAGTGACGCACTGGTGTTATCCTCTTTTCATTTATTGCACAGCCAGGTCTGGTAAACCCAGAATTAGTATCTAATCCAAACCCAGAATTAGTATCTACTCCAACCCAGGAGACAGTCTACCAGTTTTTGCAATATAAGGAGTTCCAAAACATACACCATTACAATCACTGCGCAAAGGTGTTCAAAGAGCCTACAACTGCACTATATGTGCTCTTTATCCGTGTTGTAAGCATATTCCAAGTATTAAATCATCATAAGGTCTAACAGGTGACATAATAAATAAATATAATGTAAAGGAGAATGTACACCGTTCTCTATCCATCTGCGCATTTGGCGCGTATTTTGACTCCATGCGCAACGCACGTTTCACCTAAACACACTCAAACTTTATTCCTGCAAATTTCAAACTTGTGTCTTAAACCTACAGGGTCATGAATCGTCCCAAACATCATCTAAGGCCTCGTGGGTGTAAGAAAAAAACACAAAGAAAGAGTTGAACTAGCAGATGTTTGCGTAGTTTTAAACACCCAGCCAAAGTGTTTGCTAGCTGGCTAAAGCCTTTGCTTGGCACGTTG
Source organism: Moxostoma hubbsi (assembly GCA_032164185.1). Taxonomy (NCBI): domain Eukaryota; kingdom Metazoa; phylum Chordata; class Actinopteri; order Cypriniformes; family Catostomidae; genus Moxostoma; species Moxostoma hubbsi. The sequence goes on from JAVLUX010000215.1 coordinate 10,490,877, forward strand.
CTAATGACAACTTTTCTGCATTTTTGCCTCACATGACCGTGTGTTTAGGACGTATTTAGTATGCAGGGCATGTTAGATACACATTTTCATCATATATAGGAGCATAAACTCCCCAGGAGAGTCATTTGTTAGGTGTTTTGGAAGCTGCGTATGTGAGAAGAGGCGTTAGCCTCATTCATTTCTCTAACCTGCTCCTCCAGCCGCTGAATCTCCGCTTCATTCTCCCGTTCGTCCTCAGACGTGTCCGCTTCATCCTCCTCAGAATGCTCGACTCCCATTCCTTCTTCTTCCTCCTCTTCCGACTCCATCTCTCTTTCCATGTCCTCAGCCTCCTCCTCGATATCTGGCAACAACGTCTGCTCTTCGTTTCCCGTCGCCGCCATGTTGCGAACTATCTGCCTGGAAACAGGGGCAGAGCTCCTCTCGCGGAAACACAAGGGCTCGTGCAACCAGAAGGCGGGGCTCAATAATAATAATAATAATAATAATAAAGTCACTAACAGAAAAATCACAAAAGTATTTAACCCTTGTTCGACCATAGAGAAAGTTTTTATTTTTTTTATCATTTTGGCTGTGTTAATGCCAAGCACACACATTTTGCCCAAGGTGTGTATTTTTGGGGGAATGTCAACCTCAGTTCCTTATAATACATTAATAATAAACTGTGTACACAAAATAGTTACAATCAGGACCTTAAGGACAAAAATACCCCAATTTAAATGAATTCTACGGTATTATGCTTTCATTGCGGAGCCCTAGCTTCAAAATTGACATTTTTAATATTTTCCACCAGATGGTGCCATTTTCTCATGTTTAGCCTATGGAGCAAATATATGCTTTTTTCATATTTTCAGTTTGCTGTATTGTAGAGCACTGCAGGCCAATTTAATAAATGATACGGCTAAAATTGTGTTGGTGTGTTGGTATGGATGTCAGAGTGTATTTTGTATGTGTGTACTGAGAAGTGTGTGTGTGTGTGTGTGTGTGTGTGTGTGTGTGTGTGTGTATGTGTGTGTGAAAACAACAGTGTCATTATATAAACAAACTGGCATTTGAAGGGTTAAAATCCTGAAAATGAATGAATATTTGATAGTTGTGATCAGGACTGATGTTGGTTAAAAAAATTAACTAACTGAAAGTGGAAAATAATATTGATATGTAATATTATGTCCGTTTTTTGACGCGGTCATTTTTGTCCTCTAAGGACCTCTGAGTAACTTTTTGAAATTAACGCACAATGTTTAAATGCCTTGCAACTAGGCTTGCACTTTCAGGAATCCTTTCCATAGAAAGTGTGCAAGTTTGATGTTGTTTCACGGAATTCTTCGTGGTGACATGCACATCTGTACTAACCTAAATTTTTGTGTTAAAATGTGCTTCAGTATTTGTGAAAAACAATATAAAATAGACAGTGCAAAATTATAAAAAAATATTATTGGCAGGTTTTATAATATAAATTCTTACATGTAAAATGTGATTTTTGTAAATTCTGTAATAAGGGGTGTGAGAGTGCTCCCTCTGACAGGCCGAGTCTGGTGTGAGCAGTTTTTGAGATTTTGGTCTTTCTCCATTCAAGTAGAATGAGGAGTTGCACTGGCATGACTGGAAATAGCCTCACGAGACCGTACCAAAGATGGTCGACAGTGGACTGACTTGCAAGAAAGACTTTGATCGTGTGCATATGTAGATGCCTTATTAGCAGCTGCTCCTATGGACCGCGATAGGTCAGCTCGTCTCAACCCAAGCACAACCGAGCCTACTACTCGCCCATGGCGTAGAGCCCCCTGCAGGAGAGCAACGCCCCCTGCTTCTCGGCCGGTCGTCAAGACCCCTAAAAGGGCTCTCAAGTGTCCCTGAGACGGCCACCTGAGGAAGGAGCTGACTGCAGGGACCCAGGAGCTGGTGTACAGACCACTCCCTCCCCTGGTGGAGGGCTGGCAGGTAAATCTTTTGTTCCATTCTTTTCTGTCCGCTGCACCCTGCATGGGTTGCGGTTCCCACATCATCTAGAAAAGAGCAGTCTCCTCTCTCCTCAAGTTAGATCACCGGCGTTCCCAGTCACCGCCCCCGCGGCCATGAACACCGGGCGATAACAGCCCCGGCATCACGAACACAGCCCCCCACCTTCTCATGCCTGGCTGCACCAATACAAACCCCATCCCCAGCCAGCCATCGGTGACGAGTTTCGAGGATGCCCGAGAGGCCCTCCTCCTCAGTTGCTGGCCCGCCTTGTGCCGGACGCACGAAGCAAGGTAAGTGCTTGGAGGGTCCCTTCAGTGCTCCCGCCTCGGGTCAGAACCTGCTCCCCGATGCAGCTCTCCATGCTTCCCCCTGCTGCGAGGCCCCACCCCCAGGAATGTCGGATGCGATCCTTCCCTTAGTACCCCTCGCCCGGAACTTGGGTGTGTGGTTATCGCTTCCCAACCTGTCGCGCTGGCTGGCCAGAACCGTCGGATTCGGCTATGTGATTCAATTCACCAGGCATCCGCCTTGGTTCCACGACATTCTCTTTACGTTGGTGAAGAACGAGAGTACCACCATTGTGCAAAGGCATTTTACGCTCCCGTCTCATGTAACAACTCGCCCGTCGTCTCATCTGGAGTCAGCGGCGGCTCAGGTTGCTGTGCCACTCACATGCCGGGCAACCTCAACGCCATAGCAGATGCTCTGTCACGGCATGTAACACTCAGGGGAGAGTGGAGTCTCCACCCTCAGGCAGTCCAGCTGATTTGGAATCGAATCGACAAGGCACAGTTAGACCTGTTTGCCTCCAAGGAATCCACCCACTGCCCGCTCTGGTATGCCTTGAAGGGAGCTCCCCTCGGCACAGACGTGCTGGCACATGGCTGGCCCCAAGGGCTGCGCAAATATGTGTTCCCACCTGTGAGCCTACTTGCACAGGTTCTGTGCAAGGTCAGGGAGGACGAGGAGCAGGTCACCCTCGTGGCTCCGTACTGGCCCACTCAGACCTGGTTCTTGGACCTCACACTCCTCACGACAGCTCCTCCCTGGCGAATTCCCCTGAGGTAGGACCTTCTTTCTCAGAGACGGGGCACCCACGCCCAGACCTCTGTCCCCCTCCCGCGGTTTCGAGCACATTCCATGACAGGTGTGGCATCCTTGTGGGCACTGGCCAACGGCACCTCTCTAGCAGACATATGTAGGGCAGCGGGCTGGGCAACACCCAATACCTTTGCGAGGTATTACAATCTCTGGGTTGAGCCAGTCTCGTCTCGTGTTCTTTCAGATGCGAACAGGTAAATAAGTTTCCTGACACGGACAGCTGGCCGGGTGTACAGCTTGTGCATAGCGCCTTTCCCCTCCAAGAAGGTGAAGCCGCGGGCCCTTCTCTCTCATAAATGTTCACAACTTGTGATCCCTGGATGTTCTTCCTCCTAGCCCTCTGACTCACAAATTTTGTTCACGTAACCAGTTCAGTCATTGTGGTGTTTCGTATATGGGATCCCTAGTGTCACTTCAACTACACAACGTTGAGTGAATGACAGAAGGGGAACGTCTTGGTTACTGTCATATCCTCCATTCCCTGATGGAGGGAATGAGATGTTGTGTCCCTCTTGCCACAGACAGAACTTTACCGCTGTAACGGCCGGGACCTTGTCTCGGCTCCTCAGTGCAAACCTGAATGAACTTGCCTGCTGGCCTCCTTTTATACCCGTATGTCGGGGAGAGTGGCATGCAAATTCAACTCGCCAATTCTCATTGGCCTTTTTTCAAAGATTTGAAGGTTAATCGGGCTCCCAAGAGCGACCCCTAGTGCCACTTCATCAACACAATGTCTCGTTCCCTCCATCAGGGAACAGAGGTTATGACAGTAACTGAGACCTTACACATGTAACCTCAGTTCCCTGAGATAAAGGGAATGAGACATTGCAGTAAACGCCTATGGGACTTACTTCTCTGACGACCTAGTTTAAGATCTTGTTTAATAACAGCAATCTTATTATTGGCAATGGTGTATGAGCACAGCCCCTTTAGGCGCAGTTGGCCTATATAAGTGGGTACACGAACACCATTTCTTCAGAATTTCCTGACTTAAGGACAAGAACGCATCGCTCATACCTCTAAACTCTGAAGTAGAAGTGTGGCCAGGTTTCACAATGTCTTGTTCCCTTCATCTCTGGGAATCGAGGTTACATGTGTAACTGTAGATGTTCCCTATTGATTCAGTTTACTCGACATTGTGGTAAACATTTTCGATGGGAGTCCCATCACACTGCTCTACATGAATTAAATACACACAGTATAAATTTAATCCCCTCATAGCCAGAGGTAGGGAGGGATGTTTATTTTTATTGGAAGTGCTAGTGACTTCTAGTGGGAGTAAATTGGAATACAGTCAACACAGGCAGTTGTATTAAAATTATAACAGGACATGCCTTTTGTGCATCCTCCATAACAAACAAAGAGCTGATCCGACAGCCTAAACTAGTGGGTGTGCTCCACCTACATGTGTAATGCCCACACAGGGCATAACAAACAAATGCATCGACTGGGGGAAAAAATGCTTGAAGGTGGACCACCTGAGCCCCGAAGGGCATCAATAGAACCTTAGGCACATAGCCTTTCTGGGTTGATGGTGGCTTTTGAAAGACCCAGCCCAAATACCAGGGATGAGCTGTCAACTGAAAGTGTCTGCATATCACCCACCTGTTTAACTGAAGCCAGAATCAACAGGAGTGCGGTCTTAGAGAAATCACACACAACTCAACAAATTCCAATGGTTCGAACAGGGGCTTGTGAGTACCTTCAGCACCAGGTTTAAATCCCAAGCTGGGACTGTAGCAGGGCAAGGGGGTTTAGGCGCCTCGCTTCCTTGAGGAACTGAAAAATAGTACATGTCTGCCCATGGAGGAGCCAGCCTCTGGATCTAAAATGGGCCAAATCCCGCAGTCTTACTCCAGAACGGACGACACCGGCCGTAGAACCTTTGTGTGTGCCGCAATTCGGAACAATCTCTAACACGTTCTCTGCGAGGAAAATGTGAGTTCCTGCTATGGTTCCTGAGCCAGGACCATATATGACCGAATGCGGTAAGCAAGATAATGGGTGCATCTGTAAAAGAAGCATGAAGGGCAATCTCCCAGCAAACTCCAGCAAGGAGGGAAATGAACAGCATGTAAATGTGTGCATGTGGAGAATGTGTAGTGCGAGCAGACACAACCAGTGCTTTGTCTATTGTGTGAGAAAATCATTACACAGACACAACACACATGCAATCTCCATGGGAACTCCAAAGAGGAGGGGAAGTGAACAAAACAAATCAATCAAATCACTTTATTGTCACTCAACCATATACAAGAGCAACAGTGGGTTAAAGTCTTGGGTGCAGTTAAGTAAGAGAATATAATTCAGGCCACAATTGTATAAGAAGAATAGTTGATCCAGACTCACACTAGTTACCAGTTGGTGGCAGTAGTGCACCTTTTGTTGAAAAAAAAAAAAAAAAAAAAACTCCGGAAGAAGAAAAGGCTCCCGCTGCTGGTTGAAGTGTGTGTGTGCAGTAGCAGCAGCCTGTTCACAGTCATCATGGCGTTAGCATCTGTAGTCAAGCGTTGTGCATCTTCTGTAATTTTCAACAGAACATTATCATTGCCAGAGCTCAGACCCGCCTGCTCTTATCACAAAAAGGTAGGTGTCGCATGACACTTAATCTATGATTAATTAAATAGATGAACCCAACTTATGTGGTTGCTAGCTAGGCTAACGTTAGATAACAACTGCACATGTAAACAAACCAGCCTAACTTTGGGTAGGTCATACATTATTTTCTGCATTTCCTGCAGTCTGTTTGCTTACATAAATCTAATTATTTATATGGATTTTGTATTTTCGCTTAATTAATAGGACATTTACATATTTATTAATGTAAATTTACTATGTAGTAAAAACTATGTAGTTTAATATCCACTTGTTTGACTGTCCGACAAACTCATCACTGATGTCCAGTTTCTCTATCGTGTCACAGGCAAATAAACCACGTAAAGGCTACTGTTAGATTTGTTACCACGCAAACATTTGAAATAAATTATTTTAGTATAATTGTTGCTTGTGCATTTTTAGTCTTGGTGTGGTTGCTCTGCTGGTCTCCAAGGAAGTTGTATTTATCAAGTGCACATTTCTATTTGGGTCTGGTCTGTTTCATGTGTTCCATAAAGTATATACATGTCACATTTGTGTTGGACTTTTCAATGTTTTATTTACTTTTCTCCAAAGGTGGTGGACCACTATGAAAACCCCCGAAATGTTGGTTCCCTGGACAAGAATGCCAAGAATGTGGGCACTGGTCTGGTTGGTGCACCTGCATGTGGGGATGTGATGAAACTACAGGTAAGATTTTTTTGTTGTTGAATTTCAGTACATTTATATGCAGGACTAAATGATTATCTCACTCACTTTTTGCCGTAAATCTGTTTGACAGATTCAGGTGAATGAGAATGGAAAGATAGTTGATGCCCGATTCAAAACATTTGGGTGTGGATCAGCCATTGCCTCCAGCTCTCTGGCCACAGAGTGGGTGAAGGGGAAATCGGTGCGTCGTCATGACTCATCACCATACATATTCACAGTGTGATCATATTGTCTGTAGGTACTATATATGTTTCACCCAAACTTCACTGTCCTCATTTTGTTTTCATTTCCTTGTACAGATTGATGAAGCCCTTAAAATAAAAAACACAGAGATTGCCAAAGAACTTTGTCTTCCACCAGTCAAACTACATTGCTCTAGTAAGTGTAAAAAATATCTCTTTTAAATTGAAAATACATTCACACTATCATAAAATGCATATGTAGCATTTAATGGACAGTGTAACTCAAAAGTTCTGATTACATGATCTGATTTTATTTTTTCATCAGTGCTTGCAGAGGACGCAATCAAGGCTGCATTAGCAGACTATAGACTTAAACAGAAGGATGAAAAGGAGATGCTTGCAGAAGCTAGAAATTAATGTCCTCATTTACAGATGAGTCACTTACCACATTTACACGCAACCAAGTAATCCGTTTAGAATCGGACTGATAGCTCAATCGAACTGAAAAGCCTTCATATTAACACAAAAATGAGCTGGATCCGAATGAAATTTCCATCCGAGTGAAAGGGGTGTTGTTGACTAAAAATATTAGCCATGTAAATATTTGAATCCGACTGCTTTCTCAGTCATATTCTAAAATACCTTGCGATCATGCGCAGAGATGTGGTGCGTATGTATGTTTATATATGATACTTTATGCAGGAACCTAATTTATACAAAGCAATGACAAAACACATTATTAAGGGTATGCAGGCTCACAATGAATATTCTGCAGGGCACATATGTTCTTTCATTACATCACATAAAGCAAAAAAGAATGTATCATTCTTAATAGGGACTTGAAGCAGCTGGTGCGGTTACAGCATTCTGTTCTCCATGACTTCACTCGCATCCTGACGTCGAAACCATAATTTCTAAAGAATTTCTTCTTTGACATAGTGATGGTTGATCATACGTGACAGATTAGGTGAGTAAATGTTAGATTGTTTTACAAGAGATGATGCAAAGTGAACACAGTAAATAGCCTAAACAGCCGCCTCAAACATTTTTAAATTACACGGTTATACAGTTGGAAGTCAGAAGTTTACATACACCTTTGGCAAATGCATTTAAAAATGTTTTTCTCAATTCCTGACATTTAATTGTAGAAAATATTCCCTGTCTTCGGTCAGTTAGGATCATTATTTTAAGAATGTCAGAATAATAGTATAGAGTGATTTTATTTTACTTTCATCACATTCCCTGTAGGTCAGAAGTTTACAGACACTTTGTTAGTTTTGGTAGCATTGCCTTTAAATTGTTTAAATTGGGTCAAACATTTTGGGTAGCCTTCCACAAGCATCTCACAATAATTTGCTGGAATTTTGGTCCAGACCTAACTGGTGTAACTGAGTCAGGTTTGTTGGCCTTCTTGCTCGCACATGCTTTTTCAGTTCTGCCCACATATTTCCTATTGGATTGAGGTCAGGCTTTGCGATGATTTTAGTTTCATCAGACCAGAGAACATTTCTTCAAAAAGTAAGATATTTTTCTCCATGTGCACTTGCAAACTGTAGTCTGGCTTTTTTATGGTGGTTTTGGAGCAATGGATTCTTCCTTTCTGAGCAGCCTTTCAGGATATGTCGATATATGAGTCGTTTTTCTGTGGATATAGGTACTTGTCTTCCTGTTTCCTCCAGCGTCTTCAAAGGTCTTTTGCTGTTGTTCTTGGATTCATTTGCACTTTTCGCACCAAACTATATTAATTTCTAGGAGACAGAATGCATCTCCTTCCTGAGAAGTATGACGGCTACATGGTCCCATAGTGTTTATACCTGAGTACTATTGTTTGCACAGATGAACGTGGGACCTTCAGGCATTTGGAAATTGCTCTCAAGGATAAACCAGATTTGTGGATTTTCACAATTTCTTTCTGAGGTCTTTGCTGATTTCTTTTGATTTTCCTATAATGCCAAGCAAAGAGGTAATTAGTTTTAAGATAGGCCTTAAAATACATTTACAGGCACACTGCTTATCATTGGTTAATTGCCTAAAGGCTTGACATTATTTTCTGGAATTTTCCAAGCTGCTTAAAGGCACAGTTAACTTGGCATATGTAAACTTCTGGCCCACTGGAATTGTGATATAGTCAGTAAAAGTGAAACAATCTGTCTGTATAAAATTGTTGGAAAAATTGCTTGTGTCATGCACAAAGTAGATGTCCTAAACGACTTGCCAAAACTATAGTTTGCTGATATGAAATTGTGGAGTGGTCAAAAAATGTGTTTTAATGACTTCAACCTCCATGTATGTAAACTTCTGACTTCAACTGTAGACTTTAAACAAAAAAAAAACGTAAATATCAGTAGCCTATTAATAATAATATCTAGGTTTTTCACTTGGACTGTTTATTTAGTACAAGAGAAACTCATTCTCCGACAGTTATTTAAAACTGCAAGCATACATTCTCTTGCTGTTTTAAATAGCCTACCTTTTTTTCTTGAATAAATGCTCCATTCCGTCATCATTATTGCTTAGTGATTTTTGCGTAGCATCCATTCACAGCTGTCCTTATTATTTTCCGCATCTATAAACTCCTTTAAGGACAACTCTAGCCCACCTGTCTTTACTTCGAGTTTATATTGGAGAAATGGGCATGAGGCAAATACATGGTTAATCAGACAGGATACTAGATGCGGATTCTAATTTACGTTTGCTGAGTACCATAAGAAAGCTTTTCTGGCGTATTTTATTTAGATATCTCAACTAAGCAAAAATGGCAATTAAGGACTTTGGTGGCTTTCTCCGCTTCAGATCTCAACGAATGACACTTTGCATGTGCAGAAGTTTGGCTTGGAATACATGTAATGCACATGTAAACAAATATTTGTAGCAAAGTTTAGGGGGCATATAAACTGTACATTCAGAATCTGATAACATTTATTCAGATTGATGAAAATTACTGCATGTAAACATAGCCACTGTCGTTATGACTCAAAAACATGGTGTACTTTATTTACTTACTGAGGCTGGAACATACATAAAAACATTTGTATATAAAAGCCATTATGAATAAGTAATTTCTACTAATGAATTGCCTTATGATTGCTTGTTTGAAGTGGTTTGTATTGACAGAACTGAAGATCTTTTGAATAAAGTTTTTTTTTCCCAATGTATCTCTAAATCATGTAAATGAAAATAAACTAATTCCTGAATATCAGGAAGGAATGTTCTTTGTTAAATGCATATTACCACAATACTTGTAAATTTGTTTTACTAACTGCAGTGTACCAGGGGGCTCATTGTAGTTTCCATTGTAAATTCCATGATACGAATGCCTGTATTTTGATGCTGTATTATTTTTTTGCAAGTACATAATAAATCCCTTAATATGCATGTTGCATTATTTAGTCAAATTAGCAAAGTCTGAGAACAAGAAAATGCTGTGATTCTTCCAAGAAAGCTTTCCTTTGCTCCTCGCCTCGTGTAACACAAGATCTTTTATCGGGTGCTCTCAGAAATTTGGCCAGAATTGATCAGCCGATCTCCAAGCCAGAACCCTGTGAGCTTGCTCGATTTCCAGCTTATGCCCTGTTATGTGGAGCAGACTCGGAAATAGCTTGTCTAGAAATGTTACCATATCTCAGCCTTCCTTGTTCAGGAATTCCAACAATTCATTGTTTCATCGATTTCAGATTTTCTAAATCCTCCAGATTCTCCCAAACGCTTTGCAAGTCTATGTTGTTCGCTAGCGGGTTTGCAGCCAATTCCCTCTCCGATGACTCCAGATAATCGATCAGTTTTTCAACGTCCGACAATCTTGTAACCAACTCAGTGAATTTAGTCTCCATGGAATTGATCGCAAGATCCTCCAAGTCTGCGACGACCTTCTTCAGCATCACAGACATGCTGGACAATAAAGTTAATTGTCAGGGCTCAGGTTTCAACCTAAGCCTTTACTGGATATCTTTGGATGTTTGATCTTTGGTGAATATGCTGCCAACATTTGTGCCATTATCGTGGGGTTTTAATTTCAGTATGGAGCTAATTTGCATTCAAGTGGATATTAATCAATGAGCGGCTGATATCATAGCTGGAATAGAAGCTAAGTGTATATTTTGAGAGGTTAGAGCAGTGTTTTTATGAGAAAGTATCTGTGGCATGGAGGAATGAGTTATGACCTGAAAACTTTCAATCCATGTGTATTGGAAATAATATATCTGTATTAGTGTGTCAGGCATAGTGTCAGAATGGTTTTCTAATTAAAGTAAAACCAGTATATTTCCATCAAGGCCAGATGTATGGGTCTGGAATTTCAACCATGAGTTTGATCTGTCTTTGGAACCTCTTGGAATGAACTTAATTGTATGTTGTATGGATGTGACAAAAACCCTGTAGCTGCCGCCATTAAGCTCTGCTGTACTCTCATCGAGTGGTGGTGGCATAGTGGACTAAAGCACATAACTGTTAATCAGAAGGTTGCTGGTTCGATCCCCACAGCCACCACCATTGTGTCCTTGAGCAAAGCACTTAACTCCAGGTTGCTCCGGGGGGATTGTCCCTGTAATAAGTGCACTGTAAGTCGCTTTGGATAAAAGCGTCTGCCAAATGCGTAAATGTAAATGTACTCTCTTGTTGGAGTTCTTGGGTTTCGTATGCTACAGCCAAACAAACTCAAGATGATCAAGCTATTTTCTGTTAAGCTCTTGATATTATTTTGACAAATGGACATCAGACAAAGAGGCAGGTCCCAAGAAAGCAGTTTGTTTTATACATCTAATAATTTCATATAATTGATACAGTAGTCTAGATATTACTATTAATAATAATAACTAACTACAACAATAATAATATTTTAGCATTGTCCTGCTTAATTGTTGAATTTACCAGGCCTTTAATTTATATTAAAATAATTTTACTCTAGACTTACAAACAAAACACAATTCAATATACATAATATGCAATGGACTCTGGACTCTTTACCTCACATTATATCTGTATTTCTGAAACAAGTTTTTATTGATTTGGAACAGAAAAGGAGATACTGGAAAGTTAATTTTATGACAAAAAAAAGTAAATTCAATGTTAAAGAAAGTCTTGACTCAGTTTATATAAAATAACCTAAATGTCTTAACGTACAACACCTGACAATAACTTTAAAAATTTGGTATAAACTATGTATTACCATGCATATAAATATTGCATTTAGAGTATACTCAAGAAAAGTGGTCAAATCACTATTGTTCTCAAAACTAGAAAGTAATTTACAAATGCTGTCCATGTACAAAATTTTATTTTCCAACTGGACATCAAAATGATTGTTAGACTGTAGAGAAGATTTTTTCCTCTAATAAAAAATAATAGAAAGAAGCAAGAAATGAGCTGAACAAATGGTAACACTTTACAATAAGGTTCTATTTGTGAACGTTAATAAACTATTATGAACTAACAATGAACCATTTAAGTTTGTAATGAATTTCTTAATGTTAACAAATGCTAAATGTATTGGTATGTTCAACATTCTCCATAAATGCTGCAAAATAAGTGTCCATTGTTAGTTTATGTTAACTAATGCAGTTAAAGGAATATTCCAGGTTCAAATCAAGTTAAGCTCAGTCTACAGCATTTATGGCATAATATTGATTACAACAGAAATGTATTTTGACTTGCCCCTCCTTTTCTTTAAAAAAGCAAAAAAATTGGGTTACAGTGAGGCACTTACAATGCGGCCAATCTGTAAACATTCAAATAGTAACCGTTTCGAAATTATAGCCACAAGATGTAAACAACATATGTGTTAACATGATTTTAGTGTGATAAAATTGTATACCAACCTTTTCTCTGTAAAGTTATAGCCAATTTTACAACTTTGTTGCCATGATGATGTAGTCAACAAACCCTAAACTGACTGTAAAAACAAGGCTTTTTACAACTTTGCAGCTCAAATAATACACCAGTTTAAATAGAAGAATTAATTAAAATGCTTTTACAAAATTATAAGCTTCACATTTCTGCCTTTTAAACCCTCCAAAAATTGGCCCCATTCACTTTCATTGTAACCTCAATTTTTGTTTTTTTAAGAAAAGGAGGTATGAGTCAAAATATTTTTTTTGCTGTCGATTAAAGTTAACGTGTACCGAACCTGGACTATTCCTTTAAATAATGTTAACAAATACAACCTTATTGTATAATGTTACCAAACAAACACACACATAATTTTCTCTCCCTCTCTTTCTCTGTCTGTTAGAACTCATACAGGTGGAACATACAAAGGTTTCAAAGCAAGGAAAGCACACAGAGGCTTTCCAAAAGATTAATAACAGTGGAAAAAGTTTTCAGACAGACAGTTATGGAATCAATGTTATTCCTTGCTGTTAATGAAAAAGCTCCCTCACGCTGTAGAGGGATTGGCCTTTCTAAGATGGCAGGTGCAGACCTGCGGTTGACTTGAGGTGGCATTTGAGGTGCTTGGCTGAGGTTCCTCTCTCTTCTTGGTGTCATCTTTCTGCATCTCCACCTCTTCAACGTCCTCCATCTTTTGAACCTCCTTCAGCCTGGGTCGGGGGTCTTTCCCTTCCTTCTCCCCTACCAGTGCTTTAGAAGGTTCTCGGTGGGTATTTGCAGCAGTCGTCTTGATATCCTGGATCTGGTTTTGAGGTTTGGTCTGTTGTGGCTTCTCCATAGCTCTATTGGGTTGGCTCATATATTTCCTGGGCGCATAGGTCTTCGGTGGGTAGTAGGCCTCAAGTTTGCGTTTGTGGCTCATCGCAGAGGCACAGCAGACGATGAAGATGATGACTACTAAGAGAGAAGTCACAACTATAATAAGCAGCAGGTTCTCCTTCAGGAAGTCCACCACCTGGTTGAAGATAAAGTCTTTGATGCGGATGAAGGTGGTAGTGATGTTTGGAGAATTGGAGGGGGAAGGGGGAATATGGGTGGTCCGAGCGATGGGAAAGATGAGTTCAGATTCGTCCCCGCTGCCCTCCATGGACACGTTGAATGGGACGGCTTCAATGAAGAAACCGCTGCCCCAGAGAGCAACCAGGAGCACACAGACAAAGCGCAGAGAAAAAGAGAGTGACATACTTCCTTTATAGACCTGTGAGGACACAGATATGGCTATTATGAGCATTAGTTTCCACTGCATCAGAATTGTTAGCATGTATCAAGGCAGTTATAGCGCAGTGTTTTGTACAAATACAGTATATTGCCTATGGGCAAACAACAAATCTCATTTGTTACTAACAGAAAAGTTTTAAGTGGACTATAAAAGTACCAAAAGTACCATGATATTACTATATTTTTGAACAATGGTATTCTTTGATGTATTATACCATGGTACATGAATATGGCAATTATTCAGTACCATGGTATGACAAGCATCTGATTACCATGGTACAGTGTTTTTTAAGGGGAATGAACTCTTAGAAGTCTTTGCTCTACTTTGTGTACAATCTGAACAATTTGTTTTTATCAACAGCAATGAATGTAGAATCAGATCAGGTCATCTGTCAATCTACACAGAGAGTACTCTTGATGCTGTATTATTTTTTTGCAAGTACATAATAAATCCCTTAATATGCATGTTGCATTATTTAGTCAAATTAGCAAAGTCTGAGAACAAGAAAATGCTGTGATTCTTCCAAGAAAGCTTTCCTTTGCTCCTCGCCTCGTGTAACACAAGATCTTTTATCGGGTGCTCTCAGAAATTTGGCCAGAATTGATCAGCCGATCTCCAAGCCAGAACCCTGTGAGCTTGCTCGATTTCCAGCTTATGCCCTGTTATGTGGAGCAGACTCGGAAATAGCTTGTCTAGAAATGTTACCATATCTCAGCCTTCCTTGTTCAGGAATTCCAACAATTCATTGTTTCATCGATTTCAGATTTTCTAAATCAGTACTCTGAATTCTCTTTGTATCACAGAAAGGACGTATTTATATCTATTTTTAGCTTATCAGAATTAGCTTTTTTTATTGTGAATATTGCATTTAGCAGTTGAATATTGAATAGGTAATCTAATTATGCTGTTGGGTAACCTAAAAATTAGCTTCATGTGGTTGCATCTAAATTACAGTGGCATGCAAAAGTTTGGGCACCCCTGATCAAAATTTCTGTAACTGTGAATAGCTAAGCGAGTTAAAGATGGGCCGATTTCCAAAAGGCATAAAGTTAAAGATGACACATGTCTTTAATATTTTAAGCAATATTACTTTTTTTATTATTATCTTTTACAGTTTCAAAATAACAAAAAAGGAAAAGGGCCCGATGCAAAAGTTTGGGCACCCTGCATGGTCAGTATTTAGAAACACCCCCTGTTGCAAGTATCACATCTTGTAAACAATTTTGTAGCCAGCTAAGAGTCTTTAAATTCTTGTTTGGGGGATTTTCATCCATTCTTCCTTGCAAAAGGCTTCTAGCTTAGTGAGATTATTGGGCCATCTTGCATGCACTGCTCTTTTTGAGATCTATCCACAGATTTCCGATGATGTTTAGGTCTGAGACTATGAGGCCCATGGCAAAACCTTCAGCTTGCGCTTCGTGAGGTAGTCCATTGTGGATTTTGAGGTGTGTTTAGGACCATTATACTTTTGTAGAAGCCATCCTCTTTTCATCTTCAGCTTTTTACTGATGGTGTGATGTTTGCTTCCAGAATTTGCTGGCATTTAGTTTAATCCATTCTTCCCTCTTCCAGTGAAATATTTCCCATGCCGCTGGCTGCAACACAAACCCAAAGCATGATCGATCCACCCCTGTGCTTAACAGTTGAGAGAGGTGTTCTTTTCATGAAATTCTGCACACTTTTTTCTCCAAATATACATTTGCTCATTGCACCAAAAAGTTATATTTTAACTTAATCAGTCCACAGGACTTGTTTCCAAAATGCATCAGTCTTGTTTATATGTTCATTTGCAAACTTCTGATGCTTAATTTTGTGTTGAAAATCCAAAGTTTTTCTTCTCATGACTCTTCCATGAAGGTCATATTTGTGCAGGTGTCGCTGCACAGTAGAACAGTGCACCACTACTCCAGAGTCTGCTAAATCTTCTTTAAGGTCTTTTGCAGTCAAAATGGGTTCTAATTTTCCTTTCTAGCAATCCTACAAGCATTTCTCTTGGAAAGTTTTCTTGGTCTTCCAGACCTTAACTTGACCTCCCCCATTCCTGTTAACTGCCATTTCTTAATTACATTATGAACTGAGGAATCGGCAATGTGAAAAAACTTTGCCATCTTCTTATAGCCTTATACTGCTTTGTGGGCATATATTATTTTAATTTTCAGAGTGCTAGGCAGCTGCTTAGAGGAGCCCATGGCTGCTGATTGTTGGGACAAGGGTTGAGGAGTCAGAGTATTTATAAAGCTTTGACATTTGCATCACCTGGCCTTTCCAAATGATTATTGTGAACAAGCCATAGCCCTAACAAGCTAATTAAGGTCTGAGACTTTGGTAAAAGTTACCTGAGAGCTCAAATCTATTGGGGTGCCCAAACTTTTGCATGGTGCGCCTTTCATTTTTTTCAATCTAAAATTCTACAAAACAAAAATAAATACACTAATCTTGCTTAAAATTGTGAAAAGAATGTTTCACTTTTAACTTTATGCCTTTTGGAGATCAGTTCATCTTCTACTTACTTAACTACTCACAGTATCAGAAGTTTTAACCAGGGGTGCCTAAAATTTTGCATGCCACTGTAACTGGTTATATTCAAGTAACATTTTTATTTAATCTGGCAAAATGAACCTAAGTAGGTTACATCAACCAAAGGATTTTTTATGTGTTAGATCGAGTAGAAATAGATCCTTGAGGCAACAATTGTAGGTTAACACTTTTTTCAGTGCACCTTGCCACAGCAAGCAATTTAGCATATGAGTGATAGAATATCACACATTACTGAGCTCAGAGCACATTTTTCATGTTTCTGTTGCTTTGCAGGAGAGCTATTCCTGTTACATCCAGTCACTACTTACTTGGGGTGGAGGCAGAAGGAGTCCAGGCCAGTTTGTAATTTCCTTGCCTGGTGGATGCCACCCACTCACCACAGAAAAGCAAAAGAAGGGCCACTTATATATTTCTAAAGGGTGCAGCCAGGCGTGGGAGAGCCGCAGCTCACAGGCCTGTATTTACAGCCCAGCTGCAATGAGATGGGCCAGAGACCAACAAGACTCTTTCTGCACTAGTCAAGAACACACTTATGATCAGCTGTGGGCCATGCATTTTAAGTCTAGGCCTTCAGTGTGATTCATGCCATTAAGAAAACACAGTTTCACAATGAATAAGACGCTCTGCATCTCATACATTATGTGGCAGTCAACTAATAATATCAACTGACATTTTAAAAACACGTCCACGCACGAAAGCCAGAACTTGAAACGACACTTAATGCTCAAAAATAATAATTTTTAATATGAATCTACCAAGGAGGTCTATAGGCTAGTACCTGGAAAAATCTATCTAATGTTATTTGCGATTTAACCTGTTGATACGCAATTGCCCGCATGCGGTAGTGACGTCGCTCTGCTTACATTTTAATATATTTTACTGTCTATAAATGTAATTAATTTTAACAAATTATACATCTTTTCAAAGGTCTAAGGTTTCAGCATTGATATCTGATCTCTTGTTTCACGATAGCAATGCTCCAGAAACAGCAATTTAGTTATTTGTGACAGGTGTACAAATTAAAACATGCAATATCAAAATGGGACTTCATTCCTTTTTTATGAAAACACGATCGTCAGATGAATCCAGTTCGCCACACTTGGGTCAATTGTCCATGACAAGCGTTCAATGAAAAACATCTAATAGCACTTTTTGTCAATAAAAGTGATACAACTGAGAAATATTGATATATTCTCCAATGAAAGAATTACCCTTCGTCATCGTTCTTCAACAAACTATGCAATCTGAGCAGCATTCGTGTTGTAAAACTGTATATTATCTTATATATTAGAGTCTCATAAACAAAACAAGCCTGTCTCCAAAGTCTATGTTTAAAAATGGGGCGTAGATTTATTCAAGCAGTGCAGTCAAATTAAGGCGGAGCCTTAAATTTACTCTCTACGCCGCCAGCGATTTTACAGAGCAACCTAATTTTTTGTTAGATCATCTTCAAATTTGAAACATAACTTCTTTAGACTTGTGGCTTTGAGAACATTGTATTTCTGGGTTGTCTTGGTACTTTTATTATTGACTGGATAAACTTTTAGTTTTTCCTCTACTTGTTTGTAGATTAATTTAAAGTGGAAAGTGATTAAAAATACATAGGAAAAAAGCTGATTGAGAATGAAAGGATGAAAAATATTATTTATTTGGCATGTTAGGCAAGCAGAAAAGGTTTTGCTGGCCTTGAGAATTCGCCACTGCCTATGATATTAATTTTCTTAGTTCATACTGATACATAGTGGTGCAAAAATACTTTTTTTTACGGTAACAACCGTAGCAAGTTTAAGTCATATCACCGTCTGAAGACTGGAGTTATAAAGCAAAATGACAGTAAGAATAATCGATTTTAAGCCTTTGATTCTTAATTTGCTCTTAGCTGCAGATCATGGCCGGTTTGTGAGGCCCTAGGTGAAATTATGAAAACAAAAGAACAAATAAATAAATTGTGTCTTTATATCGGCAGTGTCTAAATTCCTTCCCGTTTAATAATCCTGTGAAAAGAAGCCGTGCTTCGATTGTTGTTTTCACCGTCATTGTGGTTTGTATGTTAAATGATTAGGTCCACACGCATGCTAAGTGCTTGGTAAACCATTGGAGTGCTTATCATTCAAATGATAAGTCATCAATGTTTTAAATTCAATGACATGTTCAAATGCCTTGCACGTGTCCGCGGGGCCCCGTCAGATACGTCGGGGCCTCATTCAGTAACCTGTATTGCTTGTAGGATGGGCCGGCACTGCTGCAGATGGTCAGAATGAGGTTTGGACTGAAAAATGGGAATTCACAAATGAACTATTCCACTTAAAAGTATCTATGTAACATACACTCACTGAGCACTTTATTAGGAACACGTGCTCACCTAATTATTCATGTGATTATCTTCAATCGTGTGGCAGCAGTCTAATGCATAGAATCATGCAGATATGGGTCAGGAGCTTCAGTTAATGTTCACATCAACCATCAGAATGGGGAAAATGTTTCTGAAATCTCAATGATTTAGACCGTGGCATGATTTTTGGTGCAGACGGGCTGGTTTGAGTATTTCTGTAACTGCTGATCTCCTGGATTTTCACACACAACAGTCTACAGTTTACTCAGAATGGTGCCAAAAACATCGAGTGAGCGGCAGTTCTGTGGACAGAAATGCCTTGTTGATGAGAGAGGTCAACAGAGAATGGCCAGACTGGTTCGAACTGACAGAAAGGCTAAAGTAACTCAGATAAACACTCTGCACTTTGTGTAATTGTGGTGAGCAGAATAGCATCTCAGAATGCCCAACATGTGGATCCCTGAGGCGGAAGGTCTACAACAGCAGAAGACTACATCGGGCAATTTAGTAGGAAAATAGTGTTCCTAATAAAGTGTGAAGTGATTGTATATTGAGCACCATCCAATAGAGCTTCTTTAAATGTTAAATTATTAGGCTATTATTAAAATGTTTTAAAAATACTACAATGTAAAAATCATCACCACAGAATTCAAGGTGGTCCAACGGGTTGAAATCCATTCTGTGCTCATTGTTTTATAACGGACTAAACTCCACCCCGAAAATCAAACCAGTCGTTCATGGGCCCTGTCAGCCTTAGGCAACTCTTTCTTTTTATGTAAAAGAGTATACATTTTTTTTTATAAAGGCACAGAGAAACAGCCCTACTGGTGCCACCAATACAGGGTTTCACAGCCGGGCACAAAACCCTAGATGTTTGTGATGGAACTGCAGGTTGTTCATGAAATTGTGTTAGAAATGCAAATGTAAAATGTACACTTCTAAAAGTATATTTATAATTTAAAAACAAACATTTAAAAACATAAAAACAACACTTACACAATCTAATGAGATATGATTAAATAAGTTGTTTTACTTATTTCCAAATTGTAAAATGTTAAGTTGTTGTGGATATTCTCAGATTGTTTTGAAAGGTTTACATAAATTAAAATAGTTAAATAAATTTTTTTGAAAACCATTCCACAAAAGAAAAAGGACAAAGAAACAAATGGAAAGCCAACACAGAATTATTGAGGAAATTAAAAGTGAGAAAATTTGTAAATAAAACACCTCACAAAGGAAAAAAAAATCTTTTGAAATGAAGGCTTACATTTAAGTGGTATGTCTTTTCTATGTACTTCACGCAAAAAGATATGATTCAGATAATGGAAGGAAATTGTGCGTCATATGCCCTCTATTTGAAGGAAATATAAAAATACTCACTGAATTGTTCCTTCTTTTCTCTGATGTTCTGTGATGACAACTCTTGTTACAGTTAAAAAACAAAGAAAGACAAAAACAGTGAGGGTAGGAAAAATAGCTGCCTGTGTTGTCCTGAAAGGCTTATGGTAGATTCTGACTGTGTGCGTTTTCCTAAAAAATCAGTTGAGGATAATTGTGGAAGGACATTTCCCTCCCCTCTTTCTCCATCTCCACCCTGTTTTCTTTCCTTCTCTCTCTCTTCCAGAACAGAGTTATATACCCTTCTAAAAAGCTGTCGAACATTACAGATCAACCTACAGTTACAGCCTAAAATGATTACTGTACCCCTCTTCCATTTATACCATCAAAGAGATAGCTATTGATTGGTCAACAGGTCATCATACTGTTCCACTTCAAATGTAATAGATTCACAAACTTAGTCAATTGCATTTTATGATTTATTTAACAATTACAAAATGAATTCAGGTAGCAGGGTAAATATTGCAGACTGGTCTCAGGCCTTGCACACCATTTAGTTATTTCTAAATAACTAACAGAATACTCCCTGAGAGCCCTGCTATATAATTGATGGCATGATGCCCTTGAAGAAGGTTTTCTGAACACTGGGCTATTGCTTTTCTGACAAGCGCTTGAACAAACATAGTACAGAACAGTACAGGTATATAAAAATGATATACAGAGGGTCTATTAGCCTATCGACATCTGCAATCATACATACACAACAAAGGTTTATTCTTCTATTAAATATCATATTAAAAACAAAGTGTAAACAAAATATATTAAAGGACCTAAATGTGAAAGACTGAAATATGATTTATATTGTCGATAATTATAATTGCATTTCTTTTCTCATAGCATTTTTGTATGTCCTTTGAATCAAAAAAGGAGAAAATGGAAAAGCCTTCTTTACAAAAGCAAAAAAAAAAAAAAAAAAAAAATCTGAGTACATTTAAATGCTTGCATTTTATGTACATTTGCAACAATGCTATACTAAAATCTTAAAGACTTGAACATTTTTTTAGGTCTACTCTCTGAGTAAATTATATGGCACTACTTTAACCACAAACAGGAATAGAACATATTCTAGCGCATGTTCAGTAATACATTTTGCCAAGTGTATATAGTATTTCAGCACAAAAATTGTGAACTAAAGATTTAAACTGCTATGTAAACATTTAAACACATGTACATATACGAGATGTCTGTTTGAACACATTTCATCTGGAAAGCATTGCATTCTAATTAACATTTGCTAAACATCTTAAAAAGATCAGGTTTTCAAACATCCTAAAACATCTCAAAGACATCTGCTTAATGTCCAATTGACATTTGAAATGAAACTTCTTATATGCAGTTGAGCAAACAACCTTAATACGTCTTCCAGATGTAAGCACACACATTAAATAGACCACGGGGCGATGTTCGTGTTTTTAGGAAGTGCTTCAAAGCCTTGTGACAAGCCAGCAATCCACAATGACTATTGGCCACTATACCTTTAATTTTTTATTCATTGTAAAAGGTAGGCAGAATGTTTTAGAGCTGGGTTTATATCATGTATGGATGATTTAGTTCTAACCACAAGCAGTGAGACAAGGTAATCTCATGGCAGTTGTCTTTCTGTGGTCTATCATTAGAGTCCTTCAGCAAAAGCTCAGTGCATGCATAAGAAAATTGTAACTTCTAAAGTGGGCCATCATTATCAGGAAGAAAGCTGTTCAGGGTCAGATTATCTCCATCATGATCTCCATCCTCAGTATTAGGGATCAATGCTCCATTACTCTTGGGGTGTCTTGGCTTTGGAACTGGGTGATCAGTATCATTCATCAAGGCAGAAATGCAGACCATCTCTGTCTCCTGGAGAAGATGTGCCTTGTGTCTGTATCTATATCTGGAGAGTTTGGTTGCCAGACAGATGGTGCTTATGATAAAGATGGTTGTCAGGGCAGCCATTGAAGCAATGGCGATAAGGCAGTGACTCACAAGTCCATCCCTCTGAGGAGTTGTGAAACACAAGGGAGCCTTTTCCGTGTTTGACGTTTGGTTTTTAAAGATGTGTGAAGCCGTTGATCGAGGTTCAGTAGATGTTGTCAAATTATCTAAAGGAATTTTTGTTGTAGCTGCTGTTGTATGCATTTCAGTTACCTCACTGGGCCCTAATGCAGGAAATGTAGGGACAGAACTTCCTGCTTGTGAAACATGTCCAATACTATCATTTCTCTTAGGATTATGGGTGTACAAAGTATTCTCATTACCTGTTGGTTGGCTGACTGTCACACTCTCAGTTCCTTTGAAGTGGTTTTCCGAAGTCTCATTCCCTTCACTTTTTGGGGTGTAGCTCGAGTTTGAAATATTTTGGTGGTCCATACTTGTCACAGAGATGTTTAAATCAGGTCTATCAGTTTTAACCTCAATGGTTTGTGCACTAATAGCCTTCAAATGGTCCACAGTGGTGATCCTTACAGTCTCAGGTCCAGTTATGTTTGTGGATGTTGTGTCGTAGCTAATTTCCTTCTTCATCCTGGAGAGATATCTTGATGTGATCAGATTGTTCAGAGTGAACAGCAAAACAAGAACTGGTACACACCAATGTCTGTTAGTCACCATTGCAATCTGTATATCTAAAAAAAACAAGCACAAATAGTCACACAACTCGAGTGTCAGCTGGCATTACCATCAAAACCACAATTCATGTGCTTTTGTTAAACATGTTGATATATTGGTCTGTTCTTTCCTCTCAAATCAAGTGTTTTTTTATATAGGTCAGTTTGTATTCAGCAAAGAGGAACTTCCAAAAAATTTGAATTCAAAGCAAACTTAAGTCCATTAACAATTATGGAAGGACATAACTGCCCTTTTTTTTGTACATTTAAAGAGGTTGCTCGTACTTTGACACACGTGCTAGTTGAGTTAGTGAACAAAGCATGTGGTATGACCATTCCAGTTCAACACTTTCTGCTGGCTGACAAAGTGTCCTTGTTCTACTCGCATCAACACTATTCAGTAACAAAAAATCTGATCATCAAATGAATCATGGTACACTTATTACAATTTTGCAATTTCCTGTCAGATAGTTAAATACATATACTCTACAGTTTTAGAATGTAAAAAAAAAAATCAACACATCAAATAAAAATGTCTTTGATTTTGGACATAAAATATGTTACGAAGGCAATATTCATTAAACAACAATACCCACCTTCTGTTTGTATCGCTGATCTGTTTTTGGAAATGTGGAAATGTTAGGTCCCCTCGCATAGTTCACAAATGAACGCCTTAAAACCTGTACGATGAGAATCTACAGGAAGTCAAGCCTCTAAAAGCGTCAGGGTAAAGCTGAGGTTTTCAAACTCTGACGCAAACCCAAATGAGCAAGCGAAAGACTTATATAAATATCAGATCTTAGTTCCCCAAACAATGAGCTAGAATATGAGGACAGGAACCATACATGTAACCAACCATCCACCCACAAAGAGATGTTTAATATTTTGGAAAAACAAAGAGTCAAATGACATGTTCAGTTTATTATTTTTATTTCTCTGGTAATCTGATGAATGAAAAAAAAAATTGGAACAGTTATCCACAAAGTTGCATTTCCTTCCTTTTGATTTGTAATTCATTTCTATCATTGGAAACATTAAAGGCCTACGGTGTGTGTGTGTGTGTGGGGGGGGGGGGGGGGGGGGGGGGGTTGCAGAGAGATAAACTATTTCCTTAAAATCATAAAATTCCAAAAGATGGATAGCACCTTCCTGACAAAGAAAAAAGAAAATGGAAAAAATAAAAAATACATATATTTACAAAGCATAAAATTCAATCACTTACATACAGCCTTATCCTTGTATTATCTTTTCAACTTACAGTAATCCCTTTATTCAAGTCAGTCATTCACACCACATGTTCAAGGCCACATGACCTTAAGGCCTCTTAAAACACCCAATAACATGACTATTGGACCCATTCCATCCTGATGTTGGTTTGTGATCATTTATTTCTTAATGAGGCCCAAGACTTCACCAATACTACTCATATAACCCATCATTCTGTCCAGTTTTGAAACATCTATGGATACATCTCAAGGAACACATCTCTGTTCAGTAGATGTTTTAAGACAGGGAGATGGCATTCATTTCACAGCCCTGTTGTCCTTTTTAAATATCACTCTGCTTAGCACATCTGTCCCACTAACACAGCCCCTACCTAATCAAACTTAAACTTTAACAAAAAAGAGAGGGAGAATGAAAGAGAGAGAATGACATCAGAGGTATCAAGTTGCTGCCGTTTGTGACAAAAAAATATATCCGTGGTATGCTGGTGGTAGGGAGGTGAGGAGGTGGTTGGTGTTTTAGACTAAAACTGAAAAGCATGTGGAGGAGGGGAGGTGCTTTTCAGAACCAATCTAAGAGGCACTAGGCACTGATGCAAACAGAACTGAGATATGTATATGTGTCAAAAACCCACAGCAAAACCGTCTAATAAAGGAAGTAACCAAAGCAATCTGATCTGATTCAGTCTCCTCTGTCCTCAACATGGAAAATTACAAAACCAAAAGGCCAGCTGTCATCACCCTGTAAAAGTGGCCCACATAATAGGACCAATACAGCTATGATTATGCTCAAGGCCTTTGCTGTCCCTTGAGAGATTTGGTTCTGCTTGGTTAGGAGAGCAAAAAGACCCCTTTAGGAAAAGGAAGTCAATTATGACTCACTGAATGTTATGGTCTACAATGCACAGCAAAAGCATGTATAGACAAACAGATTGCAATTCACTTGGAAGTTTCTGAGATCAGTAGGGTGTGGATGCCACAACCCATGATGAGATGCATGCAGAAAGGAATGACAAAGCAAAGATGACAGCACAGCACTAACGGTGTTCCTTAGACCTGAAATATGTCTAACCTGCCATTCTTGATCCACAGTCAAGAGAAAAAGTTATAAAAACAAGGAAAAGCTATTTTTGAGAATACTTAAATGACCTCAAAACATTTGCTGCAAAAGCTAATGGGCATCTATGGCCATGTTCTTGTTCTGAGCTTATTTCTAAATCTTTCGGAATGAGAAACTAGAATCTAACAGCTTTAAACTGTTGGTTTCTGGCCTCATCCAGGAAATGGTATAAGAAAAAAAAAAAAATATGTAAAATACGGAAAGTGGAGAAAGAGATTCGTAAATAGAATAATAAAAAAAAAGACTCCGTTTGCATGCATTTACCATCATGATGAGAAATTGCTGCCATCAAGAATGGAAGTGTTTTTGGTCAAAAGAAGAGAAATTATTGGGTGTTTTTATGGCAACAACCAGAACCAATTGTTTTGATTCCTTTGTCTACTAATATCTTATGAATATTCTGTCATCGTTTTCCCAAACCCATGATACTTTCTTTCCTCCATGGAATACAAAAAAGATGTTAGGCAGAATATTTTCCATTAGTCACCACAATTTCACTGTATGGAAGAATCAATGAAAGTTGGTGATAAAGACTAACATACTGCCCAACATCTCCATTTGAGCTCAAGGGTAACGATGACAGAAGTCAAATTTTTGAGTAAACTATTTCTTTAACATTTTTACAAGGGTACCTGAATCACAAAAAAATTCTGTGGGACTTTTATTAGTGCACCTGTAATGTTTTTCAGTACTGGTTTGTAAACCTTGTCAGCTCTACATGTTTTCCAGGTTGGTTAAAATCTTTATTTTTTTTTATTTTGTATTCTCTAGAAAGACATAACAGAAGAATGGTTCCACTGATTTCCCCTCCTTGCATTACTAGCATATTGCTTTGTCCCTTATAAGTACAATGTTCAGATAAATCAAAAATGAAAAGCTAGTCAAATACTGTCAGGAAGGTGTGTACACAACTCCTTTACAAATTTGGCAACACAGAAGGACGAGATTGAGCATTGCAATACTGATGGCTACTTCAAACTTTGAGCTCATCAAATTCATGTAACTGCTTCATCACGCAATCTTCTTGGTCACAATTTTTAATAAGAAAAACAAAAAAAAAAATCTTAAGACCATTCAAGAACATCAGATAAAACAACTGTTACAGAAAGATTTGGAGTGCGACGGAGTAAAAGCTAAAACGGAGGCATTTCATCAAATGGCTATTAGATGTAAACAGATTTTGGGGATTGCAAAGGGAATAACTATTCATCTTGGAATGTCGGTTAAAGTCTTTGCAAAAGGCAGGCATCAGATGGAACGCTGTCATGGTGATTGGCAGTGACGGGTCCCGCCCACCTGGCCAATGGGATATCCTGAATAGAAGGGGGAGGGGATTGCAGGGTCCTTTAGATGTCCATTTTAGACAACTGCTCCTCAAGATTGGCAATTCTTTTTTCCTGACTGCTGACCAGCTCTCTGAGAGATTTGATTTCTTTCAACACCTCGTCCATCTTAGCTTCACTTTTCTGTAGAGGAAAAAAGTGAAAGACAAATATTAAGTTTCAAAAAATGAATTGTGGATATTCCAAATAAGGTGTTTATATGACACAGAATAACAACAGTAACAAACATCTGCCACCTGTCTTATTCTGATTTCTTGAAACCGAAATATTGGCTTCATCAGGTTACATCAGTCCATGATGCATACATACTAGAGCTAGCAAAATTAATGCATGTGATTAATTAAAGTTTTAATGAGATCAAAGCGGTGCTTGAAGTCAGCACTGATGCCCTGACGCAAATTGTGAAAGCGGCTTCACGATTGCAGTAACAAAGCGGATAACCACAGTCTGTTGGCTGATAAATAGTGTGAAAGATGAGTTTACGAGATGTAATGCCCATTCAAATGAATATATAACCTATGGGAGGACTACTTATTTCAATTTATCAACCTCCAATTTAGACTTTAGGAAACGTTTAATATTACTTCAATTTGTGCTATTTAAGTGCATTTCTATCTTTATACTATGGAAGGCTTTGTTAGGGAAATGTTAATAAAGCATTATATTGCTACATTTTGTTTTGTTTTCTTTCCTAAAAAAGGGGGGGAAATGCATTTTGACAAGAAAAGAAGTATATATAGTCAAATTCAGCACTTATAAATTGTCATTTTTAATCGACTAACAACACTAATACATAGAGTTGAAGTCAGAAAAAAATATTTATAACCACTCCACAGATTTCATAATAGCAAACTATAGTTTTGGCAAGTTGTTTAGGACATCTACTTTTGTGCATGAAATTAGTCATTTTTCCAATTGTTTTACCTACAGATGGTTTCACTTTTAATTGACTATATCAAAATTCCACTGGCTCAGAAGTTTACATACACCAAGTTAACTGTGCCTTGAAGCAGCTTGGAAAATTCCAGAAAATGTTGTCAAGCCTTTAGACAATTAGCCATTTAGCTTCTGATAGTACTGAATTGGAAGTGCATCTGTGGATGTATTTTAAGGCCTACCTTCAAACGCACATGAGCCAAGACCTCAGAAAAACAAATGTGGACCTCCACAAGTCTGGTTCATCCTTGGGAGCAATTTCCAAACACCTGAAGGTCCCTAGTTCATCTGTACAAACAATAGTACGCAAGTACAAACACCATGGGACCACGCAGCCATCATACCGCTAAGGAAGGAGACATTCGGTCTCCTAGAGATGAATGTAGTTTGATGCGAAAAGTGCAAATGAATCCCAGAACAACAGGAAAGGATCTTGTGAAGATGCTGGAAGAAACGGGTAGACAAGTATTTATATCCACAGTAAAACAAGTCCTATATCAATATACCCTGAAAGGATGCTCAGCAAAAGAAGAAGCCACTGCTCCAAAACCTCCATAAAAGGCAGACTACAGTTTGTAAGTGTACATGGGGACAAAGATCTTACTTTTTGGAGAAATGTCCTCTGGTCTAATAAAACAAAACTTGAACTGTTTTGCCATAATGACCATTATTATGTTTTAAGGAAAAAGGGTGAGGCTTGCAAGTCGAAGAATACCATCCCAACCGTGAAGCACAGGGGTGGCAGCATCATGTTGTGGGGTTGCTTTGCAGCAGGAGGGACTGGTGCACTTCACAAAATAGATGGCATCACGAGGAAGGAAAATTATTTGGATATATTGAAGCAAAATCAAGACATCAGCCAGGAAGTTAAAGCTTGGTCGCAAATGGGTCTTCCAAATGGACACTGACCCCAATCATACCTCCAAAGTTATGGCAAAGAGGCTTAATGACAGCAAAGTTAAGGTATTTTTGTGGCCATCACAAAGCCCTGACCTCAATACAATAGAAAATTTGTGGGCAGAACTGAAAAAGCATGTGCAAGCAAGGAGGCCTACAAACCTGACTCCGTTACGCCAGTTCTGTCAGGAGGAATGGGCCAAAATTCCAGCAACTTATTGTGAGAAGCTTGTGGAAGGCTACCCAAAACATTTGACTAAATTTAAACAATTTAAAGGCAATGCTACCAAATACTAGCAAAGAGTACATAAACTTCTGACCCACTGGGAATGTGATGAAGATATAAAAGCTGAAATAAATAATTCTCTCTACTATTATTCTGATATTTCACACTTTTTTTTTTTTTTGGGATTAACATTTTATTCATTTCAGATCAAAGAAAAACAGAACATATATACAAATAATCAACATTAACTCGCACTACTACACCTCCCAAATCAAGAACCACACCCGACCCAAAACGAACATCCCAGTGGTCTATTACGCAAGTACACACATATACAAAGAATTAAAAATAAATAAAAATACATACATACATACATACATACATACATACACACACACACATAATAAACAACTAAGCTATACTTCTCTATCCACAGACACACTCCGAGAGCCCCCCAAAAATATAAAATAAAAACACCACTTCCGATTTAAAGAATCCCATATCCACAGCCTTCTGTAGGTTACCTCTTCAAAGGCTGCCACCCTTCCCATCTCCACGCACCAACTTCCAACCCCTTAAAATAATCTGCCTGCCCATCATCAAACTGGCAAGGAACCAATCTTTTATGTACAGCCATGGCCAAATGTATTGGCAGTGACATACATTTTGAGTGATCCGATGCATTTTAAATAATTGCAAAAAGCTTCATTGGCCAAAAAAATTAACCCTTACAAAAACCCAAATTTCACAGTTTTTTTGGCCCTGGCACAAAATGACCACCTTACATCATTTCACTAATAATATCAGCAGCACATGGGAATGTTTGAAGGAGTACTAGTTAGGTGAAATCACTCTGTCATTCTGATTGGATTATAAGAGCAGACTGATTGCTATAAAAGGAGGTAAGAAGTGCTTCCAATCATTGTTTTCTTGTTAGCCATGTTCATCTCCAAAGAAAGACATGCAGCCATCATATCTTTGCATCAAAATGGCCTCACATGCAAGGAAGTTGCTGCAAAGAATATTGCACCCGAAAAAAACATTTACCGGATCATCAAGAACTTCAAGGAGAGAGGTTCAACTGCAGTGAAGAAGGCTTCAAGACATCCCAGAGTGTCCAGCAACCGCCAGGACCGTCTCCTCCTGAGGAGACAGCAACAGAATTGTCACCACCTGTGCAGAGCTTGCTCAATATTGGCAGCAGGTTGGTGTGAGTGTATCTGCATACACAGTGAGGCGAAGACTTTTGGACAGTGGCCTGGTGTCAAGAAGGGTAGCAAAGAAGCCACTTCTCTCCAAGAAAAACATCTAGGACAGACTGAAATTCTGCAGGATGAACAAGGATTGGACAGCAGAAGACTGGTGCAAAGTCATTTTCTCTAATGAAGCCCCCTTCCGACTGTTTGGGACATCTGGAAAATCAATAGTCTGGAGAAGAAAAGGTGAACACTACCATGAGTCCTGTGTCGTGCCAAAAGTGAAGCATCCTGAGACCATCCATGTGTGGGGTTGCTTTTCATCCAAGGGAGTGGGCTCTCTCACAATTCTGCCCAAAAACACTGCCATGAACAAAGAATGATATCAAAACGTCCTGCAAGAGCAACTTCTCCCAACAATCCAGGAGCAATTTGGTGATGATCCGTGCATTTTCCATCATGATGGAGCACCATGTCACAAGGCAAGAGTAATAATGAAGTGGCTCGTAGATCATTACATTGAAATTTTGGATCCATGGCCAGGCAACTCCCCGGAACTTAATCCCATAGAGAACCTGTGGTCAATCCTAAAAAGACGAGAGGACAAACAGAAGCCCACAAATTGTGATCAAATCCGAGCACTAATAAGGCAAGAATGGATTGCCATCAATAAGGATTTGGCCCAGAAGCTGATATCCAGCATGCCAGAGTGAATTGCAGAGGTTATGAAGAACAAGGGTCAACACTGTAAATAAAAGCCTTTCATATTATGAAAGCGCACTAAACTGAAAAGGTCCATATATACGACTACAAGAGCCCCAGTGACAACTTTCCATCAGATTGCTCAATTTTGCCTCACAAATTATTGAAGCAAAATGACGTAACAGAAAATACTTGCCAATAGACAGAATAAACACATGTAACGTGTAGATTAATTCACAGAACTGAATCGAAGGCGTGTTCCTCCATAAAACTAAAATCCAGCCGTTCAGTGTCCTCGAACAATCAAACAAATGTAAGGTGAACCGGATGCTTATGAATGCAGGAGATGATCTAATGTCCCGCAGAAATAATCAACAAATCAAACCCCAGCCAACAGGAGGAATAAGAGACTATTCACTCAGAGGCCGCATGAAAAGAATACACCATAACATACTCAGAACACCAGCTTTAAAAAAAGACATCCTTTGTATGGGCATGTAGATATTTTGCAGTCATCCATAGTGTCTATTCTCAATCTGGCTGGGAACTTCAGTGCTGAAGCGATCATTCTTTAAGGAAAAGTGTTATTCCACAAAATGCAAAAATTCCGCAAAAAAGAAACAAAAATAGCGCCCAACTTCCTCCAACAGTAGAGTCAATGAACAGTGAGTCGATCCACTTACATGAAACACCCAATGATTTACTCACCCATTGATTATATAAAAGACAGTGCTTGTTTCGGACATGTGAATACTTTGCGACCATCTTTCGTTTCTATTCTCAGTCTGGCCGGAAGCATCAGTGCAAAAGCGATCTTCCTTTGCTGCAAGAGTTTCTTACACTCCTTGAATTGCTCTCGTTTCTCCCTGGTCAAATTCGCAAAGTCCGGGAACAAGAAAATATTGTGATTCTTCCAAGAAAGCTTTCCTTTGCTCCTTGCTTGGCACAGCACACAAGCTCTTTATCGGACGATCTCAGAAATTTGGCCAGAATTGCTCGGGGCCTATTTCCCTCAGTAGATGTGCTAGCCGGGACTCTGTGAGCTCACTCAATTTCCAGTTTATGGCCTGTTACGTCGAGCAGATTCGGGAAGAGCTCGTCCAAGAATTTCATCATATCTCTGCCCTCTTCATGC
The DNA here is from genome assembly GCA_032164185.1 of Moxostoma hubbsi. Taxonomy (NCBI): domain Eukaryota; kingdom Metazoa; phylum Chordata; class Actinopteri; order Cypriniformes; family Catostomidae; genus Moxostoma; species Moxostoma hubbsi. Next base: position 10,522,158 of record JAVLUX010000215.1, read on the forward strand.
TCAGGAATGCCAACAATCCAGACGTTATTTCTGCGGCTTCCATTCTCAAGAATTTAAAGCTTTCCAAGAACGTGTTGTAAATCAACTTTGGCCACAGGCAGATTAGCGGATAATTCCCTCTCCAATAACTCCAGACAATTGGTTCGTTTCTCAACATCTGCCACTCTGGTAACGAACTCAGAGAATTTTATTTCCATCGCCGTAATCAATCGATGTATTACAGCAGTGTTTCCCAACCACTGTGCTGTGGCACACTAGTGTGCCGTGAAAGATTGCCAGGTGTGCCATGGAAAATGATCACATTCCACAAAATAAATAAATGCATGAACCAAAAAAATATATAAGAATTTCAGGGATCCAAACTCCTCACCTTTTGGAGAAATTTGCTCGATAATCGGTCACTTTGTGATCGTGAAGAGCAATGATTAATGTGCAAAAGTGAGTGATATTTACATGCGTTAAGGGTGTTTCACATGACTCGCATCAGCGCTGCAGAATACATTTAAGTCTATGAAGTGGCCTTACACCAAAGTGTTTTTCACACACACGTTTTTGCTTCACCAACAATTTCTTTGAGAGTACTAAGCAATAAATATTTAAAAACTGTCCATACATTGAATGTCTCATAATTTATTTTAATTAAATATTACCTTATTGTTAACAAATATCAGAGACTCCAGTTATTGAACTAATTTAAATTCACCAAGAAAACGCTTCGACCTAAACATAAAAAGTCCTTTTATTACTTTCAGCTATCTAAGCAACTGCAAGCTTTTTTCTCTCTTCGAAATACATGTTTTCAATGTTTATTGTGCACACCTCCCGCTTTTTTACGGCAAACTCGTAAAATCGCCCCTCTGTGACACTATCTGCAACTCTTGTTATGTGGAGGGCAATGATGCTAGGTTCAGCCTCCAGAACCAAATTTAAACTGCCACGAGAAGTTGTCTGTCTGAGCAAAGACGCAAAATCTAATGTAATTGCCTCAGCATCAGTCTCCCTTGAAAGCACCCAGTTTAAGTCAAAACAGACATGTTTTGTTCATATTTTAATCATATTTGTTTTTTGTAATATTGCGTATTACTGTCACATGAAAAACATGTACTGAAAATATTCATTGCTTCGTGTGGTGTCTCTATTGTTCATCTGTTCTCTTCATAAATAAATAAATGCATAATCTGCTATATGCTCGTCCTGTAAGTTCATGATTAAAAATGAAAATGTGAACAAAAATAAAAGCTATTAAATGACTTATTAAAATATGAAAATTAAAATGACTGGTAATAATAGATTGTGTCGGTATTTTTACGACCCTGTCCGTCTAAATAACGGACGATGAGAATGTTTTATTTTTTTTGCATAGGTGAATTTCAAATATTACAAGTAAACACACTACAAAGATGGACAGAAAACATGGACAAGTTCTTGAAAAGGAAAAATATTGACGATGGTTAGCCTATGTGGGATAGTGGTGTGCCATTTTGGTGTGGCAGAAAAAAAGGTTGGGAAACACTATTACAGGGAGATCCTTCAAGTCAGCAAGAACCTTCGTCAACATCACCGACATGTTGGACAGTTGATGCTGGATCTCCTCTACCACCGCAATATCCAAATTGAGTCTGTAGGCCTGTCGGGGCTTTCATCCCGAACATGTAAGCGTCTTTTAATGTCTCCAGCGCCTGACTTCTTTGCCTTTTTTACCTCAATGAGCAAATGTGTAACTGGGTGTATCGAATTCTGCCCAGTTATAAAATTAGAATAATAAAAAAATTTAGCAAAGTGCGCAGAGCCCGTCGCTCACACATCTGCTTCTTGCATGGCGTCACGTGACCTCTGATATTTCACATTTTTAAAATAAAGTAGTGATCCTAACTGACCTAAGACAGGAAATGTTTTCTAGGATTAAATGGAATTGTGAAAAACTGAGCTTTAATGTATTTGGCTAAGTTGTATGTAAACTTCTGACTTCATCTGTGCGTATATAGGAATTCAGCCAAATTCCAATATTAATCGGAATTTACATTTTCATGGAAACGTGGTCAGTATAGCAGAGAATGATTAGGGTTTCTCCAGTCTATTAAGTGTTCCTTTAGTCTATTTGATAACGATGTTGATAGTAGCAGGAAACTTAATATATGTGCATGTAACTAGACTGCCATACTGTATTTAGACATTTTTTTATGAATCAGTTTCACAAAATAACGGATCAAATACCATATGTAACCAATAAAGGTTGGTGTGTCTCTGGTTCCTGTGATTACAGCCCTGAGCGGGGAGAGCTGGGTTTAGAAGGCGAGGCACACATGTGGTGTTGCTGTCATGTGATTAAGTAGGCATGCGGTTGGGGGTTGAGTTTGCTCTAGAACGTCTCTCTCAGGCGACTATAAAAACACTATATATGAGTGAAGAGGAGATGTTGACCCTGAACAATTCAATAATTTAACTGTGTGTAGTTCTGAATTGAGAAACTTTGTTAATTATATAGATTGTGCAGTTTTTGGTAGGGCTGTAACAGTGTCAATATAAAATACAGAGGAAGTGCATAGAAATACAAAACTGGAAACAGGACCACACAGAATCAGTACCCACAGAACTTCACAAAAATGTAGGATGTTGGCCTTAGTCACCATTCACTTTTATTGTATGGAAATAAGATGCAATGAAAGTGAATGATAAGCTAACATTCTGCCTAACATCTCATGAGTCATACAGGTTTGAAATAGGGATGGGCATATTTGAGTAATTTTGTAGTCGAGTACTGTATCCCCTGGAAAACGAGAACCCGATTAACCATTAGGGCTACAACTAATGCTTATTTTGATAATCGACTAATCTAACGATTATAGGACGATTATTTGACTGTTCAGTTAATTATTGCAACGATTAATCATTAGCTCTTAACCGACTATTCAGCGTGTGCCTAGACATAAAAGGTTGTATTAAACATGCTTACTAAGAATAAAGAGAACAAAATTATCTTTTAAAAATATCTCTAAATGAAATTCATTGAATTCAAAGAGGAAAAAACGTTTAAGTTTAATTCAGTAAAAATTCACTGCAAACAAAACCTATTGCAATCAAGAGTTTTATTCTTGTTTTCCACATATTCTCTAAAAGCAAGACTAAATATCTTTCATGTTGCTTCTCAGGTAAATGTATCTTGTTTTAAGTAGGCTGTTAGATATAATAAAATATTTAAATATTAAATAGTGTTTTCTTCTGCAGTATATATACTAATGTAAATGTATATTGTTTTAAAGGAGTTTTAGATATTTTTTTTGGGAAAACAAGCCAAAAAATACTGATCAAAAACTTTGTATCAGTGTATAAGGGGCTTAGACTACTCTCTCATCTTGATTTTCACTTCGATCCATCTTTAACTCACAAAAACAAACACTATCTTCTTAATAGAGCTGCATCGCCGATTTACTTCACAATAAGATACACACATAGCATATAGGCTACAGTATATTATGATTCAATACGTCGCAATCCATCACAATATTAATATAGCTACAGCAAATGCGCACGAGTGATGGGCGTCCCCACGTCAAAGGGTGACTCAGTCGGGTGCGGTTTCATAGAGGTGGCTTAGTCATAGACGCTTTATTTCACGATGATAGTGCTTCTTTATTTCCTTATTTTGCATTTTTCCATTATATTTCCATTTATATTTTGTGATCTACATCACCTGAAGCTGTTTGGAAAGTTTAGAGGGCATCTGGACATGTGTTTTCTTCCTCTCCTCAGTCAGGCTCGAGCTGCTGTGTTCCTTGCTCACGTCATCATTAGTTTCATATGATCTCATGTTACTTTAAATGAGATCAAACGACTCTGACACGAAAATGTTTTTCAACAAATTTTTATTGTCAACGTTGACGATAACCTCGTCCAATCATTTCAGCTCTTTTAACCATAAATTAAAATACTCCTTAAAAATGTACATGAAATTTATAAATTGTTTTATTCACAAACGTTACAAAGAACAGTTTCAAAATAAGATAACTTCACAAATCTATGCTTTTCTTTTGGTAAAATTTTTTAATGAACTATATGCATTAATAAAAAAAAGGGAAAACAAAAAAAGATTAAAAAATAACAGCAAAAATATATTTTTTTTTAAATTAATTTAATGGAGTGGTGGTGGTGTAGTGGGCTAAAGCACATAACTGTTATGGTTCAATCCCCACAGCCACCACCATTGTGTCCTTGAGCAAGGCACTTAACTCCATGTTGCTCTGGGGGGATTGTCCCTGTAATAAGTGCACTGTAAGTCGCTTTGGATAAAAGCATCTGCCAAATGCATAAATGTAAATTTGCTCTCACACAGAGTTTACATAGAAACGAGTATTGACAGCATGATGGTAATGCAAAAATATAAACTCAGTCTACACAAAGCCTACCACATTTGTATCATTTCATGTCATGTTAAGTGGCAAAAGCTAGCTTTTTATAAAATGAGCTCTGCCCGTGTTCATGCACATTCACATACTGGTCTAATAAGCTTCCGAGTTTCTTGTTTCTTTCCTTTATAAAAGCAGATCCTTGTCCGTTGGTTGGCATGACTCTAACAAGAACCGAATACACAGAGTAGGTTCAATAAGAATCAAAATATTACAATTATTGCCTTGTAATATAATTTGGCTTTGCTTTAGAAGCACATATGTCTTTATATCTTCTTCTCTCATAAAAAACCTAAATGACACACATCCACCACGCCCCCCCAGTGGACTCAATTGTAAAAGCAAGATTTGGTTAGAGATTCAGAGGGAAAAATAAAGTGTAATTGAAATACATAAAGGAAAATTAATTTGCGATATTCGATAAGAGATATTAATACTCAAGCTGGTGTAGATTACTCGATTATTCGTGCACATCCCTAGTTTGAAACAACAAGAGGCTAAGTAAAGGTTGACAAAATTCTCATTTTTGGGTGAACCATCCATTTATATATCTTAGCTAATCTGATCATGCAAGGGGTATTTAATTAAAGGTCCAAGAGATCCGGTCTCTAGATTTCCTTCCCCCGCAAAGGTCTGGACAATAACTTACATGGTGTTATTAGTCAGTATATCTATTTATTTTTAAATAATTGGCCTAATTGTAAATTTCCAATTTGGCAGTAATAATGCTTTGTAAAAGAAAAAAAACAAAAAACCAACCCAATCAAATTCAAAACAGTCTCTTTAAAACTGGGCAAGGATTAGGACACTACAGCTCCAGAGACAAAGCCAAAGTTTTGAGGGGGTTTGATGGATCTTCTACAAAAAATTATAATATTTCAATAAGTTCATCAATCAGGAGCATTTTGTTATAAATATTAAACAGTAAAATCAACTGTTTGTTTTGAATCTTAATGACAACAATCCAGTATTAATGTTTGAATATTTTTAGATACTCAATAAGCATAGGAGGCCTTATGACTATTAAGGAAATATATTGTATGGGGGTTCAGGGGTATCCCATGTAAAAGTCTGAATGGACCATTTTTATATATTCCTTGAAAATCTACCAACAACATACAATGTACAGCACAATCAGACGATCAAATAATGGAAGCGTTCTCATGAGAACTCCACTATGCTACTAGTATAATCACATTATTGGTTGTTTTACCCTTGTCATTTATGCTAGAGATGATCTTGCTGAGATGATCTGTTTGTGAAAGGCTCGAAACATGCCAATTAATAAAAGCTAATTTTAGACAGGAAAAAACATTACAGTTTAAAGATGCTCTGGAAGCACATTGTCTCGTCACAAACCTTGTTTTGCAGAATGGTCAGATTAATTTCAGAAACATGAATTCACTTCGCTTCATTTCTAGTTTTCTGCAGCGTGTTTTCCAAAAGATGGCAGTATCCATCTATAATGCTGCTCACTGTATTTCACCGCTATCGTCTACTTTCTTTAAAATAACCGTGGCTGCTGGCATGCTTGATTGTAATAAAAAGTCACATCTAAACCACATCCACAATTACTTTTAACCAATCGTCAATGCTCTTCGTCTAGGTCAAGAATTCTCCTGTGTGCGAACAGGAGAATATCAGCAAACGAACACCTTGACAGAACAAAAACGTCACTGCATTTCATCATCATTGTTAGGCAAACTAAAATACGCCTCTTCGCCCAGTACGTATAAATGAGCCTTAAGAGTGTACAGTAGTTCTACCATGTTTAAATCCATTCCGCAGATTCTGTCTGGGTCTGGCTGGAAGATAATGAAAAGTACAGGGATAAGTAAATTAGCCCCACTCACGATAGATGGTGTAGAGGTGGCAGTCTTGTTGGCATGGGTGGTATGCTCGGTGTTCTTGGTCATCTTGTTGTCTAGAATGTTCTTCTTGACCACTTTGAGGTCACGGTTCTTGCCTGGAATGTATCCATGTTTCAGGGATATGAGGATGGGGTCTCCATTCTTCCCTTCAATCCAATCATCGGCCTCCAGCGGAGCATCCGGCCCCGCCGTGTCAGGGTACAGGTCATCCTGGAACAGGTCCGACTGAGAAAAATTAAAGAGTACGGAAGTTGTAAGGAAATGCAGGATATGAAACACGAGGTGTTAAATCTATAAAAATAAATGTTTTGGGAGAAGATGATTATTTTTTGATGCCATTTCTCCAGGATAAAATGTTCCGACTACACAAAATGAATACAATGCTCAGTGTCTACCAGGAGTTTGAGAAAATATTCCACTCTGCTTCTTACAGTCATTTACATCATTTATTAATTTAGCAGACACTACTATCCAGTGCTTCCAAATTTGGGAAACTTTACAAACAATTGATTATATATGCTGCCAATCAGTTTCTATATTTTACAGATTTTTGTTTATATCATACTTTGTCTTTTGACCAAATTTTCCTTTAAAAATATAATTCATTCATTTGAATTTATTAATTCATTAGTCAGTTTTACTCTGACTAAGCAGCATATAATTTTAGTCCTCAAAAATAATATCTTTTAGGTGATGATTATGTGCAAAATGACAAAAACGTGCATCAAACTGTAACAGACCAAGTTAATCAAATATTCGATGCCTCTTTCTTCTCATATTAGTTATCGACAAAATTACAAAAATCCTACGTCAACAAACATTTTTGTCAATGATTTTGTTGATGAGATAAACACTGCTGCCAATCATTCTAAATGCATTGTAAGGACAGCCATTGAACTGCCTTTTCAAAACAGGGTTAGGTCAGCAAATACAACACTTCTTTGACATTGGCAGAAAACAGAAGCCAACGAAAGAGGAAGTTGCAGCTCAGCTCGTACTTTCATGCCTGCAGCTTTGGTGTACTCTTAAACAAAGGAGCAATACATATCAAAAGGCTCACTTTTCTTGGAACAGTCATGATGATAGGCTCACACTTTCTCTCATGCAATTTGTAAAACCTGAGAACACACACACAAATACACAACTCTATTAGAACATGTCCACAAGTGTAGCAGAAGTTAGTGTATGACTCATTCAGCAAACCATGTCATGTTCACAAGTAGAAACAAAACAAAAGTGTGCGAGACAGAATTAAAAAGATAAATATAAAAATAGCACAAAGCAATATTATGCAAATGCGTACACCCAGATACTGAATTACTATTCATACTTATGAACACATCTTAAAAGGCTACTGTGCTTTTCCCTAATTCATGGATTTGTGCTGCCCTCTTTTGGTTGGATATAGATTTATGCTGTCAAAAAGCACTCTAAAGTATAATTAAAAGATCATAGCAACACAAAACTCAACAATATCGAAACATCATTTAAAATAAAAAATAAAAAAAAAAAAAAAAGGGAGGTGCAATAGTAAAAAATAACATGCTTCCAGTAGCTTGTGATATGATATGCTTAGTATGTGACAATACTTGCACACCTTGCAATCTCACACTTGTTGACATCGAGCCCTCTCTTGGGCATGTATCCCATGCCCCTCTGGGGCTCCTTGGTGGTGAATGTGTTGAGGAAATGGACGAATGGAGCCTCGTCCGTGATCTCAAAATAACGGATACTGCTGTCACCCTATCACAGACAAAAACCTCAATAAGAGCAACTATGAAAGACTTTTAACATTAATACATATTTAAACAACAGGCTTAAAAGACAGTTCTGGGTAAACGGGTCACTATAATCATTTTAAAGAAATAGTTCACACAAAACTGAAAATTCTTGTCATTTATTCACACTCATGCCATCCCAGATGTGTATGGCTTTCTTTCTTCTGCTGAACACTAATGAAGATTTATAGAAGAATTTCTCAGCTCTGCTGGTCCTTACAATGCAAGTAAATGGGCACCACAGATTTGAAGCTCCAAACGCACATAAAGGCAGCATAAAAGTAATCCATACGACACCGGTGGTTAAATCCATATCTTCAGAAGCGATTTAAGTGTGGGTGAAAAACAGATTAATATTTAAGTCCTTTTATATTATCAATCTCCACTTTCACATTCTTTTGTTTTTGGCAATTCACATTCTTCATGCATATTTCTACCAACTGGGCAGGGAGAAGAATTTATGGTTAAGGACTAAAATATTGATCTGTTTTTCACCCACACCTATCATATTGCTTAAGATATAGATTAAACCACTGCAGTCGTATGGATTACCTTTATGCTGCCTTTGTGTGATTTTTGGAGGTTCAAAATTTTGGTTACCATTCACTTGCATTGTGAGGATCTACAGAGGTGAAATATTCTTCTAAAAATCTTTGTTGTCCAGCAAAAGAAACAAAGTCAAACACATCTGTGATGGCATGAGGGTGAGTAAATGATGCAAGAATAAAAAATCTTGGGTTTACTACCAATTTAAGCTTTTGTTGAAAATGAGATTGAAGACTTAACTACCCTTAGGAAAAAACAAAAAACTCTGGCAGCACCATCGCACAGTAATGGAACTTTGATTTATAACACATAACTGAATGGAAACTATATATATATATATATATATATATATATATCTCTCTCTCTCTCTCTCTCTCCATGGTACACATCCTAAAGACCATGGAATGACACACGGCCATAATGAATTTTGATGTTGGTGTATTCTAAGCAGAACAGAAAGACACGGATGCACTCAGATGAGTCCATTAACTTTAAATATCCAAGTGTATGTGCTGCATTTACCTTTCCACATAGATAGACCACATTAGTATCGGGGTCATAGAAGGGAAGGAGGACTCCATTACTTGTGTCCATCTCATGCACAGAGATTGCTTCCTCCATATTTTCCTGTGAGAAGGCATATATTATGGTCTGATTATAGCAAAAAGTCACTTGTGTAAGGAAATGCTACTAAAATCTATTTTCCTTCTAATTAAAACAAGAGAATCTGAAGTTAATTTGCTTATATAGTTATGAAAGATCAGGTGTTGGAATGACACTTGTGTGTGGTTTCCATAGCAACTGACCGGATCCCAGAGCGCGAGTTGTCTCTCACTCATGCGGCTAAAACCAGTGGTGAACACTTTGCCGTCAGATAGGAAAATAGCCCTGATGGGCCTGGCACCCTCATGCGCTTTGTCCTTTTCCTGTCAGCAAGATAGTTAGCAAGACAATAATACATCAAAACACTGCTCGCATGCATTCAAACTCAGCAGCCAAATTTTGTTTGATAAATTTGATTCAGAAAAGCAAATACTAACACCAATGATTTCCTCCTTGCGTGGGTCAATGACTCTGACTTTCTTGTCCTTGCAGGCAGTGCAGATGAGACTGCCATTGCGGTTCCAGCACACGCTGAAGATGATGTCAGGGTGCATATCATCCAGAGTGATTATGGCCTCTCCCGTACCCACATTCCAGATTATAATCACATTATCACAACCTGCATACAAACCCAGAAAAACATTAATGAGATGTTAGGATGGCAATGTTAATTACAAGAAAACTAAGAAGGAACATGTGTACAGTATCTATCCAAAAAGGAAAATCATCCAAATATTGAAGATGATATTATATTAAAAAAAAATTTTTAAAAAATTTATCTCTAAAAAAAAAAAAAAAAAAATCTCTCTAGTTTAGGAAGAGACTTATGCAAAAGACTAACTCATTCAAATATGTAAACCTTGCAGCTAGTCATGTGACTGTATTTGGTAATACGGTATATCATGTAATTAACATGCATAATATTGTTATCGTGGGCACTTAAAAATAGTGTATATATATTTCTAGATAACCTTTTAGCCAAATAGTTTTTCTGATCACACAGTATTTTTTTTTTTTACATCAACGAATAAAGATTCACAACACCACATGAGGAATACAACCAACCCTTTATCCGTTGTCTAAAAGGGTTATTTCAGAAGTGTGGATTTATTTTGGTTTCCATAAAAATGCAGACGGATTGTTGGTTGAAGATGGTTTCCCTTTGTGTAAACATGTGGCAGAAAAGTGGCAGCAAAACACGGGAACACCTCCAACATGTTCGCTTACCGGACAGGCAAGTTGTGACAGTTCTGCTCATTTTTACAAACGGTTTTTGAAAACTGAGAGACACCACATTTTAAAGAGACAACTAGCTAAGTGACAACCAAGTTGACAAAGAAAGAGAACTGTTGTTGCTATTGGCAGATAATGTGTAGCTTGCTTTCAAGTGGCTGACAAGTAGTTAACTAAAACTCTACTAGCTCCGTTTGTGTCGTGTGGTAACATCTATAATACAGTTGTATGGAGCTAATACTAAGTCCTGTAATCAATATGGCTATGTGGCACAATAATAATTTTATTATTAAGTTCAAGTTGGAATGCAACACGATCGTACATTGCCATACAGTGTAAGTGAACTTGAAGTTTGCACCTAGCTATATATTAGCAACTAGCTTCCCATCCAGAAAAAACAGGCATTTGTATTTAAATGTTCAGGGTTCTTTTCAAAGTTCTTTTTTTTATCTGTTAATTTAAAAGGCCAGTTGGTGAGGGTCACATGATGCCATGCGAGGAGCAGACGTGTGAGTGACGAGCTCTGCGCGCTTTGTTAGTTTTGTCATATTTTCATGTTATAATCCGGTGAGATTCAATACACACAGTTACATATATGATCTTTAAGGTAAACATGGCAAAGAAGTCAAAATCCTCAGGCTCTGGAGATATAAAAAGACAATTACATATTCAAGCTGTGACTTATGAAGGGCCTGCAGACTGGGGACTCGATTTGGATGACGCTGCCGGGGAAATTCAGCATCAACGGTCCAAAATGTTGGTGATGTTTGGGGTTTGCTTGTTCCACTAATGTTGGAACGTGATGTGTATAATCTTGTTTTTGACACACAATTTATTTTTCAATTATATCAATATGTCAAAAGTTAATATGAGTGGATTGTCTCTCTCTCCACGTGGAACATGAATGGGTTGGGGCACTCCATAAAAAGAAGGAAGGTTATTTATTTTCTTAAGCGTAAGAAATGTGATGGTGTTTCTTCAAGAAACAAATCTTTCCTCGCAGGTAGCTGAACATTTTGGGAAGATATGAGGTGGGATTTTTTTTCTTTAGTGCTGGCTCAAGTAAGAGCAGGGGAGTCATTACAATGATAAGTAAACATCTGCAATTCAAATGTCTCAACAGATTATATTATATTAGGGAGAATCATTATTGTTTTAGCAGAAATTCAGGGGCAAAGGTTGGTTTTGGCTAATACTTACGCACCTAACGTTGATGATCAGGGCTTTTTTTTTATTGATCTTGAAGGGATGTTGCAAGCTGCTGGCACCCCACATGATATAATATTGGGAGGAGACTTTAATCTTTAGATGGACTCAGTCCTTGATCATAATGAAGCAAAAGTGTGCAAGCCCCCTAGAGCAACATTGACGCGTATCATTATATTGGGGTTCTTGATTGGGGAGGGGTAATTGTGGGAGTAAAATGTTGATTCCTTCTATAGATGTTTTGTTTTTCTTTGTCTTTGAAGAATCAATAAAAAAATGTTAATCATAAAACAAAGGCCAGTTGGTATTGAAAAAAAGCAAAGTAAACTTGTTATTAAGAGAACATCAATAAAGTTTGTTTATTGTTCAATCCGTTTTTGTAATATAAATCAACACTGTGATACTACTGAGTAACGTGATAAAACTTCAGCCATTAATCTGATGTGAAAATTTTATACCTTCACATGCCTAATTGCAGGGTTTAGATTTCAGTGTTTTAGTGAATGTTTAACCAACTGGTTTAACATTTAAGAGGTATCAGCAGTAACTGAAAAGGCACTTAGATGAAAGCCAAAACATCTTAAATAGATCAACTTGTATTCACATTCTACAGTGACCCTAAAAATTAACAGTTTACATTTAAATAAATTTCTTGTGCAATCTGACATTAACATAAGTCCCACTTGGTTTGATACATTGTTATCTAATGACATTCATTCATTAAATGAGTCTTAAGTGTCCAAATACTTTTTGGAGCCACAACATGTCTGAATCTGGTGCCCTGATGCCCGGTTTCATGAGCCATACAGCAGGTAAAGCTGGAGGAGTCAGTGCTGGACTAGCGGACACTTCTCACCTGCACTGAGGAGGATGTTGCGGGCAGTGGGATGCCAGGTAACAATGCCCACTCTTTTAGAATGACCCTCCAGCACCACCACTGGCTCTGATATGGGGGTCACCAAACCATTCTCTGGGATCTGCCACACCTGAGAAGGAGAAAAAAAAAAAGAGAAAAAAACCCCCCCATTGTTGTCAAAAAATTTAGCTTAAATTTGTATTTTAATTTTAATTATTTGGACATTTTAATGCCTTTAATAGATAGGACAGTAAAGACAAACAGGGAGGTAGTCAAAGACAAATATCACTGGAGACTTTGTAATGGGAACAAAAATAGTTCATTGTGTAGATAGAAAACGTATTGTACAATACAGTCATTTATTGTTTTAAGAAATAATTATGGCCTGCACATTTTCTCAATTCATCCTCCAGTGGAAGGTGTGGCAAAATTATAATTTTGGAACCTGGTTACATCAAAGTGAAATTAAATCAAATCCATTACTTTAGTGCACTAGTACCCCAAATATTTGAATATTTGATTGACTGCTTAACTGTGAAAGATGCTATACATTAATATGACTGAAGGGGGCAGCAGAAGGCAAATAAAGGAGAGCAGTTGTGCCTCCAAGTATGACTGTGTTGCCTATAAAATGCAAGCTACTGATACACCTTCTTAAATATATGAACATGTACAGCCATTTCATCAGGCATTCACTTTGCCTTCAAATACACATTATTAAACAACTTCATCTCTGTCTGTCAACTCTCCCTGCTTTTATCTGCATTTATCACTCCGTCTGTCCTCCCGCTCTTCAACCTTCTTCCATCTCTCATTTAATCTCTAAATATGGCACATTCTCAACCTATAGTCACTGAAAAACATGTTCAATATCATATCATTGTCATGAATAATTATTAAATGCATAATATGAAACTGATTACATAACCATACAACACACCTATAAGAGAAAGAATTAGGACAGTGAAAGATTCATCCTACTGGGCTCAAAATCCCACAAGAGAGGATGAGAGAGTATCATATTAGAGTAAACACTTGTACACTGATTATTACACATACACAAACACTAGAGCTGCTGTTTTTAGTGCATACTGGCCAAATAAGGGATAGTAGTGTGATAAATATATCCAGAGCCAGCAGGACTGACCTCAGAGCTATAAAATAGTAACTGCTGATTCTATGACTTCAAGATGGACTTAAAATAATTTATAACAGGCCAGAAGATCAAGCAATCGGTTCTGTAGAGATCCGATCTGCTGCTGTTCACATGAGTCATGGGCGAGACTTTGCCAGAAATACATGGACTCGATGGGTGGGTGCAGATGATGATGACTATTCAGGGAAGATAAATCTTAAAAGTAAAGCTGAAACGGCATTTGCAACCCATTTTATTTCCATAACGTGTGAAGTGTAGTGCAGTCCTTTATGAGAGTGAACTAATGAACGAGAGGACAGAAAGGGTGACGTACCATCACAGTGCAGTCTTCTGATCCACTAGCGATGACCTGGTCATTGTGAGGGCACCAATCAATGTCCAAAACAGGACCAGTGTGGCCACATACTGTAGGGTATGCCTTATCTATACGGCCCGACTGCAGAGAGAACACAGAAAGAGAAATGTTAGGTTATTAAAGCATACTACCCCAATTAGTGAAATTAAATGAGCTCTATGTCAGGCAAGCTCCATGTAATAACAAAAACTCTTAGCCTAGCCCAAGTTCTGAAAAATAAAGAAGGGGGAGGGAGAGAGCGAGAGAAAGACATCTTTTCTACTCTTGATTTTCAAACAATAGCTCTTCCGGTCATTCAGACTAACAGCAGAAACATTCACACACGACAGCTAATAATGAAAACAGATTGTGGACTTTTGTTCTTGAAGCTCTGTTTCAAATAGAGACAAATGCACGTGCAACCGGTCCTTAACCTCGGAGTGAAAGGTCAGACAAAGGTTTGGATAGAGTGTGAGAAAGATCAAATTACATAATCTTTGAATCAGTGTAAAAAAAAAAAAAAAAAAAAAAAAAAGATAGATATAGATAGATAGAGATATATATATATATATATATATATATATATATATATATATATATATATATATATATATATATATATATATATATATATATATATCTCAAAAAAAAAAAATGATATATTATATATCATTTTTTTTTTTTTTTTTTTTTTAAACTTCCTCAAACCACTACAGGTAAAAAGCGATCAAATATTTATGTTATGCGAAATATTCCTTTGTTGACTATATAAAATTAACTAATATCATGAATATCACAACGATTTTAATCACTTTTTATTTGGACTAGTTTCACCCTTACTGTGTGCCATGACTAAGAGCGCTAGGACAAAAATATTTTAATAGCAACTCTAATTTAGAGCTCAACACAGGAGCAAAAAAGCTTATAAAGTTGGAAATTGATCTCAGCAAACCAACTCTTTTGAAAAGTTGTTCGACACAAAAGTGATTGCGAAGTCCCCTCTAGGCATTATATTTGCTTTAGATATATATAAAAAAGAAATATTATTAGATGTAAATATTGCCGTTTATTATTATGTATACATACATGCATGCATGTATTCTTTATATGCTTTATTTCAATAGTGAATATATGGAAAGTTATATTTGTTGTATTTCAATAATGTACTATTTCACTATCCAATCCAAAGTTTTTTTTTATCTGAACGTTTTGTGTATGTGACCGAATTTTGCTTCATTTTGAACACCTTATATCAGTATTTCACAACTGGTGGGTCGCTACCCAAAAATGGGTCACAGGTCTGTTCAGATTGGTAGCAGTGAAAGAACAATGCCACGGTTCTTCCTAAATTTAAACAAATGTTAAGATATTCATCTTGACATTTGATTTTCGCTGCTTTATACGCGCTAAATATGCTTCTCATCTGAAAATTTTGCACAAGTGTGCAGCCAATGATCTGCTCTACCCTGTAGTGTGCCTTGGAGCATGTGCTAACCCTACCTAACCCACACACACATATTTTAGGCATTCGGAGAGCACTCTAGAAACTGTTGTGCGTGAAAGTCCCAGGAGATCAGCATTTACAGAAATACTCAAACCAGCCCATCTGGCACCAACAATCATGCCACACGATTATCTAATCAGTCAATTGTGTGTCAGCAGTGCAGTGCATAAAAACATGCAGATATGGGCCAGGAGCTTCAGTTAATGTTCACATCAACCATCAGAATGGGGAAAATGTGATCTCAGTGATTGAGCGTGGCATGATTGTTGGTTCAAGATGGGCTGTTTGAGTATTTCTGTAACTGCTGATCTCCTGGAATTTTCACGCACAAGTTTCTAGAGTGCACTCCGAATGGTGCCAAAAAGAAAAAAATATCCTGTGAGTGGCAGTTCTGTTGACGGAAATGCCTTGTTGATGAGAGAGGTCAACAAAGAATGGCCAGACTGGTTTGAAATGACAAAATCTATGGTAATTCAGATAACCACTCTGTACAATTTTGAATAGCATCTCAGAAAGCTATTTTGAGATGCAGGTTGGCACTGTTTTTGTGGCACGAGGGGGACCTACAAAATATTAGGCAGGTTGTTTTAATTTTGTGGCTGATCGGTGTATACACACACACACACACACACACACACTTTTTTTTTTTTTTTAAACTAATTACATTGACCCAACCACAGTAATGAGGAGCCATCAATTTTCCTACCTGTGGTTATATGGCATTGTATTGTAAATATATAAGGGCAAGTACATGAAGTCTGGACCTCCAAGACTTATGGACAAAGATTTTCTTTTGTGTAATAGATACACTTTTTGATATTAGGAAACAAACGGGATAATAAATATAACAGGCTCATATAGAAATAAATAGGCACATCAACTTTTTAAAGGGGGGGGGGGGTGAGAAAAATGACTCCCTTTTGTTCTTGATATCAACAATAAAAATTATGTCACTTGATACATGCCCTTTCATTTGAAAACCATGAACAAAATTATGCAAAATAAAATAAAATGTGACCCAGGCTATGTTAAATTCAGGTTAAATTTTTTACTGCGTTGGGTCACCACTTGATGTCCAATGTAAACCAGTTGAGAACCACTGCCTTATATAACCCTTATACAACACATTTTTCCCCTCCTCTCTCTTTAACGGCAAACAAAGAAGCTAAAAAATGGCCCAGCTGTGGTCCCATGCCCAGTCATGTGATTTCTGATGACATCAGTGCCCTCTGCACTGCAGGCCCTGACCTTTGCCCTCCTGCAAACCACAATCACTGCATAGGGTTGTGTTATCAGGTGTCATCTGATCACATTGTTCAATCTGTGTAGAGAGAAAACCACACCCATACTTTTGTTCACCCTGCTTCTTTTCACTGACTTCCTGCTTTGCCTGTGGTTCAAAAACATCACAGTGAAAAGCCCCGCCCAGTAAAGTACAACAGTATGAACTGTGAGAAAAAAAAATGAAAAAAAAAAAAAAAAAAAATGAACCAGCACCCAAGACTACCCACCTGCACATAAAATCACTCTGTGTACACATTCCAGTTCATGTCTGGGCAAGGTTATAACAGTCTTACGAAAGAAAAACTATACCTATCTCAGTTATTAGTCCGTTAACAGCCTCTCGTATTTGTTTTTGATAAGTATGTGTGGATTGTTTTGAATGAGAACAATGAGGAATGATGTCAAAGCAGCATTTCACAAGGATCAAAGGTAACAGAAAAAAGCAACTGATAAATGAGAATATAAAATGTTTTGCGAATGGAGAGAAAATAATCCAAGACTCACACAGACAAAAAGAAGTGCTGCCCTATTATCAAGAATACTGATAACTAATCACTCCGTGACCAGCTAAACAAACATGGCGACAGATAGGCCCTTAAACAATAATACTGCACTGCTGCTTGCCAATAACAACAGAATAGACTTAAAGACCTCATAAAATCCATACTGAAGTTTTGCTTCTTTTAGTCTGTTAGCTTTAAAGCCATGCTAGTACACTCCTGAAAACTTAGCCAAATTAACGTAATGTACAAAATTTACAAATTTAACCAAAATTATGCAGCTAAATGTTTTTAAAAAAAAAGTCTAAAAGTGACCAAAGTCACGCTGTGGTCATCACATTTACCAAAAAAAAAAAAAAAACCACAACCAAGAACATTAGCAATCCCATAGTCCTTTGCTCCACTTGCCTGGCCAAAGAAATGTGGGAAGAAATTGAGGAAAAAGAGAGGGAAGGTGACAAAAGAACACTCCCCAAAGAACATTCCAGTAAGAACCTGTAACTCAAATCCCTTTTAACACAGGAGGATCAGGATGAAGCATAAGCATTAGCCTCTGTATTGATTTCCTGACATTATAAGCAGCAGAAGGTCAGCAGTGATGATAGGTCTATGAACTCTAATGAGTTGTTTTTTTATTGCCTTATAATTTATTAAAACATTCAGAGATAAAGCATTAACCGGCAGTGTTACTGTATATTATGAAGCTCTGTCCACTGCTGTTGAAGTCTGGATGTTTTTTGTTTTTTTTACATTTAAGCTTGTGATAAGACCTTTTAAATGCATTGAAGGCATGCAAATGATTCAGGAGTAAAATAATAAGTCAACAAAAGCTTAAAAAAACAGATCAGATTAACAGCCTTTCAAATGTTCCGGAATCATATCAAGATTCAGTATAGCACATGTGTGTCGCCGTGTTGATGCAAGGTTTTTAACCCCAAAAAATTATACATTTTTATAGCTCATCTACAATATTTGGCTTAAATATTTGCTTGTCACGTTACAACGTCATCAGACAGATGTTTATGATTTAAAAATCCATTAGGATTAGCTCTTTTGATGTGTATCAGATTTTCTAAACAAATATAATGCTTAAAATAGAACACAATGCTGTCCAGATGATGTCAGTCACCGTCATCTCGGCAATAGACATTTGCTTATTGTGATGCAACGAGTGCGAGAGGTTAAAAATAACAGAAAACATCAAGGACAGTGACAAAGAATACAGTGCAATAAAAATGCCTATTAAACTAGATTTTTACATTTTCTGAGGAAAATGCGAGTTGTGCAAAACTCGAAACAAGACATGCTACTAAGGCGCTATGTGGTTGCTAAGGTGTTCTGAGTGGTTTTATGATGTTGCTGGTTTTCTGTGTGGATGCTACGGCATTGCTACATTGTTGCTTACTAAACCAAGTCTAAATTCTGATTACTGAGAAAAGTAATGGCAACAAAATATGAAGAGATGCACCGAAATTTCAGACACCAAATATATTTGACTGAAAATGACAGAAGCTATTGTGGTTTTTGGCTGAAAGAGACAAATTAGAAACAGAACCATTACTTTAAAATATGGTAACAGAAACACGGACATGGAGAAAAAGCATCGTTTATGTGAAAAGATCCTGGTTTACTTGCATTTAATCTAAGAAGCAAAGGCTTGTTGACCGATTGGGATACACGCATCACTATCACAGTGAAATCACAATGAACGAGCGCAACAGCACAAAACAACTCACTGGAATGTATGGAAGCATAGTGAAGCAAGAATTCAAATACAATTGCAAATTCAGTTAGAATTAGTGTTTTCTAGTTGCACATTAAAGTCCACATCCCCAGAAGTATTGAAGTGATCGCTCTCTTGGTTATTAGCGCATTAATGCACAACATTTTCAAGTGCTCCAAAATTGAGTGACTCTCGTTATTGTCAAGTTCCAAAATCACATAAAAGAACCATTAAAGTAGTCCATATCTCATACATTATATTCAAGGTCCCTTGAAGTCTTGCAATAGTTTTATAAAATTGCAAAAGGCTGCATTTATTAAGAAAAAAAAAATTCATATATAATACATAGTCTGCTTCAATGAATGAGTGCTGCTCTGACCCACACTCTAGCATGCGCAGAGCTCGCTTTTCAGCTCTTGTGTGGAGCGCACAATATGTGAGCACTCCACACAAACTCCATCTCAGATGTGTATGCTCTAGTTTACTTTGCATTGAGAATGGCACAGGAGCATTTCACTGATATTAAAACTACTGACAACTAGCCTACAAACAAACACTGATGTCTTTCTGGAGTGTTCTACCAAAATAAAAGCCAGATGGTTTTAAATATAAGAAATTACGACTGAAATATTTAATAATTGTATAATAAAACTCTAATTATTATTCGTACTACTACTTATTAATATAAGTAGACAATAATTGTAAATGATAAATTACAATATTTAAATTGACCAAGTTCCAAAAAATCAGAGTCAAAGAAAAGTGGACTGATATTTTATCACAACTAAAGTGAAGTAGAAAATGTGGTATAGGTGCATCTATTTAAATAATATATTATTATATTAAATATATTAAACTATAATATTTAGAATTGAATTAATCAAAACAAAGTACAATGAACTTTTTCGGTTTTTGGCCCAGTGTGTCCAGAATGTTTGGTTTCTGTGCATTAATAATGATTTGAAGCATAACTAAGGTATGATCATGTCTGAGCACAAACATGAAAGACAAATTTCACACCAAATTAATACTTAAGGTTGGGGATTTGAACAAACTCCAAAGTATGAGCAATAGTAATAGTGATGTGAGCCTTAAAAAGGTTCACTCAGCGATTCCTGAGAAACACGGTTGATATTTGAACTCAACTGCCAAAACAAACACACCCCCTCCCCTTCAGTGCTCCTTTGGAAGCTCCATCCCCCAAATTCAGTATTTTGCTGCTGCCAAGATAACTTGCAGAGAAGATGAGACGTTTTTATGCACACCAGTTCTAGACACTCGCAACTCTCCTGCTACTAAATCTAACGTCACAACAACAGCATATATGGGTTCTGTGAAACATTGCTAAATTTATGTTACCCACCTATCGAGAAAAAAAAAAAAGAGCAACTTCTGCATCCGTCTTCAAGCATTTTACCTCTTGGAGGTCTCTCCACTGTGAAAAGCCTCTCTGATGTTGATGCAGCTCCTAGCCCTCAACTTATCATAATCCTTATTTTTTCAGTTTATATTCGTCTGACTTTTTTTCTCTTGGTCCGTTTCTCATTTCTCCTCCTTGGAGTTTAGAAAGTTTGCATCAGCCAGATTTGCTGTTCTAATGAATTTCCCTCTTGCTCTGCCCCCACCCCCCATCCTGTGCACGTGCAAGAACCACCCCCTGTTTCTGATTGCCTGGAGTAGTGATGTGTGGATCGGTCTGATCCACTTTGTTTTTGTGCTATTTACAGAGCGGTGTACAAATACATTTATTTGTCAGTCCATCCACAGAACGGATAGCTAGCAGACTGTGAGGAGATGTTTGCAGAATTTGACAAAACGTATAATGGATTAGAATTACTGAGTGTATCTTTAAGAAACACTACTAATAATACAAGAGCACAGACTACAGTTCTCCATTTAACAGCACATTCAAGACTTTAAAATGTGTGTTGGCAGGACAGATAGCTAGAATGAATTAATCCACTCTTCGTATTGTTCTTAATGTGCTCCAAGTCCTCGTGGTGGCGTAGTGACTAGCCTCAATCCGGGTTGCAGAGGACGAATCTCAGTTGCCTCCACGTCCGAGACCGTTCAGTTCACGCATCTTATCACGTGGCTTGTTGAGTGCGTTACCACAGAGATATAGCACGTGTGGAGGCTTCACGCTATTCTCCGTGGCATCCACGCACAACTCACCACATGCCCCACCTACAGTGAACAACATTATAGCGACCATGAGGAGGTTACCCCATGCAACTCTACCCTCCTTAGCAACCGGGCCAATTTGGTTGCTTAGGAGACCTGATTGGAGTCACTCAGCACAACCTGGATTCGCACTCACGACTGCACTCACGACTCCACGAGTGGTAGTCTTTACTTTCTGAGCTACCCAGGCCCTGTCACATGCGTTTTTGACTATATCTGTATGTGGCTTCTGACAAAACATTTTAGAACCCGTTTTCACCAACATTTAGTGCGGACCACGTATGATCGGATCACCCGAAACACATCTTAATCCCAGGTCTCGATGTCAGTATGGGGTCTTTTATTTCAGTAAAGAAGAAAGCAAAAGATGAAATGTTGCACTTAAATTTGAGCAGGCAGTTTTGTGTCATTTTTATCAGGTATGCTTATTGTAAATTATAAACTAACAGGGAAGCTCCACTAAACTTGCATCATGAATATGTATCTGAATTAATTATAGCTTTCTAAAACTGGAGCTGTCCTACAACATTACTGCATGCAAAGCAGTGAGCCAAACTTGTTGCGTAGCAACAGTAGCAGCAGATTCCTCACCTCAAGTTGCACAGGTCTGCGTAAACGTATACAATAAATAAACAGCATAAAACGCAGGATTTTAAATTTTAAAACACTATCCATAACCGTTTTCTCTTGAAACACACAGAAAAGCAAGCTGCCAGAAATTAAAACAGAAAAGTCAGAGCAGGAGTGAGAGAGGGACACACTCACACACACAAAGACAGGAACAGAGACAGAAAACCAAGCAAAAGAAGAACCAAAAAGAGACAAAAACTAACTGTATTGTTAAAGTGGCCAACAGAAATGGTTAAAGAGCCACAGACATTTTATGCAGTAGCATGGAAATTTCCATTTCCTCCATGAGGACCCAAAGGCAGGCATACTACAGCTGTGACCTGAATGAAGCACCCCAGCAGCTGACCAACCAGACCTAATGTCATTATACACTATCCACAGAAACAGCCAATCAGAGTGTACTGGGCAGAGCCAGCGGTGTGTCAGACTCAGAGAGAAGCTCAGGGCGAGCAGGTGTAAGCAGTTGGTCAATGCATATTACCAGAAGAGGGGGGGAGTGTAGACAATAGTATAGAAGTTAAATGAGGAAGAAATATCACGAGATAAAAGAGATCCTGATATCTGACAATCAAAAAATTATATAGTTAGAAAATATATTTTTTAAAACAAACAAAATTCATCCTGTATGGTCAAACAACAGAAATTAATTAGCAAAAATGTCTCTTCTTCTACAGTAGACATGACTTGACACTTTGACAAAAAATCCACTTCACACTGCCCCCCATTCTTCCTCGCCTCTATCAAAGAATCTATCGTGTGCGAGCACTGTGCTTCAGCCAATGGAGAGGAAAGAGGAAATGGGTCTGGAAGGTTGACAGGCAGGGAGCTGAGGATGACCATATATGGTAAAATCTGCAGTCAGCAGACGCCAGAGAACAGTCAGCGCACCAGGAACAGTAGGGGGCTCCTGGAATACAGACTGGGAATAAGAATGACACATCCACAGCCACACACACAAAATGTAAGTTACATCTGTCCATGTGGCAGCACAGGATATGTGAAGGTGGACTTTGGGTAAAGACATTGCCCTGCTGGAAAATCCAGCTCAAGCTGTTAGCTGTGTTTTGGAACATGGTAGTTGGTACAAGCTGGTCAAGAGCTGGTCCAAGCTGGACAAGAGCTGGTTCTTAGCTGGTTGACCAGCTACAATTTTCCAAAAACAAGCTCGACCACCTTGAGCTGGTATGGCAAGCTGGTAGCTGGTCTAAGCTGGTCTCCCAGCTTGAGCCAGCTAAAGACCAGCTCATGACCAGCTAGAATTCAGCTACCATTTTCCAAAACACAGCTACCAACATAAGCTGGATTTTCAAGCAGGGTGAAGTCTCACTTCCTTTCTGTATTAGTTTTTTCCTGTTTCCATATTTGATTACATCTTCCTCTCTTTCCTCATACTTGGCGCTTTCATTCGCCTGCTATTCCTCTTTTCAGTGAAGTGTCAGCAAGAACCAAAAGAGCTTTCACAAGGCCCATTACAGATGCAGGAAGTCTATCCAATTTAGCCCAGATAAAAGCCCAGCATTGTTGTACTTTAGTATTAAAGTTGATTTAGCCAAAACTGCAAATTATGCAATTATTTACTTAAACTTATTTTGTTCCAAACTTTTTTTCCAAGGAACTCATAAGGAGACATTTTTAAAAAAATCTTCACACGGCTCATTCCCATACAGTGAAATATAGTGACCAGTACAGCTCCAAAAAGTACAAAAAGCATAATATAAGTCGTCTATGTGACTTGCACAATATTTAAAGTCTTCTGAAGCCATTCAAGAGCATTGTTCTACTAAAAATGTATGTTCGAATTCACTGAAAATCTTCCCCTCCACGCTCATATTTAATGATAACTTGGCATCATTCTCGATAACGATAATTCTCATAATCGAAAATTCTGAAGTTTGAATATGTGTGATCTTAGATATTAGAGCCATGGCGGACAAAGATTTTCAGTGAATAATGATTCACAATAAAAATAAGTGTTGTGTCTCAATCAGTTATCGACTGCCCTATATCGTGAATCGGTATATCGTGAACACTAATTCGGGCACTGACAAGAGTGCTGATTATTTACAAAATATCGGAATCGGATGGCTTTCGGTTCCGTTAACGGTTCCCCTGCGTGAATTTTCCTCTGATACGGCTGGAACAATGTAATGAAATACTCTGACAGTGTTTCCAGCATCGCATTTCTGCAGCAGTGCTGCCCTCTACTGGGTCAAAAGAAAAAATCTGAACGAATGATATATGCCATCAAATTTCTTGTTTGTTTAGATGCAGTCCAGATCTAGCCTAGTTAGTATAAATTATTGGCTTGGATATGTCTCTAAAAAGTCAGAACACACACCATTTACAAGAATTATTTTCTGATTTGTTATATCTGCTCTGTAGAAATCTTAAAGGATCTCATCATTTGGCAACAGACTGCAGAGGAGAGTTTCTAATTTTCAAATAATTCTTCCTCAAAAGTACTTAAAAACTACTGGAATCATTACTGGAACCATTAAGGAACTGTAATTGTTAAGAGGAATCTGAACTGGAATTGTTAAATTCCTAACGATTCCCATCCCTAGTGCGGATCCACGGAGCACTGGGACACGTGGTTTAATCCCTGCTACATGATTACGAGGTCACACTTTCAATTGCAGCTGGTATATGTTTTCATCGCAGAGGTTAAAACATAGTGTTATTATGAAAGAATAATTATATAAAATAAATAAATAAATAAATAAATAAATAAAATAAAATATACAAA
Organism: Moxostoma hubbsi; assembly: GCA_032164185.1. NCBI lineage: Eukaryota > Metazoa > Chordata > Actinopteri > Cypriniformes > Catostomidae > Moxostoma > Moxostoma hubbsi. The sequence goes on from JAVLUX010000215.1 coordinate 10,546,715, forward strand.
GGTGTGCATTTTTAATCTCTAACAACTCTAATATGATATTGTGGCAGGGCGGAGCCGGGTTGTGATCCTACACACCCGGTCCCGTATTAGGCTAATCAAGCCTCTGAGAGGGATAAAGGCCGACTGCAGAGGATGGTGCGGGAGAGAGAGATCATTTACGGACATGTCCGTCATGTGTGTGTTTGTGTCTTTTGTTTCAGTTTACTATTAAAATATTATTTATATTGTCAAGCCGGTTCTCGCCTCCTCCTTCCCCTTGAACTATATTACACTGGTGCCGAAATCCGGGAAGTAGGGGGATACGCCGTAGTTCTCGCCTCTACCGTCCACCCCAATGGAGCAGCCGCGGCCATCTGCTGGGTAACGAGGAGCCCAGCCACCTTGGAGGAACGGCCACCGACCGCGAGGGGAGAAGGGGCTCCTAGCAGACTCCCTGGAGCGGTCAGGGCCGCTGCCAGGGGCGGAGGAGTCCCCTTCCAGACGCTGAAACGCGGCGGGGTCTGAAACCGCCGACCGCGAGTGGGGAGGGGCTCGGAGACCGACCGCCTGGAAGGGGAGAACCGCTGCCAGGGGCGGGGGAGACTCCTTCGGCTCCCCGAGAACACGGCGGGGCATTCAGTCCGCCAGGAGAGGTGCGGCTGTCGCCTGTTAGAGGGTGGAGGAGTGGCCGAGGAACAAGCTACGGCGTATCGGAGAACTGTCAAGATTTTTTTTTTTTTCTCCCCCCCATCTCTCTCTCTCTAATTTTATAGTGTTTTTTGGGGGGTACTACACTGTTACAGGAAGGGGGCTCCCCAACCTGAGAGAACGAGGGAGGAATGTGGCAGGGCGGAGGGCGGGGCCAGGTTGTAATCCTACACACCCAGTCCCGTATTAGGCTAATCAAGCCTCCGAGAGGGATAAAAGCCGATTGCCGCCTCCTTTCCATTGAACCACGTTACAGATAATTGCAATATGCGATATCGCAAGGGCTTGCAATAACTTGGTTGATCACTTGGTGTGTGTGCATGCAGTGTGCATAGGTGTGTACTCAAATGATGGAGTGAGTCACAATTGGTGCATATGTAGCTGTTCACTCCGCGTTGTGTGCAGAAAATAATGAGACCAGATGCCGGTATACAAACTCAAACTTGGCTTGTTTATTGGCCGCTGTGGTCAGTAGTGTGTGCACCAGCACGACGGAAAACAAAACTGAGTCGCAGGGCACCGACTGCAAGTCGTGCAGTGTGCACTTGGCTTAAGAGCTTAAGCTCTAAAGGGAACAAGTTGCTAATAGAGGTTGATGGAAAAGTGTAAACTGATAGTTTCCTGTGGTATGGGTCATATTTTGTGCTATAACCAAATGTATGAGAGGTGGTCAGGCAGGAAAGAGGAAAATTAGTCACTCTGGTCAGTGTGAATGGAAAGCAGGAATGCAAGGTCTGCTGTAGGTTACAGCCACCCATTTCCCACCGCTTCCTTCATATGTTAATAAACAGATCTGAGTGAAGGGGGAAAGGTCAAGAGAGAAAGACAGACAACATGTGATTAGACACCTGACAGTCTCTTGAGGGAGAAAGACAATAGGAGTCTGAGTCATGTTGCTCAGACTCCCACTCAAAGAATCCAGCCACAGCCCCGCTGAAACTCCCCCCGTATAGGCTCTTTATGGCAGTTAGCTTCAGTTAAATAACTCAACCCTTAACAACATGATCGACCAATCACTCTGCTCCCAAATATTTCCAATATATCATTAACTCACCTGCATGTTGGAAACCCATATTAGTTTATTTTTTCTGTGGGATCCAAAAGGAGAAGTTTAGTCTGAACTTCTGTTGTCTATACAAAAAACTCTGGATGGTGATCTATATTGCCAATCTCCAAAAAGAACATGACAATTTGAACAATTTATAGCATTATTATTATTTTTTTTTTTTTTTAAAGTAGTCCATTCGACAGGTAAACTTCAGAAGATTTGTGTTCGGAATAGACCAACATTTAAAGGGATAGTTCACCCAAAAATGAAAATTCAGTCATTTCCAATCCTGTATTACATGCTTCTGTGGAATGCAAAATGAGATGTTAGGCAGAATGACAGCCTCCGTCCCCATTCACTTTCATTGTATGGAAAAAAGATGCAATGATAGTGAAAAGTAAATGAGACTCACATACTGTCTAAAGAAAAAGTAATATGGGTTTGGAACAACATGAAGTCAGAATTTTTATATTAGCATGAACCATCCCAACAAATAGCATTTTTGGATGGATTATGATCCACTTTAGTTCTTTTTGGAGCTTTGCAGTATGCATCACCATCTACTTTGTGATACTGAAACAGAACCATGAACTTTCTGCCCAACCTTTTTTTTGCTTTACAGAAGAAAAAAAATAACATGGGGTCAGAAAGACATTAGGGTGTATAAATGTCAGAATTTTCATTTTTGGGTGAACTATTCCTTTAAGCCTTGATACAACACTGGTCACTGGTCACACTGGTCGATCTCAAGATGGCGCCGAGTATGGCTGCTGTGTCGCGAGCTCCGTCAAAACACTGCAGTTTATTGTTTGTTTTGTTTACAGTTCTGTGTTTTTTTGTCTTGGATGTTGTCTGCCTTATTGTGTATGACAGACAAACGCTTTTGGACATTGGTTCGTCAATCACACACCGAAAACCGGACTTCACATTCCTCAATGCCGACCCGCGGTTTACAAACACGCCAGCGGAGCCCTTTGTTTGGGCTGCCCGGCCGCGGAAACGCAGAAGGAAAAGAGGAAAAAGAGCCGGCGTTCTCATCAGATTAAGACGTCGCGCAAATCGCCCCCCGCTACCCAGTATACTACTGGCAAATGTTCAGTCTCTGGACAACAAGCTCTGCGAGCTGAGAGCGCGGATCTCTTTCCAACGAGAGACGAGAGAATGCTGCGTTATCTGTCTTACGGAAACCTGGATGTACGCGGAGATTCCAGACTCGGCCATCGAACCCACGGGTTTCTCCGTGCACCGAGCGGACAGAGCGAAAGACCTCTCAGGTAAAAGCAGAGGTGGAGGTGTATATTTTATGATCAACAAATCATGGTGTGAACAGAGGAATGTACATTTTATCAGGTCTTTCTGCTCTCCTGATCTGGAATTTCTCATGCTTCTGTGTCGACCATTCTGGCTACCGAGGGAATTCACAGCGGTCATTATCACTGCTGTGTACATCCCCCCACAAGCCGACACAGACCGGGCACTCAGGGAACTGTATGGCAGTATAAGTGAGCAGGAAACCGCGCACCCTGAGGCTGCGTTCATTGTTGCCGGGGACTTCAACAAAGCCAACTTCAAAACAATAGCACCAAAATACCACCAACATATCAGCTTCAACACACGAGGGGACTGGGTTTTGGATCATTGGTATTCTCCTTTCCGGGATGGCTACAAATCCCTCCCCCGCCCACCATTTGGCAAATCTGACCACTCTTCCGTTCTGCTTCTGCCCGCTTACAGTCAGAAACTGAAACAGGAATCACCCGCCCTCAGAATGATCCGGTGCTGGTCAGACCAATCAGACTCTGCGCTACAGGACTGTTTTGATCACGCGGACTGGGAGATGTTCCGGTCTGCCTCCGATGACGACATCGAGGTTTACGCTGATAGCGTAACGTGTTTCATCAGGAAGTGCGTAGAGGACGTTGTTCCGACGAAAAACATACGGATCTACCCCAACCAGAAACCCTGGGTTAACGGCGATGTTCGCGCGGCACTTACTGCAATAGCACCGCCCACAACCGCAAAGACCTGCAAAGGGTGGTGCGAACGGCCAGAAACATCATCGGAGGTGAGCTTCCCTCCCTCCAGGATATATATAACAGACGGTGTGTGAATAAAGCTCGGAGGATTATCAAAGACTCCAGCCACCCGAGTCATGGGCTGCTCTCACTGCTTCCATCAGGCAGGCGGTATCGCAGCATCAGGACCCGCACCACCCGACTACATGACAGCTTCTTCCCACAAGCAATAAGACTTTTGAACACTTGATCCCTCACAATCAACAATCAGCACTGCACTTTATTAATCCTCATTCTGTCAATATATTCTCGCTCCCAATTCAGTTAGTGTGTGTATGTATATATATATATATATATATATATATGTATATGTGTATATATATATATATATATATATATATATATATATATATATATATATATATATATATATATATATATATATATATATATATATATATATATATATATATATATATATATATTTATTTATTTATTTATTTATTTATTTATACCCTTATCTAGTGTATGTGTATTCTACATTGTGTGTATTGTGTACATTTGATATGTAAATTGTTGTGTAGGTATGTGTACATTTGTTATGTAAATTGTGTTGTGTAAATATGTTGTTTATTGTAAAGTGGTTTATGTCTCGTCACTGTCATTACTGCAATGTTGCTCGGAACTGCACACAAGAATTTCACCTGCTGTTGCACTCGTGTACACAGAAGTGTGACAATAAAGTGATTTGATTTGATTTGACTTCAAGATCTTTAAACAGTCACAAAATGCTAACATGCTCCTTATTGGAAAACAATAGTCAGACGCATGGGTCTGAGGGGTTTAGGAAATCTAGTGGGATCGAGGAGTTCCCATAGAGAGCTGAGCTGGGAAACAAAGGGCCCTGCAGGGCCTGGCATACGCTGAGGGACAATAGCTCCCCCAGAGCCAGCTGTCTGATTGCAGGGGGCTGCTGGGAATGGGGCAGCCTCGGAAGACGGACCATAGCCAGATCCAGTGGAATATGGAATCAGAGTGTGTGAGTGGATACTTAGGGAGGGGTGCAAAGCGTTAGACATAACAAAAGGACATCAGGCATGCAAGTTTGCACATGCACACATAAATAAGCAAAAGAAGATTGTGAGTATAAAAGAGTATATGAAGGCAAAAACAAGAGTGAACGGCCATATGGATGGTTCCTTTTGGATGCAAAATGTAAACAAATCTTACATAAAGCAAGCTATGACAAGCAACCCCACCTAAAAAAAAAAAAAAAGATAACGCCACATACTGCAAGTGTGACAGTCTGTAAAATACTTTGCTGACATTCCAGACAAAATTGAAACAAAACTGCATAAAAATGTAGGCCAGGGTTGACATTTCTTTCTTAATATATAAATGCTTGATTTCATAGGTTTGTAAATAACATTAACAAACCATTGGCCATATATTACCATTAATCCACATATTTAAAAAAAAAAATGTATTTATTTAAAAGCTACACAATGCAACTTTTGGCCCTCAAGCGGTTAAAAAATAAAACTGCATGTATCTTGCGGAAGAACGTTGTTATGGTAATGATGCAAGTCGTGCTTCGGCCCTGCTCCTCTGCGCGGATGAATCTTGTTTGAGGGGTACACAGGGATACAGGACATCTCAGAGCAAATGGGCAAATAAATAACGAAAGAAAGGAAAAGACGGATATTCGAAAACGTCATCTGAGCAGATAAGTGCCATATCTTATGCTGTTGTTTTGACTAATTACAAACATTGTGCTTTGTTTTTACAACAGGTGATCCCCTGGAGGTTTGCCGTTTTGAATGATCCATGGTCAATTTTTCTCATTCATTGTGACAAACTTAAAGCTTCACGCTATTCCTACCCATACGCAGCTGAAGTTGGATCTTATTTTCTCTGTGTACGGATATGACATCAACACGCACGGGTGAATGATGCATGTATGCAACTTTTGGCGAAATCAGTCCCAACAGCTCTATAATATAAATTATTATAAGTTTATCAAAGTGTATTTGGGTGAACACGTGGTTTGGAAGATGGATTTTTGTTGCACTCTCTCAATAATAACGTTGTTTTGTTTTTTTAAAATAGCGCAGCTTTAACCTTAGACCCTGGCTCTTAGACACAAGCCGACATTAAGAATTTTTTTCTTCTTTTTTTTTTATGAATCTTACGTGTCTTGCTGTAGCAAAATATTTTTAATCCCAGCTCATTCAACACCTACATCAGAGCAATGTACATGGATGGATCCAGCAATCTGCTCGGAGAAAACACAACTATGACAATCTAAGTACAAACATGAATTATTTTGAAAGCTTAATTTTTCCCAACACTTGATTTGTGCATCTGAATATCAAAGTTGAGTGACCGAGGATTTATACCAGCATAATCCATCACTTTTAAAGTCGACCTGAAACCCAAGCTTTAAATAATAGCTTTAAAACAGCAGCCTGCTGGAGTTGAAAATAAAACTATTAAAAGTAAACACCATAACGCATGAGATAAGACAAATGTAAGACATGCTGTGTTTTATCTGGCCTTACTAGCCTGAGCTTTTTCTGGCTAGGCAACAGAGCGTTTGAGTGTGACATCATTTACAAGCATGGGACGTTGATGACAGGCCTCGGGATACTAACTGAGAGCCCGAAGAGGTTTGGATTTTAAAGTCGTGTCTGAGTGCTCTCTAATTACAGACCGCTGTTCCGCTTGTCAGCACCACTGATTTAGGTTGTCGTGCTAATCTCGCCAGTATTACCACAGTAATCGGAGATGGGCCAAATTACACTATCAGATATACTTCACCTTTTCTGATTCCAACACTCTCTGTAGATTACTACCTGCAAAATATTATAACTTGCACCCGACAGACAGTTCATTGCCCACTTTTTATTGCTTATTGCGGAGCTTTTAAACAAAGAAATAATAAAAGTGCAATAGTAGTTTTGAGAAAATATTCAAAATGATGTATGATACAAATGATGATGAACATTTGTGGTGAATTTATGCCACGAAACAAAACTCTGAGAAAACCAAGGAAACCAGCTACATAATTTCTTCCTTTACCATATGGACAAAAAAAACAAATACACTCACAGAACACTTTGTGTACACCTGTACATCAACTTATTCATGCAATTATCTAATCAGTCACTCATGTGGCAGCAATGTAATGCGTAAAAAACGTGATCTCCGTGATTTTGACCGTGGCATGATTGTTTGTGCCAGACGGGCTGGTTTGAGTGTTTATGACTGATGAGCTCCTGGGGTTTTCACACACAACAGTGTCTAGAGTTTACTCTGAATTGTGCCAAAAACAAAAAACATCCAGTGAGCAGCAGCTCTGCGGATAGAAACGACTTGTTGATGAGAGAGGTCAACGGAGAATTGCCAGACTGGTTCGAGCTGACAAAGTATATGGTAACCACTCTGTACAATCACTTTTAGTGATCAAAATTAACACATCAAACCTTGAGGTGGATGGGCTACAACAACTGAAGACCATGTTGGGCACTTTGTTAGGACCATAGTGTTCCTAATAAAGTGCTCAGTGAGTGTAGAGTATACACGTTTATTTAAAAAAAAGAAAAGAAAAAAAAAAGACAGACTCATGGTCATTAAAAAGGGAAAAAGAAAAAAGAAAAAAAAAAAAGACTTCAGTTTTCTCCATTTACCCACCATTTGAGGTGTATCAAAAGGTTTATTTTGGACCCTTTTACACACAAATGGAAGTTGAATGGTTAAGGTGTAAATAGTCTTATTCAGTTACACTTTACTGATTTTTGTTATCGACAGAATGAAAATGCGTAAAATAAAGTGTGTAACATGCATAAAAAAAACACTTCATTGCATAAGTTTTGGTTTAATCGCAAAAGAAATCTGCCCTTAAGCCGTTTCCATAAAGAAATGTGTGTTTATCGGTATTAGTGTACCTTTCGCAATGTTTAATGACCCACTAAACTTGATTGTCATACAAAATTAATTTTAGCATCATAATGCAATTTACATTTTCGGAAGAAGCTCAGCAAATGTGAACAGAGATAAAATGTTCAAAAGCTCGTTTTCTGAAAGTGAACTAATAGTTCTGATGGTTTATATTCTTGAAAAGTCCATCTTTGTCCATATAAATCATGTTTTTTTTTGTTTTTTTGTATTATGGGCTAATTCCATGACTGTCGTCTATTATTTTAAATGGTGTGGAAAATCAATTTGAATAAATAAATGGATGGATTAAATGAATTGCAAACAGTGGCCATTAATTTGTTCTGCTTGCACTTGTCAATGTGCATGATACGAGATATATGTGTTGGCACTCCTGGAATTGTCATGTTTGGAGCATTGGATCTGTGCTATGCCATTAAGATCAATCCATAATCACGTACAATAAATTGGCTTTCAAGGATGTATACCATTGTCATGAACACAGATTGACGTTTGGCGTAAATTCATGTAACACTATATTTTTCTGTTAATGGCAATTTTCTAAACAAAAAGTTTTTCCAAACCAGTTTTTTGGGACGTTTGAATTATCAACAGACTTTCTGCGCGAGTTAAACGGAAACGTTAAAATTTTTGCGATAATTTGGATTTCCATCAGCTTTATTTTGAGGCGTTAAAACTTTTTTCGCAATAAACGCTTGGATGGAAACGTAGTTAATGATGTCAATTTGTACCATAGAAGTGCAAAACAGCCCAAAAAGAGACGAGATGTGGGAAATACAAGGCTAGAACTTTTTTCAACTAGCAGAGAATCCAAGAATGAACCACACACTTTAACATGCAGACTCACTAAACCCACATACACTCAAAACAGACTAGTGACAAACTCTTTAACCAGATGAAACAAAGCTTTGCCTTTGTAACACAAGCGGAGGGCTTTAGTCAGTGACGGAAGGTTGAGGAAAGTGTATTAAGCTCCGAGGTATCAAAATCCCTGAGGACCAGAGATCTTCATCACGCATATCGATTAACTTACCACTGCAGTATGAACTCGGTCATTTTGACTTTTGTCAGAAAACCATTAAGAAATAAGATCATCTTACATCATTGGGTAACAAATACCATTGAGCCGGCAGCAAAGTCAAATGGATTGATGTAAAGGATGTTGCATTCCTACTACCAACACCAAGGCCTGTAAAATATAGCTGAAAGGCATTTACAATAAGGCACGAGTCAGTCAATAAGCACAGCAGTCTACCCAGCCAGAGGTTCCCAAAAAAACAGCATTTCTGCAATTGCATTACAGAGCTAATTTGCCTTTTATAGACCTGGTCAACCTCTGGCTGACCAGTAAACAATGTAACGTCTGTTTCTTGACAACAAAGTGGGTAGTGAATGAGTGTGAAGACAAAAAAGAAAGAAAAGCAAAATGGCTTTGATGTACTATTTACTGAGTGGATACAGTGGTGTGTGGTGTGTGTGTGTGTGGCTAGCAATGCTGTGCCAATACCATCACATATTTATATATTGCTATTTTTTCTCTCGTGCCATCACACGATTCATGATCTCATTCATTTCCAAGACCAATTAAGGAAAAAGCATGCCGTCAAAATAAGCTCAAACTCTGAAACCAGCATTTCTCAGTGTGGTCACAGTTGCTTCTATGAGGTGCCGAACTGGACAAAAGTGAAATGATTCAAGCAAGAATTATGATAGTCGCTTTCTCTCATGCTTAACTATTTGAGTTAGTACTATTTAAATAACTATCATTATCCTGTCCCTCGCTGTGATAGAACTTTCCGTCACAGAACAAACAACTAATCTACTATCTCCATTGAACACATCAACTGAAGGCGCGAGACAGTGCAACGTGACGCAAAGGACGCTACAATCTCATTGATTTTAGTTTCAGCCATTTCATTAATAAAAGTGACAAGGTAATGTTGTATTTCTCCAACTTTTTACTTTGATAGTTCTGGGGCTAAATTGCAATGATGTAGCTAGCTAGTTATAGAATAGCTGGTGTCATTAGCTAGATTACAGTAATATCCTACTTCCTTTTGAGTACAGGTTTTATTTATTTTTTCCACAGTTCATCTTTGCCCAGCACCTCTTTCTTCATCCTGTAATCACTGTGCTTGTACTTGGGGGGCTTATACTTGCTTGTCTTTATTATTGGGGGGCAGGGGGCTTTACCTCCCCCCGTAGAATTTATGCCCCTAGACACATGTATTGCAAAGTTTATCATCTTTTAAGGTAGTTGGCAATATCAAGCCATAGTGGCTAGTGATTCAAAATATCTAAGGTGTTGTCCCAGTGTTGTATAGCTGGTCAAATTCAGCACAATGTGGGAAGAACATGCTCACTAATATCTCAAAAGCATCCTTTGGAGCAGTTTCCACTCTCAACAGCTCTGACACAAATAGATTAAGGCAGACACCTGATGATTCACACCTTAATTACTGTAAAACCACTATTTGTAGACAGCATGAGCTTGTAATTATGTGCAAGTGTGGTTGTGTTTATTTCAAACATGGACAAAGACCAAAACTGTGATTGTGTCATGCTTAAATGGAGGGTAAAATCAAGACTTGGCTGACAGAAACTCTACACCCACACCATTTCTCAGAAATAGGCCAAAAATCAATTTCACCTTTTATGTAGTGTAAAGATTTGGCCATGAAATATTTACATTTAAAAGAACTTAACTGAATACTTTCATATCGCCAGCTTTTACATATACTCACTTCACCAAACAGTACACATAGCGAAAGTTTTGAGTGTTAAGTAGTTACATTTTTCAGTCCTCATTGAAAGCTGCACATTGTGAAAGCAAACCAGAATGTTCTTTAAAATACACTACACCTACAGTGTGTGGAGCACAAATTCAGACCAAAGAGACTTTACTCTGGGTGAAACCATTAACTGTAGTCAAAACTATGTTTGGTGCAAAAACAGTGTAGTGTTTTAGATCTCTCACCTTATGAAGAGGCAAAACCATGAACGCGCCACCTCCACTGGCTTCCACAATTATGGCAACGAATTTGGGGTTGACTGCACAGAAGGCGCTGTCCCACGTGACCCGAGACACCCTGATGTCATCGTAGCACTGGTCATTCTTCAACGCCTGGCCGAACACATGCCGGAACTTACTCTGTCGTACGACCCGTCTGAACATATCTAGAGAGAAGAATGAGAATAAGAATGTGACTGAAGCAAACACATGATAGACACTTGAGGGTTCTGTCTAATCAGATATGAGCATGCTCAGGTTTTAGGTCACTCTAATGAGTTAGCCATGCACAGGAAACACCAACTGAACTAGTCGAGATGTTCTGCATTACCACTTTAAAAAAAAAAAAATAATCGAAAAGACTGATCGGCAGGAGTAGCCATCGCAAACTGTATCAGATTCAACACTTTTCCAACAGGATTCACATGACCATATTGCTAGTTTACATTAACTGAAAATTTTTAGTAATTAAACGACACGGATAATTAAAAAAATGCTACAATTCTGGTAGAAGATATCTACTCCATCGTGTGTCCTTGCTTTAAAAACATTTCCATAAAGAATGCTAACAGTGATTAAAAGTGAAGGGGAGAAAATAATAATTTAAAGCACTTGAGAAAACAACCTGTTTTTTCAAGTTTAGGTCAATATATACTTAAACCCGAAATTTTGGTAAAATTATTACAGATAAAAAAAATATATGATAACACGGCCCAAGATGATCACACAGGAAGTTAGCATGTTGTTTCCAAGAGTTCCAGTACCCTAGGATCAGCCACAATATGCTGACTCATTGACAAGCGGCATCTCCTTGCAGACAGGCTCCAGCGTGTTTACTTCCCCCTTGAGGCAAGACCGAAAGCACATTGTGTCAGCAGCGTGAGAGACCAGGGTTCGGTTCCTGCATTGAAACCAGGAAGTAAATGCATTCACATAATAAGTGATGTGCGTGTTTCGGAGGTTGCATTTTCCCTCCAACATAACATTTTTACTCCACTGATGGTTGGGTTTAGATTTTGGGTTTGGGGGGGAATGGTTTCTAACATATGCCTTGCCTTCATCTTCACTGTATTACAGCCTGTATAACTGAAAAACAACTCGCTTCACAAATTTTGGCGGCCTTTTGCCTCTGTGGACATTACACTCAAAATTTAGAACACACGTTCCCATACGCCCAAACAACACTTGCCACTTTGGCCACTGGGGAAGTGTTTTGAATTTCAGTAAGCATAGACCGATTTTAGCTAAAGAAACATCAACCTACTGTTTACTGTTCAGTCTGGCCCATCATAGTGATGGCTATTGGCTATTTAAAGTGCAACCTCTGCATACTGCAATTCAATGCAAATTTCCATTTCTAAACCCCATCACTGTGCTCTAATCTGTAACCTAATTTTATTTATAACACATTTTACAGTATAAAAAGCAACTTTTCAATATGTAAAAGAGTGCCTTAATCTAGTGCCAGCTAGTTCAAATATAATCCTAAAACATTACAATGTGCTGCAGCGTTTGCTTTGGAAGTCAATAATTACCTTAACATAACAGCACCACTTCATACATTCAAATGTTGCATGATTTTAAGGCCTTTGGAACACAGAACAATGATGAAACCCATCTCAAAGAGCCCAGCAGAAAAAACGAAGTTAGTTCAAAGTGGGACAAGTACATTTTTCAATTATTTCAAAAATCATAATTACGGTTATTTTGGTGAATATTGAGATATTTTGGTGTAATCATTGACTTGGGAAACATCATGCATATATTGAACTTTTAAAATGTTTTGTCTTTTTAACAGTGGATTTCCTTTAACTTGAAATGTAAACGGCACTGGGTAGGAGGCTATTGCCATATGATAAATATTTTATGTTACATATGGTAGTCAAATAAAGGAAAGCCTCCATCACCATCATTAACAGCAGGGATGCTCATAGTTATATGGAATGAAATCTACAGTACTTTTATCATCATGTTATTATAGCAAGCTCTACCATATACAATAAAGGATATACACTCACCTAAAGGATTATTAGGAACACCCGTTCAATTTCTCATTAATGCAATTATCTAATCAACCAATCACATGGCAGTTGCTTCAATGCATTTAGGGGTGTGGTCCTGGTCAAGACAATCTCCTGAACTCCAAACTGAATGGGAAAGAAAGGTGTTTAAGCAATTTTGAGCGTGGCATGGTTGTTGGTGCCAGAGGGGCCGGTCTGAGTATTTCACAATCTGCTCAGTTACTGGGATTTTCACATACAACCATTTCTAGGGTTTACAAAGAATGGTGTGAAAAGGGAAAAACATCCAGTATGCGGCAGTCCTGTGGGCGAGAAGACCCCACCGGGTACCACTCATCTCCACTACAAATAGGAAAAAGAGGCTACAATTTGCAAGAGCTCACCAAAATTGGACAGTTGAAGACTGGAAAAATGTTGCCTGGTCTGATGAGTCTCGATTTCTGTTGAGACATTCAGATGGTAGAGTCAGAATTTGGCGTAAACAGAATGAGAACATGGATCCATCATGCCTTGTTACCACTGTGCAGGCTGGTGGTGGTGGTGTAATGGTGTGGGGCATGTTTTCTTGGCACACTTTAGGCCCCTTAGTGCCAATTGGGCATCGTTTAAATGCCACGGTCTACCTGAGCATTGTTTCTGACCATGTCCATCCCTTTATGGCCACCATGTACCCATCCTCTGATGGCTACTTCCAGCAGGATAATGCACCATGTCACAAAGCTCGAATCATTTCAAATTGGTTTCTTGAACATGACAATGAGTTCACTGTACTAAAATGGCCCCCACAGTCACCAGATCTCAACCCAATAGAGCATCTTTGGGATGTGGTGGAACGGGAGCTTCGTGCCCTGGATGTGCATCCCACAAATCTCCATCAACTGCAAGATGCTATCCTATCAATATGGGCCAACATTTCTAAAGAATGCTTTCAGCACCTTGTTGAATCAATGCCACGTAGAATTAAGGCAGTTCTGAAGGCAAAAGGGGGTCAAACACAGTATTAGTATGGTGTTCCTAATAATCCTTTTGGTGAGTGTACATTATCAAAATATCATAATTTCAGTAGTCATTAGTAAAATTTGATGATTCTCAAAACCAGATTCCAAATGACATTCTGGAAGTAATAATTAACTTAATTATTATTAATTGGTAATAAAATAACAAAAAACAGCAATGAATAGAAATAGATTAAAAATAAAAGAATGTAAAATACAAATGAAGAAAATTCTGTGCTTTCTTTAACAGCTTAAAACGTTTTTAACAGTAGTAGGCTATCAAGTATTCAAGTAAATATTCAGAATGAAATGCAACAGAAAACTACTTCTGGTATTTACTGTATGTGTTTTTAAAACTATTAAAATTACCCAGTCATTAGAACGAGTATTTTCGGAACACTGGTCAGCACACACACATATGCCGCCTGTCAATAAAACAGGGTGCAGCTGTTAATAGATCGTTAGCGAAATTATAAAATTACAAGCTCTGGATTTTTTTTTTAACAGCAGAATAAGAATATTAACTTTCTAATAAGTGACACAAGGCCTAGGTTCTCACAAATATGGCTGGTTATTTTTTCGTTATTGACGTTTTAATCAGTCTGCTTGTCCGGACAGGCAAGTAAAATTCTCTTTCACTTGCCCCTTCAAAAATCCACTAATCCTGGGCAAACGTTAATGTCGAGCCCTGATTAAATATTGTATTCATCATTCTCAGTAAAAAACATTTTTTCTGCAGTATAGCTCCTAAAGTAAATATGTGTTGTTTTAAAGGAGTTTTAGATATTATTTTGGAAAACAAGCCAAAAAAAAAAGACTAAATCACAAACTTATTTTGTTCCAGTGTATAATGGGTTAAGACTACACTCTATCGCCTTTATTTTGACTTAGATCCATCTTTAACTCAACAAACTTCCTATTCTTAACAGAGCTGTGTATCGCCAATTTTTGTGACATATATTATGATTCACTACATCGCGAGCTATCATGTTTTAATATAGCTGCAGCAAACGCGCCAGTGTGTGCATCAGCTGGGAGAAAACTCAATCTCTTCCCCAGTCACTTCACGCAAGTCATAGACGCAACGCTGACCACACAGAGAATGTCAGTTTCTGAGCTTATTTTAATAACCCGCTTCCTTATTAATTGAACTTTAATAAAAATGCTTTCAAGATATAATGCCGTGTTGTTTAATTGTGAACAGAATGTGGCACAATAATCTTTTTATCTCAGTTATCTTCTTTTCATAATTGTTGGAAGTCAAAATCGTAATTGAAAATAATATTTGATTAATCGCCCAGTCCTACTTGCACCAGAAAAACAGAATAAATCCTCACTTGAGTCACATTACTCCCTCTATTTCACAAAGAAAATGCCATATAAGAGTCAACACATCACTTTGGTTTCTAGGCTCTCCGTTTCGGCTTGTCTTGTTTCGGTTCTAAAACAAACCTGAAGTACGAGAAAAGATTTTCTCAGTGTCATTTTTCCAAAGAAAACAATTACAGTGCAATTCCAATACAGGAGTGTATGGGATGTAAAACAATCTGTGATTGGATGGATCTCTTAAACCACATCGGGAGGTGGTCCCCCCACATGGGATCATTGGCCACATTCCAGTGGCAGTGAGAACAGCAAATGCGTCCCAATGCATCTCCGACAACACGTGTAAATAAACCACTTCTAGTGGACTTTAAGCGAGGCTGGGAATAAGCAGGTGTTCTTTAAAAATGAACATGGACATAAAAAACAGCAAGTACACTTGCTCACATGACATGTTTAGTATCAGTCTTCCTGTTTGCTCAACAATAACAGTGACATCGTTTTTCTGCACAGTAGACAATGACATCGATGGGGTGGATCTCTTGAACCGAACACAAGAAGTCACTGAATATACATCGGAGACGCATAGTAATGGCAGGTGCAAATGGCGATCAGTCACAGCTGTCCACTTGCGATTGGATCACATGAGACAGATGTTAATACGAAGTCTGAACAGGGCCTGAGGGGGACTCAAGCTAACTAACTAAACCAGAACACTATGTTATTTGACAAACTGTTATTGTAGCCTAAATGTCTCTCACCAGTCATTCCTAATATCATTTAATTTTTGTCCCTGAGGCCCACTCAAAGTTCTCTTGCACCAAGCAGCCATAATTATTTTTTCATTAGCATTTACCACCCTAAGAACTAGATGAATTTGCAGCGTAGCTTCAATAAATGGTCTGTTTGGACTGGGATGTTTGGAATTCTGAAAGTTACAGCATGTTTTCAGAATGCATTGAACTCTTATTTTAAAAGATCAATGAACATTTTATTTCTCATGATATGACCACTTTAAACAATTAGTTAGAAACATAGGGACTGAAGAGGGATCAATGGATCGAAACAGTTTGAAACTCCTATGAAAGGATTCCTATGAAAGGATTCCTATAAAGCCATTCACACCTGAAGTGAACATTCGCGTGCCGACAAAGCAAATAAAACAGAAAGAAAGACAGAAAGCTGTTTTGACCACCGACATTAAACGCTGCATTAACCAGAGGATGAAATCATCTGTATTTAATTTGCAACAAATGTCTTAAACTTAAACATTCTTTTCTTATATGGGTTCTCTTAACATGTAAATTATATTGCTGCATCAATGCCTTTTATCCCCTGATCTAATATGGATTGTCTTCATAATGCATTTCATATTGCTAAATGGATCTTAAGTGGGTTTTTTTTTTGTCAAATATTAAAATTCTAAATAAAATAAAAATAAATCGCAATATGAAAGCAATTTTGACAGCAATTTTCAAATGGCAAAAGCGGCGATTTAATTAATTAAATAAATAAATAGTCTTCACATTCTGATCTCTGTAGTGTAGTACACATACTCAAACATGTTTGAGGCTAATGAGCTGAACATGTTCAATTTACAGTGCTCTAGATTCACTAACTGCACATTTGAGTGATTCCAAATGTGCTTGGCTGCTAAAAGTTACAATACAAATTTAAAGTAACCTCAAAACACCAGATTCTTGTGGACAGAAAATTGGAAGAGAGCATAGCTGCGTTCCGATTCACAGGGTCCCTACGAAGTGTTCACTGCTCCTTACTCACAGAGCACAGGAACTTCACTTCACAATATTTTTTCATCTGGAATACCCTGCAACATCAAGCCAGACAAAGCTTGAGTCAGGATGATTATGGGTTTCAAGAAAGATTTTATTTTATTTTCGATTCATTGTGCAGCCCTAGTGCGATACACTGTGTGTTGCAACACATTCCTCCCGTAACCATCATTAAAATTTCCTGTAACTTGTGCCACAGTAGACCATCTGTTGGTTAGGACAAGATGGGATAGCCTTCATTGCCCTTGCGCGTCGATGAGCCTTGGGCACCCAACACCCTGTCCCCAGTTTGTGGTTTGTCCCTTCTCAGACCACTGTCGGTAGGTACTCACCACTGCTGACCAGGTGGACCCCACAAGCCTTGCCACTTCAGAGATTCTCTAACCCAGTCATCTGGCCATAACAATTTGGCTCTTGTCAAAGTTGCTATATTCTTTACTCTTGCCCATGTCTCCTGCATTCAACAAGTTGACAACAAGAACTGATTTTTCGCTTACCATCTAATCTACCCAGACCATGATATGTGGCCTTGTAAGGAGATGATCAATGTTATTTGCTTCACCTGTGAGGGGGTACATTTGAAACTGTGTGGTTCATGTTTTTTGTATTGGACCAGTTTATTTACAGTAATGTGCCTTACTGAATGCGATTGTTTTGTTTAGAAAAAGAGGGATTAGTCTAAATTATTTTCTGCAGTAATCATCATTATGCCAGAAACACCATCAATAGAGTTTAACTTAAGTTAGTATTAAACCAGAAACATTCCTCATAAGAACAGGGCCTGGCATTCAGTGCAGGATTAGGAGTATACGCTCCTGTTTTTAATCAACGAGGTGGTCTACATCGCAAGCGCGCTATGTTGGTGCAATCTAGTTTTGCCTCATTACGTCATGGCACTCCCTCACAATACAGTACCTCTGACAAGAAAAGCAGGAATAGCAAATATTCTTTGTGTAATGCTACCAGAACTACACAGCTGCAGGGTGAAAAGAACAGTACATTTGTATAAGAATGTAATAATATAAATAAATAATATATTAATGCTACAATTTTAATAAAATATAGAATATATGTCTGTCAATCTTTAATATCTGTTAACATTTTTTATGAATTTTGTCACCAGTTACATAAAAAAAAAAATGGCTATTTAGTGTTGAGGACTTGCTTGAAAGCTTCAAGTTCACCCAAAAATTGTATTCTGTCATCATTACTCAAACCTGTATGACTTTCTTCAGTTGAACTCAAAAGGAGATGTTAGGGAGAATGTTAGTGTCAGTCACCATTCACTTTCATTGAATGGAAAAATTATGCAGTGACAGTGAATGGTCACTAACATTCTTCATATGGGTTTATGAGTAGTGATAACAGAAATGGGTGAACTGCCCTTTTGTTGAAGTATCTGTTAAATGTATCTGCCAATAACAACAAAATATATGTAAGTCAGTCATATCTTAAATAAGGGACTGAAGGCCAAAATGTAAGCTACATCATTAAAAATATATTCCATCTAAATAAAATGGAATTAAGAATTGACAAATGTTCAATATTTCAAGGTATTTTTTATTTAGTTAGTCTGGTTCTTTTGAAGAGGACTTCAGTAAAGGTGTTAACACCCTTTACTGAACAGTATTTCTATTCGCAGTAAAGCATGTTTTGCCCATGCCTAATTTTGGTCAAAAGGAACCAAATCATTCAGCCCTAGTCAGGATGCAACCTCCCAAACTTCCTTCGGAACCACAAAAGATTCCTGCACAGGGCACTACTGTTACAGCTTCCTTCAGCTTGTGGGCTCTAAATATCACACAATATACAACAAACTGAACTGCTGTGATTTCCTCATTCTCACCCCTTTCATGGCCTCATTTCCCATAAGCTGCTGAGGTGATGGGTTAACTGCCTGAAGGTAATGTATCAAACTGAGAAATAACAGAAATGTCTTTGGAACAAACTCAAGAGGAACCGAAAGGTTGGTTTGAACAGCAGTCACAGCACTTCGCCACAACTTCTCCAGCAACTTTGGGTTCAACTAACTGTTCTTTGTGCAAATAGCGATGTACACAAAATCACCCTACACACAATTATTACAATAAAACAGTTATACTGCTTCTCTTCATGATTACAGTTTGGTTGAGACAAGCAAATAATGAAATATAGACGCAAGCGAGCTTCAAGATAAAGAAAAAAAAAAAAACGCAAATCCAGTTTGAAAACCAGATGTAAATTCTAACTTGCGTAGGGTGCACTTTCTTAGCAGGTTGATAGTTTAGTTTGCCAACAAAAAAAGAACCTATAAACATATGAAACACAGAAAATGTCTCAGACCATAGATATACATTTTATTTGGCTATATCATGCTAAAAAATAAACTTGCCTTGCCTAGATGCCATATAGCCTAATTAAAAATGAATAATTGCATTCTGATGGTTAAGACGACACATATTAAGAGCCAATATTGTAGGATTTCTAATCAAACACTGAATGGAATAATTAAAATTGTATTTCAGCCAATTATATCTTTTTGGGGTCCAAGGCGGATAAGATTTTAACAGTCATGTCTGGATGGTAATCATCATGCTACAATACTCTTGAGATTCACAGGTGCAACCAAGGTTAAGGGTCAGATACATGTTAATGGTAGCTACAGGACTCCAAATGCACACAACGTATTAACGTTGCATGTGAATCCTGAAAAACCTTTTGTAGAATGAGGGTTATCATTTAGACACAACTGATTTTGACAGGGGGATAGGATTTTGCAAACAAACAAACAGATAAAGACATATATAAAAGGCATATTGCTGCCAAATAAAAGGCATATTTACCACAGAACTGCAAAAATTTGAAATGGACTGTCATGCATCTCACCCGGATCACTCTTGCTCACAACAACTGAGTAGTTTTTCATTTTCGAGCCTGTGCAAAGATTCTATCAAACATTCACTTTTGGCAGTAACTTATGCTTGTTGGAGAAAACGGAGGCATTGCTTGCATACTCTTGTCAGTTTTAATGAACCACTACATCGCAACGATATCAACAAACCTCATACAAATTCCAAATAGAAAGGTATAAATTTGGAGCATAAGCTATGCAATACCTCATCATTGTGAAATTCACCACTCACCACACATCAAAAATAAATTCAGCTAAACTTGTAGTTACGACTGTAAAGAAATGGACCAATGAAGCAGAGCTGGAACTACAAACCTGTTTTGACTTCACTGATTGGAGTGTTTATGAAGCTGCAGCCACTGACCTGGATGAGCTCACAGACATCATACACAGTTGAAGTCAGAATTTTACATACACTTATTTTGAAGTCAAATGGGTCTTCCAAATGGACAAATAACCCTAAACATACCTCCAAAATTGTGGCAAAATGGCTTAGGGACAACAAAGTCAAGGTATTGGAGTAGCCATCACAAAGCCCTGACCTCAATCTGTGGGCAGAACTGAAAAAGTGTGTGCGAGCAAGGGGGCCTAAAAACCTGACTCGGTTACACCAGTTCTGTCAGGAGGAATGGGCCAAATTTCCAGCAATTTAATGTAACTGATGATCTCATGGGATTTTCAAGCACAACAGACATTAGAATGGTGCCAAAAACAAAAAACATCTAGTGAGCAGCAGTTCTGTGGACAGAAATGCTTTGTTGATGAGAGAGGTCAACAGAAAATGGCCAGACTGGTTTGAAATGACAAAGTCTATGGTAACTCAGAAAACCATTCTGCACAATTGTGGTGAGAAGAATAGCATCTCAGAATGACTGAGACTTGTCCTCCACCTCCCAGATTGAGGTGAGTAACCACACCACCACGAGGACCTACTAAGTAGTGGGAATTGGGCATTCCAAATTGGGATACATGTATAAAAAAAAAAGGGGGAAAAAAGGATGCAATATATGCAAGTCCGAACAATAAATAGGGATTAGTTTCAATAAAATGTGCTTACATGCACAAAAAAATATATGCTGATACAAGTAAATCAGCTCATTCTTGAAACCCCATAAAGCAAGAAAACCGCATTTACATGGCATTTGAAATTATCAGGTTTTTCCAACAACTTTGATGCCAAAGCAGAAACAGACATGTGCAAAGGGAATAAGCCACCAGAAACCTGGTGAAGCAGTTTAATTGCAGAGGGAAATTAAGGTAAATGGGCAAAAATCCACATGTGCCAATATTTTTTTGTTTTTTGATGCTACACACCCGGCCCCTAATCAGGCTAATCAAGCCTCAGAGAAGGATAAAGGCCGACTGGAGACTGCAGTGGGACAGAGAGAGAGAGAGAGATTTACGGGCAGCTGTCCAGTCTTTTTGGTTGATTTTCATATTAAAATACAATTTATATTGTCAAGCTGGTTCTCGCCTCCTCCTTTCCAGTAATACCTTTAACACTCCTACATCTGATTTCCCACAACTCATGATGTCTAATGTTTTATGTCTACTAAATGGTCTTGAAAAAATTTTGTTCAATGTTTGTCTGCAGAACGATCCAAAAACACTTTAAACTGCAGTACAACTCATTGAAGTGACTGTATGACTGTCCCTCACAGACTCATTGTCATTCCAGTCAAAAATCAAAGATGGTGCTGCTGTGAATAAGGTCTATGAGCAGGACGTGACAAAAATGGCTTCCAATATTATGGGAGATGAAGCATCCTTTACATTCACAATTTAAACTTGGGCAGAGCTTACATAGCATAAGATGTTCTACAAACAGCATCTATATCTATATGTACCAGATAAAGCCATGTATACTTATTTATTGTCTATGTATTTTTATTTAACTTTTTGTGTGTACTTTTTTCCACCTTGTATTTATTTATTGATTCTGTTAATTCAGAGTTTGGGGGACAGAGCTTCATCTTCTATCACGAGATTATGGGATTTAAACTTGGTATTGGAGGAGGGAGTTTGTGCTAGGATTCTAAAATCCATCAAGTCTACATCTAGAGATGAAAGGGTCCGTCTGATGCAATTTAAGATATTGGACCCCCACTAGATTGTATAGGTTGGGTCTTTAAAACTTACCCACTTGCTGGTGGTGCCAATCAGAAGATAGGGACACAACACATGTTTTTTGGGGATGTGTTAAAATCCAAGATTTTTGGTTGAAGTTCAAGAGCTTTATGAGGTATTGGGCACTCCATTTTCATTTTGCCCGACTCTGTATCCTGGGTGATGGGATAGTGTTCAACATTGGGGAAATATTTTTAAAAAGTTGGGTCCAAGCCGGAGTCAAGATTGGCAGCAAAAGTCATCCTCAGGGGATGGAAGTTGGCTGGGGCACCCTCGTTTAGGGAGTGGTGCAGGGAGGTGACATTTGAAGAGGTGATTTTTAGAAGGCTGGGGAAATGGGATGTGTTTGTCAGGAAGTGGGGGATTTATTTAGCTTTTTTGGAGGTTTCTCGGGCAGGGGCTGTGGAGAGGGATTTGTAGTTTAGTTGGGTATATATATATATTATTGATGTTGTTTGAAGGTGTATCTTTTTTAAATTATTATTTTTATATATTTAATAATTGTTTTATTATTATTATTATTATTATTATTATTTTTGTTGGTGACCACAGTAGTGCATGATTTTTTCAGGTGGGGGTAATGTTCAGGGGGAGGGGGTTAATGTGAATAATTGATTCTGTATTTTATGTTGTGTTTGTATGTTTTAGGATTAGAATCAATACAAAATTGTTAATAATAAAAAATATATATAATTACATTCCATAAAGCCTGAAAGATGGTCAACATATAGGGTACATTTCTGGCAGCAAAAGCTTTCTGTATTTTACTGTAAAGTACAATTTACAAATCCTCTGCCTTCCCTCTCCCGGTCTCCTGTCATTTGCATAAAGTTAAACTTTTCTCAATTTTGACATGTCGCTCACCACACTGGCATCTTTTCACCAATGTCTCAGTCACTCATGTTGCAGGAAGTTGCTCTGCTCTCATTGAAAATGAATGACATCATGTCACTTTGTGTTGCTGGGGGTATGAATGAGGCTTTACTACTTTTGTCTGTCTTGCACTTCAGGCTTGTCATAAGAGCATGTGGAGATTTCATTTGATCCATAATTTAACTGAACTGCACTTTTTCTGACGTGGCATGTGTCTGTGAATCTGGACACAACATGTTGACCTAGGTTCTCGCGCTATACTCACAAACATCCTGCAGCTGGTATTAAGTCTATACACCACATTGACAAACCAGAATGTCAGACGACAACTCTTCCAGGCAGGCACACATGCTTCACATTTGCATCTACTGTGAAAGAGGCTAGCATGGGGTCACAACTGCAGCATGTTTGGCAGTCCTGCTGCAGGCCAGGTGGAGCATGAGAGAATGCAAGATGTAGCGAGGGAGGCGTGGATCTTTAGTCTTTAGATTTGAATCAGCAGGTTAACATAATCAAACCGTCCAGCGGTGTTGGCTTTCTGAAGGCGGAGCCTCTCTGTACTTTGATTTCGAGAGCAGAGACTTACTGACAAGTAACACATGGTGAAATTCAGTCTGTATTTACCAACACTCAAGAATCGCCTAGCAACACCAGCAAAATACCACAGTAGGAAAGAATGAAAAAAGGTGGAACCCAGTAGAGAAGTACATTTGGCCTTTTAAGTACAAAATGTACCGGGTCGATTCAGAGGCAGAGTAGAGCTCTCTAATGTCTGTAACGGAATCACCAAAAGCTTATTTGCAGCCAAAAAAGGAGTTTTGAGAAAATTTAGACTATGACTCTAGTTCTATTTTAATAGACAGACCAATTATAAATCTCAAAAATCAGGGGTTTCTCCCTTTACAGACCCAAGGACCCCTATTATAAAAAGCTAGATTTTCATAGCCACCTTTTTTAATAACATTAAGAACATTGCTGTAACTAACTCATTATATTATATAGTGCTTAACAGTTTCATTCGAACAGATGGAGATAAAGATTTTGATTTTTAAGAATATTTCAGTCTTCTACATGGTCCCCTGGTTGAAAACCTTGTCTAAAACAACGAAATGATACTGCTGAAAGTGTGTGCAAAAATAACCTTCCAGTGAATCATTTGTGAGGGTTATGGTTTGCTTAGAAGTACATTAACTCCAAAACCTTAAGTCTTAAAGACATGATTGGTTTCACATCAAAGGGAAGGCTAAGGCTGGCCTCATCACTCAACGACCCACGTTCTGACTAGCACAAAACACCACATGCTGCATCATCAGAGAAGACAAAGGCTGTCTTGACACTTTCATGACTCATAAGAATGCAGCTTAGATGATCTAACAGCCATTAATGCAGTTACATAACTCCATAAAGTGGTCATTTACACAAATCAAGTCCACGCCATAATTTCAACACATATTCTCATCATAATCACTGGCTGAAAAGATCAACATTGTAGTCAGTGCATATATGGAGGATTCTTATTCAGAAATGCCACTGACTGAAATGAAAATTTTCCCTAAAAAGGCAACAATGGAATTCTTACAGTGCTAGAGAATGAGAAGGCATAATTGTAGTGCTGCAACAACTAATCAATAAAATCGATAATAAAAATAATTGACAACGAATGTCCATATAGATTAGTTGGATATGTGTGGCATGCACAGAGAAGCCCTGTCAGTGTGGTCACTTTACAGTAGTGAAAAAATGCATAATGAAACTCATTTAAAAAATTGGTGGAGACAAGTTGAAGCAGAAAAACACGACAAGTTTTTAGCACGGGAACACTTGTGTTCAAAGCTTCAAAAAAAG
This sequence comes from Moxostoma hubbsi, assembly GCA_032164185.1. Taxonomy (NCBI): domain Eukaryota; kingdom Metazoa; phylum Chordata; class Actinopteri; order Cypriniformes; family Catostomidae; genus Moxostoma; species Moxostoma hubbsi. The sequence continues at coordinate 10,571,299 of JAVLUX010000215.1, forward strand.
ATTATAAGCATACCGTTAAATGTATTGACAGTTCATGCATTGTTTATTCCTCTTCAGCTCATAACTTACATTTTACTGTTATTTTCTATGATTTATAATATATAACTGTTGTTATGAATGCAGGCGCATATTTACGCAAAACTCGCAAAACTGTTTGTTTTTATCACAAGCCGGGATAAAATAAATATACAGTCTGCATGTGCTGCATGTTCCAAAGGGAATATGACCCCGTTTCCACATGGTTTTAAAATGCGTTTTTGGTGATCCGATCACAGGTGGTCAGCGTTAAATACAGATCTAAACGTTTTGTGATCGGATCACAAAAACCACATACAAATGTGTTCAAAAACACATGTGACCACATCACAGGTGTAAACGCTAATCCCTCCTGTGCCACACCTCATCTGTCAATTAACCCCTGCGCTAAAACAAGAGTATAAACTTTGCAGGTTATGAAAGGCATTAAAAAGGAAATAACCATCCGATTAGATATTTTAAAAGCGGATACATATACACAATCACGAGAGCTTCACGGATCTTCTTTAGTGTGTCGGATAACAACAGACACAATCCTGAAGAGAGAGACATGCCCTCTAGCAGTTCAAGCTGAGCAGTGCAGCAATATGAAATTATTAATCTTTATCAAATGTTGGCTATAGATGCAGTACACTTGAAACACGTAACAGAACGAAGAAATACTTAGAAATCTATCTGAATAATCGTGGCAAAAGGAGTGGCAGATGTTTGATTCTCCCATATCTAGCCTCTCCATGATTTGAACTGAAGCACCCATAACTGACACGTAACTAACACGGGTAAAACGAAAAGGAAACCATTCATCAACATCAGCGCGGCGAGGCCAGTTATGGTCTTAAGCCGGTGTATACCTGCACGAAGCAGAGCTACAATCACACAGTGCACAATTGTAGGAATTGTGTAGGAACTAGGAATATTACCACTGTCTTTTATATTAGTCTCTGTGTTGTTGACCTGTCACGTTCATTTAAAACGCACCATACACATGCAGCTGATCAGATCGGGAGCGGCATTACGACAAGCACTATGAATTATTTTCTCTTCCTTATTCAGTATTTGGTGGTCATATCAAACTATTGCTTTTGCAATTTTTCAAAAATCTAAATCCAGACTTCTCGATTTAAAAAAAATATAGAAAGTTGTGTCAAAACGCAAATTCGCCCTACGATCAAATTAAGCTTGAAACGCTTTTCGGAAACGCAGCCCAGATATGTTTGATCACGTCCATGAGCCATGTGATCTATGTGTGTGTTCTGCATTTGCACTGCTCTTTACCAGGAGAGAGGGGCTGAAGTAGAGGTCCACCGATAGTGGATTTTACCGATACTGAATGAAAAAAAAATAATACTCAAAAGTAAAATAGTGCTGAACTTCATTACAAAAATAAACAGTACTGACTGAACCATGAAAATGTATTGTATTTTTTTTTAAATGAAATATTATTACAATTTTAAAGTGATTTTTAAATTGATGTCGTTTCCTTAATCCACAAGCGGGTGCAGTAAATACATAAAACATTCAGCACCGTTACATAATTGCACAGAACATTCTTATCCTGAAAAAATTCATTTCAAATAATACGCATAATATAAATACAAAAGTTTTCAGTCCATATTTTCAAATGTTAATTCAAAAATAAAATGAGGCATGAAGATATTAATTTGCTTTCTCATGTCACTAGCTTTAAATAAGCAACTTAGCTGGCTAACGGATGCAAAAACGTGACCAGCTGGATATAAACGAATGCAAATAGATGGTAAAAGATGGTAACAATCGTGACATTTAAACATTTTTGTACGACTTGCGTGTATTTTTTGTCACATTGTTCTAACCGCTTAAGGTTAGCTTTAATGTTAGCATCCTCTCAGCCTCTTCGGCAAACATACTGCTGTTCTTTACTAATAAAGCATCTAGTCACCAAATTAAATACTTTATAATGATATGACAACGTGTACTGTATACATACTGTTTCATTGTTGATGTTTTAAATCTGCATCTGAAGTGTTCCGCTCCATGCAGTGTGTAGTCTCACTCAAAAACACCACAAGGCATCAGTGAAGTGAGTTTTTATTTGGCCTCTAGAGGCTGCTCTCATACAGTAACCACTCCAGCACCTACTGCAACGGGGGAAAACTATCGGTTTAGATTTTTGCTGATAACAGATCGTTTCAGAAATTTGTTAACGGTGCCGATTAATTGGCAAAAACTATATAATCGGTCGACCTCTAGGCTGAAGCAGTTGTAATGAGAGGGGATGAAGCGGTTATAATAATGAAACAGCTGCTCAAAACAGTCTTTCAACATTACATCTTTATTTTTATGCTACCAACATTCAAATAATCAAATTAAAAATAAGTTTTGATACGGCAAATATATATATTTTTTTTACATCAAACTAAGAATGTATTAGGTAACAAGTTAGTCCATTTGACCCTTCTCCTATTTCATCCATCAGTTATTTTCACCACTTCCAGAGCAACAAGTGGAATGGCTAGTGAACCACTATGACAAATTGTGTTAAGAAGAAAACAGTATTGTGTGGTATTGTGATACTTTAGCTGGTTGATTTTCGTAAGATATGATTATGGTACCGTGACAACCCTTGTGTGAAGCCGTCATCAAAACATACAAACTGAAAGTACTTCACTCAGTTTTCAACCAAAATAAAAGCTCAATTTAACTAGGTGCACAAAATTGAAGAAAAGGTGATAGAGATAGAGGGTAGTGCTGTGAGGACCTGTATAGAAGCACATCATTTGATGAAAATAATGCAATGGTATGTTGTAGTAATAGTTTTATTTGGCTTCCGTTTTATGAATTGACTAGGCAGCCTTTTGATGATGAAATTGAATTAAACTTTAAAACAGTAACAGAAAACACATTATTTGGGGCAAAAATAAAACTGAATTGGTAAAAACGGACTAAGCCTGATCATTGTGTCCACGTACATTCTAAGCAGGGGTAGTGTAATGGCATGCAACCAGCAAAGGTTTTCATCCCTAGTGTGTAACATTGTCCTTGAACATTAGTATGGGAATGCAAAAAATCTACCCAGAGAAACTTAGAAATCCTTTTTCATTTAATGAACCATGAAAACAAAATGCAAATGGTGTGAAATAAATGTACCGGATAAAATTAAATGTTCCTGAGCACATCTAATTTGCCCCAAAACGATGTGGTCATTTTTCAAAATAAAACCATCCTTGTGTTCTTGGTTAGATATATTTGGGTTAGGAACGCTACCCTAGGCAACAATGCAGGAAATTCCAGACATTGTCCAAAAAGCAGCTGGACAGTTTTCCAAGGAATGTTGCAATGAGAACAATGAGGCAGAGAGGCTTGCTCTCACATTCTTTACCTATTAAAATTGCACAAATAATAGCACACAAAAAACAGCATGAAATTTACATGGTCACACCAGCCATGTTAGTAGACTGCCAACATGAACAAAAGTGGTTACAGATGGTAAAAACAAATGTTGTCATCAAAATCAAAATGATACAAATAAAGTTTGTTGATCTTAGATTATCAGTTACACAGTGTCAAGAAAACAAGGGTCAACCTAAGATTTTTGACCTTAACCTACTTCAAGCTAGATACATGTTTGCAAGGTCAGTTCCCAGTGTTTGCTCTCCACGTATTCAAGGAAGTGTTTGGCCACTAGCCAGACCTACATCGAGGCAAAAGCTCTTTAGGTGAGTAAGGGGTAAAGCTGTCAATCAGAAAATTTAGTCTGCCATACAGACATTCCGGCAGCCAAGCAGCCTGACCCAGAAAAATCACATGGTCTTCTGGGCATGTCATATTTTTTCACATGCGTGCACTAGGTCGTCTTTGCAGAGTTTACAGGAGTCTGGGTGCGCTGGGTTTTCATCAGTCCACCACAACATACAGTCAGTTTACAAAGTGGCTTACCAGACTGTTAAAATAAGCACTTCAAAGTAAGGATGTGCACGAGTAGTCGAATATTCAAATATTCGTTCTGCAATAATTATTAGAATAGTAAAAAATCTATTTGAAGTTCACAAAGCTTTGCTTTGCTGGCCATATATATATAGTGAGATGCATGTTAAATCCTGAACACACAAACTAAAACGGGCAGTTTTAACAGAACACACTGAGTGGCGCTGTTGAGTGTGGACACAAGTTGATCACATCTGTTTGGAAAATGGTTCTGTCATTCAGTACGTTCAGATGGACACCAGAAAAGCTGGTTATTGTTAGAATGTGGCTTAATGTGAGAAAGCTGGGTTCCTGGATAAGTGGTGTACACTTTAATCTTGTATATGTGCAGCTCGTCAGAAAGCAGCATCCCCATAGCAAGGTAATCCCCACAATGCTTCTGTAAACAACAAACATGGCATCCGAGAAAGACTATGCTAGCTGAGGTAAGGGACATTCCATCATTTAAACTGGTGTGTGTAAACGAGTAGTTTACGGAGCACATGATATGCTTGTTTTTCTCAACGAAAACATGACATGAGATACAATAAAAACATGATCACTATTATATGGCGAGTGTTTATACTCGTCCTGTACATTAACTGCATCAGTCTATTTCATTAGCGGTTTCATTTTCTTCGCTTTGCATGAGCAAATGCTTTCATTCTATTCTTTTTTTGATTTCACACATTGCTTGTTTAAATATATTTAACATTTTTTTCAAAACAGGACATGATATAAGCTTGTTTTGGATATACCTAGAAGCTTGTTTTTTTAATGGTGACGCAACCTTTAAGACTACAAAAAAATATTTTACAATGTCCCTTTCTCATTACCTTCATTTAAATATTAGAATATACGAATATTTGTTTTTTATGAGCTTAAATATTCGATTACCAAATTATTGATGAATGTCCATCCCTACTTCAGAGTAGTGTTGTCACGGTACAAAAATTTAAGTAGTTGGTACCGATACCAGTTAAATTTCACGGTTCTTGATACCAATTTCAGTAAAAATGCTAATATGAAAATGTACTATTGAACACACCCATTTAGCCTATTTAAAAAGCTCCAATTCAATGTAAAGAATAAATTAAAATAAATGCATGTTTCCTTCAAGTGATTCTCAATCAAGGATGCATTGCAAGTCTTTAAGTAGCGCCCTACTTAAATCGGTTTTATTATTTACCAAGTCATGTTTTCCTTTTTATTATTATTATTATTATTATTATTATTATTATTTGACAGAAAATAAGTTTGAGTTTAATTTAATTTCATCATCAAAATGGTGTCTAATCAATTCATTCTGAATACTTTTAACAAGTGAAAATATAACTTTTCAAAGGTGTCATAGCATGTTTTTGCCAAACTTTTATTCAACAGCAGTCTTGCTTGTGATATATTGCTTAATTTTGACAATTATTATTGTAATTACAGTGAATATTACCTTTATCTATACAGTTGTAATATATTTCTGTAACAATTTCTTCAATTTCAGGGCTCTAGCATATATTTTGAAATGTGTTTTTATTATGACGTGTATTTTTTGGTTCACAATGGATAAGTGTGCTGCTGTCATCTGATACAACGTGTTGTGAATGATTCTCAATGCCTGTGAACTTCCAGTGTATGAGCGGTCAGATTTATACATTCATTTAAAGTATGCAGCTCTTCCACACTAAGATTGCAGCCTTTAGCGGTTTAATTAATCACGCTAGGACATAGTCACAATTTTTATTTGATAAATTGTCCATTTCAGTGTTAGGAGTAACAGCACATGATCAAAATTAGTATTTTAAAGCTGTCATGTGTCAGTCATACTGCGTACTGGTACCAGATTGAGTCGGTGCTCGGTACTATTGGTACTGCAGAAACACTGATATCGCTACATCTTTTTTATTTCAATATAGACTTGGTACTGAAGTACTGGTACTTCTGATAACACTAATTCAGAGGAAGATCAAGTTACTGAATTTGCCAAAAGTACAATGTTTGTGACATACTATCTAAGATATTCAGGAGTTTTGTTTGATACTTGCTTATCAGGGTTGAAACAAAGGCGTTACTTAAAGTCCTACACTGTCGATTAACTAAATAGTGCCGCAAGCAAAACAAAAACTCTGAAAACAGCCACTGTTTCCTTGTGAACGGATATCCTAATTGCCTAAAAAGGCTGAGATGCTTGAAATCAAATCACCGTTATGCTTGCACAACTAAAGGATGAAGCAGTTTCCCTAATAAAAAAAGAAATGATTATTTGAGAGATCTGAAAAAGGACTTTCATCAAACCATCAAGAAGAAAAACTAAGATCTGTCTTTTTTTTGGTCAATTCTCACTTCACATTCAGTTCTGGGTAATAAATCAGAGAGTGATACTGCCTCCACAACCATCTGAGTCGATTCCTTCACTTCCTGAATTCAGCAGTGCACAAAGGAAGCCTTGTAACCCAGCACTGTGGCATCACTGCACATGGTTCATGGGGAACATAATGAGTGAGGGCTGGTTATGTCTGATCTGAGAACACACGCGTTCTTCCTCTTTCAAAGGAAAGAATGACTTAGTTCTAGATTGGTATGAAAGTGTAACTTCTGTCTGAAAGGAAAAGGGAGTTTAAAGTGTGATGTGATAGTGCCCAGGGCCCTGCCACACAGGTGGGCCCTTCTGACTCCAGTGGAGATCTGAATCCTGTACATTGCTGGGCTCTGACACAATGCCAGCAGATAGAAAGCAAGTGATAGTATCCAAAGCATGAGTGTAAGAAAGGGAGTATAAGATAGGGAGAGTGTTCTTAGATGTAGTCAGTCAGTGGCATTGTTTGTATTCACAACACAGTCTACTCCTGCCAGCCACTGCCTTGAAAAGCCATTGCCCATTTGGCATTACAGGGGCCCTTCAAATGTATACACAGGTATGGATGAGAATTGCTGCCAAGGACATTCATCAGTGCCATGTCATGTTTGTCCCCAGACTCCCCACTATGAAGGCCAAATCATATGTATGCTTGCCAATTTTAAAACTAAGTGCGGAGGTGTACCAATCTAATCAGTCATGATGTCTTAATACCAGAGGAAGATCCAAATCAATACTCTCTTTAACTGAAAAAAGACCTTTGAATACACTGATATATCTGCAGGCCAACACGGAAGCTACACAGTCATAACTTAAGAATGCTAAATGCACATCATTCTTGAAATTCTGCAAATACCTCACTCTTTAGGTGTTTGTTTATTAAACATTTTGGCTTATTTTAGTAAGCTATCAATAAAAATGGTCAGCTCAATAGGCCTGGGATTGATGCAGTTTTCACGTATAGATGATAGGAAGATGTTCCTGATAATTATCAATATACTCAATATATCTGGATTGTAATTTTCAGATATAAATAGGGCTGCTCGTTGCACAATTGTCTTTGTCTTTCAAACATTTTTCTCAACCCAACACTGGTAAAGTGTGTGTGGCAGGGTCAATTAAAGTGGGACGTACACCAGTCGCCCCTTGCAGATGACATGGCCCGTTGTAAAATTCAAAAACCTTATTTTCTATGAAGGTAAGTAAGCTTGTTGCTCTGGATGCTTCTCAAATTTCTGCTGCGCCAAGGAGCTCAACTCTCATAGTTTTCAAATAGATTTGACACAAATCATTAAAGGACATAATTGTACACAATATAAAATCCAGTAATGAATAGAATAAATAAATTATCTTTCATAGAGCCTACACAATGAATTTTTTTGTGGTTTGACAGCTTGAATGAAATACCCATTTAATGCTACCTACAGGGTAATTGCATAATAAACGTTGCCATGTCTAATCGTTCAGTTTACAGTTATACCAGTTTCATATACTAACCTGCAAACTCATTATTTAAAATGTACATGTCGGATGATGTTAATATATCTATGCCTCAAAAAATACTTTGTAACGATAAAATAACATGCCGATAAATAAGATATATATATATATATAGTCCGAAATTAACTTTTTAGTCTCCTAGTCAGGTTTCTTACCAGCAAATGTTTACTTTTTTTTCATTAGTAGATTTTACAGACATAAGAGACAAATAAATAATACTGTAAACATGTTTAAAAGTACACTGCTTTTTTAAAGGATTGTATGGTTTTATTTTTAATGAAATATTTAATTGCCAGACAGTCCATTTAGAATACATTTTCAGATTATTCACTTATTACAACTAAACTACATTTGTGTTTAAAACTACATGTTTTCATGAGTTGTCCGTGTTAATTTTAAATTTTGGAATCAATAAAAATTGTTAATGACAAAAAAAACGACATGTCATTTGAACGAATGATAAGTAATTCTCATGAGTCTCAGAAGAACGCATAAAACAGTGACAGTTCTTGGTTTATTTGGAGTGAGTCATACACATGGGACTCTTATTTTGAAATGTCTGCACTCCCAGGTGTGAGCTCACTGATGGCTGATTCGCTGAGAAAGTGAATCTGATTCAAACTGAGCTCCTGAGTTCAAACCCTCAGATCTTTTCGGGTGATTCATGAAAAATATCCGGTTCAAAACAGTCATTTGTTCACAACTCTCTTGCACCGAGTTTGTTGCTGCGTGTGGTGCAGCAAGATCGTCAGAAACAGAATGGGTGAAAAGAGGCAACATACTTGTTGTGCGTGTTCTAAAAAACATATTCAATAACTCACAAGATGATATCTGATGAAACCGAATATGAACGCGCATTTCAAATTTAAATTACTGTTGCAATCAATTATTTTTGGTCGCATTTGCGACCATTTTAGTTGCAGTCTGGAGCACTGCAGTAGTAATATATATATATATCTGTGGTACTTTTTTTCCATTTAAATTGAGCTTTTATTTTGAAGCCTTTTCCGTTATTGTGTGTTTAACCATGGAGCTAAAACTGATGTTTTCACCTCCGGGAAAGCTGCTTGATACGTGACTCAAAGTGATTATTAACGGCTGATATTTAATTAATTAAATATGTAGTCTTTATGAAGTGAGTTAGTGCTCTGCTCGCAGTAATCTGCTACAAACAGAGTGTGCAAGTGTGAGCCAAGGAGCTCGTAAGAGCAGCTGGCATCAGCACAACACCGGCTCCACAAATTCCCAGGCATGCAGTATATGGGCCAGGAATGGCTCAGCGGTTAAGGCTCAGAGATACTGACCGGAAAGTCTTTTTATTCTCTTACCTTTTTAGTAAATGTATATTCTCAACCATTAGGTCACAACTGAAACAAGTTTATTTCCTCTTTGTAAAATGTTGCAAGTAATGATCTTATCACATACACCTCTCTTTAGTGCTGGAGTCTGATGTGCTTGTTCACAAAACACCATCAAATTTGGTCATCACAGCTACAAAGCAATTTGAGGTTTATTGAATTGCTACAATCCACCTTTTGTTGAGAGATAATGCTGCTTCCTTACTTGTCAGAATGGGTGTGGTCCATCCCACAGTGCATAACCAGTGACAGCAAGTTTCTGGTCTTTTGACATTTTAATTGGTTTAATTTAGTCATGGCATGCCACGGGTGGCCATGTATGGAATATAAATCTCATACATTTTTCCACTCTTATTTTAAATCGTAGATTTCCCGTATTGGTATTAGTCAATCAGTGGTTTGGATATTGAAATTGAAGCCAATGCATCAGACATGCAAATATGTACAGAGCCTTATCAATAGGTTAAAAAAAAATGCCTTTACAAAAACATAAAAAAACATACAAAACAAACAACATAATGTGACACTATCTCAACTGATAATTAACATACAGCGTTTTCTTTATGATATACTTTAAAACAAAATACAACTCCCTACACTGTAACTGTATAAGTGCATTCTAACTGCTTGATGAGTCACAGGCCATACTCTGAATTCTGCCTTTTGTCGTTGGACTGCACATAATTATCATCTTCCAGCTCCAGGGCCAAAGAGGGCCATTGTGATGGAATTCAAACTAAAATTCTGCTGCCTTTTGTAACAATGAGATAAGGGTTCAAGATCCTGGTGGTGTGCATGAGAACATTTACCAATGCTACCAGACTATTAAAAAGCAAAGGATTAACTATTCTGTTGAAGTAATTAGGTCTGATACCAGAAAGATCTTTGATTTTATGGACATAGATGCTCAGTTATTGAAGTATCAAATTATGGAGCTGTTAAATAATCACGGCCATTAAATCAGGAAGCAACATCATTATTTTCATCATTATTTCCAGATCAAAGCTTTTGGTTTTGCGAATGTATAACAAATTCATGTGGGAGGTTAAACTTCACAGTAGGCACTGGCAGGGTTCCAAAGTGCAATTAAAATGGTCGCAAACGCAACCAAAAATCATTGATTGAGACAATAATTTAAAATCTAGTCACCTGGCGACAGTCTGGTTCTGTGCGTTCATATGCGGTTTTGTCAGATATCATCTTGTGAGTTATTGAATATATTTTTAGAACGTGCATAACAAATGTGTCTCGTGCCACTTTTCACCTGTTCTGTTCCTGACAAGCTCGCCCAACAAACCCAGCGCAAGAGAGTCATGAACAAATGACTATTTTGAACCGGATCTTTTTCATTAATCACCCGAAAAGAACTGAGGGTCTGAACTCAGAAGCTCAGGTTAGCAGTTTGAATCAGATTCACTTTCTCATCGAATCAGCCTTCAGCGAGCTCACAACTGGGAGTGCCGACATTTCAAAATAATTGTCCCGTGTGTATTTTGGGCTTCTTTATAATTAAAAGTCCCGTATTGTGTACCACTTTTTTCAGCTGGTAATTATTGATTGGGATTGGAGTAGCACAATAAACTGCATATGGGATTTCATAAAATTTGCACACTTTTAGTCACTGTGTCTGGGGCCATCTTGTAACAGTAAAGAAAGACTAAGGCAATATTTAAAAAAAAACATCTCATATCAATCTTTTGACAATTAGAACAAATGAGGGACTTCTTCACAACTATTACACAAGGTGCAAACATTTGTTGATACACAATAAGACAACACACTAATATATACATACTATATGTAAATATCTGTAATGTAGATTCTGAAGAGTACTAAATAATAAAATGTTATCTCTTATAATTGTATAAATCATGAAAGGGGTGTGAACATTTATGAGACAAAAGGGAATGCAATGTTATCTTCTCATCTATAAATACTGTTTATATAACCTTCGATGAATGGGTTATCACATGACTTTTCTTTGGCTTTCTATTTTGTTTCTCAACAGCAATCTAAATCAAAAGAAAATCAGTGATTTGGCTACTAAAAATAGCAAATTGGCTTCTTAATATTTCAGTTTAAGTGCCAATGGCTCCGAAGTCATTTTTTTAGTGTGGAATCTGGAGCCCTGTTCTCAATCATTTCCTTTGATATTGTAATTTTGATTAATAAAATTTACATTCAAATGTTTATTTTGGGTGGGTCAACTGCATGCCGTATTTTTTATGTCAGCTACATATACAAAACATGCTAAGAACTGTGTTCCGGAGTTACTTCATTACTATTTTTATTATCAGTACATCAAGATTATTTGTAATATTAAATTATATCAGCTTTCTCCTAAATGCAATTCATTATGTTGCATTATGCTATCCTTAATTCATATCAGATCTATAATGCATGTAGCATTAGTATTATATTTTGGTTTATAAATGCAGCCACACATAAGCCAAAACTCTTTGGTCCTAAATGCATCCGTGACTCTACTGTTCAACTGTGGTGCATGTGTGGTCTAAATTTAGAACGCAGTAAAAACTTTGCATATATTTAAAAATAATTATGACTATGCCTAGTTCTAAAATAATGGAATCGGATTGAATCTAAACGTGACCAAATTTCAGATTTCATGATGCATCATATTTGTTAGTAATCGTCATTGTTAGATTCGTCATAATCTAAGTCAGCGCAAATTTTTTCAACCTCTATAAGCTCTTTGCTTAAATTTATATAGAATGTGGGCTAAATTGTATTCTAAAGCTCCATAACAAGAAAAATGCAATTCTGATGATCAACGTCAACTAAAAGTTTATAAAAAAACAAATACAGCATCATGAACGTTTAGTTTTCAAAACAGCACTCAAAATCTGGATGATTCGTTTAGACACTGAAGGTGATCCATAGTCTCGTAATCAACATACAAAGCCTTGTTGACATGTTCACCTTTGAAAGTGCTTTCCCCACTTGAAAAGGTGATGTCTGACTATACAGCTAAAAGCCATTCAGGTAAACGATGTACAAAATCAGACAAAAGGTTGAGACATTACAATCTCAGCGGTCAGAACTCTAAACTGCTAATCACTGTAAAATGGGACTCATCAGGGCTCACAACAGGCATGAAAGAAGAGAGTTTATTGGCTATGTAAAATAAGTTTTTTCTCTTCATCATGGTAAGTTAAATTAATGCTGAAAAGTCTGGAACTTACAAGTGCTTAACACCTATAAATGCTATATAGTAAAAAAAATGCGGTTCTTTATGGAGGGCTCCATTTACTACGTCATACCTGCTTTTGGCGAGATATCCATCACAAAGCTCAATACTCTGAAGAATGCAACCTAAAGGATGTGTGCTGCCTGTCCAAGTTATCTGGTCACTGAAATGCAAACTAAAACTGTCAGCTGTTTAGAGGAAATCAGACTTCCTTAAACTCAGCAGAGCTTCTCTGCCTATATATGTCCACGGATATATACACTCTCTCACTCACTCACACACACCTGAAGCCGCATCCTCTCCACACTTGCAGCCACTTCCTGCATCTCCTGGCTAATTTTACCCAGCATCCTGACCCATTTCCCGGGGAGAAAAGGAAACCGGCACAGAGGAGATGACACAATGACATCCACAAGCGCACACACACACAGGTTAATGCTTTTTGACATCCAGCCCAAACATCAAGACTTCAGCATGGCCTCCAGCAATATCATCATGCAACATCAACAACTAAACAACATGAACAAAGACTGACCTCTTGAAACAACAGAACTAGCTATAATTGAATGATAAATGACTTTGATTCCTGCACAACAACTGATTTTGTCCTTCATGTATTTAAAATGAAACAAATAAGATAAATTAAATCTGTGAAAAGGAATTTTAAATGCATTATCAAAATCACACAGATCTCTATATATATTGCAAAGTGATAGATATTCATCTGACATTTTTTTAATTTTTAAACAAATCTTTTTTGAATACCTTCAAGTATGTCACAGCTTCTGAGGTTTCATTGTTTAGATTCTTTCCTGCGTTCTGCTAGTGAGTCAAACAAATATTACACTGTGGTTGCTATGTGCGTAAACACAAAAAACCTGCATGCTAAATACTATTCGCTAAAACACTAACCTGGTGTTCAACAACAGCAGGCCAAACATTTGTTCTCCATTTTGAAAATGTCTGAAGGTTAAAGGAATAGTTCAGATCTATTCTTTCTACAAATAGAAGGTGCAAAGATCCATGGGCCTTTGTCAATTATAAGTCTTCTGGATTACTTTTATGTGCTTTTTGGAGCTTCAAACTGTTGGAACCCATTCACTTGCGTTGTGAGGACCTACAGAGCGGAGATATTTTTCAAAAAAATCTTAATTTGTGTTCTGCAGAAGAAAAAAAAAGTCTAACACATATGGGATGGTATGAGAGTTAGTAAATTATGAGATTATTTTTAGGTGAAAAACCCCTTTAATGAAAGAAACAAACTAAAGATCATAAACTACTACTCACAGAGTCTAATGCAAGAACTCAAAACAAAGGGGTCACAAAATTAACATTTTCTAATGATAGTCTCAGTCACAATTCACATTCATTGCATTCAATGACAGTCAATGATGACGGAGGCTGTAATTATGCCTAACATATCTTTTTGCTTTCCACTGAAGAAAGACAGACATACAGGAATATGAGGGTAAGTAAATGATGACAGATTTTTCATTTTTGGGTTTAATATCTTGAAGCGTCTTGGGTTTAAAACCTACAACCTATTAGTTACCCTGCCAGATCTTCAACCACAAGGCTACACCTTAACTCACAGAGCTGATGGATGAGGCTGTCCTTGTCTTCAAACTGACATTATACTACAGAAAAAAAAATGGGCTGTATAAAAATTCCAAGAGCATTTAGAGAAAAGGGAAGGCTACAAATTTCCTTAAGACAACCTCTGATCAGAAACCACACTGTACTAACTTTCAATGATATGGCAGTCTAATCCACACCTACAGGAAGTTGGAGCAGCTAAAGCATGTGTTACGTACTGATAGAAAGTAAAGTATCTCTCCGTTTTTAAAGCATTGGTGAATGTTTATTGACTGATTAGATTCTGCATTTCTACATGAAATAATGGTTCCAACGCTTGTTTCTTCAATCAGATAGTGATGTAATATTACATTTTTGCTCTGTGCAGTGAATCCAGGGTAAATCAGACCAGCAACGTCTGAACTGACAGCTCAAACTCATGTAGGCCATCCAAGCATTTGCCATGAATTGGCTGGTGATCACCATTGCTTGGGTGGCAAAATACTGTCAATGGTTAAAAATTATCTTTATTCGTTTAGTGCTCGCCCAGTCTTTCTCCCGCTAAAATGTGATATTCAAACAATTTACGTCTGAAAAGATTTTAAAAATGTCAACAAAATATTTAAATTTCAACCATTCTTGCATTCTACAAATTTAAATGTCAAAGTTCTCAAATTCAATTATTCAAACGTTCTATGCGATTAATTTTAAATATAATGATTCTAACGCAAACAGATAACAGCAACTTTTGTTTCCCTCAAAGAGGAATGTAATCCACTCATCCATACCAATGCCGTTAATATCGCATCCAGTAAGCATGACAAGCAATTATTCGATCCAGAGGCATAATTTGTTCAAGCAAGCCCCGATTTTGAGCAGTGCAGATCAGCTCATCTGGCCTGATCCACGCTGCCATGATCCCTTCGCTTGGGCAGATTTTCAAACACAGCAAAGTTGCATTTGCCGCATCCTCGCCTTCAGTTTCAAACATTCCATGCGAGATTGTGTTTGATCCCATGCTTACCTCCTCAGCTTTTGTAGGAAAAATATATCCCTGCACGACAGTATATTTGTAAATATAGACAGCTCTAATTTTCCAGCGGCGGTCCCAGATCGCGCGAATGTACCTTGCGCCTCTGTTTCACTCAACTTGTCTGAGACAAGCCGGAAGCCACGCCTTGTTTTATCTTTCTCCGCCTCACGGAAAGCGCGATTGGACAAATAAGGAGTGAGTGGCGTCAAAAATCACTAATCACAGAACAAGTCAACTTTAGCCCCGCCCATTTGAGCGTAAACAGGTATGAGATTAAAGATCGTGACACACCAGACCGACGTCAAAGTACTAGCGCCAACTAAAGCAGACTGTGGGGTCGGCTCACGTCGTGGACGATGTGGCTTCAGTTACCTGTAGAACCAGTTCTGCGGACGTTATAAATACAGTGAAGTGTGTAAAATATAATTTATTTTGATTAGAGCGATTTGAAAAATGACAATATCACAAATAGAAAATAGTGAGTATCAAACAAAATGAAAAGCATGTCAATTTATGTGAGGTGTACTCAAATATAAAGTGATTCATTAATGATGTATTTACACTCAGATATAAAACATTTTTAGGCTTAGGATCTTGCGATCCTAGTAAAGATATTGCCACAAGATGGCATCATTATGCTGAAGTAGACAATCCATTAAATTACTTTAATGCTAATTGTTTTGCCAAAATGTTTAAATGAAACATTTTATTCATATTAATATTGTTACAGGTGATCTCTAAAATACGTCCTTAATCACTCCCAGTCAATTCAGAAGTTTGTGAATGCATTAAAACAAACCATTTGACCTTTTGTACTTTAATGTATTGCAGAAACAACATTCTTCTCAAAACTGCTCTTACCTTTTCTCACTGACGTTTTTCTCTCTAGTGCTTTGTCAAGTGATTGCTTTGGTGGATCAAAGGCTGCTTTCATCTGCAATACTTTGACAGACTGTGTTGGATCTAAAGTCAGGTCAACCTGGGCCTCCATTGGCTTGGTCCACTCTTTCATCCTTTTCTGCAATTCAATAGTTTCCTTTATCATATCGGAAACATGTCGTTTCTGTGAACTTTGTTGTGTTTCCATGCTTTTTGCAGGACTATCTGTGGTCAAGATGTTAGAGCCGCCCTCTGTTGCGTGTTGAAGGTTAAGCTGGACTGAATTTTTCTCCTCAGTGTAAGAGGTGAGCATATGTATATGTGCTTGTGTTGACAGCTTGTTCTGCTCTTTATTGTGTTTCTCGTTAGCTTGCATACTTATTTGGTTGCACATGGAGGCAGAATGATGTACATCTTGTGAAGCAGATGTGTTTGTTGTGCTTTGTGGCAATGCAACTCCTGCATCACATATATCCTGAACTTGATCAGATACGTCTGTCAGGATTACTATGGAATGAGTTAACTCATTTGGTAAAAGATGAAGGGAACCAGACAGACCAAATTTAGTCTTCTTGTCCACACTTGAAAAAGGTGGCGTGACTCTTGGCCTGTCCTCTTTGAGACCTGAAGCTGTCTCAGGACCAGCTATGTGCTCAGAGATGGAACTGGTTGAAGAAGTTTCCTTCTGCTTATCTGTGTTTGAGTTGATGACATTCTGATTAGTCTGGCTGGGATTTAATCTCTCTGATGACGTCTTGTTGACTGAGACCTTGTCGGTGTCTAATCTCTGCTGATCATTTGCACCATCTACATCAATCACTGCACTAAGAGAAGAGATAAGTTCTGGATCCATTTTATGTGTAGCATCTTTCACTTTCTCTGAAAAGGTTTGTATTGCTGGCTGTGAATTCATTACAGCCAAAAAACATTCTAGACACTTTTCTGTGTGTACTTTGGCTTTCTCTAAAAGAGGGGAATCTTCCATTTCATTTTTTTGAGTAGCTTGAATGTTAGATTTAGAAGGGGGGTGAGAATCCATAATGTCTTCAGAGGATGTAATATGTTTCTCATCTTCATAGCTTTGTTGCAGGGTTTTGTTTTTATCCAGTATAATTGCACTGGCAATATTAGATGTCACACAATAACCCTCTTCCGTTTCTGTTCCATGCAGTGAAAGGTCTTTAATCTCAGTTTCCATTGCTTGGGAACAATGCAGACCCTTTGAAGCAGACTCCAGATTATCTATTTCTTCAGTCTCTCTCATGCCATCTTTATTTTTTTGACCTCCAGCAGATGATCTCTCCTGTGAAGACTCCTTTACCGAAATGCTCTCCAAGTCTGACACATCAAATTGCATTTCTTTCTGATGCTCATCCTGTGTGAATTTGCATGCAGATATTTGCTGATGGCTCTTGATGTGGCCCTGAGGTGACTTGGATGCCACTTCTAAGGGCCTAAGTTCCTCTGGGGTCTGTTCTCGTTCCAGACTCATGGCTTTGTTTATTAATTCTGCACCTGCCCACAATGAACTAGTAAATCTGGTCTTTATGACATCATCTGTTGGCTGAAGCGCTTTTTCTCTCACTCTGCATACAGCAGTCATTGTATGCCCCTGGGTTTCAACGTTCTTCAGGGAGAAGGAATGTTCAGTGTTTTGGGTTTCTGTTGCATCCTTATCTGGATTCTCTGGTGTGCTCTCCTGTTTTATGTCTTTGACTTTCTGAATTACTTCAGTAATGTTCTTTGATGTCTCAGTTGGCAAGTTCATCAGAGGGCTTGACGTGCTGGGTTCAATCATCAGCCTCTTGTCTTGTGATTTTATTGTGCTGGTCTTCAACTTAACATTATCACCAGTAGTTGGGGAAACAAAAACATGGAAGTGGACTTTTGAGTTGGCTAGTCTGTCTGTAGCAGATGAGGTATCTTCAGGACCCATTGGTGTTGGAATATCCTTCCTCTTCAGCATCTCAGGGGTCACCACAACAGGCCCTGTTTTTGTTAGACCATTATCAGAGGCAGCTTCTAGAATCCTGCTTGTATTCATGTTTGGAACATTTGGAACATCTGCCTCTAGCCCTCTGTCCTCTTCTTGGGTTCTTAACATGTTTTCATCTCCATAGACAGATTCCATTTTGTCTTTTACATCTGATGTGTGAATTTCCTGATCACCCCTGTTTTCTCCTTCGTGAGCGTATTCAACCTTGTCTGTACCAGGAAGGTTACACCCAGAGTTTTCCTGATGCTGTCTGACTCGATTGTGTTCTAGATGGTCTTCTAATTTACTCTCCAAGTCTGTTGTTTCCCCCACTTCTGCTTTTTCCATATCCTCTCTCTTGTGAGCAGGTTCAACATTTGTGGCCTCCCATATGCCTTGCGTGCAGCTATCAGACCGTCTGATTCCATTCAGCTTTTGTGGAGCCAGTGGTTCAGCCCTGCCTTCCTCTCTACTCTCTCTTTCTCCCTTCTTCTCTCCATTGCCTCCCTCCACCAGCCCCCTATCCGTGGGAGCACACACCTTATCATGAGAATCCAAACCCTGATCCAGTGTAGGTGATGTTGACTCCCTTCCTGGGCTTTCATCCAACCTTCCATTGGCTGCTTTCTCTTCATCTGCTTCGACACTACAAGCCTCAATGCTTGGATTTCCTTCCTCTGTTGGCCCCCCAGGCTCTTGGCTTGGTCCCTTTTCCTCTGGTTCTGCAGAGCTGTTGTCCTGCCCTAGCTCCCCCTCCTTGCCCTGGTTTTGTCCCATTACATTCTGTGGACAAAAGAGATGTTATTTGCAGTGTATAGTGGCGGAGCACAAGATGGTGATGATGCCATTGCTCTGGTATGCAGGTTGTGCCAGTGTTTATCTGAAATTCTTTTAGACTTTCACTCCCCTGTACACTGCTTAGATTTCATGGACATCTCTTTTACTTTTCTGTGTCCACTTGTCATTTGGAATGAGTGGGATGAATTGTGTCATTTATTTTTGCTTTCCTTTTTCTTTTTTACGCCTTTTTTTCTGTTACCTGCTAAAAAGTTAATGGTGATCTGTGTAACTTCTATATTAAAATGCATTCACCTATCTCATCTTGAAGGAATAGTTTACCCAAAATGAAAATTCTGTCATCTTCTAGCTTCATCATCATGTTATTCCAAACCTGTCGGATTTTCTTCGAAGGAACACAAAAGGAGATTCAGTCACCGTCTCAATTCAGTTTCATTGCACATTTTTACATAGAATAACAATGAATGGTGAGGCTGTGATTCTACCAATCATCACATCTTGTGATCCATGAAAGAAAGAAAGTCATTTGAGTTTTGAACAACATTACGGTGAGTAAATGATATGACAGATTTTATTTTTATTTATTGATTCATCTATTAAACAAAAAAAGCACCCCCCTCCCCCCCACACACACATACACTTTTGACCATACCGAGTGAGTTTGATAGAAAGGCTTTGCAGTCGTGAAATAGGGGCAAAAACTTCCTGTTCAATACAAAACCAGGTAGGGGCTCTCTCAGGTGGAAGTGTCCAATGAGCCAAAATTCTGAGACAGAATGCATTCGAATTGGGACAAAATCTTGGGTAGGCCTAGCCCGGCCTATGTAACTTATTGAAATGTAATCTGGGATGCTTACCATTCCAAATGAAGGACTTTGCTATGCTATCAATTTGCTTGAAATAAGAGAGGGGGACATTTACAGGGAGAGGCTGTAGCAGGTAGTTACATTTTGGAATACAATTCATTTTAATAACATTAAACTTCCCAATCATAGATAAATGTAATGAAGCCCACCTGCCCACATTGCTCGAAAACCTTTTTATTAAGGGGTCAAAATGAACATTTGCTGGGAATGAAATGCCCAAATACTTAAAGCACTGTTTGGGCCACTGGAAGGTGCCCAGTTGAAAAGTTGAAACGTTCAGTTTCCTCAGGCAGTCAAACCAATGTTTAGTGAGCCGACAGTTACATGAGTGTAACACATGCCCTAATCCCTCTAATGATTTGCAAAAAAAAATCCACAAAACAAACTCCATCCAATTGGAGGCATAAGCACAAAGAACATGTAGATTCATCCACAGACTGTCCCAAAGGAACAAGAAAATCTGTGGTTCTTCCAAGAAAGCCTTCCTTTACTCCTCGCCTTGTGTAACGTGAGATTTTTATCGGATGATCTCAGAAATTTGGCCAGAATTGATCGGTCTCCCTCAGCGGATCTGCAAGCCAGAACTCTGTGAGCTCACTCGTTTCCAGCTTATGGCCTGTTATGTCGAGCAGTCTCGGGAAGAGCTTGTCTAGGAATTTCATCATATCTCAGCCTTATTCGTTCTCAGGAATAAAAACAATTCAGATGTTGTTTCGCCAATTAGAATTCTCAAGGTCTTCCAACTTTTCCCAAATGCACTTTTCCCAAGTCCGCCTTGGTCGCTAGCGGACTAGCAGATAATTCCCTCTCCGATGACTCCAGATAATCTATAAATTTCTCAACGTCCCCCCCTCTTGTAACCAACTCAGTGAATTTGTATTCAGTGATCAATTGACGTATTCAGCAAGATCCTCCAAGTCAGCACTGCCACCATGTTCGACAGTTGATGCTGGATCTCTTCCACAGTACCATCCAAATTTAGTCCCGGGCTTTCGGCTGTTGTTCAGGGGCTTCAGCTTGAGCACATAAGTGTCTTTCAATATCTCCAGAGCCCAAGGATTTTTAATTCTTTGACATTGTCTTCATAGAACAGTTATGAAACCAAGTGTATCGAATCTCACTGAATTATGACACAGCAAGTTTTAAAACTAGAAAAGTGCGCAGAGCTCGCCATTCACACATCCGAACCTTGCATGGTGCCACGCGACTCCAAATTAAAATTAAGTTAACAATCCCTTTAATGTGCAACTAACTATAATCCATAAATTGGATGATTCCTCCCAAAAAGTGTAAACACAGTCGCTCTCTGTTTGTTTGCGCAAACTAACCAGTCTGAAATGGCAACACTGGCTCAACCACTGGTGTGAGTTTGGTACAATGCTATCTGGGTGGTGTTCAGCAAACCTATTTGAAAAGTTGATTATTTTTGCAGGTCTGTTTTGTGCTGCAGAAAATATGCACTTCACCTTTAAAGGGATAGTTCCCCCAAAAATGAAAATTCTCTCATCATTTAATCACCCTGATGCCATCCCAGATGTGTATGACATTCTTTCTTCTGCTGAATAGAAAACAAAGATTTTTTTGAAGACTATCTCAGCTCTGTAGGGTCATATAATGTAAGTGAATGACAACAAGATATTTGAAGCTCTAAAAAGGTTTTGGGTGAGAACAGACCAGAGCATGTGAGCGGAGCATTGCAGGAGCGGAGCGATCAGAATTTCACTAGAGCGAGGAACGCGTTTCACAAGACTGCGCTCCGGCTGCTCACGAGGCGCTCACTTTCCAATCCAAACAGAATGCACTGCATTTCACGTGTGGCCACATTAATATGTGTGTGCTTCTACACTGACAAATATATGGTGTTGGCAGCTGTATTAGGTGCAAGATTTTAAACAGATTGGATTATCAGAGATGAGGCAGCATTTAAAATCGGTGTGATTCACAAGTTGGTGACAGGTGCTGATTCCAGCAACAGACTACAGTGAGAGCACAGAGAATCAATACAGATTCATTTCCCAGACAAATAATTTTATTAGGCTACCACGGACATCTGTAAGGTTTACCGTCGATTCACACGGGATAAGCTATGTCCATATAAATCACAGAGATGAGAGTGTCGACTGCATTTACACATTGTTGTCACGCATAACTGACCCATCAGAAAATGTATACTATTTAGCTGTGCAGATTAATTATGAAGTATTAAACATGTTCAAATGTATCTGGGATTATTACAAGAAATTTACTTAAATATCTGGCAAAATACAACAGAACTGGTGACATTAGTCAAGTCAAGTCAATTTTATTTGTATAGCGCCTTTCACTATTACTTATGTATAGTTAAAGTCATGGTTTAAAATTATTAAACTAAGTAAGTGTTAAGGGTCAGTGTTTAAACATCGATTTAGTTTGAACTGTAAGATTAATGACCAATGACTTTGAAGGCTTTTGTCCTTGTTAATTGGCTGAAGAAGGCTTTTGTTGGCAATCGTTAGTTTATGTATGCCATTACAAGATCGTAGTTGGTGAACTTTAGAAACAATGAGTTAAAGGGTTCACAGGCTAAACAGAGCAGATTCACTGGCTTTTTACCAACATTCACATTACATAAGAATAACAGGGGTTATTTTTAGAGTGTTTGATAGGTAAAAGATGCTATTAACTTTACCAGCATGGGAAAGCGAATCCCACAAAAAGTCTGGAAAAATTACTGACATGATCGATTAGCACGGAATTAAAATAAATGAGAAGCTCTGGTAATTAAGCTGTTGCATTACCCCATGTCCCCATATAAAATAAATATGTCCAAATAGGGCAGAGAGAACAAGGCAATTTTTTAAGTAGCCTACATCAAGGCATTGTGCAGCAGCTGTTATTTGTGCCATTAAATATTCGGTCATATGCCAATAGGAAGAGGGATTTTTTGTACCTCATGCAAAAAAATAAACAAGAATGTTGACAAAGAAATTCTGCTTTTGAACTTGAGCGTTAGAGTTGAGCGATCGCACATGAGCGAATATTTCTGAAACAGATCAAAATAGAACTTATTTTTCACTGTACATATTGTCATTGCCGTGTCTAGGCACGATCATGATTCCAAGCTTGATTACATTTCAGTGTTTGAAGCATGCGCAACTCATCATTGGTCTGTTCTCCCCCAAAACCAACTGGATTGCTTCAGAAAGCATTGATTAAACCACTGAAGTCTGGATTATGTTTATGCTGACTTTTTCTCCATTTTGGAGCTTCAAAGGCCTGATCGCCATTCACTTGCAATGTATGGACCTACAGAGTTGAGATATTCTACTAAAAATCTGTGTTTATGTTCAGCAGAAGAAAGAAAGTCATTCATATCTTAGATGTCATCATGAGGGTGGGCCGTGCACAAACCTTTTGAGGGGCATGTGCTGAAACTGAATAAGCCCCCCCCCCCGCCCCCCTTTTTAAGTAAGATTATTTTGTAAGCCTACATAAAAGGAAGAAATTGTCACATCTTAATGGCAAATTAAATAACACAAAACAATAGTCTCAAAAGCTTTAGTTTTATTCACTATTAATAACCATAATAATAATAATATAGAATGATAAAGAGTATATAACATAAAATATTGTACTTATATTTTTCATTTTACTTACAGAACTTTTAATCTAGGACATGAAAAACAGATAAAAAAAAAAAAATAGATAAAGCTTAAGAGTATACAGTCTTACATCTTAGTGTTGTAACCTCTGTTTTCGGTTTCTTCATCTCAACAACATAAAAATAACAGTTATTTCTGGCCTGGGTACTGGGAAGCCTCTGTGTAACCACCAAGTCGGCATGTGATAGGAATAAATAAAGGAAAAGTACTAATAAAATAAAAATATATATTTTTAACAACTTTAAATCTAATTACAACAGCAATCTTCTGTGAGCCATATGCTTGAAGATGTGTATGACCTCACTGTGATGACCTCATCTTTAAAAAGGATCTCTCCACATTTGCAGCTGATTCAGGCAGGGTTGCATATACCCTAAGCATTTCTACCAGTGTAGGGAAAACATGCTGGGCATTGGTTTCTTTTAGAGTGGAAAGCATAGTGTTCATGCTACTTGACTTGAAGCAGGTATGGTACACCTTCTGCTCTGTCTTCAGTAGCTGCTCCTCTTTAACACCATAAAAGTCACACAGTGTGTGTATTACTTTGGCAGCCTCTGTGTTTGGCATGCCCACCCAGTTGTAATGAACTGTCAGGCTGTGGAATGACTACAGAATTTTCCCTGTGGGTATTCTCCCATCTTCTTGAAATCTTCTTCTGAGTTCCTCTGTGATTTTATCCAGGAAAGTGAAGAACACTTTGGCCCAGTAGAACTCCTCAACAGTTTGGAAAGTATGGCTGTCTTGAGCAGCTGTGGCACTCTGCAGGTATCATGCTGGCACTTTCCTTTTCAGCTAATTCTTGCACATCAGTTATGGCTTATTCCCTGCTAATAACTGGTCTGATCCATGAAGTGAGCTGCTACCCTTGGCTGCCTGCTGTCGCTCCCCTCTCCCTCTTCTTCTTTTTCTTATTTCTTTCTTTACAGGGCATTGCACTGCAGCCACCAAGTGATCAAAATTAATTTAAGTATAAAAAACTGTTTTGATCTTTAAAACTGTAATGATTGATTTAGTATAGGTCATTAGAGGGAAGCAATGCAACGTTGATTAAAGTATACATGCAGGTCTACGTGGCATACAATTTTGTATTGACATATTATGATATGAGCATTAATGACTTTTAAAGTTTACTTAATTTGTAATCATTTTTTTAATTATTCTGTTTGGTTACATAGGCTATTATTGTATTATTTGTTTAACATGTTTATGTACAGTATGTCATTGAGAAGAGAGGAAGGTAGAACAATGAGTCAAGTATTCAAGTAGTCAAACTATTTTGAAACATAATTTAAATAATTGGCACACAATTGCAGTCAAAATAGGAGATTCAAAGAAATTTTAGCCTACCATTACTATAGCCTATACAACCCAACTCATTATCAATTTCCCAAAATAAGTTGATTCAGAGCATCTAGCTTCCAACAAAGTCAGAAACAATGATACAGTTTATCTGAACTGCTGAAATTACCCAACTGCAATTATTTTAATATATTTTGATAATTTCTTTAATGTATTTTTGAACAGCTATAAGCTTCCGGCAACATCGACAGAAATAACCCCTAATTTTATGAATTAGACTACTACACTATAAAGCTTGTAGCTCCAGCAATCTGATCCTGTGTTCATAGAGTAACTAAATCGTACATCTTAACTTTGTTATACATTACAATGAAGTACAGGGTTTAAACTATACAAAAGTGTTACAATTAAAATTTCAACCCAAAACAAAATGGCTTATTGACAAAAACGAATGGCCGCGATTCTTGTATGTCGCAACATATTATGTTGGCACGGCTTGTTAGCAAATAGAAGCTACCTGTGGCTGGTTCCCTGTCCGTGAAATGTCATCCAACTCTCGGGTGAAGGGATGATGTTGACCGAATCTGGGGATGAGTGATGCTGAAACTCCACTCTGTCTTGTGTGCATAGGCCTGGTTTTGGATATCGGGCGCAAAATTCATACAGGCTTGCAGACCGGGAAAAAGATCTGGCGAGCCTCGCAAGCAATGGTGGTAGAAAGACAAGTCTGTGCATTGCACGGATGGACTGGCCAATTCAGTTACATTTAGAACAAGGACTTGCAGCCAGTGGGTCAAAAAAAAAAACACCACCACCAAAAAGGGCATGTTGGAGTGTAAGGGCAAAAAGGGCATTTGCTCTGCACAGGATGAGCCTTACCTGTGCACGTGCCAGGGGGTGAGTAAATTATGAGAGAATTTTCATTTTGGGGTGATACTGTAATAAGGGCAAGATGAATATCTGAGAACAAATGTGTTTTAGTTTAACCTTGACTGTGGTGGGAACAGTTTTTCTTTCCTGTATCTTGTGACTGCAGCATATCTGAGCAGCCATTGATTGTTCATGCTTGTCTCGTTACATGAACTGTACCGTCAGCAAGAACACCAGGAATTAGAGTCACAAGATTTTGCAGGAGATTTTTCCAGTAAAGCAGACTCTCTCACAGAGCCTATAGATTCACACTATTCGAGAGAAATGTGTCTAACTCAGCTTTATTCTGTGTTCTAATTTTATTAATTTACTGTTTTCTTCTCTCTGTCAAAACACACACACACACACACACACACACACACACACACATCCATACACACGCACACACACACACACTGGATTGGTGTCATTCTACCCACAGATCTATTTAACTCTCAGTTAAAGAAAACATACAAATACATTTATAAGTGATTTCATGTTAAGTGGTAGTTGTGGCTGATAGTATACTGTGGGATCCAAAAGTCTGAGACCTCATTGAATATCTGGTATTCAAAAAATCTAATTTAAACCTTGAAATTATCATAAAGTTTTAGTAGTTTGTGAACTTTTACAGGGGGGCATTGCAGCGTGAATCATTTACCCATGTTTCTGTTGATTATGGTAAATAATTGTGGGGGTTAATTGCTTGTTATTATTGGGGGGAATCTATGCCCCTGGTTGTGGCCAAATATTGTTGGTGCTATTTTTGTCTAAAATCTTTTACACATTGTAAAAGTGGTTTTACAGCCATATCTGCTTGAAAAATTCAGCATTTTTTAAAAATTATTTATTAGAGGTCATAGCTGAACTTGAATATGATACTAAGAAATTATATTTTCCCACCTCAGGCCTAAAATTACCAGGGTCATACAAGCAAACATTTAGAGACCCCCATCCCCTATATTCATATTTGTGATCAATAAATATGGGTTTTAATGTCCAATTCTACAACCCCCAATCCTAAATACAGTTGGTTGTTACAGGCTTGTAAGTAGTAATTTTTTTCGTTACTAACTCTAAAGCATCCCTTCCATCACAGTAAGTCTGGAATTTATATAACTGGAATGCAGAAAAACACAATGGATGAGAGTGTGCTCCTGTTCCTCTGTCCTTTAGCCCATTTGAACACGTTTACGGGAACTTGCATGCAGAACTAGTGGCTTCCTTGTCAGAGTTCTGCAGAGTTACATGAGTACACACAGTGACGTTTTTCAATTGTGTCCTGGGACAGCTGAAAATAGTCAAGCTTACAATTCAGCTTTTATTTATATGCCCTTTAATTGTTGAGGGCACGTTTCACTGTAACCATTCAACCATGACCTCCGATAGTTTTATCTTTGTTAGATCCCTGTTGTACATGTCAGACAGACATTATCTAAGGTGATAGTAATTTATGAAACTTTTAATTGTCCATGTTTCACATTCACTTCCCTGCACAGCTCTTGCAGACACCGGCAGTCTTCCGTGTGCAAGGCCATCCCATCCTAACCCTCCACAACTGCCCCATTGTACTGCATCCATCACCCAGACACATTAAGGCGAGTCACTTGATTTCCTTGTGGCTCTCTGCCTCTCCCATACATGCAGAATCAAAAAGCATTAACACACAACTTTTTGAAACATCGCTCTGAAAGCATATGTTTTCAATAAATTTCTCTAAATTGGAACAACTGTATGCCAAGCTTAATGAACGGCTCAGCAGTGAAACAACTTCTGAGGTAACAATCCATTTGAAGTGAAGAAAGTGTATACTCACCGATTCTCCTGTGACTGCACCGTAATTCCAGGACAAGACCACTCTTTGTTGGATGGATGGATGTTCTGGCTGACTTCTGCTGGCAAATGGGCTTTTATTACTCTCTTGTGATGTCACACACAGATTTGCCTAATGCAGTAAGTTAGTCCGCTCCTTATGTAGCAGCACAACAACAATCGAAATCAGAAGCTAAAATTAATAAAGCATAATATTATTACTGTATTCGAAAGAGATCTGACACAATCCTAATGCTTCTATATTGATTCTTAACCTTAAATGCATGGGAATTTCACCAAACACTTTTACATATTTGTGTCTTTAGAGACCTGACATGTATATCTATCTATATAATTTCAGAAGTACACCCAAATGACAATAGTCATATCATTCTGTTCATGTGTTGTACTTGCTTTAGTTTACTTCCACATTGTTTTTTTCACCAAATAGCAATGTCAAATATAAATCAAGTCAATCACTGAAATAACAGCGCCACCTTGAGTAACAAATAGCATTTAGAAAATGTATGTGTACATGCATATGTGATACTATAATTTACCATTGTTACACAGGACATTTCCGTGATACAGAAGAATATCTTGTGACAGTAAACTTATATAGATATTAAATAATCATAAAAATATAATTTATGGAAGTGCAATGCATATAAGAGTTAAACTAAAGGCCTTTTTTTCCCAGTACAAAACATTAAATGACAAAACTCTCTTTAAAGCAACTGTATTGAGTGTCAACATAGTACTTATTGTCAATTGCAATCATCAGTCCCTCTGTACTCTGTATTTACAGATGAAATTGTTCTGGGACTTAAGACAAATTTTTCTGTGCTTTTTTCTGTGCTTTGATCAAAAGCAACACACATTCTACCAAGGGTGTAATTATATAAAGTAGAAGTGAGATTGTTTTGGGACTCTTTTGAAATAGAATCAACAGTAAAGACCACTAAAACTTTGGAGTAGTGTAAGTAGTAGTATAGTAGACACTGATAGTCACGGTAACATAGATACAGGGGACAAAGAGAGTCTCTTAAAGTGTCAGAAATGTACTTCTTTTTAATTATTGTCCTCTTAGAACCTGGAACTGCTTTTCAGGACCATGAAATATATTGTAAATGTACAGTGTATGAAATATATTTTAAATATAGTGAATATAATATGTAGCACTTTATTAGGAACACCTGTACACCTACTTATTCATGCGATTATCTAATCAACCAATCGTGTGGCAGCAGTTCAATGCATAAAATCATGCAGATATGGGTTAGGAGCTTCAGTTAATATTCACATCAACCATCAGAATGGGGAAAAATTTGATCTGATTGATTTTGACCGTGGCATGATTGTTGGCGCCTCATGGGCTGGTTTGAGCATTTCTGTAACTGTTGATCTCCTGGGTTTTTACGCACACATCAGTCTCTAGAGCTCACTCAGAATGATCCTAAAAACATCCAGTAAGTGGCAGTTCTGTGGATGGAAAAGTCTTGTTGATGAGGGAGGTCAACAGAGAATGGACAGACTGGTTCGAGCTGACAGAAAGGCTACGGTAACTCAGATAACCACTCTGTACAATTGTAGTGAGCAGAATAGCATCTCAGAATGCACAACACTTCGAACCTTGAGGTAGATGGGCTACAATAGCAGAAGACCATGTCGGGCACTTTATTAGAATCATAGTGTTCCTAAAAAAGTGCTCAGAGTGTGTGTGTGTGTGTGTGTATATATATTAAGTATATTAATTCTTACATATTTAAATGTCTGTGTCATTTCTGTTGCATTTCTAACCCTGGTCTGATATCACTATGGTACCACCCTGTCAGTATTCCTCAGTGATGCTAGTCTCTGTTTAATGGTCAACACTTGATAAAAGGTTCCTGCTGGTCCACAAGCTATGGAGAATGACTGCAATTCGCTCAAAAAAGCAGCAACAAAAACAAAGGAACAAAGACTTTTAAATCTCCCTGTTTTGCAACTGGCCGCCATGGCAACAATCATAACAGGATGCTCTTGTTTTCTCTCAGATAATAATACATAGAAATGACTCCAGCACACACTTCACTAGCCACTGAGTTTATAGAGAAAAAACAGGCCAGACAAAAGTGCAGACTGCTATAGAGAAACCTGGTGAATAATATGGTTACTATTAACCCCCAAGAGTGAAGGAGACTGTGAACATCAGAATGAAACAAATGACATAGTTTGATGTTTGAATATTACAGATATTATTACCAGCTCTGATCAATGGTACAGTTTACTATAAAGATGTATATGTTAACATGAGCTAACAATGAACAATACTTTTACAGCATTTATTACTCTTGGCTAATGTTCTTTTCTACATATGCATGCAAATACATTTTTAACAGTTAAAGCTGTATACTCAATAATTTGTATGGCATTATACACAAACAGAAAGACAGACAAAACTACTACATTGAGGAAACATTCTATCATAACCTAACATGAACAAAGATTAATAAATCCTGTATTTATGAGGTTTTACACTGATTAGTCCACTATCCAGCACAAAACAGCATTATTTCTGTTCCCAAGTGCTGCATGTTGTTTTTCTTTAAAAGAGAGCACATATTAAGGGCAATTGCTCTGGTCCGTATATTAATGAGAATGTTAAAGGCAATGACTAATCCTCTGCACACCTTCTGTGAAGGTTTGGTGCTCATTAATCAACCCTGTCTTCGCTACAGCCTGAAAGCCTGCAGTCAAATCTTTGCTGTCATGCACACAAGGAGATGTAGCCAATAGTTGCATAATCTGAATGCTGTAACTGTGCAGGCATGCCGGAATATACTGACAGAGTACAGATGCCAATTTATGATGTCATAATACTAAGCGCATTTAACCAATCGAAGCAGAGGAATAGACTCTTTGCAGGGACCAAAGAATAGACTCTTTGCAGGGACCAAAAGACTATTCACATTTACGCTTTATTGTTGCTTAAGACCAACAATTGCTATTGTTGCTTAAGACCATTAGAAATGTAAAAAAAAGTTCAGACCAAAATAAAAACTAAAAAGGAACTATATAGCATAAAATATTTTGCCTCTCAAGTAAATGTGACAAACAGGAAACATTTTTATGAAAAAGGTTTATTATCATAATAAACACTTACAGTACATAATTTCAACAAAATGTACAAAGTGCAATATGCATTGAAACTACAGCAAATCTGCAGTACAAAGGACAAAATTACTGCATGTTTAAAAGCAATAACAAGGGTGACATACATGAAATGGAAAGAGCATTCCTAATTTGTGATCACTGCAATTAAGCAGCATTGTTTATTCACAAAAAGAGGCTCAACATCCAACAAGAGGAAAGTCTACAAATGGATGAATTAAGAAGAACCAGTGTAACTTGATGACATTCTCTACAAGCCATTGTCACCATCTCTCCCAAGTGAGAATCTATGGCAGTTCCTAAATCAATAGCATCAATGTGGCATTTAATATGGATAATTAATGCAGAACTTTGGTCATCTCTTCTAATAACATACAGTCCTTCCTCACTCCTTTGGAAATGAAAACCCCTCAAAACTTGGCAACCCTAAAATTATCATAACATCAATTTTTTTTTTTGGAACTTTGCCAAATATCAATGGTATATTTCTATTTTCTCTGCTAAAACAACAACATGTACTAGCAAGTGCAAAGCAAACATCTGCCAGCTTTAAAATGTGCCCATTTATCCCAACAATTCCTCTCACTGCCTAACTGGCATCATTATTCGGTAGGAGTCAGCACAGAACTTTGCCTATAGCGCTTTTAGAAAAGGCACTTGATGTTGATGATACAAGACAATGCAGGAAACCAATAACATTCAATCGGTAATCTTCGACTCTAATTTGACCACAATGGCAAAGACTTTAGGGAGAGGGGGGTTTGGGGCACAGTTTACCAATTCACACAGTGTGTGTTGTCTTCCAAAATGGATGAAAGTAACAGTTTGTGACACAGAACACCATTCTGTTTAATAGCTTCGTTTTCTCCAGTCAGTTTAATATTCAGGCCCCAGAAGGAAGATTAAATTAAATGAATGTTGTTGAATGATACCCATTCAATCCAAAATCATCCATGCAAACTCACAGACAACCATGTACAGGATTGAGGAACTGATTCAAGTTGGCTAGTACCATGAACTCCCAGCAATCTGTTATTTGACCCACATACATATAGTATTTACATACAGTGTATTGTGGAGTGTGTGTAGAGGTGGAAAGTGTGTTTACTACAGTATGAGCCTGCTCATGTCTTTAACATTAAAGCACGTGCACACACACACACACACACACACTCTCTGAAAGGGTTTCATATGCATAAATAGTTCACAGTAATGGTGTAGCCAATGTGCAAGGCACCACTCGCACACATTCAGCTTCGCATTATATTTGCTCAAACATGACAGCATAGATAAATGTACAAAATCAGTTTTAAAAAATATTGTAAAAGTATGCTGCATAATAATAAACCTCAAGTACTTCAATGCAAGTTGTAATTGGCCAGCCGATTGGAAAGTAAAGGTCCGTTGACAACATAAAAGCAAACAGAAGTGTGTTGTTATCAGAGCTATTGTGATCACATCAACTGGTATGGCAAGTGTCCCCCGATACAGACGGACTTACTTGTCAAGAACATGTCTGGGTCATATTTCACCCCAAAATCAAAAGACAAAAATAAGATTTTTCTAAAAGTAAAAACGAAACCTATTTTTAGGACATTCATATTTTCTTTGCATTGTGCAATCATTTTTCATAACAATTAAAAGAATATTCCGGGTTCAATACAAGTCGAGCCCAATCGACAGCGTTTGTACCGTAATGTTGATTATCACAAAAAAAAATATTTGGACTCGTCCTTCCTTTAAAAAATAAATAAAAATCGAGGTTACAGTGGCACTTACAATGGAAGATAATAGGGCCAATTTTTGGAGGGTTTAAAAGGCAGAAATGTGAAGCTT
This sequence comes from Moxostoma hubbsi, assembly GCA_032164185.1. NCBI lineage: Eukaryota > Metazoa > Chordata > Actinopteri > Cypriniformes > Catostomidae > Moxostoma > Moxostoma hubbsi. Next base: position 10,603,469 of record JAVLUX010000215.1, read on the forward strand.
ATAATTTGATAAAAGGACTTGCATGAATTGTCCTGTTAAAACTCATGTATTATTTGAGCTGTACAGTTAGTTTAAATCGTCATTTACAGTTGTAATCTAGGTTTGTTGACATTACATCGTCATGGCAACAAAGTTGTAAAATTGGCTATAACTTTACACAGTAAAATAGGTACATTTTATTGCACCAAAATCCTGTTAAAACATATACTGTTTATGTCGTGTGGCTATACTTTAGAAACATTGAGTATTTTAACGTTTACAGATTGGCCCCTTTCACTTTAATTATGTCTCACTGGAACCCAGAATATGGCTTTTGTTTTAAAGAAATTCCTTCAAGCACATCCCCCCCCCTAATTCTCATTACTGTAATAACAAAAATAAAATGTAAATTAAATAAAAATAATTTTGCTGAATTTTATTGACTGTAATACAGTCAAAAATATTGTATTATAGGAATGAGAAATGAGAATGGCAACTTGAGAATAATGGAAATAAAATTAACATGTTAATGGTCCTAAAAACAGGCTTTGTTTTTACATGCAATATATTGTTTCTATTTTTGTCATTTGGGGGTTATTGCGTGATCTGGACATGTTTTTGTGAAATTTACCCATAGAGATACACCTTCACAGCTAAACTATTTCAATTGCTATGAAAATCATGTCACATACTGTATTTGCCTTATAAGTCCCATGCTGTCTGTTCTTGGTTCAGCATTAGTGTGATCTTCAATTCTCCATTTGTAACGATTTGGTTCAAAAAGGCCATTCCACTTTACCTTGTTTTCATTATGGACCAAGTAGTAACAGCCTCGCTCAGATCATTTCCTTTCATTCCAAGAATTTTCACTACTGTCTCAGGGAAAATATTTTAAATATATAACAGTCTCTCTTTAACTTGGAAAGTAAATTATTTGAATTGCCTTTGAAAACAGGGAGCATCTCTTCTGCTAATGACACTAAAATAGAGGTTCTAGTTCAATCAAATCTCTCAAAGCACACATATGTGCAATTAGAGACTGTAACAGCTAAGGTAGTGACCCATATCCGCCCTAAACCCATTTGCTCTTTTTTTCAAACTGAAATCCAACAGGCCTCAATGACAGCAACACAGTCACAATCTTCAGAACAGCAACTGTATCTGTGAGCGTTTCAGTGGAAAGAGAACAGCCACTTCAAGTTGATCTCAGTTTGAGTGCATGCGGTGCTTGACTTTGCCTGATTGTGATTGATTGTCTTTCATATCACCCTTATCAAGTATTAGAAGAATGGAAGAATCTAAAACAAACCTTCTCTTGGTGATTCACCCCCTGCTTTCCCAATGTTAAGAGTTTGAATGACCCTCAACACAAACTGCACTATGTGTAAACACTGAAATGTAGCCAGTCATCATGTTTTACTATCAGCCTGGCTTAGGACCATTGTCTTGGTGGGGGGTGCACTAAACTCCTCTATGGTTCAGGGGCCCACCCATAGAAATGTTGTCTTTGCACTACAACCCCTGCTTGGTCTACAAACATTACTGTATTGGTACGAGGTATTGATTTGAAACCTATGTGAAAATCATCAGTGTTATATACATGATAACAGAGAAAAGTATGAATGAACAGAGGTTCCTTGTGCACATTCATAATGTCCATCAGCACACTGAGAACTTTCCTAATCATGGTTGGGAGTCCATTTCCTTTCACCGTACAGCCAGGAAGTGAGAGCTTGGCAGGAAGTTCAAATTTGTGACCATGTCCGAAGGAATCTGTGACTTGTACAGGGCTCCAAATAAGTGATTTATGGTGTGATAAATGGGTGGACAGATGGAAACATTACACAGTGGTCTATTTGGACTCATTCAGTAATGGTCTCTGTTATGGTGAGTTCTTATTTTGCTTTCAAAACAGCAATAAGAGCCATAAACCTCACAAACCATTTGTCAGTCAGTGCAGTTGTCCAACATGACCACGGGATTCAAATGTGCAATACACATCCATTTAGGTTCCAATGCAATGAAAGCCTGTCCTGAAAATGTTGGATACCTATCCATTCATATGTTTATATTCAAAACATAGAAGCAATTCAAAAGACAATCTCTCAAACCATTCTTTTGTAGGGCACACTCTTTACCCAACATGTAAAATCTGTTTCTCCCACAGCAAGAACTTGGCTTGGCAAATGTTCCCAAGTGACTGAAATGTTTAAAAAAATATATAAATATATAAGTTCAGCTGAAACTGAACCCAAAGGTATCATTGCACTAAATGCTTCCACTCTTGCTGTCAGCTCATGGATTCTCCAGATCCTTCTTCCTTTTGGTTGAAGACCTCTATGTTGGTGGAGGTTGAGGAAGTGGGTGAGGCCCAAGGTCTGGCCCATTCTGGGCTGACTGAGTGCTCAGGTTCTGGGGAAAACGAGAGCATGAGAAGGGTTCCTGCATCAGAGGAGCACGCCGAACACAAATCCTCAGATGAGAAGGTAAGGCTGCCCAGTTTGGCAAGAGAGTTTGAACGCTTGAGTCTAGAAGGTACGGTTAGTCCTGCTAGTCGCATACGGGCTTCGATTTCCTGTGCACGTTGACGCACAAGGCCTGGTTTACCACGGACGCTGCGAAGGCTGTCGCTGCTGGAGCTGCGGGTGAGTGTGGAACCATGCGGGGACGAGATGGGCGTCAACCCACCCGACCCTAGAACGGCCAGCAAGGCCTCGTTTGTCAATTGAACTGCAGCTTCAGTAGAGTAATCTGTCCGTGTTCCAAAGGGCTTTTGGAATGGGTCAGTAGGATCATTGAAACTGTTTGTTGCATCATCAGCTGTGCTTGAAATAGCTCCCCTTTGCTCGTTTGCACGTGCATGCTCCTGAAAAAGACCAGAGAGTTTTTCCAAGCGCTCTGTACGACGGCGAACAAGGCCGGACCTTTGCAACTTGATTAGAGTCTCTTGTTGTTGTGGGGAGCAAGTGGCCTCATCCTTCTCCAAACCTTTGATCTTGCTTTCATTTCTTGGTAGAGGAGGGGAACCTTGTACATCAGTATCTCCATCCCCCTTGTCCTCCTGGAATGGTGTCCCATTGTCCTGGGGGGGATCGTCAAGGGATTTGCTTACTGGCTTTTCCTTCCACACCAAGGGCATTGGATTGGCATCAAGGCACAGATCAGTGGCAGGCTTACCACACTTGGCTGTCATGGACAAGTTGGCACAGGGTGGCATTTGAATGGAGATACTGGGCACACTGTGAAGGGGTAAGGGGGCAAGGCCTCGTCTGTTAGCCTCTAACAGAGCACTCTGGGTGGGCTTGGAAGTGAATGGCGAGCCAAGAGGATGCCTGGGCTTAGCATACTGCTTCAGATGGCCACTTTCCTAGGAAAAAAAAAAAAAAAAATCATTTAATGTATATGGGGTAAAATTCAGAGCATGAGATAGGGTACCTCTGTAATGCTTTTTAATTTTCTATTCAAGCTTTTATTTTTAATCAAACTACAACTACTCAATGATCCCTCAAACAATGAGTGTTGATATGCACACCAATACACTGCTAACATTCAAAAATAGGACAACGCAAGAAAACCACGTTTACATGAGATTTGAAATCATCAATTTATTCTCTGCTTTTGACATCAAAACGTAAAAAGGCATACACACAACACTTGGACACATTGGATAAGCCGGTAAGAACTCTGGTAAAGGTGTTTACATGCAATGTAAAATCAGGGCAATAGGCACAAATCTACATGTGCCAATCAGTTTTTGCTTAAACCGTTTATGAAGGAATGCTGTTTATGGCGTTTACATGACAATCTGTTGTCAGATTATAAAACATAATAGTCAAAAGTACTTGCATATAAACACGCTCGATGTGGAGTGATATGGTAGGGTTATTTCTAGGCCCAAATGGAATCTGTGCACAGAGAACTGTGCAGAAAACTCTGCAGAATTCAAACACATTGTCAAGTTTGGTTATATGATAATGCTTTCAGCTACAAATTCACATTTTACACCCATTCCACATAATTATACAGATTTACTCCCAAAATCATCTCAGAAAATGCAGAAAGAAAAGTAAAAAGTCTGCAGATTCTTTCTGGGCCTAGTTACGTCCTAAAGTAAGCAGTTGTGTTAAGTGAGAACAGTTTGTAAGGGTGTGTGTACTCACAGTAAAAATTTGTTGTGTTCTGATGTGGTTGTTGTTGTTGGAATTTTTGTTGCACAGATGGTTCATGCTTGCTAGGTCAATCCCCTTTTCATTTGACTCTTCCTCTTTTTCTTTCCTTCCTCCCTCATCCCCATCTCCAATCTTTATTCCCTCTGCTAATGCTGCCATCTCTTCTTGCTCTCTCTGAGCCTCCTCTTCATCCTCCTCCTCCACCGTGCTGAACTCCAACCGCAGACGTAGTTCCTCTACAGGCTCTGCCCCGCGAGAACAGGTCTGGACCGCCGTGCCCTCTCCAGGAACACTAAAGTGAGATAAAGGAAGTCCCTCGAGCCCCTCAGATGTTTCATCATCAAGAAGTGCATCTTCCTCCACATCTGCAACCTCAATGTAAAGACGATCTACATTCCCCAAAGATGGAGCATAAATCGGAGTGGATGGCTCGCTGTCGAGGGCAGAGTCAGACAGGCGGCGAAAGTAGTAGTGGTAGTTTTGCGGATGGGCAGGCTCCAGGTCTAGGCTGATAGGATAGGAGTGTGCAGCAGGCTCACAGCATACTGTGAACGTAGGGTTTGTGAGATTGGGGGTGATGTGATCCTCTGCGTTTATACAACAAGAGGCAGCAGATTGCTGGCAGTCAAGGTGATCACACTCTGAATCGGGATGCCATAGACGGTTATGGCGCTGTTTACTGAAAACAAACAAAGATACAGGATGGGTCATAAACCAACAAAGATCATCAACAGATTTAGATTCTTAAATGGCTGATACCAATATCTAGAGAGCATGGTGGAGATGGCCAGTAATATACCGAATTATTAGTACATCAGTATTATACGCATTTACACTACCGTTCAAAAGTTTGGGGTCACCCAAACAATTTTGTGTTTTCCTGAAAAGTCACACTTATTCACCACCATACGTTGTGAAATGAATAGAAAATAGAGTCAAGACATTGACAAGGTTAGAAATAATGATTTGTATTTGAAATAAGATTTTTTTTACATCAAACTTTGCTTTCGTCAAAGAATCCTCCATTTGCAGCAATTACAGCATTGCAGACCTTTGGCATTCTAGCTGTTAATTTGTTGAGGTAATCTGGAGAAATTGCACCCCACGCTTCCAGAAGCAGCTCCCACAAGTTGGATTGGTTGGATGGGCACTTCTTGCGTACCATACGGTCAAGCTGCTCCCACAACAGCTCAATGGGGTTCAGATCTGGTGACTGCGCTGGCCACTCCATTACCGATAGAATACCAGCTGCCTGCTTCTGCTCTAAATAGTTCTTGCACAATTTGGAGGTGTGTTTAGGGTCATTGTCCTGTTGTAGGATGAAATTGGCTCCAATCAAGCGCTGTCCACTGGGTATGGCATGGCGTTGCAAAATGGAGTGATAGCCTTCCTTATTCAGAATCCCTTTTACCCTGTACAAATCTCCCACCTTACCAGCACCAAAGCAACCCCAGACCATTATATTACCTCCACCATGCTTAACAGATGGCGTCAGGCATTCTTCCAGCATCTTTTCATTTGTTCTGTGTCTCACAAACGTTCTTCTTTGTGATCCAAACACCTCAAACTTGGATTCATCTGTCCACAACACTTTCTTCCACTTGTCTTCCTCTGTCCAATGTCTGTGTTCTTTTGCCCATCTTAATCTTTTTCTTTTATTGGCCAGTCTCAGATATGGCTTTTTCTTTGCCACTCTGCCCTGAAGCCCAGAATCCCGCAGCCGCCTCTTCACTGTACATGTTGACACTGGTGTTTTGCGGGTACTATTTAATGAAGATGCCATTTGGGGACCTGTGAGGCGTCTGTTTCTCAAACTAGAGACTCTAATGTACTTATCTTCTTGCTCAGTTGTGCAACGCGGCCTCCCACTTCTTTTTCTACTCTGGTTAGAGCCTGTTTGTGCTGTCCTCTGAAGGGAGTAGTACACACCGTTGTAGGAAATCTTCAATTTCTTAGCAATGTCTCGCATGGAATAGCCTTCATTTCTAAGGACAAGAATAGACTGTCGAGTTTCAGATGAAAGTTCTCTTTTTCTGGCCATTTTGAGCGTTTAATTGACCCCACAAATGTGATGCTCCAGAAACTCAATCTGCTCAAAGGAAGGTCAGTTTTGTAGCTTCTGTAACGACCTAAACTGTTTTCAGATGTGTGAACATGATTGCACAAGGGTTTTCTAATCATCAATTAGCCTTCTGAGCCAATGAGCAAACACATTGTACCATTAGAACACTGGAGTGATAGTTGCTGGAAATGGGCCTCTATACACCTATGTACATATTGCACCAAAAACCAGACATTTGCAGCTAGAATAGTCATTTACCACATTAGCAATGTATAGAGTGTATTTCTTCAAAGTTAAGACTAGTTTAAAGTTGTCTTCATTGAAAAGTACAGTGCTTTTCCTTCAAAAATAAGGACATTTCAATGTGACCCCAAACTTTTGAACGGTAGTGTATATATTTATGTTAATAGAAAATTAGATATACATAAAATTATGGAACTTAAATTAACACTTATTTTACACAATATTTAAAAAAAATATTCGGGGTATCACTTTACATTAGGTGTCTTTGACTACTATGTACTAACATTTAAATACATACAATACAATGTTTGTTCGTGTAACATATTGTTCTGCAAAATTCTCACAAGATTAACTTTTGCTGCTACTGAGGTGGAGGTATGTGTATGTTTAGGGTTTATATAAGGGTTAGGGTAAGGGTAGGGTTAGAGGTAAGATTCAGTGTAACTACAGATGTAATTAAATGCAAGTACTTTTAAATGCAAGTTCAATGCAACAAACAACACATATATACATATATAACTTAATTACATAGTAATTAAAGACACCTAAATTAAAGTGGGTCCAAAATTTGAATTAGTCATTGACAAGACTGTAGGTAGATTTTGAAACTGACATAAGGGGAAATACCCCTTCTGCTAATCAGCTAAACCTGACACGGTTTCAGAATGGCCAAATATCATCCCATTAATTGGGCTAGCTGATATAAAATTAAATCACTAAACACAACTAATAGCTAGAAATACACATACCAAAATATAATATAAAAACCAGAGGTATGACAAAATCTCTCTCGTACCTGGCATCCAGTATGCCCTCATACTCTGCCAGCTGCCTCATGAAGCTGGCATTAGGACGTGTGATACTTCGCTTCTGTTTGACAAAGTTATAGGCCTTTTCCAGAGACCAGCCATATTCTTTCATGGCATAGGCTATTACTGTAGAAGCAGAGCGGCTAACACCCATCTTGCAGTGAACCAAGCATTTAGATTGATTTTTCCTGAAAAGTACAGAGCAAAACAGAATAAAGGGTGGAGATATAAAATATGGAATATTTTCAAACACAATTCTGAAGGAATTGCAACAGTGTGCCAAGTTACAATTCTTACATCTATAACTTGTTAATGACTAATTTGCACAGAAAAAGCAAAGTATATTTCTTATTTATGATGTGACAGAAGTCTGAAATGGCCCCTTACTTTGCTTTGACAATGAAGTTGTACGTGTCATTCCAGTGGGCCAGTAAGTCTGTGGCCTCGTCGTCATACACCCGGACATTGTGGTAGCAGAATGTTCCTGGAAAGAAGTTATCTATTTCCCTTGTAACATTTAAGATGTAGGCCACCCTAAAACAGCAATAGATTAAATGAAAATATTTCATAAATTACATCTGTAGAACAATGGAAAACCGTTCAGATGCAAGTTTATTTGTATTCCTTACATCAGAGACTAAAAATAGACCCACTAGCATTGCTTCTTACTGTAAAATAAACTCTGAACTTTGTCCCTTCGAAATTAAATATGATACATACACACCCAAAACTTTCACATATAACTAACATTAACCAGTTTAAAGATGCTGAGTCTTGAGAGAAATGACACCATGAGAGAAAAACAAACGGTTGATGTTAGTAAAATGTAAAACTAACCCAGTTTCCTGAAGTTCCTCTAGATTCGAAGCATTCCATTCAGAACCCTGAAAGACGAATGATACAAAACACTTGCTGTTTTAGGAAATTCTGTGCCAAGCCCACATACTGTATGAAACATACCTTCTGCTCTGCCATAGAACTAAAAAGCTTTACCTTAAACAAATGAAAACAAATTCACTGAAGTAACTGCATAATGGCTCACAATATTTACAGAACTGAGTTTTGGATTGCCACACAGTGTTCTCTGATTAAAACGTATTTAAAACTTTTTTAGTAAGAATGCCACAGCAGTTGCTCACTGCGGCCCTGAGCCCTAAAATGTTTTCTAAACCTGCCCAATCTTCTGAACCATTTTTATCTCTGTATCTCACAGAAATATCTGACAGAATTCCTCCGTGCCAATAAAACCATGTTGAACTAATTAAATAAAAAACAAAAAACTTTCTTGACTGTCACTTGGAATGATCCAAGATGGCGGCGCTGTAGCACACAGCGGCCACTCCGGATCCAAAATGGTGCTATTTGTGTCACTTAGCCCGACTTTTACGGCACATGGACTACCATCACCAGACACTGTTAAAATATAAGATTCATGCAACAAGCTGCATGATGATCTGCAAGAGTTGCTACGCAAACTCAGCTTGCTGCGGAGACCAGGCCTCCAGTCCTTGGTGTCGCCTGGTGCAGGTGCCCGGGGGAGGGGACGTCGCAAGCGGTGTGCGAGGAAGCGAAAGCGTGGCAAGAGGGCGGGGGTCCATGCTAGGCTAAAAACAAACCCTAGCCGGCCGGCTCTCCCATTTATCCTGCTCTCAAATGTTTGCTCCGTGGATAAAAAACTGGACTACATCCGACTCCAGCAGACTACGCAGCGTGAGCTTAGAGTCTGCTGTGTCTTTGTTTTCACGGAGACGTGGCTCAGCGACAGAGTTCCGGACGCCGCCATTCAGCAAGACGGGCTTGCCTAGTTTTGTGCCGACAGAAATGCAGCTCTGTGCGGTAAGACTCGCGGTGGTGGCTTGTGCGTTTACATGAACACGGAATGGTGCAATAACTCTATGCTAGTCTCTAGTTACTGCTCATTGCTGATGGAGCTTGTGACTGTTCGATGCAGACCTTTTTATTTACCACGGGAATTCACCACTGTTATTATAACTGGAGTTTACATTCCCCCAGTGCTAATGCCAAGGAAGCGCTCTGTGAACTGTATGGGGCTATGAGCGAACTGCAGAACGCTCACCCTGACGGACTGTTTATTGTCACCGGAGATTTCAACCATGCAAATCTCAAGACAGTGCTCCCTAAATTCCATCAGTATGTGGACTTTGCAACGAGGGGGGTGAACATGCTTGGTCTAGTTTACACAAACATCCCAGGTGCGTACCTCGGCTACGCCGACCACATCTCTGTTATGCTAATTCCAGCATACAGACCGCTCGTCAGACGCACAAAACCGCTCCAGAAGCAGGTGAAAACCTGGCCAGCAGGAGCCATCTCTGCTCTTCAGGACTGTTTTGAGTGTACTGACTGGCACATGTTTAGGGAGGCTGCAACATATGGCGACTCTACCAACTTGGAGGAATACACAGCATCAGTGACCAGCTACATCAGCAAGTGCAATGATGATGTCACCTTCACCAAGACACGCTCCAACCAGAAGCCGTGGATGACTGCGTAGGTGTGTGTGCTGCTGAGGACCTGAGACTCCACCTTCAGAGTAGGCGACAAGGCTGCCCTAAGAACAGCGAGGGCCAAACTGTTGAACTGTGTTCAAGGCCACCACCATCGCCCCCATGCCAAAGAAGTCTTCAGTGTCCTGCCTCAACAACCTCCGTCCCTTCGCACTCACACCCATCATCATGAAGTACTTCGAGAGGCTCGTCATGAGGCACAATAAGACCCAGCTGCCCCCCTCACTAGACCCAACGCCATCGCCACCATCCACCATCTGGCCCTCACCCACCTAGATAAAAAGGACTCATACGTTCGAATGCTGTTCATAGACTTCAGCTCAGCAGTCAACACAATAATTCCCCAGCACCTGATGAGCTGAACCTGCTGGGCCTGGACACCTCCCTCTGCAACTGGATCCTGGAATTCCTGACTGGGAGACCTCAGTCAGTCCGGATCAGGAACAGCATTTCAACCACCACAATACTGAGCACTGGGGCCCCCCAGGGCTGTACGCTCAGTCCACTGCGGTTCACTCTGCTGACTCACGACTGTGCAGCAATGTGCAGCTCGAACCACACAAGTTCGCCGATGACACGACCATGGTGGGTCTCATCAGCAAGAATAATGAGTCAGCATACAGAGAGGAGGTGCAGCGGCTAACAGACTGGTGTAGAGCCAACAACCTGCCTCTGAATGTGGACAAAACAAAAGAGATGGTTGTTGACTTTAGGAGAGCACAGAGTGGCCGCTCTCCACTGAACATCGACGGCTCCTCTGTGGAGATCGTCAAGAGCACCAAATTCCTTGGTGTTCACCTGGCGGAGTACTTCACCTGGTCCCTCAACACCAGCTCTATTACCAAGAAAGGTCTCTACAAAGTCTCTACTTTCTTCGAAGGCTGAGGAAAGCACATCTCTCCCCCCATCCTCAGTACATTCTATAGAGGGAATATTGAGAGCATCCTGAGCAGCTGCATCACTGCCTGGTTTGGGACTTGCACCATTTCGGACCGCAAAGCCCTGCAGAGGATAGTGAGGACAGCTGAGAAGATCATCAGGGTCTCTCTTCCCTCCATCAAAGACATTTACAAAAAACACTGCATCCGCAAAGCAACCAGCATTGTGGATGACCCCAAAACACCCCTCTCACAAACTCTTCACCCTCCTGCCGTCTGGCAAGAGGTACCGAAGCATTCGGGCCCTCACAGCCAGACTGTGTAACAGCTTCTACCCCCAAGCCATCAGACTCCTCAATACTCAGAGACTGGACTGACACACACACACAGTCACACATGTGTCCTGAGTTGCACTTTAATTATTGTCACTTTATACCTGGCTGCTACCTCAATAACTGCTATGTGCATAGAACACTCATTTGGCATTTTTAGAAACTGTCATCTTTTTGCACTACTGTGTACGGGTCGGCGCTGCACTGTCTCTCATTGTGCCTATTTTGCTGTTAATTTTTTGTAATTTATTGTACTGTCCCGTACTTTTTACACACGTTTGCACGTGCACTTTATATATGTATGTTATTTAGTCTGTGTAGTCTCATGTGGTTCTGTGTTTGTCCTATGTTGTTTAATGTAGCACCACGGTCCTGGAGGAACGTTGTCTCGTTTCAATGTGTACTGTACTAACTGTATATGGTTGAACAACAATAAAAACCACTTGACACTTGACACCATGCTTCCAAAATAATGATGACTTGAAGGAATAGTTCACCCAAAAATGAAAATTCTCTCATAATTTACTCACCATCATGCCATCCCAGATATGAATGACTTTCTTTTTTCTGCAGAACACAAACAAAGATTATTAAAAGAATATCTCAGCTCTGTAGGTCCATACAATGTGTGAAAGGTGACCAAATTTCTGAAGCTCATAAAGCAAATACATTTAATCCATAAGACTCCAGTGGTTAAATCATTTTCTTCTAAAGCAATCCAATCGGTTTAGGGTGAGAACAGACCAAAATATAACTCCCTTTTCACAAAAAAATCTTGATATCAGCAGTCTCGTTGGTGATCATGATTTCAAGCTCGATTACACTTCCTAGTGCCATCTAGCGCTCTGCACAAGCATGAAGCACTAGAAAGTATAAATTGGCTTGAAATCATGATTGTGCCTAGTGACTGCAATGCAAGATGGACGGTGAAGGAGGTGTTATATTTTGGTCTGTTCTCACCCAATACCAATAAGTTCGCTTCTGAAGACATGGCTTAAACCACTGGAGTCTTATGTATTATTTTTATGCTGCCTTTGTGTTTTTTGGAGCTTCAAATTTTTTATCAACATTCACTTGCATTGTGTGGACCAACAGAGCTGAGATATTCTTTTAAAAATCCAAATATTGGGAGTCAGGTGACGCTATGCGAGGATCAGACGTACGAATGGTGAGCTCTGAGCACTTTACTAGTTTTAATACTTTTAATGACATAAACCGGTGAGATTTGATCCACTTTGTTTCACAACTGTTCTAGGAGGATAATATGTCAAAGAATTGGGCACTGGAGAAACGTCGATCGATCACTGCCATGGAGGCAAAGTTCACTGATGTGGTTACAAGAGTGGGGGATGTTGAGAAACGAATCAGTCATCAGAAAGGAAATTATCTGCATTATTATTAGCAGCCAAGGTGGATTTGGAGTGTGTCTGGGAGAGCAGAGGAACAGGATATGGTCAAATTCCTGGATGGGCTCTTTCCGAATCTGCTCGACATAGTGCGATATTTGATAAAGATCTTGTATTGCATGAGGCGAGGACTAAAGGAAGAACCACAGCATTTTCTTGTTCCAAGACTGTGAATTCGACACAGGAGAAACGTGATCTATTCAAGGAATGCAAGAAACTATTACATCAACGGAAGTTTGCTTTTGCACTGATATTCCTGGCCAAATTGAGAATAGATGCTAATGATGTCCTTTCATAAAGGATGTCCTTTCATAAAGTCAATGGAGTAAGTCAGCTTGTTGCACTCATGTTGCAGCCGAGTGGACTGGCTCACTGAACATTCGCTTGACTGTTTGAGGATTCTGCAAGCTTTTTTCCGCCTAGCGGCTGGAGTTTATTTTGCAGAGTGGCACAACTTCTGGAAAGTTTTGTGGATGAATCTACATGCTCTTTGTGCTTATTCCTCCAGTTGGCTGGGGTTTGTTTTGTGGAGTATTTCTTGCAAAGGCATTGGAGTGATTAAGTCATTTGTTTGCACTCATGTTGCAGTCGAGTGGACCGACTCACTGAACATTAATTTGACTGTTTGAGGAATTGGGAGCGTTCTTTTTGTGCTGGTTCCGCCTAGTGGCTGGAATTTATTTTGTAGAGTAACACACCTTCAGGACACTTTTATGGATGAATCTACATGCTCTTTGTGCATATTCCACCTATTGGCTGGAGTTTGTTTTGTAGATTATCTTTTGCTGTGTAATTCTGTCTCTCAAAATTTGAATAGAAACACCGGACTTGAGCAATCCAACGGCAAAGTTGTCACAAGGGTTCTCGTAGGCATGTATGGACTGTTTTAGTTTGGAGTGATGGACGCCAGTTGGCGCTGTCGTGCATGGGGTTAATTCACATGTTTTTCTTTTTTCTGTTTGTTTGCTTCTGGGTAATGTTCTGATTTTTTTTTCTCTTTTCTCCCCAATTTGGACTGCCCTATTCCCACTGTGCTCTAAATCCTCATGGTGGCGTAGTGACTCGCCTCAATCCGGGTGGCGGAGGACGAATCTCATTTGCCTCCACGTCTTAGACGTCAATCTGCGCATCTTATCACGTGGCTTGTTGAGCACGTTAATGCGGAAACGTGTAGAGGCTTCACGCTATTCTCTGCGGCACCCACACACATCTCAGCACACGCCCCACATTATAGGGACCACGAGGAGGTTACAGCATGTGACTCTACCCTCCCTAGCAACTGGGCCACTTTGGTTGCTTAGGAGACCTGGCTGGAGTCTCTCAGCACACCCTGGATTTGAACTCGCGACTCCAAGGGTGGTAGTCAGCGTCAATACTCGCTGAGCTTCCCAGTCTCCTGGATGTTCGGGTTTTGCTTGTTGCACCGCACTAATGTTGCGGTCTTTATAATCTTGTTTTTGACACACCATCTATTTTTTCTTATATGTCAAAATGTCAAATGTTAATATAAGTGTATAGTCTCTCTCTGTGTGAAATGTGAATGGGTTGGGGCACCCCATAAAAAGAAGGAAGGTTATTTATCTTCTTACGTGTATGAAATATGATATAGTGTTTCTTCAAGAAACGCATCTTTCTCCACAGGAAGCTGAAAAATTTGGGAGGATATGGGGTGGGTATGTTTTCTTTAGTGCTGGCTCAAGTAAGAGCAGGGGAGTCATTACGCTGATAAGTAAACATCTACAATTCAAAAGTCTCAAGCAGATTAAATATAAATTAGGAACAGTCATTATATTTTTAGCTGAAATTCAGAGACAAAGTCTTATTTTGGCTCAAATTTCTGCACCTAACGTTGATGATCAGGGCTTATTTATAGACCTGATGTTGCAATGTTGCAAGGGATATCGCAAGCCGCTGGCACCCCTCATGATATAATATTGGGAGGAGACTTTAATCATTTGATGGACTCAGTCCTTGATCATATATATATATATATATATATATATATATATATATATATATATATATATATATATATAAGGCTGTCAATCGATTCAAATTTTTAAGTGAATTAATTGGATGGTGTCCCGATTAATTAATCACGATTAATCGCATATACAAATATTTGCTGAGAAAGCCCCTCATATAACAATAACTCAATATATAATGATTCTACATATTTATATCAATATATAATTATACATAGTTATCTTTAAATATTTTAAAATTCTATATATATATATATATATATATATATATATATATATATATATATTCCAAATATATATATATATATATATATATATATATATATATATATATATATATATATATATATATATATATATATATTCCAAATATATATTCGGAATGGTCCCAGATTAAACTTCAGTAGTTACATAGGCCGATTGACAAAAAGGTGGGCTAGGCCTACACAAGATTTTGTTTTATTATTATGCATTCAGTCTCAGATATTTGGCTCATTGGTCACTTCCACCTAAGAGAGCCCCTCCCTAGTTTTGAATTAACAAGAAGTTCTTGCTCCTATTTCGCCATTGCAAAGTCTTTCTAATAAACTAATCGGAAAAGTTAAGTTACACCACATTATCTCTCATTTGCATGCAATATGGACAAAAGTGTCCAGAATATTTAATTCAGACATGTATTTAAATGTTGCTTCTAGCATAGGGCTGAATCCAAAACTTATGCATTAATAAGCCGCCTTTCAGCTGGACGGAGTGGATTGTGAGGGAGATTAATACGCTTGGTGGCCTATATGAGAGTGGAGTGTTGAGATCCTTTGAAAATATGATTCAGTATTTTGGAATTCCCAGGTCTCAATTCTTTAGGTATTTACAACTGTGCCACCTGCTCTGTTTTTTTTTATTTTTGGGAGTAGCATATACACCCCTAAAGTGGCAGATACTCTGGGAGTGATTACTGCTTTTGGAAAATGTCATGAGGCATCAGTGTATTACTTCCTGCTAATTCAGAGTCTGGGGGATGGAGCTTCAACTTCCCTCAAGAGATTATGGGAGAAAGATTTAAACTTGGTATTGCAGGAGGGAGAGTGGGTTAGGACACTAAAAAAACATCAAGTCTGCATCTAGAAATGCAAAGATTTTACATCGATTCTATTGGACCACCTCTAGATTGTATAGGCTCGGTCTTAAAGTCACACCCACCTGCTGATGATGCCAATCAGAAGATGGGGACGCAACCCATGTTTTTAGTGTTAAGATCCAAGAATTTTGGTTGAGGGTGACATATTGGGCACTCAAATTTCATTTTGCTCCAGACTCTGTATTTTAGGTGATGGGCGGTCATTAATATAGGAGATAAATACATAAGAAATTGAGTCCTAGCCAGTGTTATGATCGGCAGACAGATCATTCTTAGGGGATGGAGGTCGGCTGGAGCACCCTCATTTCGGGAGTGGTGCACGGAGATGGGCAGGGTGGCTTTATTTGAAGAAATTTCAGATAGGCTAGGCTACCTGGAGGTATAATAGGAAGTGGGGCAGCAAATTGTTCTTTTTGGAAGGAGCACTGGAGAGGGATTTGTAGGTTTTAAATACGTGTGATTATATATATATATATATATATATATATATATATATGCGTGTGTGTGTGTGTGTGTGTGTGTGTATTTTCTTTTTTTATGTGTACTTTGGCTTTGACCACAGTGATGTTTGATGGGGGTTCAAAGTTGATGCTGTGCATATATGTTCTGCTGTTTCATTTGTTAGACTCAATAAAAATTGTTAATTGGAAAAAAAAAATCCATATATCACAAAAAGTTCATACAAATCTGGGACGGTAACTTATAAGAGAATTTTAATTTTTGGGTGAACTATCCCTTTAGGTGAACTATATAATATTGAACTTTAAAAATTGTCATCTTACTATTTAATTTTACGTTTTCATTTATTGTCTTGTCTATATAATTCATTAATTTAATCTATTCTTTAAATGTATTTTGAAAATGTCCTACCCAGATCAGCCAAATAAAAATTTTGTTCAGTAATTGTTCACCGTTAAAAGTGAAGTGTGTGATTTTTTCAATGTTAAAATACTCAAAATACAGAGTTAAGCTGTTAAAATATCAACTTAACACGCAGAGACAACATTTTTATTTTTGATTACTTTCGATTTAGATTATTTATAATTACTTGTCACTTTAATACTTAATCATCAGCAAGGAATCCTGTCTATTGTTATACAATAAAAATCAGGAATAAGGGAATAAATAGGTGTGAGTGGGCAGGCTAGGTCAAAGCAGCACTCACCAAATAAAGATGGTCAAAGATGAGAGAAGCTTTGTCCATCTGCCCAAGAATAAGCAGCATCTCGTTGTCTATAAACTCTTTGTAATCTTTCAGGTTGCAGTTCATCTGTTGTTCCAGCTCATTACGGATCTAAAGAGACAGGATTTTGTAGGATTATTTAATGCAGTAAATTTAAGTGCCAGACTCAGTACTGCCTATATCAGTGGTTTGTCAACCAGTGCGTGACACAAATGGGAGGAGAAAACGCTTCCAATATCTTGTGCGTCCAATCAAACACTTTGGATTTTGCCGCAAATTCATTTGTTACATCAGTAAAAGCTATCCATATTAGGCACTTGCCTACATGGACAGCTTGAGTGATATTCCACTGTCCTTAAAAAAAAAAACAATAATATAATATAAAATAATATTTAAATGTTTGACCAATAACATTTTTTGTTTACTTTTGGTACTACTGTATGTTGGGTTGCCACTAATGTAGATGTGCAATGAAAAAAATCTGGGTCATGAAGAAAAAACAGTTGAAAACCACTGGCCTATACCAGGTATGTACTCTGCATTTCCTGCTGACCTCTTTGGACGTGACGTTTTCCAGGTCCTGGTACATCATGATACTCCTGAGTTTGGCTTTGACTAGGCATTCTGTTCTCTCTCTCTCTGTTGGCCTGGAGAACAGAAACAGAGCTAGTGTGAGCATCAGAGGACGTCTTATTTAAAGCCTCACTAATGCATCACCATTCAGGTAGATGACTACACATGCATTACACGGATCAGAGATTCAATTGTGACAACAATCAACAAATATGTCCGATATATATATTTGTCCGATAACAAATATGTAGATTTGCAAAAGAATGCAAAAAATGCACTTCCAAACAACAAATCAAAATGTTAATTTAAATTTGCTGGTAGTGAGTGTTTTTCAGAAGCACTCACTTGTCTACAAAGATGACTGGAGAGTCCGGTCGCAGTGTCTCCAGGTCCTGCATGGCATTCCATTCATTAATACAGCTCTGTTCTGAGCTGATACAGCTCTGATAGTATCCCATCCACGTGAGCGCCATGCCACCGGGGAAATAGTTGTACCTACGTGCGCCCTCACAGGCCTTGTGTAGGATCTGTAAAGCTGACCTGAGGAAAGCAAAGGTTATATATCAGAAGTCAAGTTCTTTATAGCTCTTCATTGTCATTGTAGAAGTACAACGGGATTATTTACAAGCACAACGAGATTAAAGACAGAGGGACTCCTGCAGTAAGAGATTTGTTACTTTCTAATTATTTTTACATTTTAATGAATGAACCCTAAGGGCTGGCAAAATACAGGTTGGGACACCGTGCACTTGACTGAACAAGTGTTAAGTAGCCTAAAATTCTGGAAAAGTGACATTGGTGAAATTAAACTATTAGCTGTGACAAAAATATTTTCTATTGTCTTCAAAGTCAGTAGTCATAAATGTTTCTTCAATAACAAAGAACTACTGTAACAAAAAGTACAATGGTACTACCATAGTATCATGGCAACACCATGTTGTTTCTTTTGGCATGTACCAAAGTAATACTGAAGTACACTAGACTAGATCCAAAGGCCATGTAACTACTAATTTTTATTTAAAAAAATTAAATTATCTCTGTCTTGTTGTTGTATTGTTTGTGCACTTGAAGCTTCTGTCACCAAGACGAATCCCTTGTATGTGTAAGCATAATTTGCAATAAAGCTCATTCTGAATCTGGTACCACAGAACATGAATATACCACCACTGTACTTTTCTGTAAAGGTCACCAGATGGCAGTGTGGAGCGCCACTTTTTTTTTTTCTTCTGCAGACGTCAAACTCCCAAAGCACATGTAAGCTTGAGAAAAACAGTCTGCTCTTAACTTCGCCAAGCCCGTGAGCACTCTGCTTATACCTCATTAACAAACAAGTCCACAAATTCACAAGCCAATTAGTCCTGGGCTCTTTAGGGAAAAAAACAACAACAATATTTGTTTTATTTTGTTACCTGATTAATAGAGCTCATTGTAGGATTGGTCAAAAAACGAAACATGAAAATAGCAATTCTGTGTGATTTTAGAACGTTTCTTCAGTAAAAAGTAGTTTGAGAGGGGTTTTTTCCCCTTCTTTTTTGGTCAAAATGTAATAATAAAAAAAAAAAAATGAAATGAAATGAAATCTCAAAATATTTGACTTCTCAAAAACACTGATCACGTCTTAGATCACCATACAAGCCATTAAAACTGGTATTTGGAATAGTTCACAATATGAATTTATTTCACTAT
Source organism: Moxostoma hubbsi (assembly GCA_032164185.1). Taxonomy (NCBI): domain Eukaryota; kingdom Metazoa; phylum Chordata; class Actinopteri; order Cypriniformes; family Catostomidae; genus Moxostoma; species Moxostoma hubbsi. The sequence goes on from JAVLUX010000215.1 coordinate 10,622,437, forward strand.
AAAACTAAAATGTAATAATAATTAAAAAAAGGTTTTGAAATTGATGACTTGGACTAAATAATAAAGAAAAGCAGCCAATAAGTGCCCAACTCAGATGGGAACTCTTTCAATACTGTTTAAAAAGGATCCCAGGGTGATACCTCAAGAAGTTGGTTGAGAAAATGCCAAGAGTACATGTCTGCAAATTCTAGGCAAAGGGTGACTACTTTGAAGAGGCTAAAATATAACACAGTTTTATATTCCCATAATTCCATTTGCTATTCCACAGTTTGGATGACTTTACAATTATTCTAAAATGTGAAAAACAAAAAAACATTATAATAAAGTGTAAGTGTTTCAAAACTTTTTACCGGTAGCGTGTATGTATGTATGTATGTATGTATACACACACACACACACACACACACACACACACACACACTATTGTACATTGACCTACTGTACAGTACATTAGATTCTGGTTTTATTGTCTCACCACATGGCCTGGACTGACACAGGCTTGAAGATGTGCGTGTGCCCTGCAGTTGTCACACTGAAACCCCTGGAGACATGAGAGAAGAGGATAACGAAGGCTGTTACACATCATAACAAAAGAACTACAACCTCTCTAAATAAAGGAAAAAATAAATACCTCTCATTTTTTTCTCTACTTGCGTTACAGTGTACATTTGTTTGCAATCAGTTACATTTAGTCTATAAACAGTCTAGATCTGTGCACCAAATGCTCAAGAATCAAAACACTCGCAGCCTGCACTTCCTCTCCATGACCAGAAGGGGCAGTACTCACCCATCACCATCTAAATGAATTTTAGTGTCACTCCAAAGAGGCAGCACCATCCCAATAGAGCAGTTCTTACTGTGAATTAAGAAAGAAAAAGACAAGACACTTTTAAATAAGTAAAGAGCACAATTTCACTGCTATATGTTAGACAAAACCACATGAAATAAAAATCCAATTATTTCTCCTATTCCAGTGTAATATGCAGTCAATGTTAGCCATTCGTAGGTTGATTTCCCCTTCTCAAATATCTCAATTTCAGATTTACCTGAAAAGTGTAAATACTGATGCTATCAAAAAATGCTGTTTAAGCATCCTGACCAGCCTACACAGCAACATTGGCTCAACCAATGCCATGGGTTTGAGGCAGGGCTACCCATTTGTCCAACCAATGGAAGATGGGTGGAGTGTTCAGGAAACCAGTCAATATTTTTGTCATTCCAATTGGTGATGCTAGTGGTGCAGAAATTACACATCCCATCTTTAACTACATGCAGCTTGATGGTGCAGTTATAATAAATCAATGTCTACATTTTTAATTTAGAGTAATTCTGCCTTTGACAAAGTGACCCACAAGATCCTCCTGTCCACTCTCTCTGACCTGGGCATCACAGAAACCCACACTTGGCTGGTTCAAGTCCGACCTCACAGGCTGATCCTTCAAGGTCTCCTGGAGAGGTTTCAAAGTCACTGCTTCCCCACTAGCACAATTAAGCCACTGCAGTTGGTCCAGAACGTAGAAGGCCCATATCACCCCCTATTGATCTCACTCCACTAGCTACCTGTAGCTGCCTGCATCAAATTCAATGCTTTGTCTTTGGCCTTTAGGACAGCTGATTGAACAGTACCCTCTTACTTCAACCAGGTCTATGTTCTCTCTCTCTCTCTACGATTTAACAATGAGCGACACCTGGTGGTTTCATTGCAACGAGGCACAAAGTCACTCTCCAGGTCATTCACATTCTCTTTTCCTCTGTGGTGGGATTCACTTCCAGCCCCCACCCAATCTGTTGAGACCTTTTTAACATTCAAAAAACAGCTGAAGACACATCTCTTCTACGATTACTTAATCAGTACATGCATTTTATATTTATATATAAAACGTATATAAAACAATTTCTGCTCTATCTTTTGTACTACAGCAATAATTAGAACTTAGCAGTGTGATACTGCTGATATTGTTGACTTTTGTATGACAAATCGCTTATGTTCCTCATTTTATTAGTCGCTCTGGATAAAATTGTCTGTTAAATTACTAAATGTAAATTTAAATGTGAGTAAATGGCCCAGGGAAATACATTTACATTTATGCATTTGGCAAAAAAATGCACTTATTACAGGGACAATCCCCTGGAGCAACCTGGAGTAGAGTGCCTTGCTCAAGGACACAATGGTAGTGGATGCGGGGATCGAACCAGCGACCTTCTGATTAACAGTCATGTGCTTTAGCCCACTACACCACCACAGACTAATGCAACAATAATATGCCTCCAACTCCCAGCGTGCAGACAAGATCAACCAGCACAAGATTGTCTCTTTGAGACCCAAATATTCATCTGGCTGCCTGGCTGATACGTTTCTATAACAAATATCAAATGGCATGTCACCTGTCTTTGTTGCTGAAGTCCATGCCCAGCAGGATGTTTTCCTCTGTGTCTTGTCGACCATTGGTGTAGACCACCACCATGTAGCGCACACGGTCTGACCATGCACTCTCTAACAGCACTGCCTGTAGATTACAGGTGAAATTTATGCACAGGGCACAGGGGTAAGATTATCGGTGAATAATATCTTCTCTACAGTACAGTACTATATGACTATTTTTATGGTGCTTTTTTGAGCTTGAAAGCCCCTGGTTACAATGTGCTTTTGTTATATGAGAAAGACTTGAACATGCTTTAAAATTAAAAAGTCATAAAGGATTGGAACGACATGAGGGTGAATAAATGAGGACAAAAGTTAACATTTTTGCGTGAACCATTCCTTTAATCATTTACGGTACCATTACACTTTCTATTCACAGCTGGAAATAGTTTTTGAAGGCAAATGCATAGTAATTAACATGTCACAGATAGAGTAAATGGCAGTGGAATTAGTTTACATTTTACCATAGAAACCCTCAGAAAACAGTCTCCTGGCAACAAGTAGACAATAAAACCCTTTTAGCATATCTGCATATCTCATTGCCAAAAGGTTAGTCTCTGACAGTGTGTGTGTGTGTGTGTGTGTGTGTGTGTGTGTGTGTTCTTACAAGTTTGATACGATCCTCAGAGCGAAGAATGTTGATCATCACCTGTAGATGCTGAGGTAATTCACCTGTTGAGTGAAACGATCATTATAAAACAAACAAATCCATGACAACAATTTTATTTCAACAGACATCACTGTCAGGTCAAGCCCATATCTGAAATCAATAGAATAAAAACACAACCATAAAATACATAAGGTGATGTCATACAGCTACAGTAAGGAATGAATGATTCACACTTAGACGGTTGACTATGAAAGTGAGGAGTCAACTGAGGTTTATTAAGAGCAAGCAGGCCAAGAATATGCCTGCTGAGTGATCCAAATCAATCTTTAAGTATTGGGTGGGAAGACAACAGTATGTGTTTGATTAACGTTCTTATGGTGCTGTTGATTTTATGAGCCTACAGAGTACAAATTGTGCAAATACACAGATGTAATGTGAAGAGAATGTGCTTTCAGAGATTAAAAAAAAAAACTTTCTTGTGTGTACATGACTAGCATAATGCAACACGTGACCAGTGGTTGCCTGAAAGTTTAACTGAAGGTATTCCGTCATTACATTTTGAAAACATTTAAAGGATAAAAAAATAAAACATCTGGCCTATTGTGTTTCCTTACTTTTAAAAAAATCCAACCGTTAAGAATGCCAGTAGAGACTCCAGGTGAAGAAAAAGGGGAGACATTGGGATACAATTCAAGGGATGTTCTTTAAATTGGGTTACCAGGTTGCAAGACCGCAGTGTCTGTTGCCTTTTTCACATTGCAAGGTACAATGTAATTATGGCCGGATAATAAAACAAATTAAAGTTTCTCCAAACTTGACAGTTGTCCATGCTTTTAGTTCTTTAATTATTACAATTTTTAATATTTTTAAAGCTATGTCAAGACGAAATCTACCACCGGAAATGGAATAAAGTTTGAAAAAATTGAAACAATGACGGATAAAAGTCTATACGAAAATTTTAATGAAAAATGTGCACAACCCAGTCCATTAAAAACATCGATTTGTAGCACAAACTCTGTACGAGTTATGTTATACTCAAATGATTGCTTGACCATAAACCAGCAAAAAGTTGAAAGTCATTCTGCCCATTGTAATTTAAAATTGTAGGTGTCGATAATTATAAATCTGACAACTTGTCAATCATCTTATTCGAGCCCCTCCCATGTCAATAAAAAACAACTTATGTGTAGCCTTGGCTACACAAATCTTTATTCATTCCATTCTTCTCTTTTACACAGATGAACTTACCTTCTTGACCTTTGACTACAGTGCATTTCTACCCAAACAAACCCTCTCCTAGATATGTAGGCTTTGGCAGAATCCATGCAGCTATAATGTAACTCAATTGAGGATTTATTATCAGAGGTTTTGTCATTGTGAGTCACTCCCTCTGAGTAAAACAGCTTTTACAACTATGTACTAACATTAACATACATACAATACAATGTATTTATTGTGTAACTACATGTTGTTTTGCAAAATTCTCCACGATTCACATTTTCTACCACTGAGGTTGGGGTACGTTTAGGAGTAAGATTAGGGTTAGCGGTAAGTTTAACAGTGTAACTACAGATGTTATTAAATATAGGTATTTGTAAAGGACCCAGTCCATTAAAAACATCGATTTGTAGCACAAACTCTGTACGAGTTATGTTATACTCAAATGATTGCTTGACCATAAACCAGCAAAAAGTTGAAAGTCATTCTGCCTATTGTAATTTAAAATTGTAGGTGTCGATAATTATAAATCTGACAACTTGTCAATCATCTTATTCGAGCCCCTCCCATGTCAATAAAAAACAACTTATGTGTAGCCTTGGCTACACAAATCTTTATTCATTCCATTCTTCTCTTTTACACAGATGAACTTACCTTCTTGACCTTTGACTACAGTGCATTTCTACCCAAACAAACCCTCTCCTAGATATGTAGGCTTTGGCAGAATCCATGCAGCTATAATGTAACTCAATTGAGGATTTATTATCAGAGGTTTTGTCATTGTGAGTCACTCCCTCTGAGTAAAACAGCAATAAGATACACCTATCAAACAACTGCCTAATATTGTGTAGGTCCCCCTCGTGCCGCCAAAACAGCCCATTCTGAGATGCTATTCTTCTCACCACGATTGTATGGAGTGGTTATCTGAGTTACAGTAGACTTTGTCAGATTGACCCAGTCTGGCCATTCTCTACTGAACACTCTCATCAACCATCTCCACCAATAGCTGGTGGGCGTTCTGGCGCACTATGGCTGCCGTCACATCATCCAGGTGAGGAGATTCCCCCTATACTATGTTAAGCACTTTGAGTGCCTAGAAAAGTGCTATATAAATGTAAAGCATTATTATTATTATTATTATTAACATAGTGTTTCCATTACAGAACTACCCCTCACTGGATGTACAACCCGAATTTCAGAAACGTTGGGCAGTTTTTTAAATTTGAATAAAATGAAAACTAAAAGACTTTCAAATCACATGAGCCAATATGTTATTCACAATAGAACATAGATAACAGAACAAATGTTTAAACTGAAAAATTTTACACTTTTATCCACTAAATGAGCTCATTTCTAAGTTGATGCCTGCTACAGGTCTCAAAAAAGGGGGGCAACAAATGACTGAAAAAGCAAGAAATTTGGAAAAGATTCAACTGAGAGAACATCTAGCAACTTAAGTTAATTGGTCTGTAACATGATTAGCTATAAAAGTGATGTCTTAGAGAGGCAGAGTCTCTCAGAACTAAGATGGGCAGAGGCTCTCCAATCTGTGAAAGAGTGCGTAAAAAGATTGTGGAATACTTTAAAAACAATGTTCCTCAACGTCAAATTGCAAAGGCTTTGCAAATCTCATCATCTACAGTGCATAACATCATCAAAAGATTCAGAGAAACTGGAGAAATCACCGTGCGTAAGGGCCAAGGCCGAAGACCTATATTGGATGCCCATGGTCTTCGGGCCCTCAGACGATACTGCATCACTCATCGGCATGATTGTGTCAATGACATTACTAAATGGGCCCAGGAATACTTCCAGAAACTACTGTCAGTAAACACAATCCACCGTGCCATCTGCAGATGCCAACTAAAGCTCTATCATGCAAAAAGGAAGCCATATGTGAACATGGTCCAGAAGCGCCGTCGTGTCCTGTGGGCCAAGGCTTATTTAAAATGGCCTATTTCAAAGTGGAAAAGTGTTCTATGGTCCGACGAGTCCAAATTTGACATTCTTGTTGGAAATCACAGACGCCGTTCAGTTCAAAAGCCAGCATCTCTGATGGTATGGGGGTGCATATGTGCATACGGTATGGGCAACTTGCATGTTTTGGAAGGCACTATGAATGCTAAAAAGGTATATAAAGGTTTTAGAGCAACATATGCTCCCCTCCAGATGACGTCTATTTCAGGGAAGGCTTTGTGTATTTCAGCAGGACAATACAAAACCACTTACAGCTGCTATTACAACAGCATGGCTTCATCATAGAGAACATTTGGTGCATCTTTAAATTAAAAATATGTCAAAGACGACCACAAAATCTTCAGCAGCTGGAAACCTATACGAGGCACGGATGGGACCAAATTCCAACACCAAAACTCCAGACACTCATAACCTCGATGCCCAGACATCTTCAAACTGTTTTGAAAAGAAGAGATGTTACACCATGGTAAACATGCCCCCGTCCTGTAGCAGGAATCAAATTTGAAATGAGCTCATTTTGTGGATAAAATTGTAACATTTCTCAGTTTAAACATTTGTTCTGTTATCTATGTTCTATTGTGAATAACATATTGGCTCATGTGATTTGAAAGTCTTTTAGTTTTCATTTTATTCAAATTTTAAAAAACGTCCCAACTTTTCCGAAATTCGGGTTGTATTTTGATTTTGTAAATTCTAGAGACTGTTGTGTGTGAAAATCCTAGGAGATCAGCAGTTACAGAAATACTCAAACCAGCCCATCTGGCACCAAAAATCATGCCACGGTCCAAATAACTGAGATCACAAAATGTGGACCTACACAATATTAGGCATGTGGTTTAAATGTTGTGGCTGACCAGTGTATGTTAAAATCAAAGCCAAGCCAAGGCCTTATTCTAAAATCTGATCTCAAACATAATTTACAACTGTCATTTCATCATAATCCAAACTTTCCTTGATATTTGGAAGAGTTTATTTTGTCTCACTTTATTTTAGGTGTCTTTTACAACTATGTACTAACATTAACATACATACAATACAATGTATTTATTGTGTAACTACATGTTGTTTTGCAAAATTCTCCACGATTCACATTTTCTACCACTGAGGTTGGGGTACGTTTAGGAGTAAGATTAGGGTTAGCGGTAAGTTTAACAGTGTAACTACAGATGTTATTAAATATAGGTATTTGTAAAGGGATTAATGGAAAGGAGGAGGTGAGAACCGGCTTGACGATATAAATAATATTTTAATATCAAACTTAACCAAAAAGACTCTCTCTTTCCCACGCAGTCTCCAGTCGGCCTTTATCCCTCACTGAGGCTTGATTAGCCTGATTATGGCTCCCTGTTATTCTATTCTATTCTATACAAAATGAAAGTTTGAGAGTTTAAAATGTATATTTCCTATTGACACACTAAAGCTAAAGATAAATAATCATCTCAAGACAATTGTTTTTGTGAAACATCTTATGCCCTTTTGCACAGTACTGTATGTTTAGGAACACTTACTCTGACATCTGAATGATTTTCTTAAATTTCACTCTACATTATGCAGTAAAATAAAAGCAGCACAGGTGCAAAGCCATCTACAAATATTTATGTTGTATCTGACTTTAGGAGGACAGTGTTTAATATATCATCACTGATATTATTTTAGATCGTCTAGCCCACGGCACTAAGAGGATGCAAATAGAGGTCCTATGCAGATAGGACCAAAATAAGAGGAAATCTATGCCACTAACAAGACAAAATGAGGACTTTTGAAGAAAAAGTCAGAACAGAGATAAGATATTTGTGGTTGTTTTACATTCTAAATGAGTACAGAGAATTTGCCTCATGAATAAATGTCAAACTGCGAGAAGGTCTTATAAGAAAAAACAAAACAAAAAAACGGAGCCATTCAGCCTCTCAGAGAACATTCTGTACCAAGACTGAATGCTACACAGAGGAAGAAAAACCCTGCGACGTCTAGTCTCAGTTAGTCATCAGCTGTTTCTCAACAGACGGCTGCCTTCTCTACCTTTTACTGCTATGATGCAACTGTCCTTTTTCAAATGATCTAATTCTACTAATTTAATTTCAGATCCTCTAGGCCAAAGTTCACTGAAGAAGTCTGACATGCATCAATGTTTGCAGAAGTCACTTTATAGGAGGCTATTGTCTTTTTCATCTTGTGATTGACAGGTAGCCCAGTGCTTATTCTCACATTTGACTTGACTTACAAGTTGATGACACCATTTTAAACCCCATCAGCCCTGCAGGCAGATTCTATGTAAAAACAAAGACACTCGTCAAACCTGTGTTAACTCGACTCTGATTAGCACTAGTGATGCGTTCAAACATGACACTTCAAATTAAAAACCCTGTATCCCATCAAGAAGTCAGGCAACAGCTAAATATTAGCCAGCTGACAAAACAGATGCTCAATAACATCAGATGATGTGAGGTGTTTATAATTGGAAGAAGAAAAAAAAAATCGGTCTAAACCTGCTGTCATCTGAGGGGCTGTCTGCAATGGCGAGAAAGAGTCCAGAAACCCTGAGGGCTTTTTGCGTCTGTGTGGGGTTTAGTTTCTCTCATAACAGACAAAAACCACCCAGAGCAACATACCCTTATGTTTAGCAGTAAACATGTCCTTCAAAATTACCATGTTCAATAAATTCAACATGTCACACATGTTAGAAGGTGCTTGACGACTGGCGGAAAGGACATCTGACATTGTGAATTTGTCAGTGTTGTGACTGCGGACAGACATTCCTTGATTGACTAAACTAACCAGATCAAAGGAAAAAAATCAATAACGCTCTTTAGATGTTAGAAACAGACTAAATATTGTGATGTTTTTGTTTTGGACAGAGACATGGCCCAAATACAGAACTGTTGTGTTTACAGAAACTGGTTTGAATCCGGCCTTGTCTCGACCACATCCCCGACTCTCCCCCTCTACTTTCTTGCCTTATCTTGACTGTCCTATAAAAGGCAAAAGGCCTATTAACAAAATAATAATAATAATAATGCTTAATGTTCTAGTTTTAGAATTTGCACGTAGGTGTGAGTGAGAGTGTGTGTGTGTGTGTTTGTCTGTTTGCGTGATGGACTGGCCACCTGTCAAGGGTGTTTTCCCGCCATCAGCCCGAGACAGCTGGGATAGGCTTCAACACTACCTGCGACCCTATATAGGATAGTAGGCTATAGAAAATGGATGGATGGGTGGATGAATGTAGTAACTGTTTTATAAAAGCAAATGGTTTTCTGTGTAGTGCTTAACAACGCTCTATAACAGCGACTATATTCAGAATATAGCATAGCCTCTTGTACCTTATTGCTTCCTTTTTAACTTGTTGTAGGGTTACCAGATGTCCCAGTTTACCCGGGACAGTCCTGATTTTAAGAGATGTGTACCAGTGTCCCGACAATTCTCTAAAAAAAATGTAATTATGTCCCGGTTTCAGCTTGTAGGCTCACATTTTTTTTTCTTTCTGAAATTAAATATTCTCGTTGTCCTCCTCGCTATTGTCTCCGGTATCATTTGCAGAGAAAAAAGCAATTTTGTTGCATCGCAAGTTGACTTGACATTACTTTTGATCAAGTCTTTCAGCAAAGCAGTCGAAATGTTTTGTGTAGTTAACAATACCATAGCGATGAGGTCATGCGCTTAGCACTCTCGCTCTTTGTTGTCCTGTCAGTCAGCGCAAGTTAGAAATCCACAAATAAAATGCGTTTTCAACAATAAGCTGAAAGAAGCCGATGCATTTCTTTGCGTGACACGTAAAAATCTAAACAAGTTGTTTTACTATGAATGTTAATTTCCAAAAAATAACTGTGTGAATGAAAAGTGGACTGATGTCTTACACGTAAACTGAACAAAAAAAGAGATCTGAATCCTTTAAAGTCCAGATTCAAATTGAATTTTTTTTTATGAATAAAGAAATAAATAAAGAAAAGGCAAAAAGAAAACACTGGTTTTCTACATATGGAAGCTACATAACACAACATTTAATCTAATTTACACAAATCATCTTGTTCAAAAGTTTGCATCCCCTTGGTTCTTGTGTTGCCTTCTTGAGCATCAAGGAATGTTTGCACCTTTTGTAATAGTTGTGTACAAGTCCCTCAGTTGTCCTAAGTGTGAAAAACTGGATCTCAACATCATGTATACCACTGCTCAAATGTGCAGAAGATGCTGGAAAACCAAAGAATGCAAAGGATCTGGAGGATTTGGAGGATTTTTCTTAAGAAAAGTGGTCAGCTTCACTATGAACAATTATTACACAAACAGTCATTGATCATCAAGAAAGCAAGACACCATATCAAGGGAATGTAAATTTTCAACAGGACCATTTGTGTAAATTCAGTTACTTATTTTGTCTTGTGGAATATAAGTATATGTTATATCAAATTATTCAGTGCAGTACTAAATAAAAAAACAAACTGCAATTTTATCCCACTTATTTATTTATTTTATGATAATGCACCCACCCCCCACCAAATGTCCTGGTTTGAGACTTTAAAAATCTGGTCACCTTAACCTATTGCCTATAGTGTCAGGAATACATTTACTACTGCTATTAAACAGAAGGATCTACCATGAACCCTCTGTGTACCCTCCAAATAAGGCTAACAGAAGTGCTGTTCCCACAGTACCAATGTGCTGAGCTAAACTGCTAATCTGGCTAATCCTCTCTCTCTCTCTCTCACACACACACACACACACACACACAGACACTCACGTATGTATGTACGTACGTACGTATGTCTGGGTCATGCTTAGCCAGCACTAAGGTCTGTCTATCAGCCCCATAGCATCTGTTGCTGAATTTAGATGTTTCACTTTTTTGGACAGAAACACCATGAAGAAACAGTCAACCGAATGTTAATGTGATAGTTCACCCAAAATGATAATACTCTATTATCAAACATGCTTTTGCAAACTTGACTGACTTAGAATTCGGAACACAAACAAATATATTTTGAAGAATGTATGAGGTGTTTTTTTCCATTCAACACAAGACAAAGGTGTCAAAATTCAAGTTTAAAATTTCAAGCTCCAAAAAGTGCATAAAGGTATCATAAAATTATTCCACAAAATTGTAGTGGTATATTTCATGTCTTCTGAAGCGATACAATCGGTTTTGAGTGAGAAAGACCAAAATTCAAGTCCGTATTCAATAAGGATTTGCACGAGTTGTTGAGTGCTCATTCTGCACCAGCAACTTAAGTATTAAAATGACTACTCAAATATTGCAAGATAATTTTCCTTTCTGCATTTGCACGCCATGAGCAGCGCTGAACACTCTGTGTTTTCCCTCTGAATCTCTCAACAAATCTTGCAGTTACAACCACTGAGGGAAGAAGATATCATGGCGTCTGTGCTTCTGCAAAGCAAAGTTAAATTACAAGTAGGCTTGGAATCGATGCCTTTTTCATGCATCAATAATTGGTAGATTTTCCAGATGATTATCTCTCTCTCTCTCTCTCTCTCTCTCTCTCTCTCTCTCTCTCTCTCTCTCTCTCTCTCTCTCTCTCTCTCTCTCTCTCTCTCTCTCTCTCTCTCTCTCTCTCTCTCTCTCTCTCTCTATATATATATATATATATATATATATATATATATATATATATATATATATATATACACACACAATAGTATTTGACTCTTCAGACATATTTCTTAACACAACATTAATAAAGTGTGAGCAGCAGGGTAAATTAAAGGGTGTCGCATACTAGTAGATGACAAGGCGCATACTAAAATTAGAAACAATCATTTATTTTTACACCGCCAACACTCAGCGTCAACATTGCCACAGAGTGCAACTCGCATAGTTATTATTAAAGGACAAAGATTATTTACTCTAGCATCACTGGATGATCCATTATGAACATGCATCTTTAATATAGCGTACACCAGGCCTATTCATCTGGAGGCCAGTGGGCCAAATCTGGCCCAATTTAAATTTTCAGTGGCCAGCGTGAGGTTGTCAGTTGTCTTAGGGCCGCTTCACACCGAATGCGTTTTGTGTCTGATCGTGCTGTTTTTCAATAGTTTTCCTACGGAAACTTGCACTTGACGGAAGTGTTTTTTTTTTTACAGTGTCTCATGCAGGAGTACCACATTTTTAAACACTTTCAGATGTTGCAGTACAAATAATCATTATCCATAATTTAGACAAAATGGAAAGATTAAAGAACTAAAATTATGGATGACTGACAAGCATGAGTTTGAATAAGCAGAACATTTCTATTTATTAATTTGTTCAAGAAAATATGAAATTTTAAAAGTCAACCGTTTAAATCATTGCATCTTTAACAAACTTTACAGCTATTGTTCAATACAATTTTTATTATCAATCTGATTTACGCTCTCAGTTATGGACCAATTTTTAGAACACTTCTTAGTTGTTGTTGTTTTTTTTTTTGTATCAAGTTATCTTTTGAAAATGTATCACTAATGTTTTATTTAGTGAACAAATGCCTACAATAACACAATATCTGATAGCAGCTTTCCGTTAACAAAATTTTCTGGCTGAGCCCGCATGCCCCAGAGATTTTTTTCCATCTGGCCCACTTGCCTATGAAGTTGAATAGCCCTGGCCTACACAAAGCATTTTCAGTTACAAGTACTGGTATGTCAATTTGTGGTTCGTCAGCTTGAATAAAAGAGCTATTCAAGGCTACATACAGAGAAATTGCACAATAAACGTCGCCATTTCTAATCATTCAGTTTGCGCAATTACGCCAGTTTCACAAACCTGCAAACTGATCAATGTCATTTTCTTCATTCTTGAAGAATTACCAATACTTTCATACTTTGGACTACCATCTCCTGTGCCGCTTCAGCTCGTCGAGTGTGTGTGTCTGTGTGTGCGTACGCGCTCTTCAGTAAATTTAATATCACCCTCTAGTGGTCTCCCAACGCTCTTACGCCAGACTGTTAAACAGAAACCAACTGAGTGTATTGAAAGCAAGCAAATTGGGCTTCTAATATAAATTTGGGCATTTTAATATATCAATGCCTCAAAACTATATCAATAAAATAACTTGCCGATCAATAATCAATATATTGATATTTTATGACATCCCTAATTTCAAGGCATTACTTGTAATATTTTGATTCTTACTGAATTTTACTCTATATGTATTTGGTTCTTGTTGGAGTCATGCAAACCAACGGATGAAGATCTACTTTTACGGGGGAGAGATACGAGGAACCTTATCAGACCAGTATGTTTGTGTGTGCGTGAAATCTCTTAACATAAGCAGAGTACATTTCATAAAAAGCTAACTTTCACCACTTGTTTTTCTGAAAAATAACCAATTATGAAATTATATGAATTTGATAGCCTTTATATAGACTCAGAGCTTTTAGCTGTGCATTACCCTCATGCCGTCAGTATTGGTTTCTATGTAACGTCCGGGTGAGAGAAAATATTTTTGCTGTTATTTAAAAAACTTTTTTTTTTTTGCATTTTTATTAAAGCACATTATTAATTAAATCCCAAAAGAAAAGCATAATTTGAAACCATTTTAGGTAATGTTTGTGAATAAAATTATAAATTTAATGTATGTGTCATACATGTTATTTTTTACATGCATTTTAATTTACAAGTATCTATTTTTTTGTGGGTTACAGTACACAATTACAAAATTACTTGAAAATGGATATCCCTAGTATTCACTGTAAATCTTGACATCCGATCCGGCTGGAACACTGTGAGGCATCTAGAGTGTGATTCACTGATGCTGCACGTGGCTGCCTGGTACTCAATCCCGGTATCGTAACACATCAAAATGACGCATTTTCACATTCTTGTGTTTACAATCAATCTTTCGGGAACCGCAGTACATTTCAAAATTAAACTTGGCGACACTCTGTCTGGTTTGCGTACAGTGGTCTGTGCTTGCATCAAGCTCATGGAGGTGTGTGAAAGAGATTCTTGCATGTGCTAAGAAGAGTTCAGATGTCAAGATTTTTTATAATCAGGACTCAAAATTTTGTCCATTTCTTCCACAAAGCTATTGTTTTGCTTCAAGACATGGAATATATAACTTGAATCATTTTGGAACTCTTTTAAGCAACCTTTATGTGCTGTTTTGAACTTAAAGGTTTTCCTCATTGACTTTCATTGTATGGAAAACACCTCATACATTCTTCAAAATATCTTTGTTTGAGTTCCACAGAGGAAAGAATGTGATACAGTTTGGAATACGATGAGGGAAATTAGTAAATGATGAAGGAATTATAATTTTTGGGTGAAGTATTCCTTTAAGGCGTAACTAATGTCTTAATGACATTTACTGAGACTTGGTGTGATCTGTGATTAGATTTTATAAAAAGGTTTTCCATCCCTTCAAAACAGCAGGCATGGACTCACCTGCTTGTTTGTGGTAAGGTTGACCTCTCTGACCCTGTGGACAACTGCCTTGCTGCAAAAAGAGAGCGGCCCCCTTCACCATGAAGAAGCTCTCACTTAGACTGCAAAAGAAAGAGGGAAAAGAAAGGATAAAGTGGAGAAAATGCAACAACAAATGCAACAATCGAATCATGATTCTGTCAATTTACTTCACCAAAATAAATTAGAGTAAAGTTCTGTCACTTTGCTAGATTAGGATTCAATGGATTTGCTTTCAGAAAGAGCAATGTGTGGGTTTTCCCTTCTCCAGCAACAGATTGTTGGTTTCTACATGCATACATACAGGCCGAACACTGTGTTCAGTTAACTGATTTAGCTAGTTCCAAACCCTCAAATCCCTCATATCAAGCAATTTCAGCATGAACATTTTCTTTGGAAACTCCAATTCTAGTAACATTTTAGATTTTTACAGACCGACTTTTTAAAATCAGATTATTCAGCAGCTCTCTATAGCAAAACAAAGCATCTGATGAATGGCCAATGATTGCAGAAAACTTTAATCCAATGGGGTTGAAATTTGCATGTTATACAACACATCTCACCAGCAGGGAAGATCTGCTCATGACAGGTGCTGTAGGTTTGTGATCGAAGGTGGGGCAGCAATTAGTCTGACATGGTATTTAACACATTTATTGTAAACCACCTGAGCCTCACTATTATTCTAATGCACTGTGGCACAAGTAAGTTTTCATGGAAACCCTGTGCTGGGAAAGAAAGGACCTAAAGCTGGTCAGGTGAGAAATGTGCAACAAAATGATATTAAATAGATGGCTTTACCTAAAAAAAAAAAAAGGAGAAAAAAGTACAGTACATTGTTCCTCTATATCTACTGGTAGCACATGATGCTAGCAACAAAAAAGGTCATGGATTTGATTCCCCAGGAACACACATGCTGATAAAAAAAATATACTGTGAATAAACTCTACAGACAAATGTATTCAATGAAAAAAAAAATTCTCCTGAGTCCCGAATGAACTAAAACACCATAGGCGAACAAAGCTTATCCAAAGAAGGGGGGGGGATCTCATAATTAATTAAATATCACAATGAGTAAGAGAAAAGAATAAGAGAGGTAGCCATATTGAAGAATAAGAGAGGTAGCCATATTGAAGAATAAGAGAGGTAGCCATATTGAAGAATAAGAGAGGTAGCCATATTGAGGTACTATTGAAAAATTACCTCAAGCCCACAGTTAAATATGGTGGTGGATCTTTAATGTTGTGGGTATGTTTTTATGCCAGAGGTCCTGGACTTCTTTTTTGGATACATAGCATCAAATACCAACAGATGAAATGCCAAAACCTGACTGCCTCTGCCAGAAAGCTTAAAATGGGCCCTGATTGGATCTTCCAGCAGAACACTGATTCAAAACCACCATCAAAATCAACACAAAAATACTTCACTGACCACAAAATCAAGGTTCTGCCATGGCCACCATTCCAGTCCCTTGACCTGAACTCCAATGAAAACCTGTGGGATGAACTGAGGAGAGATTGTGGACCATTGTGGACCTTGGAATTTGAAGGACTGGTGAGATTCTGTATGGAGGAATGGTCTCAGATCCCTTGCCAATTGTTCACTAACCTCATTAAGGCATTATAGGAGAAGGCCCAGAGCTATTATCTTGGAAAAGGGAGGTTGCACAAAGTATTGGATAAAAGGGTGACAATAATTGTGCCACACATAAATTTGACAAAAATATATATATATATTTTTTATAAAACTTGTGTTGTGTTTGCAAATGTTTGAAATCCATTAGAGGATAGATTTTTGTGAATATTTTGAATGAATGATAAACAGGATAAACAATAAAGTAATTTTTCACAGCCTTCTTTGCTCATATTTACCAAGGGTGCCAATATTTTTGGCCACAACTGTACATGTTTGGCTGCAGTTTCCCAGTGAAATGTCTAGCGGGGGGCGCCAAAAGGGAGTGAAATGATTGTTGTAATCAGACAAGGTTTTTAAGTTGAATATTAAATGGATGTTTTAATGAGGAAAACATACCTCCCTAACCTAAAACTTTAGTCTAAACTTAACCAATAGTGTTAAAAAAGATAAAAGAGAGTTGAACAAAACACATATCCTTAACCTTAGCCAACGTTTGACCCTAACCATGTTTTAAAAGCAAATTCGACATAAAAAGCACATTTACTGAAGCAACCACGTTATTTGGTGTCGCTTCTATGGCACTTTAGCTTCACTTTCAGTTCAAGCGTCCTTGGCTGGGCTCAAAGTCCGGTGTGTAAATGTAAGTGGATCTGTAATACAAGCATAACATTTGATCATTTTTCAAAGGATGCATTAGAGTAAAAGTGTTTCAATATCATAAAGCAGTGTGTGAATAATAGAGTGAAAAATAAGCATTTATAAAGACTTTAAAAATAGTACCCATGATTTGTGTTAAAGTGAATAAAACACACAAATGTTGTAGTGCCTCTAGTGTTCATTTCAGCAGGAAACTGCAGCAAAACGTAGAAAGTAGCACATAAAACTCAGTTTGCAAAAATTTAGCAATAGTAAAGTTCATTCTATTAGAGTAGATTGGAAATCTCTCTCCATGCATTTGTCATGGCCATGTTGTCTTGAAATTTGAAATTATTTTTTGAACAACCTCTGACCGACAGGCTTCAAAATAATGAATTTTAAATGTTAAGATAGTAATTTCCTCAAATGGCATATGCAATTGTAAATAATCTCAAACCAGCCTGTTTAGCCTTTTGGACATTGCGCTGGCATACTGTATGGTACACAATTGAATCACAAGTGAGTCTCAACTCAAAATCCTTTCCTGATCCCGTTCCCCCTTTGAAAATTCCATAAATATAACTTGTAAAAAAAAAATATAGGCCTACAGTAGATGTTTTTTCAGAAAGATCAGGGGTGGATATTTAGGAGTGGCTTCTCAAAACCATCAGGGGTTAGGCAGCAAAAACATTTCAGGGGTCACATTTCTTTCTAGCCCTGCTGTGGCTGTGACCCTTTGCTGACTCATCCCTCTCATTTTCCTGACTGGACTTCCAGTGTCTCAGCATTCAGGAGCGAAGCAGCCCTCTACCATCACATGATAAGCAACCAGCAACAAAACTTGCTTTGTGTCCATGACCTCCCCCAACCCTTCTCTTTCTTTCTCTCCTACTTCCTCCTCCTCCCTTTCTCTTATTCCCAACTTCAACTTTGTCACCCTCCCTCCAAAAACCTTGAGGGTGTCAGCGGATCACAGAGCCTTTTGTTTCCAACCTCTTCTCTTTTGTTTCTTCTCTCCCTGCTGTTTTCTCTTTCTGTCCGCCTCTCTGAGCGATTTATGCGAAGGCTGGGAGCAGCTCAGCACCAATGGGCTGATGGATTGAGTCACAAATGTTAGACAGACAGCTGAAAATCACGATGCACAAGCCCTGAGCAAAACATACCCATCCCAATTAATCTCCAAGGGTGTAATTATGATGTATGCAAGAGTTTTGAGGAGAAACCGCAATCAAATGTCTTTGTCCAAGTTTCACTTGTGTACTTTAGATTTGGTCCCAGGTGGTTATGTGGTACCTGGTATTTGTTCAACAGCCTTTCATTAGAACATCTCGAATCAAAACTGAAAGACGAAATGTGTAATATTTATTAATGACAAAATACTTTCTTCTATCCTAGCTCAATATGCACAGACAACTACAAGTAAGCCATTCATAGATTGATTTCCCCAAAAATAAACAGTGTAAACACTGTGGATTTGTGGCACCAAAACATTGCTCTGTTTGTTAGAGAATCCTGATTATCTTGACATAGCAACATTGAATCAACCAATGGTGTGAGTTTAGGGCAGGGTTATCCGTTTTGCCAACAATGACAGATAGGGAGAGTGTTCAAAAAACCTGTTTGAAACAGTAAATATTTAGATACCACAAAAATAAGCTTTAAAAGAACAGGATTTGTGTGTCTTTGCATGGTTTGAGACTGTTGGAAAAAAAATCTGGTGGCACATTTATAAGCTCACCAAGTTAATACACCTTGTGGCTGGTCAATATCTGACTCATCAGTCATTGTTGGCTTATGGCACTTCCTCAAATGTTTGACAAGGCTGATAGTTTCATTCAATCCAAGTCTTGTGTATAAATCACCAACTGGATACAAGACACGATCTCACTTCACTACACAAATGCATATGATTTGCACATCACTGCAAAGTACAGTATCAAATACATTTGCATTAGATAAATATACAGCCAACAGTTCTTTATTGCTGACAATAATTTAATCTAAAGTCATGATATATTTGGCACAGCATCGCAAACATTATTTGGGAAACAACCCTCTGCATGTCTCTTGAAATAAGTGGTACATCCACTCTTATATAATGCACACAAACTCAACTCAGGTCAAATACAAAACGCAAAATCAGACAACCACATGCCTTCCTTTCAAATATGCAAACAATATCACTACCTCTCAGGCAACATTGACAATCATGCTTACATAAGAGCAAAAAAAAAAAAAAAAAAGAGAACCTTAACAAACAAACCTACATATAAGCTCAGAACAATACTCATAAGAGATGCATTAATTTTCCAGTTCAAATGCAAACAAAGGATGAATTTATCATCTGCATGAAAATTCCTTAGACTAAAGGGCAAGCTGCCATAACAAGGTCAGAAATAACCTAATACAGTACACTGCAGATCTACCTGTCTTTATCAACTATTGCTAATGATATTGACATAGTAAATACCTTTTAAGATACAGCGGGATCGGAGTAAAAATTATTTTTAAATTGTCCAATTTAATTTTTTAAATGACAAATGATTAGGGCTGTGAATCGATTAAAAAAAAAAAAAATTAACAAATGAATCGCACAGTTCTCTGTAATTAACTCAAGATTAATCATGGTATATTAAACAAACATTACATTGTAATCATAAATATATTTACTTTATACTTTGCCTCAAAGAACTTTCAAGAAATAGGTTAGTCATGTAAAAAGATTTTTATAGATGTTTAGTGTTATTTAGACACATTTTTACAGGTATAAATCTTTGTCAAGTCAAATAAATGTATATTTTTACATGCTTATAAAAGCAGTGGACAATCTGTTATTAAAAGTTGGGCAAAATCTGCTGTTTTCCTGTGGATTTCTTTTTAATAACAGGATCAAATGATCAACATTGATCAAATCAATATTCAATTTATATCAAGCTTTATTGGCAAGATCAACTTAAATGTACATTGCCAATACATTATTAGACACTAAATGTACAGATCTAAAAAAAATTAGATGCTAAAATGTTTAGTTTGCTGAAGTTTAAAATCTCAAAACAATTATTTTCTCTGGGTGTCGTTCTGTCTCTATCGTGCACACGCTAGGTTTTGCTTTGACAATGACTGGTTCAGATGACAATGACCGGTTCAGTGAGTGAGCGTTTTTGGCCGACGTGAAGAGATACAGCAGCTTGCTTGTATCTCTCCCACACTTGGCTCGACACTTGCAGGTGAAGTCACCGTACTCCAGACACCTCTACAAATCTGCTCCAGTGTTTATTATGTCTGCGAAATGCATCACAAGTAATGAATAAGCATGCACTGCTCCACACAATCAGCTTCTGTGCTAGAATATATGACACAGGAAATGGGGAAAACATTAGTGAAGTTTCAGGAAGTAAAAACTGATACTGAACTAACTGCGATAATGTTTTTTTTTAATATGTTAAACAATCAACTATTAAACATCAAAATTAATGTGTCATTTAATTCCATTTCCCAGCCCTACAAATTATATTATCAGCTAAACAATTTTAGTAAAACATTTTTTAAATTAACATGAATTTCAGCCTTTGAGTATTTGCCATGTATGATCCATATTATTACAACATAATTTGAGAATGTCTTGTGTAAGACTTGTCTTATGTCTTGTGTGCTTCAATGGAAGCAAGGAAATCTGAACTTTAGTACAAAATAGTAAACACGTTCAATGTCACAAATGTGCATATTGGCATATGATTAGTGACCAACAAATGGTGCAGAATCTTAAATATTTCATACTAATATTACATCATAATATTTCTTTGTTTATAATTTTCATGAATCATAAACCATTTAATTTCAGGTTTACCTCAGATTTTCTGAATTTTGGGCCCCACTGTAGCTCAGACCAACACTCATCTCAGAAGCACTAGTTCTCATAATAAAGACAAATATATAGTATGCATTAGAGTGTCTGTATGAACATTTCCTATACTGAATGGCCAGCTGCCACAACTGGGTCACACATAGCCAAGATGTTGTCTTAAATATCACTTGTGATACTGTACTACTTGATACTAGATAAAACACAGTTGATCTATAGATGTGAGCTGCACTATAAGTACATTGCAAGTGCAGAAAATTGATTTGAGTTAAGGCTTCTATACCAATTTATCCTGATTCATTTATTTACTCACTCACATGTGGTAGATCTGTCTCTGTGTGACAAATGCATTATCCACAAAGTATGGCAGCATCTTCATCACAACGTCCTGACAGGAGTCCACGACCAGATGCATCCTGCTGGCTGCAGGGAGCTCTCCTTCACCCCGGTCTGCAACAGCGTGCTTCGGTCAGTTATGAAAGAGGGAACATATCGCGCAGAGAAAAAGAGGAGAGTCTCTTGTCTATAACTTGGTCTGACGCTGTCTGAGTGTGCGAGCAAGTTCCTGCTGTGCTTTGCTGCGGCTTGAGTCACCACACGCTCTCTCTCTCTCCCTCCCTCTCTCTCTCTAACTCTCTCTCTCGGTCAGATAATAGAGGAAAAACCTGTTCCCTTCTCTTTGCAATTATTCAGGAAGAGATGAAGCACACGGTGTGTGTTTGTGCATGAAGTGGTCTGTCCTCTAAATATAGAGCACACCAAACAGCTCTGTCAGAACTATGAAAACTAAAAAGAAAACTAAATTAAAACTACACAAAAATGCATAAACATTTTATATGACTTTAACGGTTTTAAATTTATTTAAATTATAACAATTAACTCTTTAACTTAGGCAGCCCTAAAATACTAAAAATAAAATAAATATACTATAATCATAGTATATATATATATTATATATATATATATAAAATAAACCACCAATAAAAAAAAAACATCATAGTGAAAACTAACAAACGCAAAACTACATTTTTTAAAAAGGACAAATAAAAAAACTATTAAAAACTATAATAACCCTGCTGGCCACAGAGATCCTGGTGTCTGTCTTGCAGAATGAAATGGCTTTATGTCAGCAAAGCTGGAGAAAACAGAGAGAAAAAATAAAAAAAATCAAAAGGGGGAAAAAAAAGAAAGAGATCTTTGTGTCCTGGAGTTTGTTTGTCTAGCAGTAAAACTAAAAACTTTTTCTTGTTCTGATAGATGACAGAAAGAAGCGAGTTTGCTGTACTACCAGTCACGGAACAAGAGGAACAACAAGAGACAAGGATACAAAACCAAAACAGGCAAAAGCTGAAACAAACACGTTGATCTCCTCAGTGCTTGCCACGGCGTAAAATTATTTATATCAAAATCCTCAGTGCCAGCATCACATTGGCCAAGCATGGGCAGCAGTGGCTCTGTGCCTGCCGTTTCAGGACAAACCGATGGAGGCTCCTTGAAATCTCATTAGGAACCCCCTCCCTGTGTGACTGTCCTTAGTAGACTGCAATACGTGCACACTCTACCAACCATCTGTACTCCAGTATCTGGCAACACTGCAGCTTGACTTAAGTTCAGAGTACTATGGCTCTATTCCAAAATCTAGTAAGCTGCCTTGCTATCTACTGCCTACACAAACAGCTGCATTCTATAGGCTTGGGTATACTTTGTTTTTGCACGTTACCGGATTGTCTCACACATGGTCGAGCGCTGAGCCTTTCAAAGTATACTCTTGACAGAGAGTGAAAACAGACATGTTCAACATATGCATACTACAGTCTGACTGCTTGTGATGCTCTTTTAGTACAGTAAACAGCAGGTTCATGCACCAACGATGCACACAGACGAGGACTGTCCAACTCTAACCTGTCTGGGCCGCACGCGGACAATCAAAGCAGACTGTGCTTATGACGAAATTTGGATCACACATACAGTACACGTTCCGATCAGGTTATCCAAAGTATACTTTGACCTTAAAAGAATAGTTCACCAAAAAATGAACCTTCTCTCATTATTCACTTACCTGATGCCATCTTAGATGTGTATGACTGTCTTTCTTCAGCAGAATACAAGATTTTTAGAACAAGATAGAGCTCTGTCCGGTCCTTATAATGGAAGTGCACAGGTGCCAGCACTTTGAAGGTCCAAAAGTCATATTTAAGCAGCATAAAAGTAATCCACACGACTCCAGTCATTCAATGAATGTCTTCTGAAGCAAATCGATATGTTTGTGCAAAAAATAAATCAATAATTAAAACGTTATTAACTTAAGCGGTTCCAGCCAGCAGTGACGCATTAGGTAGCTAGTGCGTCGGCAAGTTTACGTGAGAATTCGGAAGCGGCGCTTATTTACAACAGAAGAACGCACATTTCAAACAGCATTAGAGCCCTGAAACGAAGTGCTGATTTAAAGCTATAAGTTTTAATTATTGACTTGTTTCTTACATATACCTATCGATTTGCTTCAGAAGACATTCATTGATCACCTGGAGTCACATAGATCACTTTTATCCTGCCTAAATGTGACTTTTGAACCATCAAATTGTTGGCACCTGTGTACTTCCATTAGAAGGACCTGACAGAGCTCTGTCTTGTTCTAAAAATCTCCATTAGTGTTCTGCTGTCATTAAGGTTAAGTTAATAATGAGATAATTTTCAATTTTGGTTGAACTATTCCTTTAAGGCCACATCCACACTAATCCATTTTGAAACATCATCAAAGTATGTGGTAAATGGAGAGCATTTTCGAAACGCTCCATTTTCAAAGGAGGAAAACCACATTCTAGTGTGGATGAGAGGCATAAACGTAGCAAAAATAATGCCTTTTTGTCAATTAAAAATATTAAGGCCCAGTTATAATTCAAAAGAAATTGAAGAACAAACAGGTTTGACATCATTTAGAATCAAATCTGGCCAAAAAGAAGGTGTTTTTGTTTTAATTTCGATGGTTCAAAATGTCCAGACATGGAACAAATTTAAACATAAATGTGAGTCGGCAGTGTGTACACAACCACCCTACAATGTTAAAAGTCCACCTACTCCTCTTTCTTATATTTCTATTAATCAAAAACAGTGTGTCAAAATGAACGGTTTTCATTTGTGCTCTAAAGTGAAGTCACTATAGAGCAGACCTTGCCCACAACTGGTGACGGACTCCACCCTCCTACCCTAGTGATCTACACACGGTCCGCCATTTCTTTCCACGCTGCAGCAGATACAGTGAGAAGAATAATTTCTCAGCTTCCTAAGCATCATAAGTGTTCTGTTTTTGGCTGTAAAAGTGAACATAAGAGTCATCATGTACTCTCGGGCATCAGAGCCACTGAAGACGCAGTGGACAAGCTGGACAGGTAATCTGGCATACCGGGCATTTTTCTGGTGGGCCGATGCATTTTAGGGGCAATCAGAGGCGGACTGGCCATCGGGAGAACCGAGCGGGCTGGTGGGTCAATTGCGAAACGGGCTGAGATAAGCTAAAATGAGCCGCCATATTATGCAGAACAGACCACAAAATGGTGCCGCGATATGCAGAAAAGGACAGCGAACACCCCACTGCTCATCTTTTGGGCCACTTGCTATGTAAAATCCCTGGCCGATTTCTCTTCCCAGTCCAGTCCTGCCTGAACTCCAGTATTTACGCTGTCAGTCATATAGGTTCTGATTTGTTGTTCCTGTAGTAACCGAAGCACGAGCTGTAAAGGCACAGCCCTATTCCGGAACAGGGGCGGGGAGCAGCAGCTCATTTGCATTTAAAGAGACACACACGAAATCAGCATGTTTTTGATTCCACCAAAAAAAGAGGCATTTATAATAAATGATCCGTGGGGTATTTTGAGATGAAACTTCATAGACACATTCTGGGGACACCTGAGACTCGTATTACATCTTGTAAAAAGGGGCATAATAGGTCTCCTTTAAATGCCATTTTCTTACACCGAAAAAAAAAATCAACTTCTAAAGCGCTCAACACAACTGTAAATTTTGGAAAACGATGACATTAGGAAACTGAAAATGGAGGTATCAAACTTAAACTGATTAGTGTGGATGCTTTTAGTTAAAAACTATTTTTTTTTATTTCGCTATGTAAAATGCCATTCACACACGATTTTAATAGGGTTTGTTGTTAGCGTGTTGCTAGGCAATCAACACAATAATCCAATAAGTACTGAACAACATGTATCACACACGGGCAATGGGCAAAACTGTTCAATTTTAGTTGTAATGAACAGTACTGAATGAATTATTGAATGATTTATAAGTATATTTAGAATTGCAATTTTCTCTCGCTAATGCAAGCGCAAGATGACGCCATCTTGGATTATATATTTTTTCTTTTTTTTTTACTGAGTTTGACACAATTATATTTAATTGCCTTTTCAACAAAGGATACATGCAATTTTGCCAACAGGAATTATCTTAAAAGGCAGCATCATTTATGACTGCCTACGTAGGTAGCTCACTAGGTTTTGGAACAGAAATACAGCCTTCACCCTCACACAAAGGGCCAGAGACCAAAGATGAAGCTGTACTTGGATTATGAGGGGGTGACTCTTTCTATCTGAAAGCTGCTAAAACAGGACAAAGAGTAATCTGAGACAGCAAGTTACAGAAATAGCCAGGGGAAATCTTAAAAATAACGGGGGAGGGGATATATTCAAGATTGAAGGAAGGGTGAACAGAAAGAGAGATGAAGGGCTGTCTAAAATAACAAGACAAAAATGAATGAGACACATTATAGAGCAAGGAATTTTTCACTTTCTGGATGGTTAAGATTATTGAAACAAAGTGGTTTATTCGTTTACAGACAATCAAAATAAATTCGTACAATTTTTGTTTTAAAAGGAATGTTCCAGGTTCAATGCAAGTTATACTCTATGGCCGCATCTGTGACATGCTGTTGATTAGCACAGAAGATGTTTAACCGTGTGAAAACTTGTTTGTGGTATTGCAGATATTTTCTGTTTTTGGTTCACAGTAAGTGTGGACTTCATTCAAGATACAAGCATGCCATTTTTCTTAATCTGGAACAACCTACCATAAAATGTCAAGAAGAATTGCTAATAATCTACTTTGATACAGATCAAAAAAGGGTTTGGGCACAACTGAATATATTTGTTTTTCATAATCATTAAGGAGCCATTTTTTGGCATTTTGTTTTTTTAATGCCAAGTCATGGAGCACAGATCCTCGGCCCACGCCCATGTAACTCAGCATTATTATAGCGATGCTACCACGCAGAATGCAATCCAGCTGACAGGTGTCCCAGTTTATGATGCCTGTATGTGGAGCTTAAAGCAGATCAGGTGTATATTTGCGTTGTAAGGTGTGCTGTCTGGATTATTCAGCTGCGCTGTGACTGCGCTGGTGCACAAAGGTCCCAAAGTTTCTTTTCTGCACACATGGGCACAAAAAGATTACAGCTTCTCTAGGGGCCGATGTTATATAACATTCACATTTTGTCTTTGCCAAGTGATGGAGTAAAAAATGAGGGACGAATGGAGGAAGGCCGAAATGGGGTAGCTTTTCTCAGGTGTCATATAGAGAATGATGGATTGCATATGACATCAGTGTTTTCGAATCTATTGGCTGCATGGCTGTATTTGCTCTGCTTTTCTGTTGATCAAATGAATTAACCAACACATTGGCCTTGCTCTGAATGATTCTAAACTACAATGTATTTCGCCATTTAAAAACAAACCTTAAGCATTAAACTTTGGCACGTTAACTCATTCTGCACAGTTTGTGCAATGGACATTAATGACACCTCAATTCATGCAGTTTGTTGAGAAGAAGTGTGCTTTTTTATTCAAGTCATATCTAGAGACCAGAATATGAAAGAGACTTTGGCCAGCAAGCAATCACCCTAAACACACATGCAACCCAACAACCCTAAAAACCACCCAGAACACCCTAGAAACCACATAGCAACCCACTAAAATCCACACAGAACACCTTAGCAACTACACTGCAATGCCCTGGCCACCATCCACAACACTCCTACCCTGCATTGTAGAAGCTAATTTTACACGGGCAAGCACCACTTTAGTGCATGGAAGTGCACTTTGCTCTAGTTTAGCATAGTGATTGATGTTATTGAATTAGTGTTAATTCTATTGGGAGTAAGTGACATTCCAATGAATATCACAAAGAAATGGAAATATTATCATCAAGTTAAAATTAAACAAATGACATCCCAAACAACCCAAATTACCCTTTCCATCATACTACATCTTTAAATGTTTCTGCCAAAAAAGTCAGTCTAGTGTTAAACTCGTACTGTGATTTATAGATAATGTGAAAAAGGGCACTTTTTGTAGCATGATTTATTTGTAAATTTTTTTTTTGGTAAGTACGTCAAATGGAATTAAAATGTCACGTCATTGAGTTTACACCAAGGGTTTAACCAGTCCCTAAAGCAATGCTGCATGCAAATGAAGACATTATTACAGAAATGTTACTTGTATAATAATCATCATCTCATAATAAATATTTTAATACAATTGTTATAGTATATTTCTGTAATTTCTTAATGTAACAAAAATAACTATTTTTATTGATATCATTAATAATAAGTTTTATATAATAATGATATGATATCCAATTTGACTGGGTTCCAAAAATCCACCCAACGATGAAGAGAGTCCAAATCAGAAAGTGCAGTCTGACAAATCCTTGTCTGAAAGAACTTACTGAATAAGTGTTGTTCAGTGTTCATATTACAATGTGAAGCAAATTAAAGATAAAATTTTACAATACAGTTTTTTGTAATTAAATAAATTTAAGCATTAAAATGTTACCATTAAATATACTTATATAGTATATACTTAGTTAACAATCTTCTGTAAGAATTACATTATTATAAAAGGGGCAGAATCCCTGCTGCAAGAGCTGAATTATGTTGAAATCACTGAATCAACCTTATTCTGAGAACAATATGCAACACTTCAATGGATCAGAGAAATCTACACACGCACAAATACTCAAACCCTGATATACACGTCAAGTACATCCAAACATAAACACAAATCACTGTGCATGGCTGCTCCTGTCACTATGTCTGTTTGTTGAACTCAATAGCTGAATCACTGCTGTGCCACCTGCTTGATTTCATGGGAAAAGACTTTTGGCCAGTACTGCAAAAATGTCTATTCTGTCTGTTTATACTTTACATCCAGAACACATCAAACATGTCCTTAAGCTTTGCCTCTTTCAAATGGCTCCTGGCTGTTACTGCATTGGAGTGCAGAGAAAAAAAGTAGAGCAAAAGAAAGAGAGAGAAAGATGTGGAGGAATTATTAAGAAAGTTCACCCCAAAATTGTAATTCTGTAGTCATTAACTCACACTCACATTGTTCCAGATATGTATGACTTTCTTTCTTCCATTCAACACAAACATATTGAAGATGTTAGGCAGAATTTTAGCCTCAGTCATTCACCATTCACTTTCAAAGCATCTTTTTTCCAAACTTTACAATGAAAGTGAATGGTGACTAATTCTGCCTCCTACTACATCCTCTTTTGTGTTTCATGGAAGAAAGAAAGTCATAGAGGGTTGAAACAACATGAGGGTAGGGTTGCAGCGGTATACTGGTTTCACGGTATACCACGGTTTGAAAATTTACAGTTATCATACCATGTACATTTGCTTACATATGGTATTGAGAAAAAAAAAACGCAACCGGATGGAGAATCTCAAATGCGTGTGCGCATCTCCTTTCCTCCTTGTTTGCCTGTCAGACTCGTCAACACACACACACACACACACACACAGGGGAGAAATTGTCAGAGAGAAGCGAGGCGAGGGGGTCTGACATGAGTGTGTGTGAGTTAAAGCAGTGTTTCTCAACTGGTCTATTCGGACTGGGGGACAGCAGGGAAAGAACAATGCCATGGTTCTCCCATTGAAGATATTTCGGCGGCTGCTCAAGTGATAGACTATTTAGGACTGCCGAGGCAGATTTAATGATAATCTTGCAAACAGCTAAAGCAGACATGGCCCTCCACATGGTTTAATGTGGCCTGCGGCTCATTTATATAAGAGTTTTTTTTTCATTGGATATTCCAGTTAACTTGTATTGGGACGTAACGCGTCTCCACAAGCGTTTAACATGCCAGGGTTGCCAGATAAGATACGCAACACCCCCAGTTTGAGATTTATACTTGCGCAAATTGGAATTATTCCGCCTAATGTAATACTTATTTTGTGCAATCTGGCAACCATGTACACAAGTGTGCTTTTTCTATCTCTAGCTTTCCCCTTTGAACAAATTTAGTGATCTGTAAAGTGTCCATTCTTGAGGCTGCTTGTGATGTTTGGTACTACTTTGCTGGTAAACTTTCTCAGTGATTAAATTAAATATTAAAGTAGATCTCGGCATCATTGACCCACGGAGGGGTAATCGTTGACATGCGAGCAAAAGCAAGCCAGAGACGATTATGTATATGTATTTTTTATTTGTGCAATTTAGAAAGATTTAGATTTATTTAGACAATTTAGTCCCTTCACACCTGTATGTTAATCTAACTCTTGCAGTAATCAGTTTTATTCAGTTGTGTGCTGAAAGTCAAACCATCGAGGAGACCCGCATCATGTAATACAATACTTTAGGCAATTGCAGAACAGTCTCACTAGTCACAGACACACTTCAGAAAATTCAGTACACAACTATTTCTGGGCTTAAAAGTGACAAAAACCAAATCAATGCAGAACATTGTATCTCAAAAGTAATACAATGTGGCCCCCCATGCACTACTTAAAACCCGATGTGGCCCCTTTACCAAATTTGTTTCATGATATTACATGAGTAAAAGTAACTTATATTTTGACAAATTTTACAGTTTCATGTGAAATAATCTAAAGGTGGAATCTATTAGACCTCATTTTATATCAACAGTGGCAGTTGTAGTTAAAGTTTCAAGATGTGTTTCATCTGGAATTTATTTTTCATAAATACATAAATGTATTATTATTATTATTACTATTATTTAAGATTAGCACAATTACCTAATTTCCTTCTGTGTAATATGTGTATAAATATGTAATATTAGGTAACAAATGGGATAATAATGGGCTCATATAAGTAAATATCCTCTTTTTAAAATTTTTAAAAGGTGGAGAGAAAACTTCCTGTAGATTTTGTTGTTGACAAACAACAAAAATAATGTCACTCGATGCATGTCCTTGAACTTGAAAACCATGAACTAAACTATGCAACATAAAAGGAAATGCAACCCAGGATACATTAAATACAGGTTATGTTTAATCTATGGCAGGTCAACACTTGATGTCCAATGTAAAATCTGTCCTGAAGCAAAACCAGTTGAGAAGCACTGAGTTAAAGCTACAGACAGGAGCAGTATATGTTAACTGTTAATAATCATAGGACATTACTTAAAAATGTCACGCAGCTGATGTTATTTTTCATTTATTAGTTAATTT
The DNA here is from genome assembly GCA_032164185.1 of Moxostoma hubbsi. Lineage (NCBI taxonomy): Eukaryota > Metazoa > Chordata > Actinopteri > Cypriniformes > Catostomidae > Moxostoma > Moxostoma hubbsi. The sequence goes on from JAVLUX010000215.1 coordinate 10,652,658, forward strand.
AACATGCTATGCTAACATGTAAACTAACATGCTTTAGTTATATAACATGTTATAGTTACATGCTATTTTTATCATGTTTATAATTCTGTTTATTATAAATGTTAGCTTTCTTATTTTTTCTATTTATTTTATTTTCAAAAGGGAGACTTTTTTTTTTTTTTTACACATACTTCAATAAAATAAATGGTTTCAATTATAATAAAGTGTTTGCTCAAAAATAAATGAATAAATAAAATAACCCTTCTGTTTTCACTGATAATAAAAAACCGTGATATTTTCTGAGACGGTTATCATACCGGGAAAATCTCATACCGTTGCAAACCTACATGAGGTTGAGTAAATGGGTGAATTATTTCTTTAAGAACTATCCATACCAACTAAAATATAATGTGATCAAGAATGTGGGCAACAGCTTTTAGACCTGCCTATGTAGAACCTTTCATTTGCATGTACCTACAATGTATATGTTAATTTACAATATCTAAGGAAACTTTCGTCAGCCTTTTCCACAGAATCCGTATGTGAAAACATGCATGTATACAATACAGCAGATTTTGCCATGACACATCTCGTATTTCCATGTAATTTCAGAAGAATATAAGACAGGTCAGCCTTATGTTAGTGAAAAGGAATTTGTTAAGTTTAAACCGTTCTCTTGCTGCCAATTCATTGCATAACGCAGGGTGTTACTTCAGGAATCAATGAGCTCAGGCAGGAGGACAGGTCTTAACCATGTCTCTACAAGTGTGCACAAACGAATTACATCAAACACTGGGAATTAGCCCATCATTGATATGTCAGGTTCTCAAAATTCCACAATGACAGACAGACAAGGGTAAGTGAAAGCTGGAATTCTCAATCCAGGAGCTCTTTTTGACAGTACTACTTGTTATTAAACACTAGTAGCTTGTTTCTTTGGAACAGTAGCTAGCCTTCTGGGGGAAAAGGAGCTTAGCCAACCTAGGCTGGTTTGCTGGTCTTAGCTGGTCTCACAAGCTGGCCAAGCTGATGGGTGCCCTATTTGCTGGTTGTAGAGGGGTTTGATAAACCAGTCAGGTTGGGAGACCAGCTACTGGCTGAACTTATACAAGACTATTTGTGTTAGTGCATTTGTTTTTTTCTTATGTTCATTCCTAAATTGTTTTTAATGTGTGGTGGAAGATTTTGCTGAAACTGCTAATTCAATATTATTACTATTAAGTTCAATGCATCTTCTGCACAAGTAATTTATCCTAACCTTGTTTTTCCTCATTAAAAAAGGATTTGTCTTGCATGAGCCTGCAAGACATCCTGTTCCCCCCTCACACATAACTTTTCTGTTAGATTGCATCACTCTGTATTGATTAATGAATGCATCTATTTTAATCAAATTGAATTTGTTTTCTGACTTGTAGCATTTACAATGACCACAAAAAGTATTTTGACACTTAAAAATGTATGACTGTCTTTACATTAGATTAAAAGAACAAAAATACATAAAAAAAAACAGGTGGGCATTTAAAGTAATTTTATAGAATTTTTTTACAAAAATGTGCACTCACACATAGAAGCATACTGCACATTCCAAGTCTTCTGAAGTCATACAATCACTTTAAATAATAAAATAATTTTCTTTTTGAGTGAAATATCCCTTTCACAATATCATGCATCCACAGCGCCAATCAATGTATTCAGTTGTAATGGGAAGATTTAGGTGAAACAAGCAGTTTCATAGTTACCCATGGTAAGCAAAGACACAAAGGAAAATCAAATTGCAATTTTCAAGTAGTGTTTGTACAAGTCGAATATTCAAAGATGATGAGTACTTGATTATTCGATTACTCGTGCAAATATACAATGCCCAAATTTTTCTTAGTAATTTTTATAATAACTTTAAACCAACTGGTGCCAAGGTAATTTTAGAGGACGTGTGAAGTCAGTTCCCCTAAGGTTCATACAGGTGTCATAGCAATCACAGAAGAATCACAGATTTAGTTAATCACATTAACTATGGACATGTTCCACAATGTTTAACAACCAGAAAACATCCAAATCATTTTTATCTTCATTTTGAACAGTATACTGTTTATATTAGAATTTAAAACCCCAACAAACTTATTTTTGCTCTGTCTTTATAATAAATGCCACCTGGCTTAACATTACGTTGTCTAATGCCCGTTGTTGTTATTTTTGATTGCCATTTTAAGGAAGCTCTGTTCAGCAAATAGGTACTCATGGAGGCCAGCCTTATCTGTGAGTCACAGGAAGATACAAAAATAAGACACAGCCTCTATTGTGTTGCCAATCACTAATGATGGAATCTCAGACTCCTTTTCTCATATCCTGTTTTTACAGAAACAGTAAAGCACTGCATTCTGAACCCATCAGAGAATAGGCAGAGCAAGAGAGAGAGGGAGAACGAGAGAGAGACTAAAATAACTAACAAGTGCTGAGAGAACAACTGCTCTTATCAGATACTCAGATGACCATATTTTAGGTCACACATGCCACATGTGCTTCCATCCAGCAGAAAAAGGCCTGACAGACAAGCAGTATTAGTGGGTTCATTAAGATAATGGGGCACAGTAGTTGCTCCACACCCTTTTCTTAGATGAATAATAATTAAAAAAAAAAAAAAAAAACTAATTATAATTTCATTTTAACAAAGTTCTTTTCATCCCATGACTGAGTTCAACACATTCTAGGGATTAGTTCGTTTGAATTATCTTATTGTAACCCATTCATTTGAATATGCTTTTTCCAAAAGGCAAACAACAAATTATAGTGGCACTTCTGTAATGCAGATGGAAAATATAAAATAAGGAAAGAAATTGGCATTCACAGTTTACAGTCAACAAAGCAACCATTTCCTTAGCAATGTGACCTTTGAGGATGTCATGTGACCTTTGGAATGACAAATCTTCCTCTGTAGACACCCCCTTCATTTAGTGCTTCAATCTGTACAATACATAAGCGCTACACCATCTCTTCTTTTCACTAAGAGTTGTTTATCCCCCCATTTGACCATCAGCAAGATGGCAACTTTGACTTAAAAATACAACAATTTATTTTAGCACTTAAAGGAATAGTTCACCCACCTTCTCTCATCATTTACTCATCCTCATGCCATTCCAGATGTAAATTACTTTCTTTATTTTGCAGAACACAAACAAAGATTTTTAGATGAATATTTCATCAGTGTAGGTCCATACAATGTTAGTGAATGGGGTCCAAAACTTTGAGCACTAGAAAGTGTAATTGAGCTTAAAATCACGATCGTACTTCGAGAACACAATGGCGAGAAAAGGGTGTTAAATTTTGATCTGATCTTACCCAAATTGTTGGATTGCTTCAGAAGACATGGATTAAAACATTGGATTAATATGGATTACATTTATGCTGGCCTTATGCTCTTTTTGGAAATGTTTGGAACATTTTGATCACCATTCAATCAAATCCAATCCAATCGTATGGACCTACAGTGCTGAGATATTCTTCTAAAAATATTACCTTATGTTGTTCCAAACTTGTAGGACTTTCCTTCATGGAAAGCAGAAGAAGAAAGTTTGAAGAATGTTACAGTAGCCGTGGCTGAGCAGTGCAATGGTGCAAATTTAGATTTTAACCCATTCGCACGTGCGATAAATTTAGCTTCTTGTGCTTGGAAAATCCACATATGTCTACTTTGTCATTGCGAAAACCTAAATGCATTCATACTCTAGCCCAAGGCCATGGACGTGTTTTCTTGGTCGAGGTAATGTACCCTCTGCGCTGTGCGCCTGTCACGTGGCCAAGCTCAAGAGCTGCATAACCCTAACTTTATACAGTGCATGCTAAAACAAGAGCAGCAGAAACTGAGAGACAATCAATTAAAACAAGAGATATTATTCTGTTTGCCCACAAGTATGTTGGTATCAATGCTTGGCTCAAAGAGAACAAGCTTAATGTTGGTGAGCTTTGGACTGTTTTGAACATTGAATTCAGCATGTTTCATAGAGTAGCACCATGTGATGCATTCCTCTAATAGGCTATTCATGGGTCTCAGTATGCTGTCACTGTATGGAAAAGTGTAGTGTTAACATTCTTCAAAATGACTATGCTCAGAAAAAAGACAAAACAGGTTTGGAATAACATTAGTGTGAGCAAATGATGACAAACTTTTTGTTTGTGTGAACTATCCCTTTAAAAAGACACAACAGCAAACTTTACAAATGAACTTGTCTCATAAGAACTGTTCTTCTACCCTCACCGGTGACCTAGATAATTTGAAAAGACCAGGACATTAGTCCAATCCCAAAGGACAAAAGCCAAAGTTCAGAATGCCTTCTTAAGAGATACATTACCTTGATTTTTGAAAAGTGCTAAATCAAAAAAAGTCTGGACAAACATCCCCTCCAATTCATAAGCCTTTTATTTAGTCTGGCCTCTACAGTCTCAGAATTACTATATATAACAACAGATATTGAATTTATTACGAACGATACAGTGTCTGATAAGGAGAAGAAACTGAGGTGTTTCCTTCCAATTAAACTCACTTGACCTTAAATCAGTCAAAGAGGAACTGGAGCTGTAATAAAACCTAGTCTGGAGTTAGAGGTGCTGTGAAAGCAGTGATCAGACGTCTGGGCTTGGATAGCCTTGATTATATGTTGGAACAGTAGAGAAGAACCACCTCTCAAACACTTCTTAACTGCAGGGTACAATGAAGACTGACAGACTCTTCATCATCTAGATCTGACAGATTGATGCTTATGAAGAGACAGAAATGTCCAATCTCTGTTTCTGTCTCATACACACATACACACACAAACAAACACCTCAATTTAAAAGTCAGACATTACCTCTGATTTAGCCGGCGCTCATCATCACTTCCAAAGTCCTGGGGGGGGGGAAAGCATAGAATAAGAGAAACAGAGGTTAGTCGAATTAAATGCTGTTAAATTTTTAATTTCAATGCTTTGAGCAATCAAGGAAGCACAGACTAAATATTTTCCGATATAATAAATCTAATTACGTCTTGACATATCTTCCATCTAGAACAAATTATTGTGCTTCCCTTACAAATTCAGCATCTGTTGTGAAAATGTCAGCACAATCCGGAATTACTGGTAATAATGAAGAGGCCAAAACTCCTTAGGCACCAGAACTTTTACAAATTCCACAACCTCACCCAACTCAAAACCGGTGCAATGCACAACAGTCTAAACAGGTTTATTTTTTATTTTCTAGTGCAATGCAGAATGGTCAACATTTGTACCTTTTATACACAGTACAACACTTAATGCCCTACATTAAATAAAATAATTGATAAATCACTGTTCTGAGTGGTGTAATATGACAAAGAAGAGATGTTCACCTTTAAAACGCAGACCTCTCAAACATAAAGGATGAGGGCCTCTCCTTAAGATAAAGTTTCATCATAACAAAGAGTGTTTTTAAATAGTTCTTCATTGTATATGAATGTGACAGCCATGGTTATTGGGTTACAGATAGTGGTATGTAACACTAAATACAGGCAGGTTAGTGTGCCATGGTCAGACATGAAATATATGTGATGGGGAAGAAACCTTGTCATCAAGAATCAGTTGTGCAAGGGTTTCTATCACATACTGTAACAAAATATATCCCTACATGCAGACACTGGAATCGTAAGACTTTATAAGCAGAGCAACCTTTCAAGGGAATGAAAAGTGGAAACAATGATAAGTTTTTTTGTGATTTATTACAGTTTAATAAAAGTGGAGGAACAGACACTGTGAGACAAAAGGTGTGTTGAAAATAAGGGACGTTTAATATGTGGATGGTAGAAATCAATACATTACTGACTTTAAGTCAACATGAAACAACTTTCACATTCTTCTCAACCAAATTTAATGATGTATTTTTGAGTGAAATAGAAAATTCAACAAGATAAAAAAAATAGCAGGGCAGGGACTTTTAATCCATCGGTATAATAATTGGAATATGAAATGTGGTGGACAGGTGGCTGGAGAGGAGGGTGAAAAAGTAGGTTTCAGAGGTGAAGCAAGTTAGTACAATTATGAAGACAAACATTGTATTTCTTTGGAATAACATGGACATTTTCAGCCATCTTGGATACAGAAAGATTTTTCCCTATTTATTTTCCATATGGATTTCTTAACCTCCTGAGACCCCACGGTCCACTTGCGTGGACAATACATTTTGGATTTGCTATAGGCTATGCATAATTTCATTTAATTTAAACTGACTGATCTCAGTTCAGGAAACTCTAGGCTGTCATTAAAGCGTTAAACTTTCGACACACAAGTATTGTGACAAAATAACATGGTGCCGATCTCAGTTGAGTTTGTCTTTGGGAGAAATGGGTAAGAAACCTCATTAAGTTTTTACATTAAAACGTATTTTAGTCTCTAGTTTCATCCAATATGCCATTTTAGAAATTTCACTGATTTATTGCTAAATGGTACACTGTTAAAACACAATGACCTAATTTTCCTTAAAATATCCTATATTCACTGAGAACCAATGGATGGGAAATGCTGATTTCAGTAGCTGTATACGGCGTTAGGATGAATATAAGGCACATTTCAAATTGTTTTGAGACCAGTACAGACAGAGAGCACACTGGAGGTTAAGTCATATCCTAATTAGGAACCAAGGGAGGATCCTATAGCTTTCCTATGCAGCATTCACTCCTAACATCCGGACGAAAGTTCAGTTTCAGACTACAGATTTTGTTTGGACCACTCAAAATGTTTTCCAGACAATTGTAATCAGTAAATTGATTCAGAATCTTTAATACAAAATGTTATTTTAACATGGTTGGCAGTGATTGGATGATGCTGGCTATTACTTCGAATCAGAATTATTTAAGCTAATTTCAAAAAGTGTAATGGAAAAGGCACAAAGCAGTCATGCTCGTGTCTCAGAAGGATAAAATACATCATAAATGAGTTCTAAGACATGGAGTGATATTTCATGGCACCTATTTCAGTGACATCAGGAGGCATTTTCTGCAAGTCATTTCATTAAAACAAATCACTTACAGCACCTTTAATTACTCCCTCCTTTCGTTTTGCATCACCATCACTGTCCATCACATTATCTCTCTCCCCCTCTTTTTGCTCAGTCAATCCATCCATCAGCCTTCTATCCATCTCTTTTCCTCTCCAACATTTATCTCTCTATCTCTACTTGCGAGACGATGACATCACTGCAGCTGCATGTTCTTCAGTCTCTCTGTTTGAAGACATGCTGTGAATTCTAAATGAAGTGTGTGTGCAAGTGCGCATGCACATGTCCTTACAGGCATAGCTCAAAGATTTTACAGAATCATTCATACAGTTCTGAGATCACAAGTGAAAATTCTTATATTTTGCATTCCTTCATTGTATTTAATTCATAATAAATTATATTATCAGCATAACAATGTGAATGTTTGAACAATTTTATGCAAGCATGCTTTCAAGCTGGCATGGACTCCACAAGCAAAACCTAATAATCCATATTGTAACAGTATGATTTGAGAAGGTTCCAAACAGAAAACTTGATTTGTGCCCTAGAAATAGTGCAGAAACTTTCCACATCATAGAGTGAGTAAATTGTTTAAAATGTATTAGAACACTAAAAGAAAAATATTTCCAGGTTTAATGAAGACATCCTTTGGGTTTTCAATGTGGTCTCAGACTTTTGGACTGTAAAAAAAAAGGAATGTCTGGTTTCAGTGAGAAGTAAAATGCCACATTTCCTAGAAGACATTGATGTTTCTCTGGCCATGGTACAGTAAAAGAGACTAAAAGTATGATTTACGCCTAGATCTGCATGTATATAACAATAGCAGTTCACAAATATTTTAAAAGCATGATGCAAGAGATATTCTCATAATACAGTGTGTAGCAAACCAGTTCTCTTCACTTTAAGAGGTCTCCCATTGAAAAGTGTAGAACTATTGCCCTCTACTGTCTGCAACCTGCACGATGGATTTCTATGACAACTATGAAGGAACTATTATAAAAGGTTGAGCCCTTTTTTGAGAATAGGCATTGTAAAACCTAAAAGAAACTTTTAGCAGGTTTTCAGAAAACCACCTGAGAATCACCAGCAATGAAAAGCAATACAATTCTCCTAGTGAGACGGGCTAAAAGGGCTCACTTCAAATGAAATGGTACAAAAAGGAGGCCTTTCATCGCATGAGAAGAGCTTAGCTGTGCCGGGGCACAATGACTTAGATTTAAATTTCTGTCGAGCAGAAATGCAGGCCTCATGGGGGCCAGACCTTCAACTCTCACACAAAGAACTGCAGCTCATGAAAGGCTTACTAGTGTTGCCAAAAAAAATGACAATTACAGTAGCAATGTAAAAAGAAAATGTAATTAGTGCTAACCAAGCAAACTCCAATGGCCTATAGGTGCATTTGTGGTAGCACGAACCAAACTAGGAATGAAACGGTGAAGGCTGTGTTCAGTATTTCTGTTGTTGGACATGTCGATTGTGTACAGGAGAGCTCATACTCACCCTTTTGATGGTTCCCCTTTCAAAATGTCATGGCTAAAGGTGACATGATCAATGAGTGTAACAAATGAATGGAAGACCGCAGTACAACATAACACAATGAGATACGTGTAAACAAACCCCTCCAACTATGTAGAATCACATGAGCAATGTGTCAAAGATTCTTAGAGATAAACAAATCCATGTTATTCATAGAAAGTAGTAGCATACTAAGTGTGAGTGTTGCATATACACATTTTGTTACTTAAGAGTTGGCAAGCCATCCATGAAAATTCGAGTTCAACAAGCCAGAAAGTCTGTGCAAATGGAAATACAGTGTATTTGTGGTTTGCCATTGGCAAATGAACAATCCAGTTTGTGATTTACCAAACAATCTGTGCCAGTTTAACTTCAAGGTTTTCAACTACGTATCTGTGGAGAAGAATTTATAAAATATATATCACGCTGTCTTAAATTTTCTTGAGAGTAATTAGCAACCATTCATTAATTAGAAATTTCTGACTAATTAAATGTTAACCATTACATAATGTAGTAATGTTTGTTTATGTTCTTAATGAAAGTCATTAGCCTAATAGAAAATCTTGCTTTTTATAATGGAGGTTCCCACCCTGATAGCACACGTACATCACCCATCATTTATTTGATGTGCGTGTTTCCATCTGGAATAATTATTTTTACATTGTTTGCTCATCTGCAATACCTCTATAAGACATATGTCAATAGTTATGCCTCGGACGTAAATAAGACATTCAGCAGATGTCTTTGAGATGTTTATGATTTAGAATGTTTGTAAATCTGATCCATTTGTGATTCTTAGCAGATATTTATTAGATTGTGATGCTTTCCAGATGAAAATATCTAAAACAGACATCCCAGAGATGTAGGTGTGCTATCTGGGCAGAAACTCATCAATAAGACGTTTACTCTTGGATGTCAATAAGACATTCAGCAAATGTCTTTGTGAAGTTTATGACTTGGAATATTTGTTAATCTGATCTTTTTAAGATGTTTAGCAGATGTCAAATAGAATGCGATGCTTTCCATCACATCTTAAACAGGCATCAATATTTAAGTCATTTTATACTATAAATCTCCACTTTCACCTTTACATTATTTTACATTTTTAACATGAAAAAAAAGGACTTAAATATTTATCTGTTTTTCACCAACACCTATAATACTATACTATAATAACAAAGATACAGTGTGGATTTAACCACTGGAATTGTATGGATTACATTTAAGGCCCAAACATACTCTACGCAAGTACTTGAACGAAGATGCACATTGCTACACAAACTCAATTTCATGAATGTTGCGTTGTGAAATGTGTCAGCGCTCAATTCATAACACAATGCAAGTACACGCTGCATTCTCAGCTTTGCCACAAGGGACACTAGAGCGGAATTTGTGTCAAATCTTTTCGGAAAAGTATATGTACGACTTTTTGTCCCCAGTCCATTCAAACAAACTTGTTTTTTTTTTCTCTTAAGGAAACTGGTCTCCAAACAGTTTGAAAAGCACATTATTTTCATCCTGCCTCCGTTTACATCCTCCGAATGCAGCATTTTCCTGGTTTCGGATGCAGCACCGGTTTCGTTGTCTCGCCTAAAAAATCTATTGCCCACTTGTGGTCTGAGGTTTGTAACCGCCAGTGTAAAGTAAGAGCGCACATAATGTATGTACAACGGGAACACACGTTGACCATGCGCTCGCGTCTACAATTGCATACTTAAGTGAAGTATGTTTCGGCCTTTATTCTGCCTTTATGTGCTTTTTGGACCTTCAAAGTTCTGGTCACAATTCACTTCCATTGTAAGGACCAACAGGGCTGAGATATTCTTCTAAAAATCTTTTTTTTTGTGTGTTCTGCTGAAGGAAGCCATACACATCTGGGATGGCATGAGGGTGAGCAAATGATGAGAGAATTTTCATTTTGGATGAGCAATTGCTTTCTTGAACAGACTTTCTTGGAGATGTACATATGCTATCTGGATACACAATTTCTGAAACAAAACATTCATGATGAAGGTGAATGAAGTAAAATTTAAAGTTAAATAATTATGCAGACCTACAGTGCAAAAAAGGTGTTCATTTTTCAAGATGTTTTCAATGCACCGGTTCAATCGCAGTTTTTATCCCATGTGTCATCTCACTTCAGTAGACAGATACTGTACACAGTGACAGTCTTGCAATCCTACATCCACCTTGTTGGCACCCCGTTAGTCTACTTCAAGCGACGCTACAAACTAGAATTCTCCATTATTAAAAACGAAACTGTTGACACTGCATTACCGTTTACGTCGTTTCTTTAGCGGTTTATACAGTATACAAGGTCTTATTCATCGTTTCCCATCCTCTATCTACCATAACGACATCTCGCTAGTTAGCTATTCAGCCTGAGCTGTATTAGCATCGGGCCTACATGACTCACAGATATATTTTTGTACCGTTATGTTTGCTTTTCATTAGACATCATATCCTATCCGTGTTTATTTCTGCTTACCTCCCCCGCATTCGTGGTGGCGGTGCTGGAAGTGGACGCCGCGCTGGGAGTGGGCGAGCGCTGCAGGGTAACCAGAGCCATGGATGATGAAAACCTCTCAGCAGCACAGCAGTCAATGTGTACAGGCTAAAGCGACTAGCGGATTTCCCCACAGCAGCAACAACGCTAGATGTGCGGGGATTGTAGCTTCCAGCAAGCCGCGACTACCAAAACCCTCGATGGGACCGCTGTTAAAAGGCCATGGTTCTTGAGCCGCTGGTCGGCGTTGTTTCTGGCGCTGGTTCCGCTTTGACATGAGCTGGGGGGTGATGATGGTGGTGGTGGTGTTTTGGTGCGCTCACTCATTCACTGCTGCATGTGGCGAATCTCAAACTACTTCTGAAAAGAGCAGGAATGATAGGTCCAGCAAAAATTTCCAGCCTAAAGTCAGCTTACAACCCACCCAAAAGGAGCTAAAAAAAACTAGGCTAACATTACCAAATGTAGCCTAAATTATTATTTTTTTTATACTTTGTCTTTGTTATTATAACTTTTGCGACTGTATGGTTTCAATTCTACAGCCCTCCCCATAATCTCCCTTTCTTCCAATAACATTCACAGGCTGATATAGAATGAAAAAAATGGAATGATAAAAACAATTAGGGGGATCAAAAATGTTTGAACAATTTACTGCTGTTGCCTGATTACAATGTAATCTAATTACTTATGTAATCGTGATTAGCTACACATAATCCTTTCCCATGTAATCCCTGCATACACTGCTAGTACATAATAAAAACTCCAGATTCATCTGCACTGAACAGGATTTTAGGGAGACTGTCAAAGAAAAATCTAAAACTGGCCAAATTTGTAAAAAAAAAAAAAAGGTGTAGGATGTGCAAAAGGATCTTAAAGGATTGAAAAATACATGTTGTTCATTGGCTTGTATATGGTTCCATAAAGAACCTTTAACATACTCAAGCCCTTTCGCACCTACAGTCCTGTACTTTTCCTTTGGTATCTTTCTAGATGAGAACTTTTAACGAGGAACGGGACACCCAAGGAGACTTTTCCCTGTTGCATTCTCATTGCCAAAAGTTACCACTGTAGTGTCGTAATCTAGTATCAACAATTTTTGTTGAAAGTTGAAATGCACGATTCAATATTAACAACAACAACAACGAAATGAACAACACTGACGGGGGATGCCTGGATCAGAGTTACACTTTTATTAGGGCAAAAATTACATGAGCTGTAAAGGAAACTGGTATCTGCACCATTTAAAAAGCACCTTATTTCATTCTACCTCAGCCCCCGAAGGCAGAATTTTCCCATTTTCGGACACGGTCTTTGTATTCATGTAACAGTTTAAACTGGGCACGAGAACTGTGCGAGATAGAGATGAGACGAGCGGTCAGACTACCACACAGCACATGCTGAATTTAGTGGACAACATGTTGAAAGCACTATAAACCTATTTATCAACACAATCTTTTACAATAAAGGCTTTTATGATTCAACATAAATTACTGTACTGAAATACTAATTAATTGACTTAACTTGCATCATGATGTATTTTTTATAATATTGTAACAGACTTCCCTCGTGTAAACTAGATTTCATGAGGATTTAGTGTAGAATAGATTTCAATTACCCACTCTTGATAAATATCTCATTATTTATATCCGTCATCCCAGGAAAAATGTTATGTAGTTATTCAGAAATCACTTTATTTTCTGTAGTCACACAGTGCAAACAGTACAGCTGGATGAAATCTCAAAATGTGTCTCCTGATGAAGTGACACACAAATACACATTTGTGCATCATAGGTTTACCACAGTCTCTATACACCCCCAAAGTACCTATTCCAAAGTAGGAATTAAAAATCCCCCAAAAACGGTTCAGAGGAACTATAGTTACTTAGGTGCAAAAGTGAAGAAAAGTACTAGTCCTGGGGGAAAGTACCTAAAGTGGGCTTTAGTACTGCCAGTGTGAAAGGGCCTTTTGTAGCTGAAAATATTTATTTTAGTTGAAAAGCTCTTTGGGGAACCAAAAATCTTTCTTCTATGGCATTGCTGCGAAAAACTCTTTTTGAAAGCTTTATCTTTTAGCGTATAAATGGTTAGACATGCATATATATGGACTGATCAAAATTGAGGTTTTGAGTTTTTTTTAGAAAAGCTTTGTTGAAGGGAGGTTGCAAGCTGCTGGCACCCCTCATGATATAATATTGGGAGGAGACTAATCTTTTGATGGACTCAGTCCTTGATCATAGTGAAGCAAACGTTTGCAAGCCCCTAGAGCAACACTGACACTTCACAGTGATTTTTTTAAATATCTAAGTCTCTCATTTCATCTGTTGTGTATTAGTTGGAAACATCTTAGTCTCAGATCATGCCCTGTGAGTTTAGAGGTGTTGCCACATATGGAGAAAAATAAATCCTATACTTGCCACTTTAATGTATCCCTTTAGCAAAATCCTGATTTCCAACAAATGTTAAAGGCTGAAATCAATGTTTATATGGAGACCAACTGGTCCTCAGTATCCTCTGTGGGTGTGGCTTGGGAGGCACTTAAGGTGGTTCTTAGGGGTTGTATCATACTGTATGACTCCTTCATCAAAAAGATCCAAAGCACAAGAACTTGAGGTGTTGGAAGTGAATATTAAAAGTACTGAGAGCGGTGAATGTCATCTGATGGCCTTAGAGAATTGACCCGATTGAAATACAGATATAATAATATTTTGACTCGGAAGGTGCAGTTTTGGTTATTTAGGGCAATATTATGACTTTTCATGAAATCGGAAAAACTGAAATTTAATAGTAATTCTAAACTTTCTAATTATTAAAATGTGAGGAATACAACCTGAAATACTGTATCCTATGATGACCTGAGGTTTGGGATGTTTCATCAGTGTTGATGATCTATCAAGCTATGATAAGATTAGTTTTTGATTATGGATGTATGATATATGGTGCTAAATCAGTAACACTATTACAAATCTTAGATAGAATACAATACAGAGCTATTAGGATGTGTTTAGGAGCAGTTAAATCAACACTGATTAATGATCTGCTAAATACCACTTCATTTGAGTTTGCATAGAGTGAAACTGTCTTTGGTATGCTGTACATCTTTGAAGAGTTATGCTGGAAGCCTTATTGCTACTGATGTTTTAAATAACTGTTGGGAGTATGTACATTAAAAAGGAAGGAGATTTGGGTGGGTCATAAATTCTCTGAAAGAAAAGTATTAGATTGTAGGCATAGGATGTACCATTTCGTCTGTATGGCGAAAAGCACCATCGTGGATAATTCCTGATATAAATATCGACTTGGAGACATAAGATAAAAGAAGGGAATGGGAGGGTATGGGTAAAGTTAAATATAATGTAAACAAACAAATCTAGGTAGGATTTTATGCAAGTGCTCTAATATATACAGATGGATCAAAAGACCCAAACCAAGGGATTATAGAAGTGGGAGTATATCTTCCAGACACTGTACCAGAGTTTAAAATCAGAAACTTTGGGAGGTTAATGGATGGGACATCAGTGTACACTACAGAGTTGATTGCTATTCACCCTTTGCTATATTGAAAGCACAACAACTAAACATGATATACAGTTTTACCTTGTGAATTTCATTGGGATTTGTTTATGTACAGTAATTTCAAATCAGATGATTGCAACACACTCCAAAAAACTTGGGACTGTCGAGTGTTTACCACTGTGAAACATAATTTCTTCTAATAACAATTTTTAAGCATTTAGGCACTGAAGACACAAGTTTGTTACAGGGTTTTATTGCCGTATTTGTGCGCTTCTTAATGCACCACACAAACTCAATTGGAGATGGTCAGGACTACAGGCAGGCAAATCTATCACTCACACTCTATGCTTATTCTGACAGTATGTGGTTTGAAGTTGTCCTGCTGAAAATGCTGTGACATTCCTGGAAACGATGGCAGTATGCTGCTCCAAATTTTGTACATATCTGTCTGCGTTCATGGTGTACTCACACCCCTGGCCTATACAGACACTGGCTTTTGTACCTGATGCCGATAATAGCTCGGATGGCCCTTTTCCTCTTTGGCTTTGTTTTTCAAAAACTATTTGAAATGTGGACTCTTCAGACCAAAAAAACATGGTTCCATTGTTCTACTTTCCATCTAAGATGAGACTGAGCCCAGAGAAGTCAGCAGCACTCCTGGACAGTGTTGATGTATGGCTTCTACTTTGCATAGTAAATCTTAACTTGCATCTGTGGATGCAGCAGTGAGTGATGTTGACTTACAAAGGTTTACTAAGGTAATCCCAAGCCCATGTTCATGATATCCATTACAGATGAATGGTGTTTTTTAAGACAATGATGTCTGAGGGATCAGAGATCACTCACATTCATATATGGTTTTGTCTTGCCCTTTATGCACCGAGATTTGACCATATTCCTTAAATCTTTTAACTATAATGTGCACTGTAGAGGGTGAAAGTCCCAAAATCCTTTATATTTGCCTTTGTGAAACATTGTTCTCAAAGTGCTTGATTATTTGCAGAAGGATCTGTTGGCAAATTGACAAGTCTCGAATGATCCTTGCTCTTGAAGGACTAGGCTGTTTTTGAAGGCTCCTTATATACTATGACATGATTGCCTCAACTGTTTAACATCTTCTGTTTCACATTGCCTTGTTATTTTAACTCATCAAATTGTTATTAGTCTTAATGAAATTGCCACATCTTTTTTGGAGCGTGTTGCAATCATATGATTTGAAATGACTGTACATTAAAAAAAAACTATGAAATTCATATAATGTTCAGTTGTAGAGCTTTCAATATAGCAAAGTGTGAATATACAGTAATTTACAAATAACTCATTTTTGCTTTTATTAGCATTTTTCATACTGTCCCAACTTTTTTGGAATTGGGGTTGTGAAATGTCTAAGGAAGCACTTAAATTAGATAATATAAGCTTAGCAGTCAATTCAAGCAGGGCAGGAAACATTTGATTTTAGAAGCTTGCTATTACAAATAGCAGAAGTACTGGGATACATGCCAGACATTTCCATCAAATACAATAAATGCAATGTAAGGCAAGGTAAAATTACTCATAACTTAAATAGAGAGGAACATGTCATGCTCACACACATAAGAATGGATCATACTAAACTTAACGCAACACTTCACATCATGGGCAAACATAACATGGGTTTATGTGATACATGCCAGCAAATGGAAACTGTGTCAAATATGAATAGGGAAGAACTGAACTTATAAGAGAACTACAAGTTTCAAGATGTACAGAATATACTATATGCAATATTTTAAATATTAGATTAGATTTGAACTGGTAAAACAGTAAAAGCAATACTAAGAAACAAAAGCTGTGTCCGATAGACTATAGGAAATCATCCTTTGAATTATCGTCGTCACACTCCAGCTCAATAGGTGGCGACATGCATCTATTTAGTTGGATTGCAGCCCGCCAGTAAACCCACAGAAGAGGAAGAACATAGAATTGGAAATGTTAAACGGAGGGAATGATTTTGGCGATATTGGGATCATGGCGCAAATTGGTAGACTGGACGAATATAAACCGGAAAATGAATGTTGGTCAGCGTACATCGAACGTGTGGAACTGTTCATCATAGCAAACGATGTTGACGATACAAAGAAAGTAGCGACTTTGCTTAGTGCTATGGGTGCGTCAACGTATGGATTGTTACGAAACTTGGTTTATCCGGATAAGCCAAAAGATAAAACGTTTGAGGAGATTGTGGACATTCTCAAATCTCAATTCGAAACGCAGACGTTGGTTGTTGCTGAACGTTTACTCTTTCAAAGTTGCGCACAAAAGCCCCATGAGACTGTGTCCCAATATGTTGCCAAACTTAAACAGTGCGCATCGAAGTGTGAGTTCGGCGCAAATTTGGATGAAGTTCTGCGCGACCGTTTTGTTAGCGGAATACAAAGTAAATCTTGCCAGCGAAGACTGCTATCGGAGCACAGCCTCACATTTCCACGAGCACTTGAGATCGCTCTCAGTATGGAAACCGCTGATCGGGACCCGAAACAGAGAGAGGTGGATTTTTCTGCAGCGACCAAGCAAAAGGTAAAAGCAGCAAAAATGATGCTATCGAACAATAACAAGGACTGCTATTTTAAAAACTTTAAATGTCATGACTGTAAGCCGTGTTGGAAAGCTATTCAAAAGATAAGCTACCAACTAGCCTACTGAACAGACAAATGTGTTAATTGCGGGTTCAATACAATTTAAAGGTGCTCTCAGTAATTCTGTTCCTCATTAAAAAAAAAAGTTTAACTTCTAAAGACATGAATTGTAATTTTGCAATATACAGGTGCTGGTCATATAATTAGAATATCATCAAAAAGGTGACTTATTTCAGTAATTCCATTCAAAAAGTGAAACTTGTATAATGTATAAATTCATTCCACACAGACTGATATATTTCAAGTGTTCATTCCTTTTAATTTTGATGATTATAACTGACAACTTATGAAAACCCCAAAATCAGTATCTCAGAAAATTAGAATATTACTTAAGACCAATACAAAGAGGATTTTTAGAAATGTTGGCCAACTGAAAAGTATGAGCATGTACAGCACTCAATACTTAGTTGGGGCTCCTTTTGCCAGAATTACTGCAGCAATGTGGCGTGGCATGGAGTCGATCAGTCTGTGGCACTGCTCAGGTGTTATGAGAGCCCAGGTTGCTCTGATAGTGGCCTTCAGCTCTTCCGCATTGTTGGGTCTGGCGTGTCGCTTCTTCCTCTTCACAATACCTCATAGATTTTCTATAGGGTTATGGTCAGGCGAGTTTGCTGGCCAATTAAGAACAGGGATACCATGGTCCTTAAACCAGTTACTGGTAGCTTTGGCACTGTGTGCAGGTGCCAAGTCCTGTTGGAAAATGAAATCTGCATCTCCATAAAATTGGTCAGCAGCAGGAAGCATGAAGTGCTCTAAAACTTCCTGGTAGATGGCTGCGTTGACCTTGGACCTAAGAAAACACAGTGGACCAACACCAGCAGATGACATGACACCCCAAACCATCACTGATTGTGGAAACTTTACACTGGACTTCAAGCAACGTGGATTCTGTGCCTCTCCTCTCTTCCTCCAGACTCTGGGACCTTGATTTCCAAAGGAAATGCAAAATGTACTTTCATCAGAGAACATAACTTTGGACCACTTAGCAGCAGTCCAGTCCTTTTTGTCTTTAGCCCAGGCGAGATGCTTCTGACGCTGTGTCTTGTTCAAGAGTGGCTTGACACAGGGAATGCGACAGCTGAAACCCATGTCTTGCATACGTCTATGCGTGGTGGTTCTTGAAGCACTGACTCCAGCTGCAGTCCACTCTTTATGAATCTCCCCCACATTTTTGAATGGGTTTTGTTTCACAATCCTCTCCAGGGTGCGGTTATCCCTATTGCTTGTACACTTTTTTTCTACCACATCTTTTTTTTTTCCCTTCGCCTCTCTATTAATGTGCTTGGACACAGAGCTCTGTGAACAGCCAGCCTCTTTAGCAATGACCTTTTGTGTCTTGCCCTCCTTGTGCAAGATGTCAATGGTCGTCTTTTGGACAGCTGTCAAGTCAGCAGTCTTCCCCATGATTGTGTAGCCTACAGAACTAGACTGAGAGACCATTTAAAGGCCTTTGCAGGTGTTTTGAGTTAATTAGCTGATTCGAGTGTGGCACCAGGTGTCTTCAATATTGAACCTTTTCACAATATTCAAATTTTCTGAGATACTGATTTTGGGGTTTTCATTAGTTGTCAGTTATAATCATCAAAATTAAAAGGAATGAACACTTGAAATATATCAGTCTGTGTGGAATGAATGTATACATTATACAAGTTTCACTTTTTAAATGGAATTACTGAAATAAATCAACTTTTGATGATATACTAATTATATGACCAGCACCTGTATGTAGGAAATCGTGAACACTTACATTAAAATGAAGACCCCAGTCATATCAGTAACGTTATAAAAGCTGTTTTAGTCTACATGGAGAGGGTCTGCACATGGGGGCTGCCATGTTAGAATCACATGACTAGCTGAAAACTACTCGCTTAATCTCATTAACCGTCCTGTTGTTTGACATTTTCACTCATTGATTTCAAGTAATCATGGCTGACTGTGAATACAACGTTTTTACAACGGCATCTGAAACTGAAAACAGTTGATTTTTAAATGAAATTCTACATCCAAGCTGCTAGGTGTCGGTGTAAGTCCAAGATGACACAAAGACAAAAGTTACTGAGTGCACCTTCTCAATACTGCATAAAATTGATTACCACAAAAAATTTAGACTTGCCACTCTTTTTCTTAAAAAATAAATAAATAATCTGGGTTCCAGTGAGGCGCTTATGGACGTGAATGGGCCAATCCATAAACATTAAAATACTTGCTATTTCAAACAGCCACAAGACACAAACAATATGCATGTTAACATGAGTGATAAAATCACTTGCTAACCTTTTCTGTGTAAAGTTATATTCAACTTTACAACTTCATTGCCATGACGATGCAATGTCACCATAGCCTGAATCCGCCTATAAAAATTATTGTTTAAACAACTTTACAGCTCAAATAATACATGAGTTTTAACAGAATAATTAATGCAAGTGCTTATAAAAAATTATAAGCTTGATATTTCTGCCTGTAAACTTTCCAAAAATTGGCATCATTCAAATTGTAAGTGCCTCACTGTAACACAACGAGTTTTGCTTTTTTTGTGATTAAAAGGAGGAGCGAGTCGAAATCATTTTGCGTGGTAATCAACATTATGCCACAAATGCTGTCGACTGAGCTTAACTTGTATTGAACCTGGAATATTCCTTTAAGCTAAGCTAAAATCTACACTTTAGAGAAAGTAGCAAGTTACACTACAAACTACACAGCAAAAGTACCTTGCTACATTTCTTTCTTTCTTTTTTTTCAACCAGAGGCGGTCATAGACAAAGCATCTAAAAAACTTATTCACATAATGTTTATCACAGCCATGACACTGTGTAGTACAATATATTTTTTTACATTTATTTATACAAGTCAAACTAGACTAAATTAATTTAAATAATTATTTCTATAGAGCTAGACTAGTTATAATATTATGAATTTCTGACTGTACATTACAATTTATGAGGTGAGACTGTGCTTTAGTGAAACTGTTTGTTTCTACTCCTTAACAGATACTTAATGATCAAACTCGAGACTATAAATACCTGAAGGCAAACATGACCAGTTTGTTTTCTAATATCAAAACTCATTACATAGATCAGAACATATTACACGGGTAAAACTCTGTCCATAATTCTTTAAAGCCAATCATTGGCATACAGTTCACAGCAATCCATTTCACAAGTGAATGTCAATCAGTTCGAAATTTATTATAAGGGCTTGTTTAAGGACCTGTCAATTTACATCTGTGTCAGACATGCTTGTGTAGCATCTCGGGTGCATTGCGTTATAAACATATATTTTTAGGTCACAGTGTCAAGTTAAATATAGTTTAATACTTGGAACACATCTTGAGATTTCTTAGTTTGGATTTGCAATCTATCAAGTGTTTTGAACCCAAGAACGTAACGCATGTTACAATAAAGATCTGTAAAGTTATGTGGATTTGTACAAAATTATCTTTAAAATACAGTGTCCCGAAAAGGGACGTTCCTTTTTGCCCTTTTGCAAACGGTTTATCCAAGCGGCAACCTCCCCCTCTCTCTTGAAACCAACACGGAAGTGAATTAAACTGCAATTCATCGACTGGCCGCTTGAGGCTGGCTGTAAAAGTGAGTCAAATCTGTATCTCCCCCATGTTAAAATGCTTAACTTTACAGCAGAAAAAAACATGTTTACAGCCTGGAGCAAAAAGTGGCTTGGATCTACACAGCTTATTTTGCCCTTCATGACAACTGTGAGGGGGGTGAATTTTTTTTATAACAAATCCGTTTAAATTATATTAAGCCTTTAATTTCCGCATAATTAAGGGCGTGGCCACTTTTGAGTGACAGGTGGATTCCTGCTGCTCACGTTACCTCAGCTAATTGTCTGACTGTGAAAATAAATCAATTTTAGCCACTAAACTTGGCATCTCTGCCGTGTTTGTGATTTTTTTTCGAGATTATTTCACAATTATAATGTCTTGCTGTGGGGTTAATTGTATTATTAAAAGTGCTGCAGCGTTTTAAACTTTGTGTAGTTTAATATCAATAACATATAAATAGTTATTTCAAGTTTTGTTGTGTAGGTTCAGGTTAATTTACCTCAATAGTAAGCTTGGTTTGAATCTTTTCAAAATAAACCGCCAATATCTTCCATCCAAAGACAACTTGAACGCGTCGAGCTAGGCGGGCGTGGTTTCAGCAGCAGGCTCCTCGGCTCCACCCACGTCCCGCCTCTTTGCCCATTTTCGTTTTTTCGGGAGTGACGCGTTACCAAGATGGCGACGGTCGGCCCCGCCCACTTTAGGCTTCAAAAACGCTCTTCAGAAACCTACGGGTGACGTCACGGACACTACGTCCATTCTTTTTTACAGTCTATGGGTTCATCCTTAAAAGTGAAGCATCTGGCAAAATACATGTCGTAATAAAAGCATGATTCAAAATCTAGATGCTTGAAATTGATTAAAAATGTATTACAACTGTATAGTAAAATGTAGTAATAATAATAAATCAAATATTACTAAATGCTAAATTTTTTTATATATATATATTTTAGACACACGCACGCACGCGCAGTGCATTCGGAAAGTATTCACAGCTCTGTCAAAGTGACCATCGGGTTCTTGATCACCTCCCTGACAAAGGCCCTTCTCCCCCAATCGCTCAGTTTGGCCGGGCGGACAGCTCTAGGAAGAGTCCTGGTGGTTCCAAACTTCTTCCATTTACAGATGATGGAGGCCACTGTGCTCATTGGGACCTTCAATGCTGCAGAAAATTTTCTGTACCCTTCCCCAGATCTGTGCCTCGATACAATCTTGTCTCGGAGGTCTACAGACATTTCCTTGGACTTCATGGCTTGGTTTGTGCTCTGACATGCACTGTTAACTGTGGGACCTTATATAGACAGGTGTGTGCGCCTTTCTAAATCATGTCCAATCAACTGAATTTACCACAGGTGGACTCCAATCAAGTTGTAGAAACATCTGGAGGATGATCAGTGGAAACAGGATGCACCTGAGCTCAATTTTGAGTGTCATGGCAAAGGCTGTGAATACTTATGTACATGTGATTTTTTTATTTTTTTATTATTATTTTATATAAACACATTTGCAAAGATTTCAAACAAACTTCTTTCATGTTGTCATTATGGGGTATTGTTTGCAGAATTTTGAGGAAAAATAATTAAATCAATTTTGGAATAAGGCTGTATCATAACAAAATGTGGAAAAAGTGAAGTGCTGTGAATACTATCCGGATGCACTGTGTGTGTGTGTATATATATATATATATATATATTAGACACTCACCTAAAGGATTATTAGGAACACCATACTAATACTGTGTTTGACCCCCTTTCGCCTTCAGAACTGCCTTAATTCTACGTGGCATTGATTCAACAAGGTGCTGAAAGCATTCTTTAGAAATGTTGGCCCATATTGATAGGATAGCATCTTGCAGTTGATGGAGATTTGTGGGATGCACATCCAGGGCACGAAGCTCCCGTTCCACCACATCCCAAAGATGCTCTATTGGGTTGAGATCTGGTGACTGTGGGGGCCATTTTAGTACAGTGAACTCATTGTCATATTCAAGAAACCAATTTGAAATGATTCGAGCTGTGTGACATGGTGCATTATCCTGCTGGAAGTAGCCATCAGAGGATGGGTACATGGTGGCCATAAAGGGATGGACATGGTCAGAAACAATGCTCAGGTAGGCCGTGGCATTTAAACGATGCCCAATTGGCACTAAGGGGCCTAAAGTGTGCCAAGAAAACATCCCCCACACATTACACCACCACCACCAGCCAAATTGAACAGGTGTTCCTAATAATCCTTTAGGTGTGTGTGTGTGTGTGTGTGTGTGTGTGTGTGTGTGTATATATATATACACACGCAATGACATGTTGAAAAGTTCTATTGATTAGACACCATTTTGCTGATGAAATTAAAATGTTCTGGAAATAATAATGACTAAACTATAATTATTAAAATAATTAAAAATAACTAAACTGGTGTGTTCAATAGCACATATTATTAGCATATTTTTGCTGTGATATCGAAATTGGTATAGAGAACCATGAAAATTTACTGGTATCAGTACCGACTACTGAAAATTTGGTACCGTGGAAACACTACAAGGCACTTAGTATATACAGTATACTGTGTGTGTGTGTGTGTGTATACACATATGTATGTAATGTAATGTATGTATGTATGTATGTATGTATGTATTTTCTGTGGGTTCAACTATATTACATTTTTATTTTCTACTTCTAGTTTCATGTTACCATTTGTAAGGATGGAAGTTCCCCAGGACCTATATCTCTTGGTGAAAATGAGTACAAATGCCCGTTTTGTCATAAGGTTGGAGGGTATCCTTCTCTGGTGGCACATGTACAGACCCATGAGAAGTGTGCTGTAAAATTTAAAGGTAAGTTTTAAAGTAAAAAATAGGACACAATCAGCATTTTGTCTCTCTGAAATTAATCAATCTTCAGCATTAAAATGAAGATTTTTTTTTTTTGATAGATTTCTCTTATTGACTTACAGGATATAAAATATATAAATGCCACCTAGGATGTGCAGGATGTGGGCACTATCACTGCAGCTTTTGCTTCCGAATTATAATTCGAAAAAATTTATTTAGTAACCATGTACAGAAGTGTGCCACAGTCCACCTATCTACAGAGAACCCAAATGTATGTTCAGGTCTTGGCGCCTTAAAACCAACTAGCTGTCCATCGGCCCACAACAGCTCACCAGTATCTACCAAGTGTGATCCTATCCCTTTAACATCCTCAACAACTTATCCTAAACCTTTAACATCAACTGGTCTGCCTGCAGCTTTTACTCTTTCACTAGCCCCCAGTACTTCTGGATCTTCTGGTCATTCTGCTACATGCATCAGACAGTTTGACCACAAAGCATCTGAAACTCAGATTTCTTCCAGGACTCCACTTTTACTCAACTTCTTGACAGCCCCGAAGACTGCTGTTTTGTATCCCACAGATACAATACCATCTGACACTCAAAATAATGCATCAGCAAACCTAACCGAAAGCATTTCCACCTGTAACAAAAAAATAACTAAATCGGTGCTTAAGAGAACAACATGCTGCTTTTGCAACAAGATTTTTAACCAGAAAAACATGAAGATTCACATTCAAAGACGTCACTCTTTGTCAAATCTAGATGTAAATTAGAGATGTGTGAGACTAGTCGACTAAATGATACTGCTGCTTCTAGTTGGCATAGGAAATACTAATCGGTTAAAAATAAAAATTATCCCCATTAATCTTTACTCTAGCTGACTGATAAATTGTTATATTATCTTTTATTCTGTGAGCGTATGTCATGTTCTAGATAGTCCGAACAGCTGTCATGTTTTGTTGAAGCTTGATCTTTATCTTTTCTTTTTTTTCATAGACTTTGCTTACCTGTTAATTATTTTCAACAATGTGCTGAATATTATGATATGTTGGGTAACTTTAAAACTTTTGCAATTACATTTTGAACAGGCTAGGTTTGCTCTTGTTGGTCCTGCACTGCCTATTCAGTAAAATGCTATATTAGCTAATGTTGATTCGGTGAATGAGTGCCCGTCACACTGTAAAAAATGTACCCGTATATTTACAGTTAAATACTGGCAGCAGTGAATCCATCCGTTTACCATAATTCTACAGGTTCAATACTGTTTTCCATTTTACAGCTGTACTGTCATTTCACAGTAATGTACTTTCCAGCAATGGTTTAAAGATCATTATCAATGTTTTAACACCTCTGAATTTAAATAGGCCTGTAAAAATGGTCACACAAGCCCACTATAATACATGTAATGTCTAGGTTTGTCATTAATTGGTGTGAATAACTTCAGATGCTGTTTTCTGTCATTACCTCAGGAAAACACTGATCGCTCTTTGAACGAGCACTGTGACTGAAAGGGTGAGCGCTGTCTGTCTGCTGGTGTATTTTAGCATTTCTTCAAGATGTGCTGAGTAACGTCATTTTTCCCACCGCGTCCGATATTAAAATCAGTGCGACACACTTTGCAAAGGGCATGGACGCCATTGTCTATATGGCGTCGAGATATGAAATAAAATTCTTCCGTTCAGCTGTTAAATTTACATGTATATTTAGATTTTTCGCCGGAGCGCCACCTGAATCTTCTATCTATCTACCAGGGATGCTTGATTCAGTTTCCCGCGACTACTAACTGCGGAGATATCAACAGCACAAATGGGTTATAGGTTGCCAGGTTGAGGTCACAAATGGGTTGAAATATGTATGATGTGTGGATTTTGCGAGTTGGATGCGTTTTATACAAGATCTGTCAACTGGACAACCTTGAAATAATATATGTTTGTAATTATTCATATAACGAAGTTTGAGCAATATAAATTACGGCAGTTTCCCGGGAGAAATAACTTAACGGGAGGGTGCGGGAGATCGGTGTGAAATACGGGAGACTCCCGGGAAAAACAGTTATGTCACAGACTCTACTACTATAGCTGTCTCTGGGCCCCAATGTCCTCATCTCTGCCCAGGTTTTAACAGACTGATTTGACTGTTTAGGATTTTTATTTTTTACAAAATACTATTGCTGCCAACGTGGCAAGTTATAAAAACTATTAAAAAGATACATAATTTCCTAGCTACTTACACCATACAAGCTACATATTATTATCTGGACCATTGCTGTGAAGGAAATGTAGAGACCGGACCACTCCAACTTTAATTGAGTACCCCTGGACTTTGCAATATATCAAGACCTCATCCTCTTCCCAGAGGAAAATCAGACAAAAAATATATAGAAATTTAGAGAAAGTGTAGGAAAACACATGGATAAAGGTCTTTTTTGTGGATATTTTATGATAAATGTGTTATTTCAATAGTAGAGTTGTGTGTCTATAGCTGAATATATTATGCATTCAATAAAGGACACATCTATGATTTTGTTTTGATGTTAGTATTTAATTTTAATAAAGGCATTATCAGAAAAGAATACATTGATTGATTATGCTGTAAAATGTAATTGTTCTTCAAAATTAAGCATCTGTTTCATCAGCTGTGTGAATTGTTTTGAGAGCATTGACTATCGTTTGGAGAAATGTGTAAAATCGGTCTTTATGATTGATTCCATAACAAGGGATGGCTCATCCCCTGAAGTCCATCATAATAGACTGAATTAATGTTTGGCTGGCACCGGCTGCATTTAGTCATCATCACTCAGAGACACATAGCAGTGGAGTCAAACACAAAGCAGGAATGGAGCTGGATCTGGCCGGCTCTGGTAACGAATCCACTGGATATGAATACTGAGGTTGAGACAGGGAAACAAATAGAATAATATTAGTGTAAATGCCATTACATTTTTTGATGAGTTATAGATCATGATACATTTGTATGGTTCCAACAGACCTAACTAAAGCAGCCTAATTGTGAGCTGTATTTATATATTCTGTTATTACTTCAAGTTCTTCTAGACTTTTTGGCTTACTGAGTATGTGAAATAAATCTGGAAGATTATTAGTGAAGCTATCTTTAGTTGTCAAAAGAATAGTTCAACCTGAACAATAGTGTGGTGTAG
The DNA here is from genome assembly GCA_032164185.1 of Moxostoma hubbsi. Classification (NCBI taxonomy): domain Eukaryota; kingdom Metazoa; phylum Chordata; class Actinopteri; order Cypriniformes; family Catostomidae; genus Moxostoma; species Moxostoma hubbsi. The sequence goes on from JAVLUX010000215.1 coordinate 10,679,390, forward strand.
ACTGATTCACATTAGCTGATTGCAGCATACAAGAGACAAAGTAATGATCGGAGATGTCATCATTCTGCGGCAGAATTACTATATCAACATCAATTCCATATGACGGTATTAAATCTAGTGTACGATTATGGTGATGAGTTGGTCCTGTCAGAGAGTTGAGAATATCAATAAATGCTAATCCCCAATGTATCATTTTCATTATCTCTGTGAATGTTGAAATCACCAACAAATAAAGCTCGATCCACAGTAACGACTAGATCTGATAGAAAATTTGCAAATTCACCAAGGACATCAGAATACGGTTTGGGTGATCAATATAATGTAGCAAGGGCAAAAAGATTTTCTATTTGTATCTAGCTATGTCACATTAAGCATTATTAGTTCAGAAGACATAAACATATGTCCTGTCCTCTGAGTAACACCAAAAACTTCACTGTAAATTGCAGCAACACCTCCTCAACCCTTCAGACAAGGCTCATGTTTAATAACCTTGGGGAGTAGATTCATTTAAACTAATATATTCATCCGGTTTAAGCAAGGTTTCAGTCAAACAGAGTGCATCCAAGCTTTGGTTGAAAAAGATCTAATGTTTAGTAGCCCTACCTTTATATGATGGTTTTTCAAGTTTTACCTTTATCAAATTTTTTCTAAATTATTTGGTGAGGGGTTTGTTTGGTAGTTCGGGGAACAGACACAGTCTCTGTGATATCTAGGTGATAAAGTCTCTGTGTTGTAGTGTATGTGATCTGTGTGACACCTCAAGGCAAGTAGCAGATGTTTGGATTTCCCAGTTTGTCTGCTTCCTGACCTTGATCTTGAGAACCAGCCCCATTCTGCACTCGTCCTGATGCCTTACATAGACACCTGTCAATCATTTTTTGGGGTGGGAATTTATACACTGGTGCGCGTTTGTAATTGAAGTGACGTCAGTCACAATTGACCGCATTTTAGAGCACCTGGTGCCTTGCTGTTGTTGATGGCCAAGAAGGAGATGTGCATTTGTGTACATTATTTAAATTTTTCTGAATTGCTAAAACACTTAACCCCATTCTCTGAACCAAATGCTCAGTTGCCCAAACCTGAATCAGTCACTCTTTTTTGCAAAACTCTAAACACACACTCACTCACTAAACCAATTTGCACTCTGATGCACTGGTGCTGCATAACGGAAAACACAGGCAAAAAAATTAAACCCAACTACAACACTTGTCAGTTGTCATCATTTACACACAATGACTCAATTGTTCACACTTGTTTCTAATGATGTGAAAACTTGATGCTGAGGCAGAATGAATCTCTTATTGACTTTTAGCAGTTGCATAACATTTTGAGTGGGTGTACTGTAATGTGTTTTTCATTTATTGTGTTCTTTGGGGTTTTGCAGTTGGACTACTGTATTTATACAGTATGGAAGTGCTGAATATACAGGAATTCAATACTGTATTACTTGCAATACTTACAGTATACCCTCAAGTCAGCACAGCTTGAGCACAATTAGCACACAATTACCTAGGTGGAAACACTAGGAGTCGAATTGATCACACACACCAATCAGAACCATCACTAGATAGATCAAAGGGCCCAAGTCAGTTCTTTCTGTTTTGGAACAATGGATCCAGAGAGATATTAAGGAAGAGGTTAAGGACACCGGAGAGGAGGAGAAGGTAGAGCAGTAGGGAGTGGAGGTGGAGGAGGAGCAAGGGCAAGGAGACAAGCAGTCTCTGATGAAATTCGTGCCACTAGTTGACCATGTCCTCGTCAAACTCCCATCCATGTTCAGCTCCTCCAGGCCATGGGAGAAGCCTGCCAGGCAAGCAAGAGAATTTTTACCCCCGTTGTCTGGCTAGGGCCAATATAGCCTGTGATATTTACGAGATTCTCTGGACGATGGGGCAGAATAATTTTTTGTTGTTGTTTGGTGTATTGTACTGTACAGTACATTAAGGAATAAAAAATTTGCAAATGTTTACATTTGTTGTGTTTTTTTGTTGCGTTCATCATATGAAAATGTTTTTGAGGGGAAGAACCACAAGCAACATAACTTATTACCAGTTTTTGTAGTATTGTTTTGAATTTATCTCACCAGTGTGTAAGACTATGTTGTAGTGTATGTGTGTTTGTTTGAGGTCTTGTGTGTCATGTCTGAGGGCAAAGTTGGGTTTTTCAGCAAGATTGAATGGTTTTGAGTGGAGAGCTTCATTCTGACCTGAAAATAGGAAGTTTGGGGAATTGGGTGAGAAGTTATGGATTCGTGTTTAGAGTTTCAAGAAAAGGAGGCATCATTTCAAGAAATGTGTTTAAGCAATCGAGAAAAACTGTAATATACTTTTTTTTCCCCCCCCTTAATAGCAAAATGCACTTATATACAATAATAAAAAAAATTCTGTAACTACATGCCCTGGATGCTGTGTTCTCCATTTTCTGATGTAGTGACTAATGAATGATCTGTAGTGTTTAAATATTGACTGTATCCACTGTATATGTGTATGATCTGAAAGCATTGCTTGATTCTGTGCACAGATTAAAAGGTGAAGGTTTCAAAAAAATGTGTTTTTAGCAATTCAGAAAAACTGTAACTTTCCACTAGGGATGGGAAATGATAATGAGAGAAGCTCTGATGCTTTCTGCTTAGTATTTCGGGAAAAGTTTCAATGGCTCAGGAGTGTCAAAAAAAACAGCTGGTGGTTGGTCAAACATAAAGCAGTCATATACCCGGGTGTGCAACTCCATTGGATGGAGCACCTGTTGAAGTTTTAATCAGTTATGCACAAATAAAAGCCTTGCAATGCTAAGTGTGTTCATTTTAAGCTTCTGATAATAGGATTCACATATTAACGTGTGGCAATGCATTTCAAAAAGTGTGAATATGATTCAATGTAAAAATAATACGAATAATATACATAATTATGACTAACATATTTTGTTTGAGGCAATTAAATAGCGTGTTCTAATTATTTTGTGGTTTTATACTATTTGTAAGACAGGATATTTGCAAATGTAATATGAAAGCCATTTCTAATTAGACTTAAACTTGAAGCACTGACGTGACTGCACAGTCAGGCCAGAGTCCTTTTAAAAGGGGAGCCTACAAGGTTAGTGTTTGATAGTTTGGGGAAGGAACAAAGGAGGTTCCTAATTATCCATTCGCCTCCTGGTGTGTCGGTCAGAACACAGGATAAGATCCAAACAGTCAGGTTCCGTTCAAAAAGGGGTTTATTCACATTGAAGAAGCCACAAGTCACAGGCACGTGACAGGTTGCATATTCAAGTAGTTGATATAGAGAGTAACAGGTTTATACTTGTGTGTACGTGTCTATATGTGTGTGTGTGTGGTTAACAGGGTCGGATATAGTTGAATCACACCTCATTCATATGAACATAACAGATTAATTCTATTCATCATCAACACAGTGACATGTATAACGACATAATCTGCTAAATTATTGCCTCAGGAGTCAGATATCATTGAACACTGAACATGTGAAACACCGCGCAGATGACACTAAAATAACGGGTAACACCAGATCCCAATACACTCAGTATCAGCGGATAAACATCGCATTAACAGTCATGAAAGGATCTGTGGATTAATCAGAACATATATCAGGGAAATAATTACTCACAGTCACTCATGAACGCACACTTTAGCACCCACAACAAGTTATCTTAGCATATATCACGGGCATGTATTTCGCCTGCCTTGCTCCGCTGTATAATGCCGTTGATTGACAGGCGCTCTAAGCTCCGCCTTTCCAACGGTTAGCGTCACAGACGTGATCGCTGACGCAAAGGTAAACTGCCTGCAGGATTCAACATTATGAAGCTGCAGACTCGGAGCCTGCATCTACAGTCCCGCACCCAGAGTCCCGCATTCTCAGACCCCTCGTTTTTCGAGACAGCACCTCCTGCTAAATGCCATTGAAAACAATAGGATGCAATATTACGGTCGCGTTTTATTTAAAGTTATCCAAATAAATATTTGCGTTCCCTGCTTAATGCATGTGCCAAAAAAACTCATTGTTTTCTCTGACTAACAGTAGTCAGTACTGTTACAGTACAGTACTCTTACCCAGTAGTTATTTTTTGAGCATAGTTCTAATTGAAAGAAAATTACTGATGGAAGGGATACAATTACAGATTGAACTATCTTCTGAAAAATATTATGTGACATTATATTGCTACAATGTTTTATTTATTCAAATTCCAATTTTTCTTTCAGTTCAACCTATAATGGTCTAATTAAAATTATACCATGCTAACATTACAAAACCTGTTTTTTGATCATTTGAATGCAAAGCAAAACTCAAATAAGAATAGACAAAACACCAATAATAAACAATTCTGTACTTTATTTAACGATCACCTAAACATCATCTTGCTGTAAACAGGACAAAGCAAAGAAAAAAGGAAGAAAGAATTGTATTAGTGACTTTACTCAATTGCATTAAAAAAACCTCCTCATTTATAGGTCGCTTTGGATAAAAGCGTCATGTAAAATGTAAATGTAAATGTAAAAGTAAATGCATAAGGTAAATAATTACTTTCTGGTAGGTGAATGTTCCTTCTTTTTTCATTCTTTTTGCAATCGCTCTGTCAAATTCCTCGACTTCACTAAAATAAAAGATGAATGCCATTGTCAAAAATATTGTGTAATAATAAATAATATATTTTTTTGCAAATGCAAATTACAAGCATACCTAGGGTGATAAGTAGGGCCACGGAGGAAAACCTCCTCAGCCTCCTGCCAGGATAATGCCTGCATCTCACATAGGCCATGAATGATGGCCTGTCCATATAAATAAATAATTTAATTAATATATAAAACATTGCATATATGGCAATAAAAGAAACAATCCAATTGACAAACATGTTCGGACCTACCTCAGGAAAAAGAAAACTACAAATGAACTCCACTTCATCTGTGAAGTTCAGTTGAGTTTTAGAATTATCCAGCAGAGCTTTGAGGTGTTGAAAAAGAATGGCACACTGCTGCTCACTGTCCATGTAGACTGGCACACGTGGCTTTAGGGGGAACCACTTTGATGGTTTCCCATTGAGAACATCCTGTGGGGCAAACAAAAAGTGTTGTTTTATATATACACAAGCCATCAATGAATAATTGGCATAACCATTAAAAATATAGCTAAGAGCATATTGGATAATCAATTGACAATGTTGAAGTTGACAATGATCACAGCCCTCGGTGAGTCATTTAGGAATGCTAATCTTTAAATGGTGAAAAAGGACCATTTCAGTACCACTAAATGCTGCTCTGTTCCCTTTGAAGTCACAATGCAGTCCACCAGTGTTTCTTCGGTTCTTGTCCGATCTTGGACTGCTTGGACGTGCTGTGGGACATCATGTGTGGTGCTTCTTTTTAGCCTATACAGAGGTTGTGTTTTTGCCTCTAATAAGCATTTTGCCTGGTCTGTCCAGAAGGCAAACCTGCGCCCATAGCTTGCAAACAATAATAAAATAAAATAAAAGTTATAGGAGCAATTAAAGGAACAAAAAAAAATAAATAAATAAATTAAATTGTCTCTTAAGAGAGTTATTAAGGGTGTTTTGTTACTCATACTAATTAAAATGTTGTATTGACAAAATATTCAAGTAATATGACAGATTTAACTCATATATGGGATCTCTGAATAATATTTTACCAAAATGTACAATACTTTTTGACATACCCGTCAATTTGAAATCTTTCCATTAGCACAAGGCACCACCATTTTCCAATCATGAGCATGTCAACCTGTCAAAATTGACGATACTCACGTTTCGGCTTAAGTCCTTCACATGTTTATCCGATCCAATTTGATAGGAGGCGCTGTCTCGAAAAACGAGGGGTCTGAGAATGCGGGACTCTGGGTGCGGGACTGTAGATGCAGGCTCCGAGTCTGCAGCTTCATACTACTCGCAGGATTTGAAGCCACCGGAAGTGTTTGAGGGTCTTTATTTTATTTATGTATATATTTTGGTTGGGTTATATGTTTTTTTTTTATTCCTTCACCTCTATTTGTCTTTATGACTCTGATTGTATACATGCATTGTTTAATCTTATTGAACATTTATATAGAAAAAATATACACAGATTTAGCACCAATTGTGGACTTTTCGGACTGTACTTTACTCGCCATAGCCACGTTTTCCAACTTATATCAATGCTAAATTAGCGATCTGGAACGATTTCACCATGACCCCATCTGACCAGCTTAAATATGGGACAAATCGCATACCGTTTTGATTCGATATGGGACACAACATTTTAATTTAAATTTGGGATGGGTGGTAACCCTACTGTATATCCTTACATAGTCCTCCCTCAGCATTTGACCTGTTTCTGCTGAACTGGAAAACTGGCATGAGGTTTGAGAGTTTGTCATAGTATTTCTCTGTCACCTCTATAAATTACTCGCAGTGAAGGAGAAAGTGTGTCTCTGTCTCGACCTCACCAGTGCCATAGTGAGCACAGCACAGACTCATGCTTGCCTGTGTCTGCCATTTTCTATATATATCCTCTATATATAGTCTATATTTCTATATATAGGGCCTACTCAATATATCCAAGAACAAAGTTATGCTGGGACGCTACAATACTCTTATTGTGGGTTCATTTTGGACACTACTGATGGTTCACTGGTTGTCACCGCACAGTTTACAGGAAGCCGTAGGGAAATTAAGGTAACTGCAATTTTAACATGAAAGACCTCTGTCAGTGTTTTCAAAACTAATGCATGCAAACTACTGTGTGATCAATGGGCATGGACGTCATGGGGCGGTCATGATAGCCAAAAACAACACATTAGAATAAGATGAGTTCTAAAAAAACTAATAAAAATAAGATGATTTCTGAATAACCACCAAACAAAAAAAATAAATAACTAAAAGTTACAACAAATACAAGAACAGCAGCATATATAAAATTGGCAAACAGTAATGCTACGTACATTTGATTTAATGGGTCTAAATAATACATTAATATAGTCGACCTGCCATACATGTATTATTATGAACATAAAACGCAACATTCAGTTTTATACAGTATGTACCAGGGGGTCTCTGCTACGTCTCTCTACCCTCCAAGGGGTCCTTGGCCTGAAAAAAGTTGAAAAACCCTAATCTGTGGTGTTTGTTTAGTGTCCACTAGATGGTATCCACTAGTTAGAAGTTCTGAAGGCGAATAACAGACGAATAGCGCCACCTCTGGGAATTTAGCCCACATCCACAGTTGAAGTTACATAATACGACATAAAGTTAATTTGTAAGCTCTGCTTTGTTTTCAACTTCCTAAACCATTGGATCTGTCATTGCGTTTCTGAAAGCAGTGCGTGCGAGAGCGTGAACAACTAAGAGCGTATTTTACTAATCGATTTAGCTTGCATCAGGCTACAGCTGTTCTTAGAGGTACTGTAGCAGAAAGGTAACGTTGGTGAGTAAAGCTGGTATTCTATGAAGTATGGATTATTTTCAGCGTGGCATTACATGCAAATGATTTCCTGTTAAATTCAATAAAAACCTCGAACTAAAGAATGCCTTCTAATCTTGTCAGTTCTCAAAGTATGGTCCGTTTCTCTATATGGTATTTTGTATCACTAAATTGGCATTATTATCAAAAAATGTACTCCCCATGTCAGTGTAGCTTAAACATATGGAAGCACCTGGTGAACAATTGGTGAATAAAACACCTAATATTGTCAAATTCTGCACTGAAGATTATTTAAGTGGAATAAGATATACTTTTACAAAAGTTGTATTCACAGTGGCCCTCTCTTCAGAAATGAAAGTGTGCATCATTGGAGCGGGGGTCATCGGGCTGTCCACTGCTCAGAGCATCTACCAGCACTTCCATGACAGGGTCTCCCCTCTTACCATAGAGGTGTATGCTGATGTCTTCACTCCACTCACCACCAGTGACGGGGCAGCTGGACTCTGGCAACCCTATCTCTACGACAAAGGGAACATCCAAGAAAGGTGTGGCTTGAATTTGTTTAAAGTATATAAATCTGAATTTATATGTTGCAGTGTAGTGTCGTAAAGTCAATATTTAATCACCATTATGCTTGGGTTGTACCAAACCCATATACTGTTATTTTTTTCCACGAAGCACAAAATTTACTGAATAAATGCTGTACTTTTATAGTGCTTTTATAATGTTTTGTGTACTTTTTGTAGCTTGACATCCCATGGTCACAAAAAAGTTGTATGGAAAATATCTATTTAAAAAATATTTGAAATTGTCCTTTTGTGTTCCCTGGAAAGACAATCACAGCAGGCTTGTGACAATATGAGAGGAAGTAAATAATGGCAAAAGTTTTTTTAAGAGCCACAAAGCCCTAATGTTTACACTGACACATGGCTTACTTATAGTTGTATGTAGCTGAGAGTAGTCTTTGCATCATCCATTAAGTTGGGATAGAAGTTATTTAAACGTTGAAAAAATTTTAAGTTTCCTCTTGTGTTTCAGTGACAGTATACACAAACTAAGACGCCATGTGCAATTGTGTGACAAAGCAAGAGAAAACATATATGTTTAAAAAAGATGCTTCTTTCATTTCTCAGTAAATGGAACAAAGAGACGTTTGATTATCTACTAAGTTGCCTCAGCTCTCCAGAATCAGTAAAAATGGGAATCTTCCTCCAGTCCGGCTACAACCTGTGCCCTAAACCTGCACCGGTGAGAGCATTGTCCTGTCCCTCCTTAAGAATGCTTGTATTATATAGTGTGATATCCAATACACTGCAAGTTTCACATTTCATAAGGCTTATGGATAGAGCATTAGGGTATTATATTGTCAGCTAATTGATTTCACTGATTGCCCACTATATTGTTCTCTGTTATTGGCACCTTAACCATGAAAACATTACATAAAATGTTTGTTCTTGCACTGTACCAGTCGAGTGCAATACATTTGCAGAATGGAGCAGGTTAGAAACAAAAGAACTGACCTGAAAACTTTAAACTGATGAGCCCCTTCTCTCTCTGGTATGGGTTAAAAGTAGTTTAAAATTAAACAGGAAAAAAATGGACCTATCTCACTGACCCATGAGAGATAATTATGAAAATGTATTGAATCACTCTACTCTCCTCAAACAGGACCCCTCATTTAAAGATGCTGTGTTGGGCTTTCGCCAGCTGACTAAGCGTGAACTAGAGATGTTCCCTGGATACAGGTACTAATCATCAGTATCTCAGTTTATTACTTTCATTTGATATTGATCAAACAGATTGAAAAATCAGAGTCCTGAAAAAGGCATACATTATTTAAGAACCTGACTCCTGTGCAAAACATAACTTGTTTTTGTAAATGTTGGTTCAGCACAATACATATTAGGGATTATTTTCTTTAGATCAGTTAAGTGCCTAAATTGGAAGAATTGAAGTGGAACTGATTAAGGGTGGGGAAATATATATACATATATTATGTGTGTATCTTTAATTTTTTTTTCACCCTTTTCCTTTAGCTTTGGGTGGTTTAATACTGCCCTCATGATTGAAGGAAAATCTTACCTACCCTGGCTTATGGACTGGTAATAAATTACTGTTATCTTATCAGTAACCAGTTATCAGGATGTACTGTACATATGTGTGTGTGTGTGTGTGTGTGTGTGTGTGTGTGTGTGTGTGTCAATACCCATATTGATATAGAAATTATTTTAGCCTTGATGCATTTATTATATAAGTTACTTATTTATAGTGTGATTTTGTCTGGTCTAACAATGATTAACACAATAAAACTTTAATAATGTTTTTATTTAAAAAAAATTTAATTATTTTTTTCAGGTTAAGACAAAGAAACGTCAAGTTTTATCAGAGGAAGATTGGCTCATTTAAAGAGGTTCAAAGCGATTTAAACCTTTTAATTTAAATGTGAATTATAGGAAATTATAAAGCAGTGATAAGCCTTACTTTGAGGCCTCATTAAAGAAAGAACACCATATTTCTTAATTATTAAATGTAATTATTTTATTCTAAAATATCTAGCCATAATGTTTATCTACAAAAAAAGTAGTAGTTCACTCAAAAATAAAAGTTCTCTAATCATTTACTCACCCTCGTGCCATCCCAGATGTGTATTACGTCTTTCTTCTGCTGAACACAAACAAAGATTTTTATAAGAATATCTCAGCTCTGTAGGTCCATACAATGCAAGTGAATTGGTACCAAAATGTTGAAGCTCCTAAAAGCACATAAAAGCATAAAAAAAGTAATCCATACAACTCCAGTGGATAAATCCATTAGTTCAGAAGCGATATGATAGGTGTGGGTGAAAAACTGTCAATCTCCACTTTCACATTCTTCTTTTGCTTTTAGTGATTCACATTCTCGTGCATGTCACCACCTACTGGGCAGGAAGGAGAATTTATAGGAAAAAAGGGCTTAAATATTGATCTGTTTCTCACCCGTATGTCATATCGGTTTAGAAGATATGAAGCAACTGACCTTTGTTATATGTCATATGGATTACTTTTAATGCTGCCTTTATGTGCTGTTTGGAGCTTCAAAATGTTTGTAACCATTCACTTCCATTGTGAGGACCTACAGAGCCAAGATACGGTATTCTTCTAAAAAAAAAATCTTTGTTTGGGTTTCTGCAGAAGAATGATAGTCATACACATCTGGGATGGAATGAGTGTGAGTAAATGAAGTTTTTGTGATGATCTATTCTTACTCATATGCTAAAATGCTTCACTGTTTAGATTAGTGCAAATCATATTTGTTTTTACCAAATGTATGTTGAGTTACTAAATACCTCTTCTTTGCTGTTGTAAAGTTATTGTGGAGTTTGAATTTGTGTATTTTTAATTACCTCAAAAATGGGCTCCAGTTGGCAAATAGTGGTGCTGATGTTGTCATCAACTGCTCTGGTGTCCGATCAGGAGATCTGCAGCCTGACCCTGATCTTAAGCCAGCCAGAGGGCAGATCATTAAGGTGAGGTTTAAAAAATAAAAGGAGAATCAGGGTCAGAGTTTTTAGACAGAACTGTTTGACCTCATGCTTTGTGGGGTTTATCTTTACAGGTAGATGCTCCCTGGTTAAAGCACTGGATCCTTACACATGATTCCACATTAGGTGTCTATAATTCACCGTACATCATACCAGGGTAAACGTCTTAATGCTCACACTATGTATATAGGCCAGCATCCTGTATATGACCTACAGTCCTCTGTTTGTTTCATGCAGGAGTCGTTTAGTCACTGTGGGTGGAGTGTTTCAAGTAGGAAACTGGAATCTGCACAACACTTCAGCTGACCATAAAGGAATCTGGGAGGCAGCCTGCAAGCTTGAGCCCAGTCTGCAGGTAGTAGGAGCTGTATCTGTTGTTTCATTAAATGTGCCATGAATAAAATGTTTTATTAAAGCAGTTTTCGCTAAATTGGTGTATTATGTTTGCCGCAAAACAAATGGATCCCCATTCTCTCTAGCATGCGCGGATAGTTGAGGACTGGACTGGTCTCCGGCCTGCGCGCAGCAAAGTTAGACTGGAGAGAGAGACCATACGATCTGGATCAAATTTGTTTGAGGTGAGCTCACTGACTATTACACTGAAGATCTGATGCCATCCTCCAATGAAGGAGGACATCCAAAAAGATGTTGGAATCAGGAGTCGTTGTTTGCAGTTTTCCTGAAGTTGCCCTCTTTTCACTCATCTTTGTGTCAGGTGATCCATAACTACGGACATGGAGGTTTTGGACTGACCATCCATCGTGGGTGTGCAGAGGAAGCTGCTCGGCTCTTTGGGGAGATCTTAGAGCAGAAAGGCTGGCAAGCACACTCTAAATCACGCCTGTAGAGTTTATGAATGGCAGTACAGTCTTATCCATGATCTAAATAGACGTTAGCAGTATTATCCCTAATCAGATAACCATTCTCATAATGATTCTAAGAGATAATGGATTCCATAAATCAAAGAATGAATCCTAAACCACCGTGATGTAAATTTTCATGTATTAACCCTTAAATGCTTGGGTGTTTCGCCAAATAGTATTACATACTCTGGTCTTTAGTGACCCGGTATATATCACAAATCGATCTACAAAATACTTAGATAGTCTCACATTTTCAAAACAATTTCAAGGCAATTAGAAAATATTAGAATAGAATATATTCTGATATATTCTGGAGTTGTATTTTTCATATATCAAAGAGATGATGCATCAAATATATAAAAGGATTCATTAATTCCACACTGAAATTTCATGAGACGCAACTGGCTGTCAAACACATATTGAGCTACACATTACCCATAATCTACACAAAAGCTACACATATGTATTTTGACAGGCATTTTTTTGAGTCTTAAGAAACACTCAACTAGCAAGAACCAACTCATACTGTTCACTTATAGTTACTATAGTTTACTTGCACATTGCTTCTTTGTCAATTAGCAATGCCAAATCTAAATTAAGTCAATCAATGAAACAACAGTGCCATCTTGAGTAAGAAATGGCATTTATAAAATGTATGAGTACACGCATATGGAATACTGATTATTCATCGTTGTCACACAGAAATTCAACGTTATATAGTAGTCATTTGTATGAATATAGCTATCATTTGCATTGTAATAAACAAATAAATATATATCCTGTAATAATAAACTTACATTAAATCATCTTAAAAATATGATTTATGGAAGTGCAAAAGAAAAAGTGACACTATTACATGTCACGGGTCTTTAATGACCCTATACACTTTTGGTAATTAAGTAGTTATAAAAAAAATGTTTTTATTTATTAATTTTTGTTGTTGTTAAACTATTCAGAAGAGAAAGGTTGAGTAATACTAAAGATGTGTGGGCAAAACTTCAAAAAAGATCCAAGGTATGCGTTAGGGGTTAAATTTGTATGGTGCTGTAGAATTGCAATGATTGTCGGAACTGGATTGCTTAAATTTATATGCACTAATCTACAATAAAGAGTCATACGCTTTCTTTTTTGTTTGACGCATCATTTATTGTTATCATACACATGTACATCCAGTGCAGTGGCAAGAGATCAGTGCACACAGACACAAAACGCAGCACTAAATCGCAAAGGGCATAGGAGAAACAGCTCTCTGAACACACAGGAACAACTGCACACTTTACAATCTGACCTCCCTATCATCCTGCCACCTCAACTCACTGGACGGAAAAAGATTCTTACTAAACGTTTATGTTGCGCATTTAAATGCGAGTCATGGGTTGACAAATCTGCTTGGATGCTGAGATACTGGAATAGGCTGTAGCAAAAATATACCTGCTTTGCCACAGACCTGTTCTTATGAAAGCCTCTCGCTATTGTTTTATTGTGTTGACTTATTTATTTATTGTCATGTGACATCTTGTTAAATGAAATGAGAAATTGAATCAATGGATGGATCATTGCAAGTTGTCTCGGGTTCCTAGAAGGACGGAGTTAAAAAATTAGCAACATCAGTTGAAAGAGAAGTCCTTGCACAGGTGGAGAAATGTATTTATTCCTTGGAATTAAGTGCATCAGCAAATTGCACACAATAAGACCAGGAACGTGAGTTACGAAAGTAAATTAAAATTTGATTTGACTTTAAGATTTACAGTATTTCAACAGCTTTTGATGTGCCTCATTATAATGGAAAAGTTAGAGTTTATACACCTTACACAATCGATTTGCAATTGACAGCCAGTTGAGGTCAGTGAGAGGTGCACTCCATTGCTGTGTAGTAAAGAAGAAATTGGTGTCCACTAGATACGTAACCGTGTGCCTCATGGTGTCAACGACAGCAGGATGAAACGGTAAATGGCTAACTGTTAACCAGCATAAATAATGCTCTGGTAAATGTTTCTTTAAAACAAGCAAGATAACAAAGACTAAAAACCAATGCAATGTGGGATAATTTATATTTTTCTTCAATTAGTTAAAAGTTGGCAAGCTCCCCCAAAAGGAATATTGGGAGTGGAGTGTAAGGCCCCCATAAAAAGATAAATAATAAAAAAAACTTTCTACTCCCTGTTATACTAACCTAGTCACACACTCACACACACACTCTTGTGCTATCTTTCAACTTCAAGGCTTCAGGACGTTGAAGGCTTTCGTTCTCCTCTTAAATACCCCAAAATACTCGAAGAATTCTTTGACTGTAAATGACTGCTTTGACTGTTAAACTGCATAAAGCAAAACTCATGTTTTAGATACAATACTCAACCCATTTCATGTTGAATTCGCTCAGAGAGTTGCATTTGGCAGAGGGAGGTATTACGTCATGGGAATATACGCCCTTCCATTTCTCTGGTCCAGAGGATGGAGGTGCTTAACCACTTGACCTTTGGTGGGGGAACTTGTTTATAATGGGCTGATAAAAAATCAAGACCAAGCAACTCCTAAAACCATTGAATCAGGTGTTCCATTGTGGACACGTTGTTTTTTTGTTGTTGTTGTTTTTTTGTTTTGTTTTACAGAGAACTTTGCCCACGTCTATCTATGTCCAACATTGCCCACTTCTCTCCATGTCCTAAAAGTCCTTGTGTCCTTCAGTCTTGTGATCCAGAGATGGAATGTGGAATCCCCTCAGGGCTGTGGTCTGAGGCCCGCCCCATCATCTCCTGACCCCACTCTCTGTGACTGGACTCCTGCAGGCCTCGTCCCGTGGTCTCTATGGGCAGGGCACAGGAAGCAATAGCAGCCAGCAAACAGCAGCAACAGTACACTGACAGAGTCAGGTACACAGATGATTCAAGCATCACCTGGGGGAAGGAGCAGAGAAGGATGGAATGTGTTGAATTTCTCTTGGTTCCATTGTCTTTTTTTTTTTTCGTACTTTTGTAAAGACACTTTGATTCATTATTGCTTGATATTTCATTTTTTTGTTCAATGTTTGTGGGCTTTGTTACTTTTACTTAATCAATATGACACATGCAAGAATGCTGTTGAACTGAATATCAGCATGGTTACATTCTCAGTTCGAGTACAGGCCCAGTACAACAGCGAGACTGACATTACTTTAATACAACAGTTCTAGAAACAAGAAGTTAATATAGATTAACTGACATTTCAGACACAATTTGGCTGCCATCCACCAACAAATTGAATTGACAGTAATGATGACAAGACAAAATGCTGCATGAGGGATACAGCTCAACGTGTGTAATATGCACAATAACCACTAGGCTGTAGCTCCAACACTTTTGTTTGAATTTTTACTATAAAGTAAAAAAGTAATTTTTTTACTATCTTCCAAACTTTTATAGTTTTTTTTTCCTTCACATTTATGTGGCTGTCTAAGAAATTTAATGGTCTGCACTTATATTGCGCCTTTTTTAACCTTAGAGGTTTCCAAAGCGCTTTACACTATTTCCCATTGACCCATTCACACTCACACACCAATTGAAATACTTATTTCCCTCATTAAAATGCAATTCAATGTACAAAATTTTTGACATGCGTTTTTCTGGATTTTTTTTTTCTGTTCAAATTAACCTACCATTAAAACTATAGACTGTTCATTTGTTTGTCAGTGGGCAAACGTACAATATCAGCAGGGGCTCAAATACTTTTTTCCCTCACTGTATTCAAGGCTACATACAGAGGAATTGCATAATAAATGTTTCTATTTCTAATTGTTCGGTTTCCTATAAACTCATCAACACCACTTTGTTCATTCTTGAAGAAGTACAAAAACCTTTGTAATTTTGGAATGTGCTACTTCAGTGAGATTCCTGTGCCTTTCCTACCCACAACAGTAAATGTTAACTGACCATCTTGTGGTCTCCCAATACTATTACGCCAGACTGGTAAACAGAATGCCAAATGAGTGAATTGGAAAGCATGCAAATTAGGCTTCTAATTTAAATATCAGCTAATTTTAATATATCGATGCCTCAAAAATATATCAATAAAATACTGTGCTGATCAATATCTCGATATTTTATGACATCCCTAGAGAATAAGGCTCCTAACATTGTGTTAATCTTCTTTTTGTGTTTCACAGGAGAAAGAAAGTCATACAGGCTTGAAAAGATATGAGGGTGAGTAAATGATTACAGAATTTTATATTTTTGAGTGAACTATCCCGTTAAGGCAAAGTAAAGAAACAAAGTATTATATTTAATACTCTGTCTCAAAAATATCTATAATGTTTGTGTATTATTGTTTTAATGGAAGTGTAATCTAGTGTATGTGTATTCTACATTGTGTGTATTTGTTATGTAAATTGTTGTGTAAGTATGTGTACATTTGTTATGTAAATTGTTTTGTGTAAATATGTTGTTTATTGTAAAGTGGTTTATGTCTCGTCACTGTCATGACTGCTATGTTACTCGGAACTGCACACAAGAATTTCACCTGCTGTTGCACTCGTGTACACAGTAGTGTGACAATAAAGTGATTTGATTTGATTTGATTTTTTTGTTTATTGTTATTTGTTCATTATGTCACTGATGTTGTGTTTCCACACCTGTGCAACAAACGGTGTAATGAATGCTCCAACCCGAGCCATCCCACTACTGGTGCCCAAACCCAGAGCCCTTGTCGCTGTGGGATACACCTGCAGAAAGACACAGACACTACGTGACTTGTAACAGTTTAATTTTTATTATACTGTGGAATTGCACTTTGAACTTTTGTTTAACCACTGAGCGGTTAGTGAATGAACTTCCACGACCTACTTGTGTGAATTACTTTATTATTTAACAAAAGTTTCCCAATCACACTTTTGTTTAGTAAGCATCATAATTCCACTGATCAGTTTCCTTAAACTTTAAAAGTCACTTAAATAATGCAGAAAAAGTTTATTGTAGTGTTGTTAGGAAACTAAAACTGTTGTTAGGAAAATTACCTTTCTCCTATAGAAAATGTGTGGTGATTTTTTACACAAAGGGGTAGTTCACCCAAAAATGAAAAATTCTGTTTATTTACGTACTCGTATTGTTCCAAAACAGAATGCTTTTTTCTTCCTTGAAACTTAACATGTGATGTTAGGCAGAATGTTAGCCTCAGCGACCATTCACTTTGATTGCATCTTTTTTCATTACAGTGAAAGTGAATGGTGAGTGATGGGAACATTCTGCTTAACATTTATTTTTGTTTTCGACGACATGAGGGTGAGTAAACGAAGACAGAATTGTTCTTTTTGGATGAACTATCCATTTTAGTTGTGCAATAAAATTATCTCAAAAACATTTACATCAGAGGTAACTTGCAGAAAGCATATGTAATATTCAACTTTCTTGTACTTCAGCTGCGGACAAGTCAGATTTCATGAGGAAAAAAGTAGGATGGCAAAGTGGCCTGTTTTATTTCAGGTGAATTACTGAAATGACTGCCAAGTGGTGGGAGTGAGCCAAGAACTGGAAAGTTCCCAAGGTCAAAATCCTCCTGTAGCACAGCTGTTGCCTTGAGCTGAACATATCACAGTACACTGACAATGTACAAGTTGACTCTCCTTTCAATTTATCTGCCAAGAGTTTAAAAATAATTTTATTTTAAATTGCTTCCAATGCATCTGTCCATTACCTCTGTTGCATTCTGCTGGCTTACAGGTGATTCAGACCTAATGTCATGCAGATTTGTGACAAATAGTTTTATTTATATAATTGAAATAATCTTTAAATAATTCTCACCTCAGGAGTGTACACATATGCAGCCTGGAAACCTCCAGCAATGAAGGCTCTCGCAATGAATATGAATACTGTCAAAAAGGTCCTGCAGCAGTACAGACAATATATGGAAGAACATATTTTCAAACATGACATTAAATTAGTCACAGTTTCCCTGGTGAGCACTGTTTATATGGTAATCTGGTATACAATGGTATATTTATTTCTGCCACCTAAAATGTAACAGCTTGTTGTTTTTATTTGGTTATATAGGGCTATATTAAATTTGGTTATAGATTAACACAAGCTTCTGACCTTCCCATACAGCCGTAGAGTGGCACAAGGCAAACAGAGAAGACGAAGAAGCACAGTGCCATAGTCTTTCTCCTCCCCAACCGATCAATTGCCCACAGGGTCACCAGCAGGCCTGTGATGCATCAATCAATATGTAAAACCTATCACACTTCAATACACTGTGCATTACATGCTTTCTATTTTACAGTGCAATACTTTACTGTATCTAGAAATTTGTTTATATATGAGTGTATAAATGAGTATTATAGTGGTATAAAGTGCATACCTGGAAACTCAGAGAGTGTGGTCCATAAAAGGTCTTTATAATCATCTGAGTTTAAATATTTGCACTCCAAACTACAGCCTGGCTCCATTTTACTGCCATTCACCTCTAGGGGGAGACACAGGATCAATATATTTAAAATATATTCAAAAAACTCATTAGATTTCTGCAAAATACAATATGTATACTTTGCTTAGCTGGCAAATTTTATGCATTTGTGGAATACCTGGATGACCCTATATTTTTTTCCAAAATATTCACTACACAAACCGAGCACACTGTGTGAAATACTATATAACGCAATGCAAAGCATTTGACCTTTTCCAGTGTGAAACAAAATCTGATGATAACTGGATGTCACTATCTGAATTGTGATAATTTTATACATGCTGAAACATGCTGATTACACTGTTTGAAAATTGTGCAGTTTGCCTTTTGTTTTAAAGGGGTCATGTCATGAGAAGAAACATTTTCATTGATATTTTGGCATATAAGTGGTCATTCTACTTTAAAAACATACTGTAAATTTCAGAACTTGAAACGTAATCCCAAATGCAATACCAAGCTGAAAAAATCCCTCATCCTCTACTTCTGCTACTACCCTACATTAAATCAAATCTACATTACTAGGGGGGCCATTAATTCACTGCCTCTACAGCGAAAAAACAACAACTTTACATCGTCGCACTCTTGGCCCTGCTCACTGGTGAGTTCGTACTCCGAGAGAGAGAGCAGGACAGACAGGCCTAGTGTGGCCTAACTATTCCTGAACACCAAAGGAGACCCATCTGGATTATTTTTTATTATTTTTGTGAATAAACATGCCCTAGAAATATGTCTTTCATGCCAATCTGCACTATTTTTAATTGTTGGTGTATGTAAACATGCACTAGATGGACATATTTGACCGATTTGATGCGTTCGGGCGATGAGCATTTCTGTGGAAACTTGGTGTGTGTGCGTCTAGTTCACTTTAGACTTTTAGGCTTTAGACTATGTATGTGTGTCATGTGGATGTGTCTTCAGTTATTACTTCAGTTATTTCGGCTCCTATCAGCATGGATTGCTTCTGAACCTGTCATCATACAATTTAAGCTTTGTAAAGTAACTGTTATTTTTTATTATATTTTTGGGGATTTTCTCCCCAATAAAGCATGTCAAATTCCCAATGCACTTTAAATCCTCATGGTGGCGTAGTGACTCGCCTCAATCCGGGTGGTGGAGGACAAATCTCAGTTGCCTCCACATCTGAGACAGTCAATCCGCATATCTTATCACATGGCTTGTTGAGCACGTTATCGCTGAGACTTAGCGAGTGTGGAGGCTCACGCTATTCTCAACAGCAAACACGCACAACTCACCATGTGTCCCACCGAGAGCGAGAACCACATTATAGCGACCACGAGGAGGTTAAACCAACGTGACACTACCCACCCTAGCAACCGGGCCAATTGATTGCTTATAAAGCCTGACTGGATTCACTCAGCACACCCTGGATTTTAACTTGCGATTCCAGGCAAAGTTATTAAAGTATGAGGCAGTTAAAAACACTTGGACCCAGTTGCAAAACCATAAGTTAACTGTTTTATTCATGATTATTTAAATTGCCATGACTGTTTGTATTGAGAAAGTGAAGAGTTTAATTATCTGGATGCAATGTGTTGGATGTGCGTTGTGTATAAACCCTGAAATGTTGTTTTATATTATTGTAGAGCTTGTTCATTCTCTTCCGAATTAATTTCAAATACGGCTGTATTATGGCTTGTAGAAGTTTTAAGGAGGCACTTAGACCCTCATTGGTTGCTTCCACCTGAAAGAGCCCCTCCCTGGTTTTGTATTGAACAGGAAGTTCTTGCCCCAATTTCGCCATTGCAAAGCCTTTCTATCAAACTAATTGGAGAAGTTAAGTTACACCCCGTTATCTTGCATTTGCACTCTGTATGAACAAAGGTGCCCAGAATGTCTAATTCGGACATTTATTTAAATGTTGCCACAAGCATATGGCTGAACCCTAAATTATGTATTAATAAAAAAAATTCTGCTGAACAGAGTGGATTGTGAGGGAGGTTAAATCGCCCGGTGACCTATATGGGAGTGGAGTGTTGAGATCTTTTGAAAATTTGGTTCAACATTTTGGGATTCCTAGATCTCAGTTCTTTGGGTGTTTACAGCTGCGCCACCTGCACCGTATTGTTATTGGGAGTAACATACTCCCCCCTAAATCGGCAGATACTCTAGGAGTGGTGATTACTGATTTTGGAAAAGGTCATGAGGCATCAGTGTATTACTCCCTGTCTGGGGGACAGAGCTTTAACTTCTATCAAGAGATTATGGGAGCAAGATTTAAACTTGTTATTGGAGGAAGGAGTGTGGGCTAGGATATATCTAGAGATGCAAGGGTGCGCCTTCTGCAATTCAGGATTTTACATAGATTGTATTGGACCCCCTCTAGATTGTATAGGCTTGGTCTTAAAGACACACCCACCTGCTGGCGATGCCAATCCGAAGATGGAGACACAACCCATGTTTTTTGGGGGTGTGTTAAGATCCAAGAATTTTGGTTGAAGGTTCAGAGTTTTATATGTGTCGTTTTGGGCACTCAAATTTCATTCTGCCCCAGACTTTGTATTTTGGGAGATGGGGCGATCATAAATTTGGGGGCGAAACACATAAAAAATTGGGTTCTGACAAGTATTATGATTGGCAGGCAAATTATTTTAAGGGGATGGAAGTTGGATGGAGTGCCCTCATTTCCGGAGTGGTGTGTGGAGATGTTCAGCAGAAGGCTGGGGGTTTGGAATTTGTTTGATAGGAAGTGGGGCAATTACCTAGTGTTTTTGGGGGACTCTGGGGGAGGGGAATTCTATTTGTGACCACAAAATAATCATATATTGATAAATTATGACTGTTTTGGTGCAAAAAAATAAATAAAATAAAAATAAAAATTATATTATCAGTGGACCTCAGGGAAGATAATGAAATTATATTAAAAAAGAGTATGTCATGACTCTTTTTTAAATTGTCTTCAATTGTAGGCAATGTACAGTTTATGCTGTGCAGTATGCAGTAAACCGTAAGCTATTAAGCAGTGTGTTCTAGTTACGCTTTGGTTCCTAGTATTCCATTACAAACATGGTCACTTCATTATAAATAGGCTCCAGTCTTGTTTTTACCATCCTTATTATTTGTTAAACATACAGTAGCTTTTACTCACCAACACAGGCCCCACCCTCCTGGAAAAGCTCAGTCGTCAGCAAAACCACACCATAATAAGAGAATGCATTAGAGAACCTACAACAGACAACATATTAGAATGTATAATATAGAAAATGAATGAGTGCACTTACAACAGAATATTGTGAAACATGGAAATTATTTGAACTACAGCATATGCTGTAAGACTCTAAGAACAAAATATCTTTTTAAGCATTTTGATGTGATGTAAAGGTTTGTTAAAACTACAGATTTACAAACATCTGATTGAATGAGTGTTTACACAGTTATTTCAAGGTATTTCTCATTGTTTGTTTCTTTTACCATATGAACCAAAGCAGAAGTGTGGTCCAGCGGAAGTGTGGCGAGAAAAGATCCTGAATTTTCCCCCTGTCCTCCTGAAAACAGAAAACAACAATTACACCCATAAATAGGAGATAGTTTAGAGAAAATTAACATTTCCCATACAGGAATTTTTTTTTTTTTTTTTTTCTATGCCAGGTTTTATGGACTGATCCATAAAACTGATTTAGTTTATCTATCTATCTATCGATCGGTCTGTCGGTCTGTAAGTAATATATTTAAAATATTTTATTTAATCATATTTAATAAATATTTAGTTCTAAATGTGGTTAATGTTAAGATCTAATATATCTTTTAAAGCTAGCATTTTTATTTTATTTTATTGGGGGTTTCTTGATTGCCTGACACTCTGTGTGGGGGATTCCTGGATTTCAATCCCTGATATAAAGTAATATACACAAGGATACTGTATGCAAGTGACACTTTACCTGTCTGGCCACTATGAGTTTTCCCAGTGGCATGGGGACCTTGTTCTCTGTAGCAATTCGTTTGAGTGTGCTCAAAGCCTTCTCTTGATTTCCTGTCAGGACGTCGTAACGAGCACTCTCTGGCAGCCACTGTCAATGTAACATTTTGCTTACAAACTTGCTCAGACAATATGGTAAATGGTCTGCACTTATATAGCGACTTAGCGGTTCCAAAGCGCTTTACACTGTGACTCATTCACCTATTCTCACACACACACACACACACCAATCACACACACACCTGCCATGCAAGGCACAACTTGGTGTTCAGTGGCTTGCCCAAAGACACTTCGGCATGTGGAATCATGTGGGCCAGGAATCGAACCACTAATCCAAGTGGTCAACCCGCTCTACCACCTGAGCCACAGCCACCCCTATTTATTATAATATAATGTACACACTGCACACACAAAAATCCTGCTTTTCTCTATTCAGATCTAGCAGAAAGAGCAAACTGATATTTGATAATTCATACTTACAAAGCAAAAAATAACAAAAATAAAGAGTGGAATGGTGGAGAGGGCCAGCAGCCAGCGCCAGCCCAAAGTTGGCATCACTAAGATAGCTAGCAGAACTTCAAACACTGTTCCCAAAGCCCAGAAGATCTACAACAAAAAATGAAACAGATTTTGAAGTGATTTAGACAAAATTCACAAGCTGATTAAAAACATAATGACTATGACATCTTTGTGTCAAATTCAACTCATAATTGATATAGTTTTATCAAGGCAATGACATTTGTAGCAGAACAGAACAGAATACCTCTATCAACAGAATGCAAGTGGCTCGGGACCGCATGGGGAGAAACTCAGCATACAGTGTTACTCTGTGGGAAGACACCAAATGTTTCTGTAACCATTCAATCATGTTGTAGTATGAGAGTGCCAAATGATAACTAATGTAAAACCTATAGGTTAAAAGAAGTTAAGATGCTAGGTTAACATCTTACAAATCTCCTTATCATAATTCACTAAATGATTATGTGTCTAGATCACTGTGCCACTCACGATTGTGGAGCTCCTCCAATACCGAAACCCACCAGAGCACGGAGAAAAAGGATCCATCCATATATTGGTGCAAATGCACTGAGGAGGCCATAGAACAGGGTCCACAATACACTCATCTTCAAACCCTATAATAAATACACACAAATAGCTCTAATCATTCCTCAGTGTTATTGTAAAAATATATAATATGCCGCTATAATATTTGTCATGTTATAATTCAGCTTTCTGAATTTATATGCGACTCTACTTTTAATCTTTAACTATACTTACTGTTTTTCTCCCATATTTGTCAGAAATGTTTCCCCATAATGAAGAACTGACCATCATTCCAATAAATACCACCTGTTTTAGAAAGATATGTGATAATAACACTTCAATTCTTATGTGACCATGTGGTAAGGTAAACACAATGAAGGCTCGGCTTAAAGGGATAGTTCAACCAGAAATGAAAATTATCTCATCATTTACTCACCCTCATGCCATCCCAGATGTGTATGACTTTCTATCTTCTGCAGAACACAAACAAAGATTTTTAGAAGAATATCTCTGATGTGTGAAAGGCGATCTCTGCGCACTTTGCTAGTTTTTATACTTTTCATGTCATAAACCAATGAGATTCAATACAACCTGATCCTTGACAGTTCTAGTAAGACAATATGTCATAGAATTCAAAATCCTCAGGATCTGGAGACATTTACATGCTCAAGCTGATGCCGCCGAGCAGGCCACAACCCAGGGAGCCAATTTGGTTGGGAAAGTTTTTTAATTGTTTAACTTGTAGGCAATGTTGACGAAGGTCATTGCTGATTTGTATGATCTTGCTGTTAAACGTCGTTCGATCACTGA
This sequence comes from Moxostoma hubbsi, assembly GCA_032164185.1. NCBI lineage: Eukaryota > Metazoa > Chordata > Actinopteri > Cypriniformes > Catostomidae > Moxostoma > Moxostoma hubbsi. Next base: position 10,703,416 of record JAVLUX010000215.1, read on the forward strand.
CAAAATTCACTAAGGTGGTTACAAGAATTGGGGATGTTGAGAAACGGATCGATTATCTTGAGTTGTCGGAGAGGGAATTAGCTGCTAATCCACTAGCATCCGAGATGGATTTGGAGCGCATCTGGGAGAAGTTGGAGTACTTGGAGAACCGTAACCAGTGGAATAACATCCAAATTAATGGAATTCCTGAGGACGAAGAAGGTTCGAGATATGGTGAAATTCCTGGATGGGCTCAAAATAATAGGCCATAAACTGGAAATCAAGCGAGCTCACAGGTTTCTCTGCCATCTCACTTGGTAGAATGGGATTATCTTTTTTAAGATTATGGAAATATATGAGTTTGGGAATACTTTTATTCCCAACACCCGTAGTGGTGGTACAAACAAATGGATTCATTTCAGATTATTTTACTCTGGATAGGGGCACCCTATCCAGAGTAACACTCTGTATTATGGCTTGTAGAAGTTTTAAGAAGGCACTTAGACCCTCATTGGTTGCTTCCACCTGAGAGAGCCCCTCCCTGGTTTGTATTGAGCAGGAAGCTCTTGCCCATATTTTGCCAAAGATTTAAACTTGGTATTGGAGGAGGGACTGTGGGCTAGGATTCTAAAAAACATCAATTCTACATCTAGAGATGCGAGGGTATGATTATATTGGACCCCCTCTAGATTGTTAAGAGGTAAGGGTTTTAAGTTCAAATAATTTGATTCCGTATTTTCTGTCAGAAATGTTTATTTATTTTCATGTTTATTTAATATGTGACTGGAATCAATAAGAAAATGTAATAACAAAGAAGAACATCTCTGCTCTGTGGATCCATACAAAGCAATTGAATGGTGATCAGGCCTTTGAAGCTGATTTTGGGTGAGAACAAACTACATTTTCACTGTTTATCTTAACTGCAGTCTCATTGGCAATCATTATTTCAAACTCGATTACACTTCCTATAGCACCATCTAGCACTCTGCGAATGCATCAAGCACTAGGAAGTGTAATCAAGCTGGAAATCATGATTGCCAAGGAGACTGCTTTTAACATATACAGTGAAAAGGGTGTTATATAATATGTTATATATGTTATATGTTATAAAAATAATTCTCGAGTCGTATGGACTATTTTCATGATATTCTTTTTCTTTTTTTTTACTTTAAAATGTGTTTTTACCATTCTACTGGCAGAGTAGATGTTTAAACTGTGAGATTTAGATACTCTCTAAAACACAGACCATGTCACTGACTGTTCTCGCTGTCAGCAGATTCAGTGACATTCCCAAGCTGCGGTGGTTTGTCACCCAAACCAACTGGATCACTTCAGAAGACATTGATTAAACCACTGGAGTCCTATAGATAGCTTTTATGCTGACTTTATGTCCTTTTTGGAGCTTCAAAGGCCTGATCACCATTCATTTGCATTGAAAGGACCTAGAGAGCTGATATATTCTTCAAAAATCTTTGCTTGTGTTCTGCACAAGAAAGAAGGTCATACACATCTGGGATGGCATGAAAGTGAGCAAATGATGAGAGAATTGAAATTTTTGGGTGAGCAATTCCTTTAACTACAAAACTACAAAAACATGCCAACTGCCAAACCAAACTCAAGATGCAAAAGGGGAGTCATTATGGACTTTGAGGGTATCATACAGTACCGAGGTTAGCAGTGCCACCTCCCAGCTGGACAGTGCCCATTCACAGTGCAGTTGAGGGGCCAAAATACTGAGAATCATCATCTCCATGGCATCAGCCATCTGCACACAAATACACTCATTAGGACAATATGAAAAACAAATATATACAGTAGCAACACTAAAACAACTTCCCAAAACCTTATTTATCAGATTACAGAGGGCCAGAATTTGTCCAAAAGATGAGCTGAAGTTCTATAGCTTATTAAAAATATATAGTTTTCTCATTATACAAGGTTATGAAGTGACAAAAATGATCTCTTCTCTACATTCTGTTTCAGTAATACTTTTTACCCAAGAAAGTCCAGTCAGAATGGATAGCTTCCACTGGAATGTCCCAAAGCCAATGGCTTCCACTGCATCTTCAACCATAAAGGTATCTGTTGAGAGAGAGAGAGTAAGAACTAAGAAATAACACATCTGGGATGGTATGAGGGTTAATGATGAGAGAATTTTCATTTTTGGGTGAACTATGCCTTTAATGTCTTGAATTTGCACAGTGTTGTCAGAACATACAAAATCATACTATATTTCTGTAAAATATAGAAAATAAAGAAAATAAGAAATAAAGAAAAAAAAACCCTACTTTATCAATCATGGCTGTAACAAAAATGTATCCAAAGAATTAATGAGTGCAAATAAACAGCAATTATCAATATTCCTTGAATAATCCTACCATCAGTGGGGTTAGCAAACTCCCGAGGCACTGGAGCACCATCGGCCAGAGAAACATTCTCCATATCAGTCCACCCTCCCTCTGCCTCCATAGTTTCATCCATCCCTCCAAACTCATCCTCTGAGCGAGTGCTTTCACCTGTACGCCGAAATTTCACAACTCTGTCAAGAAGATAAACAGACAGAAAATAATCAATAATCACATAGTTCCAAAAACACAATTCTAAAACATTTCAGAATTGTATTCAAAAATATGACATCAGCATATTCATAAATATCATTCATTATAGTATCACTGATGTCAGTACCCTCCTATACCCTATTAAACACACAGCCAACATTTCACAGAACACAAATATGTATGTGGAATATAACTGCATTATGCTGGACAGAATGATACACATTATAGGCTGTTGCCAAGGTGATGCTAGAGCTTCCTGTCTATGTTGTCCTGTTCTGGTGTTCTGGAAAGAAATCAAGAGACAAAGAGGGAGAGACTTGTCTTTGGACACAATGTGTAAAGAGACAGTGGAGTAATATATGAAACTATGACTCACAACAAATGTATGATCTCAATGAATAAACACCACAGTCTATAGACAACAATAACAGATTATCTAGCAGTGGTTATGGTCCGTTACTGTTACTGCATCATTTCTACAAATACACTACATGTCCAAAAGTATGTAGACACCAAAACAACATGTCCTTGTTAAAAATTTCATTTCAAAACCATGGGCAGGCTAGTAAAGTTCTCAGTAAGACTCAGTAAACCTTTTATTGCTTACTTTGTGCACAGGGACATTGTCACGCTGGAACAGAAAAAGTCCACCGCATCTCCAAAAATGGATAGAAATTGAGATTGCAAGGCTCTAAGCATGATTTATGCACCTGTTAGTAATGGGTGAAGCAGCAATAGCCACATTCATCAATTATAAGGGGTTTCCACAAACTTTTGGCCATGCAGTGTATCTTTCCATTTCTGGGGACAGATTGGATCAGGCAGCAGTAAATAAGAGAGCACACAGATATCCAATGGTTTAATTACTGTAATCACAGTGCTCACAGCGTCAGTACAGGCAATAAAGCCTTTATGTGCAGACAGGCAGTGTAATTAAACAGAAGCCTTCAATTGACCTCTCCCAGCTCAGCAGAGACAAACCGACTCATTAGAGTCATGCTTCTATAACACCAATCAAACAACACAAAACCAGGATAGTATTAAATTGTCAATGGTATAAATGACAGAACAGTCCTGAGATCCTCAGTTAGACATTACTGGTGGCAAATGTAAAGATGGAAAAAATGAAGGGTGTTTGTGACATTGATATACACTCTTTCTATCAAGTAAGGAAAAGACCTTAGCCTAACTAAGACACGCTCTATATCAACAGGATAAGAGCACTGCCATCATGACTTCTCCACACCATCTGAAATCATGGCGACCAGGTCTAGAGCCAAGTATTGGCAGCAGAGGAATAACATTAGCATAAGCAGACTTTTTATGCAACATTATTACATGCATCAGTGGAAAGACCTTTACTGCAACACTGAAATCATAGGTTAAAACCCAATAAAACACAGAGATGGACATTTATCTATAACTTGCACTGATTCTATAAATGTTACTAATAAACTTATGAGTGTCCAATCATCAAGACGGAGATGATTTTTTAACCCTGACCAATTTTAACCCTGACAGGTTTCACACTTGTAATTTTGAAAGAAAGTTAGCGCTGTTCTCAGGGTTATGAAGCCCAGTTCCAGAGCAGGGTTAGGGTTAGAATTGTGCCGTTAAAGGTACACTCTAAAATGGATGCTTTAAAGTAACCCAGATGCAACCCAGCATTGGACAGAACACATATTACTAACCCAGTAAAATCTGATGGATGACGGATGGATAGAACTTGAACTTGAATAAAGAACAATACACTGTTAAAAAAGAACAATGAATCAATGAAGGTGAATTATTATGTATTATTGTTTTTGTATATGCTTAATTTCATACATCTAGAAACAAATGCAGTCAAATGTGGCCTATCAGTGTGAAGGATGAGCTTGCATTATACTGCAAAGCAGCTCAATCTGTGGTTCAGTATTAGTCAGGGACAGCATGAGATCATCTTTGACTTGTACGGGAATGCTGTATTTATTCTTCAGTTCCATCAACATTGAAAACCATGCTTCACAAATATGTGGAGGCGAAAGGCAGCGCACATTAATGACACCCAAAATGATGCAAAGTGGCAAACAGATGTTTTAACCTGCTGTCACTCACTTGTTCTTACTGTTTCCGATTAACATATATACACTGAATCAACATTTAACCCCCATTTTATATATATATATATATATATATATATATATATATATATATATATATATATATATTTACATTTATCCATTTGGCAGATGCTTTTAGCCAAAGCGACTTACAGGGACAATCCCCCGGAACAACCTGGAGTTAAGTGCCTTGCTCAAGGACACAATGGTGGTGGCTGTGGGGATCGAACCAGCAACCTTCTGATTAACAGTTATGTGCTTTAGCCCACTACGCCACCATCACTCAATATATATATATAATAATCATACACATTTAAAACTACGCTTCTCTCTCAACAGCCCCTCCCAGAGAGTCCCCCAAAAACGCAAAATAACTGCCACATTTCCCTTCAAACGAATCCCAGATCCCCAGCCATCTACATGACACCTCCTCGAAAGCTGCCACCCTCCCCATCTCCACCCACCATCCCCGAAATGAGGGTGCTCCAGCAGACTTTCATCCCCTTAAATCAAACTGTCTGCTTATTATAACACTGGTCAGGACCCAATTTTGTGTTTATCCCCTATATTGATGATCACCTAAAATACAGAGTCTGGGGCAAAATTACATTTGAGTGCCCAATACACTAATTCTGAACCTTCAAAAAAAATTATTGGATATTAACACACACCCATGGAGTTGCGTCTCCATCTTCCGATTGGCATCACCAGCAGGTGGGTGTGTCTTTAAGACCAAGCCTATACAATCTAGAGGGGGTCCAATAGAATCTATGTAAAATCTTGAATTGCATAAGGCTCACCCTTGCATCTCTAGATACAGACTTGACATTTTTTAGAAACCTAGCCCGCATTCCTTCCTCCAATACCAAGTTTAAATCATCTCCCATAATTTCTTGATAGAAGTTAAAGCTCCATCCCACAGGCTCTGAATTTGCAGGGAGTAATACTCTGATGCCTCATGACCATTTCCAAAAGCAATAATCACCACTCCCAGAGTATCTGCCACTTTAGGGGGGTGTATGCTACTCCCAAATATGGTACACAGCAGATGGCACAGCTGTAAATACCTAAAAAAAATTTGGAATCTGGAAATCCCAAAATGTTCACTCCACTCCATACATGTCACATAGTGTATTAACCTCCCTCACAATCCACTCTGACCAGCAGAAAGGGGACTTATTAATACATAATTTCAGCCATATGCTTGAAGCAACATTTAAATAAATGTAGGAATTAAACACTCTGGACACTTTTGTCCATACCGAGTGTAAATGCGATATATCTGGATGTAACTTAACTTCTCCGATTAGTTTGATAGAAAGGCTTTGCAATGGCAAAATATGGGCAAGAACTTCCTGTTAAATACAAAACCAGGGAGGGGCCCTCTCACATGAATGTGACCAAGGAGCCAAATGTCTGAGACTGAATGCATAATAATAAAACAAAATCTTAAGGGCTAGCCCACTTTTGTCAATCGGCCATGCAACTTACTGAAATGTTATCTGGGACGTTTACCATTCCAAATGAAGGACTTTGCTATGCTATCAAATTGCTTGAGATAAGAAAGGGGGACATCTGTAGATGTCAGGAAATATCACCAGGAGTGTAGGATGCAAGTGCAGTAGGGCGGTTTTAATGAAGATTAGGCAACAATACAATTTCGACATCAGGCAAAATCCAATAGAGGGTACAGGCAGAAGGTCAGGTGATCGGTGAACAGAGGTAAACAGGCTTGAGACAATCTCATGGTCAATAAACAGGCAAAGGATAATATCAGAGAATCATTCAGGCAGAACGTAAAAGGCTTGGTATCATCAAACACTAGGGAAATGAGCATTTACTTTGCAATGATTGAATGTGACAGAGTCTCTTATGAAGGGTGCATGATAGCAGTAGTGATGATGTGCAGGTGAGGCTGATCAGAACTCAGGTGATTGGAATCGAGATGGTGTATGGGAATTTGAGTCTGGGGTGGCCATATTTAGATGCTGCTGTGACTGCTGGGAATCTGAGTTCATGGCAATAGGGAAAGATTGTAGCTGGTAGTTGAATTTTTTATAATACAATTAATTTTAATAACATTACCCTTCATAATCTTAGCTAAATGTTATGAAGCCCACCTGCCCACATCGCTCGAAAACCTTTTTATTAAAGGGTCAGAATAAACTAACTAAATCACCCAAATTTGCTGGGAATAAATGCCCAAAAATGCCTTGTTTGGACCACTGGAAGGCACTCGACTGAAACGCCGTTAATGGGCTATATGCTGTTAAGCTTTGGATTTGCACCAATTAACTCTGTATCCTAAGTATTTAGAAAAGGAATTCATAATTCTGTGGAGGCACGGCATAGATCTAGTAGGGTCGGAGATGAACAATAAAATATCATCTGCGTAAAGCAAAAGCTTATGCGCCACACCTCCTGCCACCACCCATGGAAAATCATACTCCTTTCTTATCTCAGCTGCTAATGGTTCCAGGGCAAGACAGAACAATAATGGGGAAAGGGGGCAGCCCTGCAGAGTGCCCTAATCAAGAGTAAAATAATCTGAAATTAATCCGTTCGTTTTTACTGCCGCTGCCGGGTGTCTATAAAGTAACTTAATCCAACCAATAAAAGTATTCCCAAACCCGTACATTTCAAAAATCTTAAAAAGATAATCCCATTCTACCATATCAAATGCCTTTTCAGCATCAAGTAAGATGGCAGCGACCGGAGTCTGATCATTCGCCACTGACCACATTATATGTTTTATTTTTATTTTTCTCCCAATTTGGAATACCTTCTTAGTAGGTCCTTGTGGTGGACACAAGCTTCTCCGCTTCTGAGACCGTCAATCTGCGGATCTTATCATGTGGCTCGTTGTGCATGACACTGCAGAGACTCTGCATGTGGAGGCTCATGCTATTGCGCATAGCAATTCACGCACAACTTACCACATGCCCTATTGAGAGCGAGAACCACTAATCGCAATCACGAGGAGGTTAACCCATGTGACTCTACCCTCCCAAGCAACCAGGCCAATTTGGTTGCTTAGGAGACCTGGCTTGAGTCACTCAGCACACCCTGGATTTGAACGTGTGACTCCAGTGGTGGTAGTCAGCGTCAATACTCACTGAGCTACCCAGGCCTCTACCACATGATATTGATGAAACGGCTAATGTTATCAGTAGAGCTACGGCCCCGAATAAACCCCTCCTGATCAATATGTATAAGAGATGTCATAACTTTACTTAATCGGCTAGTCAAATTTTTTTTTTATATTTTAACGGCAAGTCAAGTCAAGTGGTTTTTATTGTCGTTCAACCATATACTGTTAGTACAGTACACAGTGAAATGAGACAATGTTCCTCCAGTACCATGGTGCTACATAAAACTACATAGGACAAACACAGAACTACATGAGACTACACAGACTAAATAACATACTTATATAAAGTGCACGTGCAAACGTGTGCAAAAAGTACGGGACAGTACAATAAATTACAAAAAATTAACAGGACAATGGGCACAGTGAGAGACAGTGCAGCGCCGACCAGTACACAGTAGTGCAAAAAGATGACAGTTTCTAAAAATGCCAAATGTAAACAAAACATACTATGAGGTAGTGTTCTGTTATTGAAGTAGCAGCCAGGTATAAAGTGACAATAATTAAAGCGCAACTCAGGACACGTGCGTGTGTGTGTGTGTGTGTGTGTGTGTGTGTGTGTGTGTGTCAGTGAGTCTGATGGCTTGGGGGAAGAAGCTGTTACACAGTCTGGCCGTGAGGGCCCGAATACTTCAGTACCTCTTGCCAGATGGCAGGAGGGTGAAAAGTTTGTGTGAGGGGTGTGTGGGGTCGTCCACAATGCTGGTGGCTTTGCAGATGCAGTGTTTTTTTGTAAATGTCTTTGATGCTCTCAATAGTCCCGCTATAGAATGTAGTAAGGATGGGGGGTGGGAGATGTGCTTTCCTCAGCCTTCGAAGAAAATAGAGACGCTGCTGGGCTTTCTTGGTAATAGAGCTGGTGTTGAGGGACCAGGTGAGGTTCTCCACCAGGTGAACACCAAGGAATTTGGTGCGCTTGACGATCTCCACAGAGGAGCCGTCGATGTTCAGCGGAGAGCGGTCACTCCTAAAGCTCTCCTAAAGTCAACAACCATCTCTTTTGTTTTGTTCACATTCAGAGACAGGTTGTTGGCTCTACACCAGTCCGTTAGATGCTGCACCTCCGCTCTGTATCTATGTACGTCTAGCTTGATCGAGCAATTTAAACAATAAGTCTTACACTTGCTTTTTAAAAATCGTGACAAAATATCTGTATTTCAATCGGGTCAATTTTCTGAGGCCATCAGATGACATTCAGCACTTCAGCTCTGCCTCAGCACTTTTAATATTCCCTTCCAACTCCACGGGTTCATGTGCTTTTAATTTTTTGGTGAATGAGGCATATTGTATGATCGGCCCCTAAGAACCCCCTTTTAACATTTGTTGGAATTCAGGATTTTGTAAAAGGGATATATTAAAGCACCAACTTTATTTTTTTCCTTTTCTCCATATGTGGTAACACCTCTAAATTAACAAGGGGTGTGTTTTGTGACTAAAATGTTTCCAATTGAGCAATCAACAACAGATGAAATTAGGTCTGTTCTGTTAAATCTGTTCTAGAATCAATTTTATGGATTGCAAACAAATTATAGTCCCTACCAGATGGGTTCAAATGTCTCCAAATATCTGTAAGACCAAGATTTTTACCATCCTGTGAAGCATCAGTGTTGCTTTAGGAGGCTTACACATTTTGCTTCACTATGATCAAGGACTGAATCTATCAAAATATTAAAGTTGTAGATGCTTACTCATCAGTGTAATGACTCCCCTGCTCTTACTTGGACCAGCACTAAAGAAAGCATGTCCACCCATATCTTCCCAAATATTTCAGCTTCCTGTGGGGAAAGATAAGTTTCTTGAAAAAACACTATAATCTTAGTTCTTATGCTTAAGAAGAGAAATACCCTTCCTTCTTTTTATGGGTTGCCCCAATTCAATCACATTCCCCATGGAGAGAGACAATTCACTCATAATAACATTTGACATTTTGACATAATAGAAAAAATAGATTGTGTGTCAAAAACAAAATTCTAAAGACCAAATTCCAACATTAGTGCAACCCCCAAACTTCCCCCGAACCAAGCAGAGAAAAAAAAGAAAAATGTGCACATTAACCCTGCGCACAACAGCACCAACTGGTGTCCATCCCTCTAAACTCAAACAGTCCATGTACACCTATGAGAGCCCCCGTGACAACTTTGCTGTCAGATTGCTCAAGTCCAGTGTTACTATACACATTTTGTGAGACCGAATTACACAACAAAAGAAAATCTATAAAACAAACTCTAGCCAATAGCACAAAGAATATGCAGATTCATCAACACAACTGTCTCGGAAGAGTGTCACAAAACCAACTTCCTAGGCAGAACCAGCACAAATTGAAATGAAAAAGGCACTCAGTTTTCTCGGACAGTCAAGTGAATGTTCAGTGAGTCGGTCCACTCAACTTCAAAGTGAGTACCACAAAATAACTTACTCCATTGACTTTATGAAGGACATCGCTTGCTTGGGACGAGTAAATATTTTACGGCAATCCTTAGCATCTATTCTCAATTTGGCCAGAAACATCAGTGCAAAAGTAAACTTCGTTGATGTAAGAGATTCTTCCATTCCTTGAATCAATCACGTTTCTCTTTTGTTGAATTCACAAAGTCTGGGAACAAGAAAATGCTGTGGTTCTTCCAAGAAAGCCTTGCTTTACTCTTCGCCTAGCATAACACAAGATCTTCATTGCCTCCCTCAGCGGAACGACAAGCCAGAACCCCATGAGCTCAATTTCCAGCTTATGGCCTGTTATGTCGAGCAGACTCAGAAAGAACCAGTCCAGGAATTTCACCATATCCTGTCCCTCTGCTCCCTCCGTTCTCCAAGTCCTCCAACTTCTCCCAAACACACTCCAAATCCACCTTAGTTGCAAGCGGATTATCAGCTTATTCCCTCTCTGATGACTCCAGATAATCGATCAGTTTCTTGACATCCCCCACTCTTGTAACCACCTCAATGAATTTCGTCAGCAACAACCTGTTCAACATGTTTAACAAATCTTGCAGAATTTCCTGCACTTCCCCAACCAGATCGGCTCCCTGGCTCATGGCCTGGTGCTCGGGGGTGTCAGCATGAGCACGTAAGTGTCTTTTAATGTCTCCAGAGCCCGAGGATTTTGAATTCTTTGACATATTGTCCTCCTAGAACAGTTATGGAACAGAGTGTATCGAATCTCACTGGTTTATGACAATAATAGTATTAAAACTAGCATAGTGCGCAGAGCTTGCCATTCACACATCCAAACCTTGCATGTTGTCCATGTTCCAATGTGTTCTTACATTTTCTAAGTTAGATCTTTGGCTGTGCAAATAAATGGATCTCGAACACACGAAAAGGAACTTTAGTCCTCTGAGAAATAGGAGCAGAACTGCTGTTTCAATGCATTTAAGTGTTCTAATATTGCACATGTTTCAGGAGAGATATTTACAGACCCGCATACTTGGTGAAATCGTAAAATCATGGGAAAATGTCAATTTTTTTTATCAGGCTATTGTGGCAGTTTTGGAATGATAGTAATGATTTTGTCAGCATGAAGCAGAAGGTTTGCGTCTCGACCCTGCAAGGACATGTTGAGGGTGCTAAGCCTGACAAATATATCAACAAGTTATGTGTCACGCTCTCCCTAGTCTCTATCTGTCACTCTCTACACAAAACTACATTACATAGAAGGACCTCCCCAGACTTCTATTCACCTACACCTGCACTTATATAATACAGTAATCAAGGACAGCTTAAATACCCATCAGAACCTCACAGTCACTGTCTAGTTTCCCTTAGGATCACACAGACCTCACTGCTCTTTCACAGCAGTGTCATCTATATTAGTGATTTCATCATCAGTGACTGTCTACAACGAACTGCATTTTTCTAAAACTAGCAAAATCCATTCATCATTCTTCTCACCTGTTTTCTTACCTGTGTTTCAATAAAGTTCACGCATCTGGGTACACCAACTATCTGCACGTGTTGCCTTCCTAACAGAAGACTAGAACGACAATATGGACCCAGCAGGAGCAAATCTTCATCTCTCCCCGCATGATATTGACACGCTGGTTAACCGGAATTGTCAAGCATTCATCACTACTTCGCCAGCGTCCACTTCAAACTCAAACATTACAAACTCGAGAATCTGTCGATCCTCAACACCCGCTTCCGATCCACTTCCTGCTGCCACTTCTTCTGCTTCTGCCTCAGTGTGTTGAGCCAGTCCTTTGGTCTCTCCAGTGCCCTAAGCTGGATCGGCAGAGGAGTGCAATGGCTTTCTACTCTGTGTTCAGGAGATGCAACCTTTTGGGGTTGTCAATCATCTTTTTCAACCCGCACTGGACCCCATAGTGAGAGTTCCTGTAATCACCTCTCCATCATCGGTCAGTGATACCAGTACTACAGAGGCTTTCTCTGTTAACTCCTCTCCTGACCCTCTGGTTCAACTTCTTCTCAAACCACTGGCCACTCCGACTTACTTTTCCGGTTCTGCCATGGATTCCTCCTTTAATATTTACTCCTGTTCCAGAGTTCTCCACACAGTTTTCCCACCGAGCGAGCGATGATCGCCTATATCATATCATGTTTGACCAAATAAGCCTTAAAGTGGGGGTCTGCAATCTGGTGGCAAGGAGATAAAGTAACTCAATCTTTTGATGCCTTCATCACCCACTTTCGGGAAGTCTTTGAGCTACCAATGTGGTCCTATTTTGCTGCAGTTCCCTCGGAGGGGTTCTATGAGCCAATGCCCACGCTTGCCATGGTTAACGAGCCAAAGCCCACGCCTACCATGGTCAACAAGCCAACTGCCATGCCTGCCATGGTCAACGAGCCACGCCCACACCTGCCATGGTCAACGAGCTAGTTCTTGAAGCCTTGTCCGTCCCAGACCTAGTGTTGCAAGTCTTGTCCTTCCCTGACCCAGCATTCATGCATGCTCCAGCCCTAGGGGAATTTTCGGGGGGTCCTGGAGATCTCCTTAATCACTTTCCCACAGCTCCGCCTTCCGAGCCTCCCACAGCTTTCCACAGCTCACCACAGCGGTGCTCACGGCTGTCCGGAAGAGGAGGAGGAGGAGAAGAAGGGTTCCAACTCCCCAATTGCTGCCAGTGCTCATGACCACGTAGGTCATTCCCCAGTCACTGCCAGTGCTCATGACCACGGAGGTCGTTCCCCTATCACTGTCTGTGCTCTCGACCACAGAGGTCACTCCCCTATCGCTGCCTGAGCTCACAACCCCAGGGGTCGTACCCATATCACTGCCTGTGCTTATGACCACGGAAGTCGTTCCCCTTTCACTGCCAGTGCTGAAGGCCACAGAGGCCGATCCCATCATTGCCCATGTTTACGACCACAGAGATCGTTTCCTGACTCAACTCCCTGAACGAACGGTGGGTCCGCCTCCTGAACCCTTGCCAGTTCCATCCTGGTGTGCTGATCCTCAGCCCACACCCTTCCTGGAGCAACCTCCCAAACCTCCGGACCCCACTCCCTTCCTGGAGGCTCCTCCCTGGCCTCCTGATCATCCACGTACTCCTCACTGACCTCCTTATTGTCTGCAGGCTCCTCCCTGGCCTCCTGTTCATCCGCAGGCTCTTTCATGGTCTCCTGATCATCTGCAGGTTTCTCCTTGACCTCCTGATCATCTGCAGGCTCCTCTCTGGCCTCATAATCATCCTTTTGATCCTTCCTGGTCTGCTTGGCCCTGCCCTCCTTTCCATCCATCATCGGGTGCCAGGAGTAGCCCTTTGGGGGGATTCTGTCATGCTCTCCCAGTCTCTGTCTGTCACGCACTCCATTAAACTACATTACCCAGAAGCACCTCCTCGGACATCTAATCACCTGCACTTAGTTAATTCAATAATCAAGGACAGCTTACATACCCGTCACAACCTCACAGTCGCTGTCTAGTCTCCTTTAGGATCACACAAACCTCACTACTCTTCCACACCAGTGTCATCTACCTTTGTGCTCTCATCATCAGTGTTATTCATCATCATTGACTGTCTACAACGAACTGCATTATACTGAAACCAGCTAAATTCATTCCACATTCTTCTCACCTGTCCTCTTACCTGTGTTTCAATAAAGTTCATGCATTTTTGTTCATCATCCATCTGTGTGTGTTGCTTTCCTAACAGTATGACACAGAAGCTAACCACTGGGTGTCGTCAAAGTGCATTTGCAAGCTGTGAAATGGCATTAATTAAAAACTATTTCACTTCTTCATGAAGTCCATAAAGATTGGTCCGTGTAACATTTTACAGTTCAGTTTTCATACCATACCAATCCAAATGCAAAAACAGAAATACGGTTTACCTCCTATGGCCCGTGCTAGTCCACAGCATTAATTGCAAAACACAAAAATGGAAAAATAAAAAATTGGTGATAAGTAATTTATTAAAAATTTTTTTTCTGAAGTCACAATTTAGAAAAACAAAAACTGAATAAAAGGAGAGAAAGACAATTATCCGTTCACGAAGTAACTGGAAAAAAAATTATAATGAAAGTTTCAAACCATTTAGCATTTTTGCAAAGGCAAAAAAAAGTTTGGAATAATGAACAGATTTCACTCTTATGGAGAGAATTGGTACTTTTATTCACCAAAGTGGCATTCAACTGATCACAATGTATAGTCAGGACATTAATAACGTGAAAATGTACTATTACAATTGAAAAAAAAAAATCTGAACTTAAACTACTTCAAAGAGTTCTCATCAAAAAACATCCACGTGCAGCAATGACAGCTTTGCAGATCCTTGGCATTTTAGCTGTCAGTTTGTCCAGATACTCAGGTGACATTTCACCCCACGCTTCCTGTAGCACTTGCCTTTGATGTGGCTGTCTTGTTGGGCACTTCTCAAGCACCTTACAGTCTAGCTGATCCCACAAATGCTCAATGGGGTTAAGATCCATAACATTCTTTTCCAATTATCCGTTGTCCAATGTCTGTGTTTCTTTGCCCGCTCTAACCTTTTATTTTTCAGTTTCAAAAGTGGCTTTTTCTTTGCAATTCTACCCATAAGGCCTGCAACCCTGAGTCTCCTCTTTACTGTTGTACATGAAACTGGTGTTTAGTGGGTTGAATTCAATGAAGCTGTAAGCTGAGGACATGTGAAGCATCTATTTCTCTATTTTTTTCTATAACTAGAGACTGTGATGTACTTATCCTCTTGTTAGTTGTAAATCTGGGCCTTCCACATCTCTTTCTGTCCTTGTTAGAGCCAGATGTCCTTTGTCTTTGGCTATGTTCAGACTGCAGGCTTTTTTCTCAAATCAGATCTTTTCAGGCAGACTGTCCACACTATTAATGCAAGCGATCAAATCAGATTTGCACATTCAGACATAACCAACTTATCTTCATGGTAATGACTTATGCGTACCCACGTGACGATGCTTTCAAAACAGATGTGGGAAAAATGGAGGTGCATCATCTTACTCTCCAAATAAGCGCCCTGTCAAGTCACAGTGCAGAACTCCTCCATCGAACAAGAAAAAAATCAGCGATGGAGGAGACTGGTAAATATTGTGATGTTCTGTGCTGCAGTCACCGATTTTTGACATCATCATTGTGTGTCGTGTTAAGAGTGACGTTTGAAATCCGATTTGAGCAGCCAGCGCATCCGGACTGAGACGCATCTGAAAAAAATCTGATTTCAGTTGCATTTGAAACCACCTCCCAATGTGGTTTGAATCAGACTGTCAAATCTTCAGTTTTTTGGCAATCAATGATAGACTGGCGAGTTGCTAGAGAAAGCTGTTTCTTTTTTGCCATTTTTTACCTAATATTAACCTTAAGACATGCCAGTGCATAATGTGGTAACTCCAAAACAAACACAAATACAATGTTAAGCTTCATTTAATGAACCAAATAGCTTTCAGCTACGTCTGATATAATGGCAAGTGATTTTCTAGTACCAAATTTAGCAATTTAGCATGATTACTCAAGGATAAGGTGTTGGAGTGATGACTGATGGAAATGGGGCCTGTCTAGATTTGATCAAAAATTACTTTTTCAAATAGTAATGGTGCTGTTTTTTACATCAATAATTTCCTGACTATACTTTGTGATCAGTTGATGCCACTTTGGTGAATTAAAGTACCAATGTCCTTCCGAAAAAACAAAATCTGTACAATATTTCAAACTTTTGGCCTGCCAGTGTTACAGAAACCAGGACTCTGCAGCATTCTCCCTCTTGAGAGCTAACAGTTCTCCATGTGCAGGAGAAGCTGCTCATGTTCAGACCCCATTTCCTGGCACATTAAAGAAAACAAGTGTGAGTTAAGTGGTCATGCCCTGATAAAATGATTTAGTTGTATGCCTTGCTGCAGAACAGACTCCAGTGGTTTGGGCATTTTTTTGGCCACCAGTGATTCACTGTGAATCATGCAATGGGTCCATTTTGCCAGAGGAGCTACCTGCTGAACATACATTACAAACCCACTCAAACTTCCTGTCATTGAATAGGCCCCAACAGTGCATAGCCCGACACATTTCTCCAGGACACTTTTGCATCATGATTGAAGTCAAGTGTCAAGTCAAGTGGTTTTTATTGTCGTTTCAACCATATACAGTTAGTACAGTACACAGCAAAATGAGACAACGTTCCTCCAGGACCATGGTGCTACATAACACAACATAGGACAAACACAGAACCACATGAGACTACACAGACTAAATAAAATACCTAAATAAAGTGCACGTGCAAATGTGAAATGATCAATGACACTAAAAAATTATCCACGGCACTAAAAAAATCGATTCGCCAGTTGTGTGGGATGGAAAAGTATGACCAAACAAACCTGCAGATTTTTTCTTTTTAGAATTAGAATAAATATGTAATAAATGAATAACCACTTGCTTGATCTCAACAAAATAGGTGTAGTTTTAATGACAAATCTTAAATAATTATTTTTAATTTGCTGACAAATTAGAACTGTTTTGTTCTCATGATTTGCTAATTTGTTATCTCAACAATTATATTCAGAGTTGGTTAAAACATAAAAAGGATTACATAGCCATGTGTTATACATTGTTGGAAAGGTCTCAATTAGTAAAATGCAATGAGCACATTTTTTTTCACTCAGAGGCCAAACTGCAGTGAGTATTGTGAATGCTGACACACTTAAATATAATAAAAAGTAGTGTTTTTTTGTCACGCTTATCCTTATTGCTTGCTGAAACATACATATAACATAGACAATGACATATCGGAACTTACATCAGACTATCCTTATTCCAACGAGCCCAAACACAATGTAATATGATAAGTAGATCTTGAAATATTCCTCAAAGAGTGTACATGGAAAGACGAAGCACAAAAGGGCACGCAACATGTGTGTGTGTGTGTGTGTGTACACATGTCCAAGGACTTAGTGTGAGCAAACACACATCCACTTATGTGGTCTGAACACTATTTTGTATTAATCCATTAATTTTCAATAACCAGTCATTTTTGACTGGGAGCACATACGGTGTGTGTTGCCTATTTAGAAGAAGAAGAAAAAAAAAATCTGTTAAAAAAATAACAGAGAGAAAATAAAATCATTTCAGAGAGAATAAAACTCCGGAGAAAAAAATTATAATTCAGAGAAGAAGAAAAAAATCTGATAATTTTCTTTTTTTTAGAGAGAGAGAAAAAAATTGAAGGACATAAAAAAATAAAATAAATTATAATAATAATAATTCACAAAGTGATTTTTTTTCACCTTGTGATTAAGGGCATCCGTAGGATCCTTATAATAATTTTGTAAATATATATTTATGATTCCAGAACACATTTTATGATATGTTGCTTAAATATTTATGGTCGCTTTTCCACGATTTAAAACAATACATTATAAACAAACAATTATAAATACTATAGCCTACTACAACTCCCCCCAGTTTGAGAACCACTGTGATAGGCCAATCCAATTGGTTTTACGTAACACTATGAATTGCGAAGATTCAAAGTGATCTTGGCAGGGATTGTGATCTGTGAGCAAAATTAATATCTATAACGTAAATACAACGTCAACATACACATATAAAACCACAACCGCAGTGTTTTCGAATGGACTGCCTGTGAGATGAACGAGAAAAACAGTAATTATGAATGGCTGTGCAGTTCTGCTCAACATTACGTTTCTGTTATCAACTGAAAGCTGTTAGTTTAATCTACCTGAGCTGTTTACCAAACAGAGCACCTCTCCCAATCCATACACAACACAAGTGTTCATCTCCTCAATCAACGCCGTTATTGCAATCATTATGCAATCAATCTTTCTTAAATAAACAGTTTAAATATCAATGTCATATTTTGTAAGAGACATTCTGAGTCGCTGCTACGGTTCTGCAGATCACTATAAAGGGCAAAACGACGATATCTCAGGCTGAACACAAAAGGATGAAATTCACACTCACGGGAGCTGTCTTAACTGAAACAAATCATCGTCCATTCTCGGTCTGTTGGTCGGGCTCCCGTGTCTTTATCTCATTGCCGTTACAGCGCTGATTTCAGCACCACGGGTGTGAGGACAGCTAAGAGCTCTGATAGGGGCGGTGTTGTGCTGGCATGATTTCTGCTTCTTCTGTCGTGTCGCTGGTGGCGTTGCTCGGTCGTACTGCTGGATCTCTGCACAAACTGGAGCGCCTATGTAATACCAAAGTAAGGCTACTGAGGGAACTGTGATTGAAACAGGTGAGGTGGAAACAAGGAAACAAATGACATTCGGTAATCTTTTCTTTATTCATTCATTTTTTATTTCATTTAGTTTCTTGACCTACAAGGAACGGAAATCATCAAAAGCGCAGAAGAAATGTAGGCATGTTATTTCAAAGTGCAACCAAGTTATACTGAACTTATTTGGTGTAGCCTATTGGAAGCTGAGTTATTGATAATATTATCTTTATAAACAATTTAAAACAATGTGCTTTAAGTGAAAATCGAACCCCACAAATACCGTCAGAAAATTTTTAAGACTTTTAAAGTGTGAAAATAAGCTTTAAAATGGGTATGATAAAACATGACAGGTTGTAGTATTAGCCTTCCTGGGAGACTGTCGAATTTTAGTCTCTGTGTTGAAATACTCTTTTTTAATATGTATATAATTGAATTATCTTCCCTGAGGTCCACTGATAAAGCTAGTCATTTGTTTTGCCTTTTTTTTTTTTTTGCACCAAAACAGTCATAATTTAGTAATATATGATAATTTTCCACCCTGTCTCTGGCCCTCTGTCTGAAACGGTCAGTTTTCACCTTCTTTTAAACTTCAGTGTAGATGGCCACTGTTATGATTGGCTAACATCATGCAGCCCCTCAAATACAGCCATATTTGAATCTCAATCGGAAGAGAATTAACAAGCTCCACAACAAATTTCAGGGTTTACACAATGCACATCCAGCTCATTACTTCTGAATATATTAAACTGTTCACTTACTGTTAGCACAGCAACGACATTAACTATCAAACAGTCATGATATTTGAAATATTCATGAATTTACTCATGGTTTTGTGATCGGGTCCAATTGTTTTCAACTGCCCCATCCTTCAATAACATTTCCTTTGCAAAGCTTGCATCGGATATTAACTGGTTCACAAGCAATCAATGCTGATATGAGCTGAACAAAACGGACATAGTTCAAAGCAGGATGAACAAGACGCGCACACATACAGGCGCACATCGCTAGAAATGCATCAAAATGGTCAAAGATGTCCATCTAGTGCATGTTTACCTATACCAAGATTAAAAAAATAGCACAGATGGACACACTTGTACTCAAAACAAAGAGATGCAGAGGCTGATTGAAACAGGGTCTCTTTTCAGAGTTGTAACTTGACAATGCATCTTTTAAAAGCAGTGCAATATTCATGACAACGATCAAAGACGTCTGTCTAGTGCATGTTTATGTTTTTGCTGTAGAAGCAGTTTTTGAAGCATTTTGGTTTCAATAAAGGCATTTATTGCATTGGGAATTTAGTTTTGAGTTTTTACATTTACAGTATGTTTTTATATTAGAAAGACCTCTTATATGTCAAAATATCAGGGAAACATGACCCCTTTAAGTAACTTTTAAATAAAATACTAGTGCCAACCTAATTTAAAAATCTGTTGACCTGAAGCAGGAGACCCACATAGACTCAATTTTGAAAAAGGCCCAGAGGAGGTTGTACTGCCAGTTGAGAAAATTCAACCTGCCACAGGCGTTGCTAATACAGTTCTACTCATCTGTCCTCTGCACTTCTATAACTGTATGTTTTGCTTCAGCTATATATACATATATATATATACTGTATATATATATATACTGTATATATATATATATATATATATATATATATATATATATATATATATATATATATATATATAGCAAAATTTGGTCAGCTGAGAGGATTATTGGTGCTCCTCTACCCACCCTGCTAGAACTGTACACATCAAGAGCTGGTAAAATCACTCTTGGCCCCATTCACCTAGCACACTTCCTCTTCAAACTGTTGCCCTCTGGCTGGCGCAATAGATCACTGAGCATCAGAACACCCAGGCATAGGAACAGTTTTATCCCTCAGGCCATCCACCAGATGAACAGATAAAACTGGCCCCAAATACTTTCCTTTGGTCAATACAAACATGTGTAATATTCAATCCATCCATTCCTACTTATATCCATATTTCATTTATATTCTTTAACATATCCTACCTCTTCTTCAATACATTAAATCACCTGCACATAACTGTATATAAAATATTCTTACACTATTGTATATTTGCACTATTGTATATTTATTTTATTTTTTATGTTATATCTTATTTTATTTGTAAATGTCATTATATATATATATATGTTTAAATGTATATGTTTGTATTTATGAATATACGTTGCACTGGAAACTTCTGTCACCATGACAAATTCCTTGTGTGTGTAAGCACACTTGGCAATAAAGCTCATTCTGATATTGCCGGAGCACATTCTCTAACTGAAAGAGAATTATGTAAATCAATCAATCAATCAACTGTTTAATTTCACTTAAGCTTTCAAGTTTATTGGTCATTCTGAGTACACACTATTTCACACCCTGCTTACACATCTTTGTTCTATCACTCTTGTCATGTTATCCCCTTGCACAATGATGAGAAAACTTCCTTCAAACACTAATATTAAATATAAGGAAAATATAAAGTAAACTGGGGTGACAGTTGGGTAATGTCTAATTTTCCTCATTACTTTAGAAATTGATGTGACCTTATAATATGACACTGCATAACTTGGTATTATTATAAATGATAAACTTATCATTCTATTATTAATATTGTTACTATTATTATTATTAACATTTAAAGTATGCCAGCACTGAGATAAACAGAGTTAAATATAATATTTAGTATATAATATTTTTGACACCTAGTATTAATAATCCTTATAAACAATACCAATACTAATGCTATAACAGCTATGTTTTGTTAGAGGGCATAATCAAAAGTCCTGCTAACACTTATCAAATGTAAATGTAACGGTATCTTCGTTGCACATATCGTGGCTTATAAACTAAAGCCAAAGATTTATTTTATTCATTTACATATAAGAGAGCGTAACGGTCAACTAGCATGTTACGACGGTAAGTCACCGTTAGCGGATACCATACAAATGAATGGGGAGAGCCGTAAACTGAAACCTACCTGTCGCAAATTTCTCCGCGCAAACAGAAATTTTTATCGTAGTTAACTCCACACAGAGTAAATTAAAAATGATTGTTTAGTGTAAAAGATGTTGAAGATTAGCGAACAAGCGCTCAATTTAACGGGTGATGAGCTGTTTTCTCAAAAGTTGTTTATTCAACACACTGAAGCATCTCCATAGACATCTATTCAACAACAAAAAAACGGCATCTTGTCTCCTCGCCAGAGGAACGCCCCCGCCGCTTTATGCTATTGACACAAATCGATTAAGGTAGAAGGGCTCTGGTAAAGCTTTCTGCCTTTCATCATTTCCGCTTACGTAATTTCACACGTTCTTCTCCGAGCAAAGTCCGTTGGACAACAAAGCGCAATGTTTAGTTCCGCACATCCAAGGGCTGTGAACTATGCCTTGGTGCAAACAAGGAACTACAGACAAGCTTGTCCGAGAGTTTCTACGCACTGGATCCGCTGCAAGGTTTGACTTTCTGTGGACACTTGTATCATGACAGCGGTATACTGCATCTGTGTAGCTCAGCTGGATGTAGGAAAGGACTGTTAAACATTGTGCAAGCTGTTGCACTGAAGGCCAGGACACATTCGCTTTGATAATAGACCAGTATTGGGTCAGTCTGTAGTTCGTAATTCGTTGAGCGTCATAGATGAAAGAACTAGCGATTAAATTTAGGTCTGTAGTCGGCGTGTAACTGCTTTTTTGTTTTGTTTTTTTTTAATAAAAGCATGATAGCTGTTAACAGTATGGTATTAAAAAACTAGTACAGCAACAACATACTTGAATGTTACTTACATGCATTTTCAACGGCTTTGTAAACGAAATAAAAAGGGTGGTGTTCATATCTGTCTTAAGAATATATCTTATTTAACCCTCACTAATATGTATCCAACATACAGCATGAATTGGATGAGAATCTGTCCTGTTGTGTTTTGTACTTGTTGACAAAAGTCCGTTTTAAATGTAATAATGGCTTGTGGGTTTGTCAGAGAGCAAGGCTTAATGTAAACACAGCTTTGAAGGTCTGCCACAGGTGTCCCTTTGACATAAGACACTGTGCATGCTTGTGATCATTATACATGTGCTGTGATGTTTTTTTAAAAAATACTTTTAAACTTTGTCATCATTACATTTCTCTTCTCTCATCTGTTCAACCCATTAAAGGAATATTCCAGGTTCAATACAAGTTCAGCTGAATAGACAGCATTTGTGGTATAATGTTGATTAACACAAAATGTAATTTCGACTTGTCACCTTTATTTATTTATTTTTTAAATCGTATCCCCTTTTCTCCCAATTTGGAATGCCCAAATTGCCCACTGTGGTGGCATGGTTACTCCATTGAAACCGGGTGGCGGAGGACAAGTCTAAGACAGTCTGTCCGTGCATCTTATCACGTGGCTAGCTGTGCATGGCACTGCAGAGGCTCACAGCATGTGGAGACTCATGCTACTATCCGTGCTCCATTGAGAGCGAGAACCAGGCCCCCTGTGTGTGTGTGTGTGTGTGTGTGTGTGTGTGTGTGTGTGTGTGTGTGTGTGTGTGTGTGTGTGCGTGTGTGTATGTATGTGTGTGTGTTTGTTTTAATGTGTATGGCGTTACATCGTCATGTCAGCTAAGTTGTATATTGGATATAACTTTACACAGAAAAGGTTTTTGTCACACTAAAATCATGTCAACACATATTGTATATGTCTTGTTACTATACATTTGAAACAGTGAGTATTTCAATGTTTACAGATTGGCCCCATTTGCGCCCATTGTAAGAGCCTCACTGTAACCTGTTTTTTTTTTTTTTTTTTTTAAAGATAAGGAGGGACAAGTCGGAATACATTTTTGTGGTAATCAATATATGCCACAAATGCTTTCGGTTAAGCTTTATTTGTATTGAACTCAGAATATTCCTTTATATATAAAAAAAATTGCAGGTTTAAAACAAAGAACAGTTGCATGATCAACCCAAACGTTTCTTTCTATTTCAGGAACAAGATGATTAAAAACTGGGGTGTTATTGGTGGAATAGCTGCTGCTATGGTGGCTGGAGTTTATGTTTTATGGGGGCCAGTTTCAGAGAGGAAGAAGAAGAGAAAAGGTGGATACTGTAGTTTAATTTTGCTGATTATTTCTGTAGATCTAAACACCATACAATGTGTGCAAGGAGTTTCTTTTTCACATATCCTTTCTCTGACAGGCATGGTTCCTGGTCTGCTTAATCTGGGGAACACATGTTTTATGAACTCACTACTCCAGGGCCTGGCAGCATGCCCTTCCTTCATCAGATGGCTTGAAGACTTAACAAGTGAAAGCAGCATCCATCCAGAGAGAGCAGAGAGAGACACTCAACTGTCCAGATCTTTGATGCAATTACTTAAAGGTTATCTCCCTTCCAATAATAACAAACACAATCAAATGCAATATGAATGAACACTAACGGGTCTATCTTACCTTTATTCCACAGCCCTGTCATGTCATGGTCAAGGAGAGGAGGAGGTTTTAGATGCAGGAAGCCTGTTAGAAGCTCTCAGACTTTACAGATGGCACATCCGCTCATCTGAGGAACAGGTAGGGTATTTCAATGTGTGTGTGTTTTTTTTTTTTTTTTTAAGATTTCAAATCATCTGTGATGTTTTTACACCCTTAGCTCTAATTGAGGATCTTGATTTAGAAACATACCAATATTTATCGCGCTATCGTTCATGCTTATATCCTCAGGATGCTCATGAGCTCTTCCATGTTCTCACATCCTCGCTGGAGGAAGAAAGGGAACGCAAACCCAGAGTCACTCACTTATTTGACATGCAAACACTGGAGGTAAACAAGTGCTGTTACCTTCAATGCAATATTAGGGGACACAAAAAGTTAATGTAGTTACATAGACTTACTTATATTCCTCCTGTTAATGATTTCAGAAGTCTGTGGAGTCCAAGGAAAAAAACATAAGCTGCAGAAATGGAGGTAAATAAGGATTATTTTCTTCTTTAAAAAAGGCATTAAGATTGTATGCTTATTCGCTGAATTTAGTTAATTTTACTCTTTCATCTCCAGTTCCGTCGCATCCTATTCCGAGTTTATGGAGGACTCGGCACCCTTTTCATGGGCGGTTAACAAGTTATATGGCTTGCAAGCGCTGTGAACAGCAGGTGATCTAATTAAGGCTTTCCATGGATTTTAAACCTTTATGCTCGGATGGGATTTTATATTTTTTTTGTCCAAAATATTAATAACTACTGTCTTGACCAACACAAAATAGGTATCGTTTGAAAAGCTCAGATGCTATACTTTGCAATGTATTTAGGCATTATGACCAAAACTGAAAAGGTGCCTTGAAATTTGAGACAAATCAGAAGTGTTCTGTTTTTATATTTTATGAAAAATATTGCACTGTACATAATTTTGCAATCAGTAAAAATATCAAACTCATCAAATAGCCGTGTGTCATATGTTGTTGGAAAGCTCAAAGAGCAGAAAACAACCAGCCTTGTTTTATTCAGACAAAAATATAGCAAGTAATAGCTAAGTATATATCTTTGACATTTATGTTGGTGTTGCTTATATGCCGCGTTATCGCTGATAACTTTACAAAAAATAAACAGAACAAAATATCACATATTTTAGAGGAGGCAATTATCTTTCATACAAGCCCACACTTAATGTAGTTGGATCCAAAGTTCATTAGATAACCCACACGAAGCACAATGTTACATATGGCCACCAGGACATGGTGCCAGGTAAGTGACACACTCAATGATGCAGACACATTGAGTCAAATGGCACTCATTCTGTGAAACCTCATTACTAAAATCATGTTTGCATGCTATGCAAACCTTTAGTCAATGTTGCGTTTGCATGTGTAATTAGTTCTTATTTTCAGTTATTATGTTTTATTTGTTTGGAGAGGCTTTTGTAGACTAGGATAAATTATTTGTGTAATGCTATGACCTTTAATTTCTTTGTCGTGTCTACACAAACTTTTTCAACATTGCAGTTTACATGATTTAGAAAAAAAAAAAAGCATTTTTTTTCAGAGCCACCTTATTTACACCCAGAGATATATAATGTCAAATCAGAAAAATAATTTAAAAAGTAAATCGTTGGCTTAAGTTTTTTTTGTAATTTTTCAGAAGTTTATTAGGCTGAGAGTCTCAGAATTTATCAATTAATCTATATCAATAAAAAAACTGAAATGTTTTCTTTAAAATGACACCAAACACTTGATCCTCCTTGTTCCCCCGAGTTATAAGCCTTTCATATTGGGTATGCCACTGAAACAGGAAATCTTTTAAAACACCCTCTGAGTCGTGCTGAGTGTCTCCAGCCAGGCTTCCTAAGTAACCAATTGGCCCGGTTGCAAGGATGGGTAGAGTCACGTTGGGTTAATCACCTCATGGTTGATATAATGTAGTTCTCGCTCTTGGTGGGGGGCGTGGTGAGTTGTGCGTGGATGCCGCGGAGAATAGCGAGAAGTCTCCACATACGCTAGGTCTCCATGGTACCGTGCTCAACAAGCCATGTGATAAGATGTGCGGATTGGCGGTCTCAGACGCGGAGGCAACTGAGATTCGTCCTCCACCACCCGGTTTGAGGTGTCACTACGGCATCTTGAGGAATTAAGAGTGCATTGGGCATTCAAATTTGGGAGAAAAGGGGAGAAGAAAAAAAATCCTCACTGCTTAAAGGGTAAAATAATCATCTATAAGTTTAAATAAGCATTTAATTTGTTAGTTGAATAGAATCTCAAACCTATTTTTGAAACAGTACATTTGTTGGGAATGTTTTGATAGCCCTCTCCTCATTATATGTCATTCTTGATTTCAGAATCCGGTGCACTATGATTCTTTTGACAGCCTGTCTCTTTCTATTCCTTCGGTTCATTGGGTGAGTAAATTTGTTCTAATGATACACATTGCAAACCTCAAATAATTTGTGATAGAAAAATATGAACCTTTGTCAAGCACATTTAGAGACTTTGAGTGTTTTTATAAATTGTCATCAATGTCATTCTATTGTTCCTTTAGGGCCGACCTGTCACTCTGGACCAATGTCTTCAGCATTTCATCTCCTCTGAAACCATCAAGGAGGTGGTATGTGGAAACTGTACCAAGGTATGATATTGTGTATGGTTTGGAAGGCAATGAATAATAACTGAATGTTTAAAAATATTATATATATATAATCAGTGATGTTAATTGAGTATTACTCCTTTGCTGCATCAGTTCCAGTAAATCTGACAGTACTTTGTTAAAATTATTAAACTTTTCATTATTCTTTCCCTTAAAAGCAACAGGCTGGAGAGCTTGTGAACGAACAAGACCTTGAGAGTCAGAGGACAACATTTATTAAGCAGCTGAAACTTGGAAAGGTAGATGGAACTGTAATTCTCTTTGAGACCAAAAACCTTTCCCAAACTTTGACTGCTACCCTGTAGCAGAGTCGGCACTCTTAAATGTTTGTTTTTGTGTGTTTCTTTTTGCATTTAGTTGCCTCAGTGCCTCTGCATACATTTGCAGAGGCTGACGTGGTCTAAAGAGGGTACTCCTATAAAGAGACAAGAGCATGTTCAATTTACAGAGTATTTGTCTATGGATCGATACAAACACTATACTGCTGGCCGGGACCTGCAGAGGACCTGTAGAACAAATAAGACTGTGTCTGTGAAAGCTGTCGGGGAACAAAAAGACAAACCCGTTGCCAATGGTGCTGGTAAGAGAAGCTGTGAACTCTTTTGCATTGTTGTGCATTTTTATCAGTATCACAAAGTGGTGCTGTTATCTAGATCTGTGAAAATGGATTTACTCACAGATCTATAAACCTTAAAATATCCTTGTGACTTTTGTTATCTTTGAGTGTCTCATTACATCTTCCTTTGCAGATCCAGAACACTGTAACAACAACAAGACACAGTCTAATGGAACCTTTCCCTCTGTCTTTCTACATTCACCAGGACTGAGCTCAAAATTTAACCTCACTTACAGGTACGTGTATAATAATGCAAGGAATATAGAGAATTAAAAAAAAATATATATATAATTTTGCAAACAGCCACAACATTAACCACCTGCCTAATATTGTTTAGGTCCCCCATGTGCTACCAATACAGCGCCAATCCGTATCTCAGAATAGCATTCTGAGATGCTATTCTTCTCACCACAAATGTACAAAGCGGTTATCGGAGTCACCGTAGACTTTGTCAGTTCGTACCAGTCTGGTCATTCTCTGTTGACCTCTCTCATCAACAAGTCATTTCCGTCCACTGAACTGCCACTCACTGGATGTTTTCTGTTTTTGACACCATTCATAGTAAATTCTAGAAACTGTTGTGTGTGAAAATCCCAGGAGATCAGCAGTTACAGAAATACTCAAACCAGCCCTTCCAACAATCATGTTCTGCTGGCTGATATATATAAATATAACAGTGACAGGAAGGCACCTTACAATGTGAGTGAATGGGGCCAGTCCGTAAATGCAACATTTTTACACAAGTCATGATTTAAGTGTTAAAATTGCTTACTAACCTTATCTGTGTAAAGTTATATCCCATACTGGATTACAGGATTTCGTTGTCATGATTTAAATTGTGTTTAATGGGAAAAGTTACTTTGCTTTAAAGGAATATTCTGGGTTCAATACAAATTCAATCGAAAGCATTTGTGGCACAAAAATGAATTTTTACTTGACCCTAATTTTCTTTAAAAAGAACAAAAAGACAAAATCTGGATTACAGGGAGGCACTTACAATGGAAGTGAATGGGGCCAATCCATAAATGTTAAAATAATTACTGTTTCAAACGTATTGCCACAAAATATAAGCGATATGCGTTTTTATCGTTTGCTTGACTTTTCTGTGTAAAGTTATATCCAATTTTACTACTACATTGCCATGACAATATAACGGCATAAACACTAAAACTCTTAAAGGACCATAAAAAAAACTAATTAAACAACTTTACAACTTAAATACTACACAAGTTTTAACAGAAAAAGGAATGTCAGTGCTTTTATTAAATTATAAGCTTCACATTTCTGTTTAAACTCTCCAAAAATTGGCTCATTCACTTCCATTGTAAATGCCTCACTGTAACCTCGATTTTTTTTTTTTTTAATATTTATTTTTATAAAGAAAATAAGAACCGATTCGAAATAAATGTTTGTGGTAATCAGCATTATGCCACAAATTCTGTCAATTGCGATGAACTTGTATTGAACCCAGAATATTCTTTTATGGATTTTTATGCCTCAAGGAAAAGTTCTATCCTGAAGGATGTAAGGGTTGTTTCTATATTAACATAATAACTTTCTCTTCTGACTCCAGCCCTTCAGAGTATCTCTTCCGGTTAACAGCTGTGCTGGTTCACCATGGTGATATGCACTCCGGACATTTTATAACTTACCGCCGCTGCCCTGCCGCCCCCCGTGGAACCTCTCCTTTCAGCTCCCAGTGGCTCTGGGTGTCAGATGATTCTGTGAGGAAAGCAAGCCTGCAGGAGGCGCTCTCCTCCAGTGCATATTTGCTCTTTTATGAGCGAGTGCAAAGGCCTGGTCTGAGGGTAGAAGAGTAGGGCCAGGACGGGTTAGTTATTCTTCCTCTACGTTCTATAATAGCCTCATGTGTCATTCTAAGCTAGAGCGTTAATCCTCGCTCCTCCCCTTGCCAGGCCAAACTGCTATGGCCAAGTGCAATCATGCATCCCTGTGCATTCAGTTTGGCATGTGTTTCAGTGCATGTTGTTAGAAAGAATGAGAGAGGAAAGTGGAGGGTGCTGCTCATCCTAGTTTCCTCCTTAATCTTGATTAACATCAATGACTATGGCATTTGTTTTTTGTTCTTTTAAACTTCTCTTGCTGTTTGTAGCAGCCAGGTGAATAGGAATGATGCCAGTCAGAATGTCTCTCTAACAATGGTGTGGTGTTAGCACAGATGTATAATCCTGGTTTTTAGCCAGCAAAAACTCTACATTATATAATGGCCCTGGTTTGTTGCCTTGAGCATGATGTCATAATTTGCTGAGAAGAAAGACTTTGATTCTCATTCAGTTTACAAAAATGTACATCTAATTATCTGGCCTTGATTATTACCCAACATAATTAATTAGTTTACATATGTCCTTTAATAATTAGCACATGTCCTTTGGATAATTTCAGATCCACTAAGATGTTTTTGTCACACATTTGTAAATTAATCAAGAGAAAACATAAACTCACAAGATGTATCTATATGTGTAAATCCTGTGTCCTTATGAACATTTTTGCAGTTTTTTGTATGCTTGACATACCCCATGTCATTTTAACTTAATGCAAACCTTGCAGGAATATGGGAATTCAACTCTTATTTTACACCCTTTGTCCAGATGTTGCCAGCTTGCAATAATCTAAAGATCCGGAGGATTTACCAATTAGATTTTGTCATTTCAAGTGTTATTCTGTAAATGGATTGTTACAAGTTAATTGTACATGATGCTATTTGCACTACAGTATATTTTTATGATATTGGTGTGCATGGATGAATGTTTTCATGTGTAAATTAAACAAAATCTGCAACTGTAATATTTCCTTTCTCTTTTTTCCACCATCTCGCATGGTTTTCCAAATCACAGGCAACAACCTTTTGCTGTTTTTTATGTCTATTCGTATTGATGTGCAATTTTTTAACTATGGGATTTGAGAGCTATGGCAGAGGAGAAGTGTTTCACCAAATATCAGTTAAAATGTTTGCCTATTCCACATACAGCCGTGGCCAAAAGTATTGGCAGTGACATAAATTTTGTGTTTTGCAAAGTTTGCTGCTTCAGTATTTGTAGATTATTTTTCAGATGTTTCTATGGTATACTGGAAAACAATGATAAGTGTTTCATAAGTTTTAAAGACTTTTATTGGCAAAAACACTCAATTTATGCAAAGAGTCAATATTTACAGTGTTGACCCTTGTTCTTCATAACCTCTGCAATTCGCTCTGGCATGCTGGATATCAGTTTCTGGGCTGAATCCTGACTGATGGCGATCCATTCTTCCCTTATTAGTGCTCGGATTTGATCACAATTTGTGGGCTTCTGTTTGTCCACTCGTCTTTTGAGGATTGACCACAGGTTCTCTATGGGATTAAGATCCAGGGAGTTGTCTGGCCACAGATCCAAAATTTCAATGTAATGATCTCTGAGCCACTTCATTATTGCTCTTGCCTTGTGACATGGTGCTCCATCATGCTGGAAAATGCACGGATCATCACCAAATTGCTCCTGGGTTGTTGGGAGAAGTTGCTTTGCAGGACGTTTTGATATCATTCTTTGTTCATGGCAGTGTTTTTGACCCACTCGCAGAATTGTGACCCACTCCCTTGGATGAAAAGCAACCCCACATATGGATGGTCTCAGGATGCTTCACTGTTGGCACGACACAGGACTCATGGTAGCGTTCACCTTTTCTTCTCCAGGCTATCGATTTTCCAGATGTCCCAAACAGTCGGAAGGGGGCTTCATCGAGAGAGAAAATATCTTTGCGCCAGTCTTCTGCTGTCCAATCCTTGTACTTAAAGCAGAATTTCAGTCTGTCCTTGATGTTTTTCTTGGAGAGAATTGGCTTCGTTGCTGCCCTTCTTGACACCAGGCCATTGTCCAAAAGTCTTCGCCTCACTGTGTATGCAGATGCACTCACACCAACATGCTGCCAATATTGAGCAAGCTCTGCACAGGTGGTGACACGATTCCGTAGATGACTCCTCAGGAGGAGATGGTCCTGGCGCTTGCTGGACACTCTGGGACGTCCTGAAGCCTTCTTCACTGCAGCAGAACCTCTGTCCTTGAAGTTCTTGATGATCCGGTAAATGGTTCTTTCAGGTGCAATATTCTTTGCAGCAATTTCCTTGCATGTGAGGCCACTTTGATGCAAAGCAATGATGGCTGCACATCTTTCTTTGGAGATAACCATTGCTAACAAGAAAACAATGATTGGAAGCATTTCTTCCCTCCTTTTATAGTAATCAGTCTGCTCTTATAATCCAATCAAAATGATAGAGTGATTTCACCTGACTAGTACTCGTTCACACTTTCCCAGGTGCTGCTGATATGATTAGTGAAATGATGTTGGCTGGTCATTTTATGCCAGGACCAAAAAACAGTGAAATTTGGGTTTTTGTGCTAAAGTTTTTTTTGACAATGAAGCTTTTTGCAATTATTTAAAATGCATCTTATCACTCTGCACAGTAATCTATAAACAATATGAATCAACACCACAACAACTGAAGCAGAAAAATTTGAGAAACACAAAATTTATGTCACTGCCAATACTTTTGGCCACGGCTGTACAAAGCTATCATATAAGATTATGAAAACTTGGAAGATAGCAAATTGTATGGACTTCTGTTATTATAACTTGACAGCCTCCATTGGCCTGTCCTCATTTACTTTCATTTTATGGAAGAGAGCAACCAATACATTCTGCAAAAATATTGCCTTTTGAAAAAAATAAATAAAATAAATTTGATGTGATCTAGAACCTTTATACAGAGTATGCCAAGCACTTCTTGGCCAGTAGTAGGTGAGAAGTATCAATAGATGTGGGCACTGTCCTGTGACCTGAATATGATGTAATAACAACCTTAAAATATTTTGCTCTAATGGTATTGTTTAACAAAATCAAAGCACAAGAAACAATATCCTTAGTATATTTAGCTCTATTTAGTTGGCAACTCACAGGTCTCCACCATATCTTTAAATGCAGCTTTTTGAATTTAACGTTTCTTCTACTCCAGTGGGATTATGGGACAGTAAAGTATCCAGTCGAAACGCACTTCAGAATCTTGCCAGAAATAGTATGTAATCCGGGAATTTTAATATCTGTTTTATAAAAACTGAGGATTTGAACATACTACTCTATTGGTATACTGTTTTTGCCATAATAGGGAAGTATGATATTCGTATGCAGCATAAATCAATCCCTCACAACCTTGATTTCAATCCCGCCAAAAATCAAATATGGCACTTCTCTGAATAAGAGGTGTCCCAAATAGCACACTTCTGCACTATTCTACGGCATTTTGTAGTGTAAGTAGTGCAAGTTCATTTACACTGAAAATACAGCAAAAAGAAGTGTACTTTAAGTACCAGGATAATGCACTTTTTCAACCATCAAAACAGAGTGTGGAATGTTGGACATTTCATGCGCTTCGCGCACGGGACTTGCCGTAGATAGTGGAGCAGGTGGAGTTACCTGGCTAAACTAGGTTTTTGGAAAGATAATTGCATTAAACCAAGTTAGGCTTATATTATAATGGTTCATTTTTTCACAACAATTTATTGATTGTGTTGTGTGTTTTGTTCAGAATGATTACAGCAGAGGCAATTTCTCAGGGCTAGCAAAGCCTTCTCTGCTGGCCTAACATGCCAAATAAATAAATAAATATTTTTGATCCTTTCATTCTCAATCACCTTTTTGCCTATGTATTTTTAATCGCTTGACTCTTAATTAATCTACAAACA
The DNA here is from genome assembly GCA_032164185.1 of Moxostoma hubbsi. Classification (NCBI taxonomy): domain Eukaryota; kingdom Metazoa; phylum Chordata; class Actinopteri; order Cypriniformes; family Catostomidae; genus Moxostoma; species Moxostoma hubbsi. The sequence goes on from JAVLUX010000215.1 coordinate 10,736,311, forward strand.
AATAGTGAAAAACAAAAAGTTTATCCAGTCAGAAGTTATTCTTTGATGATTACAAGCAAATTGTGAAAACTGTTTGTTATAAAGTAATATCGATAAATGAGTTTGTTTCCACATTACATGATATTAAAGCTTGTTTAACAAATTTCTGCAGAAACCGGTGTCTAAAACATTATAATCTTTTTTTGATAATCGTACACCTAAAGCACAAATTCTAGCACTGCAGCCTCGTTAAACAGTTGGGTTGCTAGGATACATCTCTAATGAGAGCCAATCCCTGCTAAGCTAACGGGAGCATTGCAGTTCCGAATATCGTGGAATGGAATGCATTTATAGTAGGAATATCCCACATCCAACTTGAATGGAACACTTGAGCATTAAGTGTCATTTCAAGTTCTGGCTTTTGTGTGGACGTGTTTTTAAAATGTCAATTGGTATTACTAGTTATCTGCAACCTAATGTATGATGCCCAAAGGCATAGGGTGTCTTGTTCATTGTGAAACTGTGTTTTCTTAATGACATGAATCACACTGAAGGTTTAGATTTTAAATGCATGGCCCACCACTGGATTACAGCCATTGATTTGCTTCTGGTATCGAAAGGATACCATTCTAAATAAATAAATGGACCAACAGCCATTAAGTATTTTTGCTATATTCTTCTGTTTTCCATTGTGAAGCTTTAAAACTGTGTCGTTGGATAATTGTTGGATAATTTGTCACCAATGTATTTGAGGTGGCATAATATAGTTTAGATCAGGGGTTCACAACAGGGGCATTCAAAGGATGCCAGGGGGCACTGAGAGCAAATGAGGGGGCGTTTATCAGTCATAATAATCAAATCTATCTTCAAGTTCCTCTTTGCATTAAAACGTTTATCTAGAATTGGAGTATATCAGTTGGTTCTCAATTATATGGGTTGGTACACATTTGTACCTTAGTTCATCTGATTTTGAAGTCTAGAGACACATCTGAAGTATCTGGTTTAGCAGCGCTAAATACACAGGCAGAGGCACAAGCTCGGCTAATGCACCTGCATGACTCTGTAGATGGATACGGCTCAATGGACAGAGCAGTGTGAGCACAAATCTCTTAAAGCTCGAGCTCTTAAACTCGCAGCTTTGCAAGAATCGTGAGAAAAATACGCTAAAAAAACATCCTGAGTTTTCCCAGACTTAGGTTAGGCAGCCTATCCATGAATCTCTAGTGATGTCTGTGGAATTTACTATAGTAACACTAACTGTACTTTTGAGAGAAATAGATTGATAATAAATATAATATATTATTATTGTTATTATTTTTAATTAGAAACAAGCCAGGGTTATACATAGTACACAATACTACAGATATATTTCACAATAATGCCAAGACATTATCATTACATAGTGCAATGGTTTTCAATGCTTTGGAGTTGTTGGAGGTACAAAGAGTATTTAATAATATTTCAAGTCTTTACAAAAAAAGGGCAAATAGGGGCTTTATAGACATAAATTTACACTTATGTATAAAAAAAAGCTTGGCAAGAAAAATAAACAGATTAATCAGAAAATACTCACTTTTTAAGTTATCAAAACTGTGGAAACCAAATAAAACAGCTTTATAAAGCAAATAAAACTAGTTAAAATAGAGATACGTACAAACAAACAAAAATTTCTCCAAAACTACAGCATGGACACATTCCCAAAAAAAGGTGAGGGGCAGATTAATCTACAGCATTACAGAAGGAGCAAAGTGGATCTATTTCAGGGAACATGTTTCTTAAATAAAGATTGACTGGGTAAAAACGGTGTAACAGTTTAAAGGGCACCTCCCTACTTGTGAGGTAAAGAACATACGTTCTTCCAGGGAATATCTTCATAATACTTACTCCAATAAGAAATTAACGAGGGGATAGTACATATGTCTTTCTGAAAAAGTTGTCTAATCTTTCAATATTTTAGTGCTGGATTGGACAAAAAACAAATATTCCCTATTGGAGGTTCCACATGGAAGTGTTTTAAGAAGTAAAACGGGGCAAAGGTCCACTTGAGCCTTTTAAATACAGCACCACAAGGAATAGCATCCAAATAAATATTATTAAATCACTACTTCAGCTCTATTAAATTTGTCATATAGGTTCAATTCCTCAGTGAGGAAACGAAGTATGGGGGCGTTCATAAATTTTTTTTTGAAAACCACTGGTTTATATAAATTGTAATCCGGGGAGCAGGCACTTTTATTTTCAATCTCGCTTTAATACGAAACAGGAAACTCATGAATATTCATGTACCCTTCGCCCAGTGCAACCGAAAATCTCAGAAACCGAAATTTTCACCGAGATAACAACCTCAGCGTTTAACAACTGCACAAAGAGGGCGAAACGGTCAATTAGCGGGTTACGACATTAAGACACCGTTTGCGGATACCATGCAAATGAATGGAGAAAGACGTAAACAGACACATACCTGTCGCAAAATCGTCCGCGACTTCTATTTTAAACCAGACATTTTATCGTAGTAAACTCCATACATAGCTTATTCCAAAAATATTGTTTAGTGTAAAACATGTTGAAGATTAGCGGACTGGTGGTCAATTAATTAAGTGATAAGCTGTTTCCTAACAAATACATCTCCACAATATACATCCATTAAAAAAACGCCATTGCGTCTTCTCGACAGTGTACTACAGCCATTGAATGTTCGCCGTGTTATGCTATTTTATGCTAAGCTTGTAGCTCCCGAATGCAGAAACGGTGCTGTTTATAAGCATTCAGGCCACGCGCACAGTGAGTCAGGTCGACCCTCCCCATTTCAGTTTGTGTACTCTGTTAAAACTCTGTACTACTCTCATATATTACAAGATCAAAGTAACCTAAACTGACGATGCCAACGCAAAGTGTACTTATCCGAGATTCCGGTTTTCTGGCGAGGGCATTGCAGCAGTATTTGATTTTGTTAAAGAAATATCCAATCATCACCAAATCAGTTACGAGGTCAGTGTACATCTTTGTTTGCACCTTAAACTTTGCTTACTAAAAAAATTAACTAAATAATGACGAAAACAATCCAACATTGCACACTTATATGTAACATAACAATACTCGATTATACACTCCCGAAATATTCTTACAGTGATTGTAACCGTATATAAATTAATCCTTTATCCATAACTGTTTTTGTAAACTTGTCATAAAATGGAGACATTGCAAAATCACTTATTTCTTCGATCGGTTGTTTTTAGAAGAAGCAGGGGGCAAACAAGCACTGTCAAGATTAGCTAACATTCATTCTTGCACCAAACACAAAAGACAAGTGTTCACTTCTTCAGAAACATTATATCCAAGGCCATGTGGGTACAATAATACAATGACAGTTTTGTCTCTCTCTCTCTCTCTCTCTCTCTCTCTCTCTCTCTCTTCAGTGGTATACTCTCTGCTTTGGGAAATCTTCTGTCTCAAGCTTTGGAGGCCAGTAAAAACAACAAAGAGAATAGCCCAAGAAAGAAAGTCAATGTTTTGGGACCTGTACACTTTGCAATTTATGGGTAGAGTGATCACTTCAATCATTTTGATTACTTAGACATTTTTTTATTTAGATAAAGTCATTTATTTTTTGCTTCTCTCTACTGTTTACAAATGTTTCTTTGTTTGTTTCAGACTTGTTATAACTGGTCCAGTCAGTCATTACTTTTACCAGCTCCTGGAGGTTCTGATGCCGTCCACTGTCCCATACTCCCTGATCAAGCGCCTTCTCTTAGAACGTCTGATATTCGCCCCTGCTTTCCTCTTGCTGTTTTATGTGGTTATGAATGCTTTGGAGGTAATGTTCCACAACTGGGCTCATTTGGGGCACTAATTATCAGAGAACTGTTTAATTTGTTTAACATCAATAATTTGAGTTTTGAATTACATTATTCATAATTACATTGACTCTTACTCTGTTTTGGGCATTCCTCTGAGAGTATACACACTTGACATAAAATGCTAAAACTCTTATGTAGACATTACATTTATTTCCTTGGCAGTGACTGAACTTGTTATCATACAGCCTGCAATTTTATACATCTGGTCACTTTCTAATGCAGGAAGTAATCTTTTGGAGTGAAACAGAAGTTATGTTTGAAATAGCATAGTACTCTTTCTATTTCTGCAGTATAAAGATATTGCAGAAATGGTTAGAGTAGTGTGGTTGTATCCTATTACATAGAGAGAATTTGTGAAACACTGGAAGTGGGTTGTGATGATGCTCAACTTTGACCAGAATCCTTCTGGTCAATGAACTTCTCCTGTTTATCTACAGCTGTCAGTGTCCCATGTGGTTATTCTGATAAGTGTGTTGTTGACTGAGGCCTGCATTTCTCTATAAATCAAAATGTTTCTCTTTAAAAAACATTTGAATCAGATGTTCCATGTTGTGCTATTTGAGTTTAAAAGCTGAAGTGTTATTTATGTGCAACTAGCATTTTTCAAAAATAATCGCTGTTCTAGAATTCTAGAAAACTCCCTGTCTTCCATTGGTTCTACAGACACAGACATTGTCCTGCCCCAAACTATTGCTACTGTTTTACACTTTTAGGTGAAATCAACCTAGAAATGGCTTTTTTAATAGTGGTATCTTCATGTTAATATAGCAATACATTTATAAAAGAAAAAATTACAGTTTCAGCTTTAAAGTAGTTTAAGTTTTGAAAGTGTCTGGCCCTACTGTTAATGTCACACTACCCAGATGCATCTGTGATAATTACAATTGAGCTTTTTCTAGCTACATGTGGTGTAAGTGGCTGCTTAGGGACCCGGGCCACCAGGGGGCCCTCCAAAGCAATGTCAGTTAAAAAAAAAAAATGTATTTATATTTTTGGTGTATATTTATTTATTGTTATTTAGAGTAATTTACTTTAAACTTGTATAGTTATTTATTGTTAATTTATTGTTATGTTTTGGTTAATTTATTGTTATTATTTTGTGTTTTATGCTATAAATAATAACAATAAATTAACCAAAACATAACTGACCACTTTATTAGTGACAGCTGCTTATTCAAACAATTATCTAATCAGTTAATTGTGTGGCAGCAGTACAGAGAATAAAATTATGTAGATACGGGTCAGGAGCTTCAGTTAATGTTCACATCAACCATCAGAATAGGGAAAAAATGTGATCTCCGTTATTTTGACCTTGGCATGATTTTTGGTGCCAGACGGGCTGGTTTGAGTATTTCTGTAACTGCTGATCTCCTGGGATTTTGGCACACAACAGTCTCTAGAATTTAATTAGAATAGTACCAAAAACAAAAAACATCCTTTTAGTGGCAGTTCTACAGACGGAAATGCCTTATTGATGAGAGAGGTCAACGGAGAATGGCCAGACTGGTTCGAGCTAAAATAAAGGGACACAAAGAGAAATTATAATAATATATTATAAAGCATACACAGTTGAACTTAAAGAAATTAATATGGAGATAAACTCCAATTAACATATACAGGGCTATAGTCTGCTTCCTGTGATTTGCTTTATATTGACGTTTACAACTTTTTTATTGTATTTTAGATTTAAAATGTATGATGCATGCTGCCAATATACAGTAAGGCTGCTCTGATATAATGTAAATTTGGTCTTTGCAGGGCAAGAAACTGGCAGACCTTCAAAACAAGCTTAAAACAAGTTACTGGGCTGCAATGAAGATGAACTGGAAGGTTTGGACGCCATTTCAGTTTATCAACATCAACTACATACCTGTACAGGTAAACATAAGACACATACTTGACATACACTAATTCCATTCTTCGGATTGCTTATCATGCACATTCTGATCCAGTATTATCCAGTAAAATACTTTCTCTTCTGACTCATTATGTAGTTTCGAGTGCTGTTTGCCAACGTAGTTGCCTTATTCTGGTATGCCTACCTAGCCTCTGTCAGGAAATGAAACCAAATCTGATCAACACTGACATGAAACCGACTACAATGGGTGTAAGATGAATCCAGTTTGTGCCTTTAAAGAACTGTTGTGGATCAGAAATGCACAAATATATTTTTCTGTTTTAAATGTCTTCCAGAACCACTTGTAGGAAATATTTTTCAGTTGCTTTTTGAGGTACTGAAAATGATGTCAGTATTTTGATTGTGTTTTATTTAATTAAAGCGCATTGATTACAGAGACACATGTAGACATACTCTATTCATTCTACCAATAAATATTTTTGCCTGTGAACACTGTGAACTACATATTCTAAGATCTACAAGCTTGACCTTGCTAATATACTGTTTATACATGAGTCACTCTGATGGTACAGACAGTATTGTTTAGTATATTTAATTTGATTTAAAAATTATTTGCAGCACACAATAATAAATCATGTCTGGAATTCATTAACATACAGTACACACCATTTACTTACAAATCTGGGGTGCATCCAGTGGAAAGTTTTTGGGAATGCCCATTTTATGTGCAAATTACTCCCAGTTTACTAATATTTACAAAAGTTTCATGAATGAGGCCTAATTTTTTTCTGATTATGTGTTTCATAAATGAAGCCCATTGTTTTGAACCTCGCCCCATAATCAAGTTTTAAAAGAGCAGTGAGGAAACAAAATTATCTTTAAAATCATTAAAGATTGAAAAGGTGTCACTGTGCAACACTAAACTGAGTTCACTGAGGTGAAGGAGTATATGCAAAAAATGAGGCAGTAAAAAGCCTACAATAATTAGCAGAAGGAAAACGGACTGTAAACAGTATACAAAAGTAAAAAGAAATGGATTTATGAATTCACCACTGTCTGTGATTGTATTGAATGAACATTACATTTATATTGCTCTTTTCTGACACTGCACTCAAAGTGCTTTACACAGTGAACAGAGGACTCCCCTCAACCACCACCAGTGTGCAGCATCCATCTGGACAATAGCCATAGTGTGGCAGTGCGCTCATCACACACCAGCTATTGGTGGAGAAGAGAGAGTGGAGTGAAAGAGCCAATTAATGGATGGGGATTATTAGGAAGCCATGATTGATAAGGGCCAATGGGGGGAATTTGGCCAGGACACCAGGGTTATACCCCTACTGTTTTTCAAGAGGTGTTCTAAGATTAATAATGACCACAGAGAGACAGGACCTTGGTTTAACATCTCGTCTGAAGGACCCTTTTTTACGCCATACTGGGGCATTAGGACATACACGTCAATAGGGTAAGCACCCCCTGCTTGACCCCCTAATAACATTTCCAGCAGCAACTTTAGTTTTCCCAAGTCAGTTCTCCCATCCAGGTACTGACCAGGCTCAGCCCTGCTTAGCATCAGTAGTCAACCAGTCTTGAACTACAGGGTGATATGGCTGCTGGCCACAGATCAGAATGTAGCAGGTGTGGCTGCTCTTCACTGTACCTGTGTTTCCCTAATCACATGATCATGGGAAATACCCTCTCACTGACTCACGTCAAGTGCAGAATGGAAAATGAAAGTTATTGTGCAAGTAGCTGTCAACAAAACATTGTTTTTAGGATATACGTTTACTTATCCTGACAATTAGAAAAAAGTTATAGGAGCAAGGCAGTGCAACCAGGATTCATTATTGCTACAAAGACAGAATGTGCTAAATATGATACTGTATTCTGTTCATTCATAGAAAATATTAAAGCTACCCTATACTCAATATTGATGTTTGAAATTTGTGTGGTTGAATATGTTAAAGTGATGTATCCTAATTGCATTTTAGTATACACTTACATTGTTTATTGCAGTATGTATATAATATCCTATAATGGATTAACATGTGTATTCTACATAAGCTTCTACATGATTGTAGGCGATACCCTTTAACCTTTGTTAAAATGTATCAAATGTATGAGTATTGTGAACAAAAGCTATGGATGAGAACAGTCATGCAGGAACAAAGAGGTTTAAATTATCGACTTTAAAAGAAAACAGTTTTGAATCTCTTCCGACTTGCTCTTCTCAAATGAAGAAGAAAATGGAAAAAAAGATTAAGAAGGAAGAAAAAGAAGAACGGAAACCAAAAGTGGATGAATAATGCAAAGGAATGCTGATTTTGTGGTGATTCAAAACAATGAATCAAAATATTTATAACTGATTTTGAGAGGAAGGTGACAACATTTTTAAATTACACTAAATATAAGTAGCCTGTTTACATATCAGATTGCACGTACATCTCCGAGATGTCTGTTTTAGATCTTTTCATTTGGAAAGCATCACAATCTAATTATCATCTGCAAAAAATCTTAAAAAGATCAGATTTAGATACATTCTAAATCATAAACATATCAAAAACATCTGCTGAATGTCTTATTGACATCCGAGGCATACTTATTGACATACCTCTTATAGAAATATTGCAAAGGAGCAAACAATGTAAACATCTTCCAGATGTAAACACACATCAAATATAGATCTCTGGGTGATGTACGTGTTCTTTCAGGGATCTTATTTATATAACTACAGTATTCTAGCTATATGTAGCCTTAAATCTTGTTTAGGTCATCGAACAGCTATTGTTGCAGATTCTGTCAACAAACAGAATATAACACAAATAATAATGTTATAAACACATTTTAAATCATCACATAAAAAAGATTTATGCTGATAAATAAGGCGGAAATGAGTCATCACATTCTGTGAAAAAGGTAGGCCTATATTTGTTTTTCCAGAATGGAAAATGAAAGCTATTGTGTGAGGAAATGTAAACAAAAGACTTTTTTGAGACGGGGCATAAGATAATGACATTTATTTAATTGTCTTTGCCCAGAGTAAGAGGCTATTTGGTTTCAGATTGTGAATACATTCAGGACTTAAGAAAAGTCGGCTAGTAACCTATTCAACGGAAGATTTATACAGGTAAGCCATAAACTCATCAAAAATATTCTCAGCTGATTATTTTGTGTCAAAATCAATAAATCAATAAGTAAAAACAACATAGAAACTGACATTTGTGATTAAAATTATGATGCAGAAGTACAGTGTCTTCAGTCTGTTTTATCTAATTTTATCAGAAAGAGTCGTGATGGATCTGATTGTAAAGGGAGTCTCTGATATGAAAGATTTCCGTGTGGACAGCAACGACAAGGTTGGTGCCCTCAAGCAGCAAATTTCGAAGGAGTTCACTGTATCTACTTCTCAGTTGAGGCTATCTACAGTCAATGGTGTCCTCCTTGATAACGATTCTAAAACCCTCAGTAGTTATGGTTTGGGCTCGGGGTCCACGGTGATGCTGATCATCACGAAACAGCCTTTTCAGGTGATCGTCATCAACGAAAAGCACAAGGCAAAACCTTATGACGTTGCCACCGATGAGACCGTTGGTCAACTCCAGAATAAGATCTTTAAAGAAGAAGGAGTGCCTGAGGATCAGCAGAGACTGATTTACGATGGCAAACAACTGGAGCCTAGCCAGAGACTGCAAGACTGCAACATCAAACCTGGAAGCACTATTTACATGGTTCTTCGTCTCCGAGGAGGTTGATGGAACCACCAGTGTGACCAGGAATCATATGCTACTGAAGATTATGTTAAAAATTAAACATTGTAGCTAATGACAAAGTCGTAATGAAGTGTAGCCTACATATTGTATGAATAGGCTTCTACACTGTAAAAAAAATGTCTGTAATTCTAATGGTAAAAGACTGTAAAAATGCTACAGAAATAAAACTTTAATTGATTAATGAATATTAACTGTAAAATATACTGTAAAAAATATTTTAAAAGACAATACAGTGGTTTTACAATAAAATGTTGTTAGATGTAGAAAGTATTATTTTCCTGTTTTATTAATGGCAAAAAATATACATTGTTTAGCAAGAGAGTACATGTACTTTTTTTCATCGGCGTCGCCATTTTTCTGGGCTTCAGCCCCGAATGCTTTGACTGTAGCCCCAATGCCATTTTAAATGTAGGCATCAAATGTTTAGGTGCAGCTCAACAAAAACAACAAAAATATTTCTGTATGAATATGCAATAATCTTCATGACGCAGCCTGCGTCGCAGATCTTTGAAGAACGTAGGCTATTGCTACATTTTGTTTGAAGTTCGCGTGATGTGACACCCTCTACTAGAGAGAGGCAGCTTGTGTCACTCTGGATCTCACTCACTGCTGTAAACTCACATGCTCACACACACTCACAGATATCTGCACTGGAGTATTCCTGGATCTGTCTAATGTTACTTGGTTGAAGAGGTAATCTTTGAGGTAATTCAAGTTAACTAACATTAAATGTATCTACTGCATTTATACACTACTCCACACACAATTTATCATCATCAGTGAGCAAGCAGGTAATATTACTGCCGAAGTTAGAATCATGATGATTAACGTAAATTAACGTTAGTGTTACTAGGTTGATTGGCATAACTTTACACTATATGGCTTCATTAGCTAGATATTTTTAGCAGACTAACATAACATTAAAAGATAAAAAGCTGAAACTGACATCCCTAGTTTTTAACCCTGCTTTTCAGAATGAGCATACAAAAATATTTTAAGAGATATCAAACCCCAGATGAGGAAGAGACATGGTGTCTAAATTAAATGAGGCCATGTGAGAGATTTGTTGGCACCATAGACTCTAGCTCTGAGTGAAAATTGTGGGTCGGGTAATTTTAGCCAATCGCTTTTGGCAGACAGGCCTTGGCTCTGCCAATTAAACCCTGGCTGGGGGTGAAGAGCATCATTTATATGCGGAAGAATTGGGGGGCGCTGTTTCTCCCAATTCTCACTACTGCAGCTTTAGGAGCACAAAATTGTTTACAAGAGCGCAGCAACACTAGCCTCTTAATTTTGCTCTCAAATGCACCAGATGGAAGTATTTAACTTTAAAATAACATTTCTTAAATTCCATGTGTAGTGGTACTTTCTACCTCTGATGTAAGCTGCAAGTAAGAGAGGGGAGTGTGTTTCAATTAAGCTCTCATTTGGCGCATATACAAGTGGCCGTAGTGACGCTATACGCGTCAGTGAGCGAGTCACCGTCGTGACAATACTACTGACCTCAGACCAAAACACGGCAAGTTAAGTAAGTTAATACCATACAGCAATGAATCGCAAAGGAGTATGGAGGAAACTGATCATGTATGTTCATGTAACAACTCACAACTCCTTTATTATTTTGGATTGGCAACCATGTAAACACATCGTAATGCATAGCGTAAGCAACATTTAAAATCATCAAAATAGACCCGCTGTGACATGTTAAACACAATACAACTAACGTTACACAAATATGCCGCAAGTTGTGCCGCCTGGCCGCCAAGTGTTTCATCGCATGCGTGGTACCAAGCGTGCCGCACAAGCCCTCAAAAGTGAAGCCAAAACGTCTCGATCGCCCCCCAGAGGCCGGTCCTAGTATAGGTCATAAACCCCGCCTCCCCATGTTATTCAACGGGACGTGAGACCAACTAAACAATTAAATTACACTTCACATATCTTTTTTCCAAAGACAGTTTCTGTCATTTACTGTAGTTTTTATCACGCTGATGTAATTTCAAGTGTTTGTTTTTAAAATAAGTTTGTTTTTAGTTAGTTATTTGATGCTATAAAAACGGTGCTGTTACGTCATGATTGACAGCTGTGATTGACAGGTTCTCTGAGCAAAGTAGTCACTGAAGCACCAACGGACTTTTTTTCGGGATATTCGGAGGATTGAGGAGATTGGAGCTTTAAATTACATATCTAAATTTCTATAATTAATTATTTCACACCGACATAATGGGTTGTTCTGCAGTAGAATGTGCTAACCGATCTGGCAGGGGCGTGTGCTTGCGATTGATTCTGCGAGAGTGAGGGCGGGGCCTTGTTTTCGCGGCTTTACTTCCTGCTCACTACTGCGCATGACTGGTCCCGAAAACGCAAGTGCGCAGACTCAAGTTCCAAGATGTCAGCGCCATATCGGGACACTGGCGGCTTCAGTTCTCTCCGATGGAAAAGAGCGAAGGGGCGTCGTCCATCTTTTTTTACAGTCTATGCGTGGTACAGATAGAGTGGGAAAACCGTGACGTTTTCTACTACGTAATTACGCGCATGCGTGAAACGGATCGTGCACCGACAAGGACTTTTGCGGGATGCGTTTAGCAACAGCTGTCTCCATGGAAATATGTTTACTACACCACTGAGTACGCCACAGCTGCGGGCCAACGTGCATGGGACTTTACAATGGGCTTTGGTTTTCCTGTTTTGTTTTTTTTTGTCTACTTTGCTTCATATCATTGGTGGGGTATCGGATCGTGTTACTGTGACTGTTATCCTGTTCACGGGAGCTGAGGGATACGGGATTGTACGAGTTCGCCGCTGGATTGGACCGGCAGATCAATACTATTAATTCGCCTGTGGCAGCTCATGTGTCGTCGTACGGTGCTTGTTCGTTCCCTGTAATTATATTTTCGTAGCGGTTGACACTCGCAGGATCAGCTGGACTGCTGGTTTGGGCCTGTGGTGTGATGCCTTCACTTTGATTGCAAATAAGATAACAAGGTAACAAGCCTCAAGGGGCATGCAATAGATGGTCAGCCACCTACAGTAGCTGTCACCTGTCGTTTTTTAAGTTAATTTGATTTTGTTTTATATTGTTTTGTTTTTTTTGTTCTCCATTTCAGGCCTACTCTTTCATTTTGGGCCTCCATTGTCACTAGTCTTTACTGACACGGCACTTGTTGTGTTCCTTCTCTCCTTATCTGAAGCTCAAGGATTTCTTAATCTCGTCCTTTGGTATAAACTGGTATTCTGAGAGCGCTGTTTAGACTGGCACACATATAGGGATGTTTGTTATCCTTGACACATGGTATAAATATGTTTGACCCGACCGTCAATAAAGCTTTTGAAGACGCTTTGATATAAATTTTGTTTCAGTCTTTTCCCTTGCAAGTATATTCCTGAGCGAGAGGACAACGGAGAGTGCTGGGGGTCAAAACTTCAAACTACATGGATTATTGGAGAAATAAACTAACAATTTGTTATATATTTGCTTTTTTGATTGTGATGTACTTGGTTGTTTTTTGTTTGTCTCCTTTTTGGTCATTTGTGGGCTGTTTTTGCCTGCTATAGTAAGTCAGCAAACCAGTTGTCATGGTTACCGGACACAACACCTCGATCAGATGGGCAGAACTGGTTTGGAGAATGCTTGAAATGGTTGTGAGGTGCGTGTCGTGCAGATTAACCTGTTTTTAGTAAATAATTTGTCAAGTGTGTTTGTCTGTGTTCCTGTTTACATTTACAGCATTAAGTAGAACTACAAAAAGTCTTAAAAATATATTTTTCTATTTATCTATTATGAATTAACAGATCAATTTGAGTTCTATGATTTTGCAGTATTAATTTTTTATTATTTATTTCAATATATTTATATGAACAAAAAATAAAATCATCGATATAAGTTTACAAATATAAATATAATTTATGCACCTAATGTCCACCCCGTTATTGTCCACACTGTTATTTTTCACCCTGACGCTGGCCCGTTTCACCGGATGGAAATGTCCGGAATGTTCCGTGTTTAATACAAGTTAATCTAAACTGATAGCATTTGTGGCATAATGATGATTACCACAAAAATGTATTTCGACTCGTCCCCCCTTTTCATAAAAAAGAAGAAAAAATCTAGGTTACAGTGAGGCTTTTACAATGGAAGTGAATGCGGACAATTTTTTTAGGGTTCAAACACGTGAAGCTTATAATTTTATAAAAGCACACATTAATTCTTCTGTTAAAACCCATAGCATGCAAGGTCACTGAGAATATAAGACAAGCATGCATGCAAGGTGATAGATACATAGATAGATAGATAGATAGATAACACAGTGGCCTGCATGTCCAGTCCAGCTGATGTTTAGAATTGATATATCCAAGCATTAGCAATATTTGAAAAAAGCACAGTGTAAAATGTGTCAGCATATTTCACTTAAGACATAATGCCTTATTTAGGACATTAAAAACGTGTGTTAGAACAGTAAGCACCACGTGTGGTGAAAGTTGTAATAAATGCGCGCCTTGTCTTCACACACTAATTGTGAAAAAATGCATACAGGCTTTTGACATTTATTTTGTCAGTACACAGATAAAGGTATCTCATGTGAAAAAAGGCCATTTTTATTCTGATAACTATTTGTGCTGTAACAAAAAGTGTTTCAACTGTTTTCGGTCTACTGTGTATTCTGAGTTAGCTACAGACACTAAATGCAAAATTTATATTGTAAAAAATGGAGCACAATACATTGTAATGTTCAACCATTTATTATTTTATTTATAATACAAAATATAGAACATTTGTAAACAATACATGTAAAGTGCATACAATGGAATTGCATAAAGGCTTAAAGCTTAATGTAGGCTCTACATCAATTAGGCCACAGCTAACAGAAAATATATATATATATATATATATTCTGCTTCTGATATAGGCAATATTATAACATTCATGACATCTTACAAACGTTTTTATCTAGAACGCCTTACAAGTAAAAAGTCTTTAGATTAGTTTTAATATGAAGAATAATCAGGTCTATTTCAGGCCAGTTATATTTTAAACGATTAATTAATTAATAATTCCTGGTCACATTTCTCCATTAACCTCCTCGGAGCCGCAGAGTCATGTGAATTGTGCTCTCAGATGTGATGTCGTACTCTTGCAACTTCTTTCCAGACTCCAGTTGTCTTCCGTTGTAAATCAGTCTCTGTTGATCCACAGGGACTCTTTCTTTGTTGAAGACCTTACGTTTGAGCTGATCGACGGTCTCATCAATGGCAACCTCGTAAGTTCCTGTGGAGCCTTTCTCGTTCTTGACGAACACCCGGAAAGGTCTTGGGTTCGTGATGATCAGCATCCCCTTGGAGCCCGGGTGCAAACCGTAACTACGGAGGGTTTTGGAATCGTCTTCCAGGTCGATTCGGTGACCGTTATTAGCAGAAAGTTTCTGCTGAGGAGGTGACACGCCGAAGTCCCGCGAAATGAGCTCCTTCAGTTGACGAACTGTGGCGTTGCTGTCCACACGAAGAGGGTTCGAATCTCCATTAAGTACCATTAGATCCATCACGAGCCTGTCAAAGTGATATTAAAAAAACGTTAGTGTACAATGTCAGCTACTGCAGCATCCTCATTAATTAAAAGTTTGAACTTTCATAATATGCAATATTGTTTTGCGTCTTACCGAGATGTCAAGTTGTCAGTTGATTGCTGTTTTTCGGTCTTGAATAAGTCTGGTAAGTTACTCCAACATTCAGTGATGTGGTCCGTGGCGGAGGCATTATTATAAGGCATGAACATGCTCCTCCTGTTTCGTTTCCGAAAACTTGCTGTTAGTTTCGGTTTCCACACTGCACTTGATCGCTGATGGGTGTCCGGTCATCGATCAACAGGATGCATAGAGCAAGTATTTCAACCCACAATAGCCTACATATTTCGACAAAACATTCAGTTCATCAACAGTAAATGTTTGTTAATCAAATTATTTTAGTTGGGCTATTTATATGTTTGTTTTCGGAAATCAACATTAAATATTCATTTATATTTTATCCATTGCCCTCATAAAGCTTAAAGCTCCTGTCACCTCTAATTCTGGCAACTCAGTTTTTTCTACTGACATTTTTTTGGAAAGGTGTTTCTCAATGTTTCGTCAGCTGAACAATCAACACCGATTTCATCAAGTGACGAGACTGCATGTTATATTCCTTCACACTGCCTCGTTTTCATTTCCATCAAAATTCAAACTTGTTTCATACGAAATCTGAAATGTTTTCATTAGTTGTAAACAATTATCTTTATCACAGTTTCGGGCACATAATAAAAGAAAGAGCAGTATATCAAAGATCATTTGGAATGCGAAGGTGCTTCCCATGATCACGTGACTGATTGGGAAAACCCAAAGCGCGGAACGTCACAGGGAGGGGCAACCTGCTCCATTCTGAATTTTCGACTTTCTAAACGGGACAGTGCGTGATAATATGGACCTTAATTGGAGTGGCGGAGCCTGGAATTTTATACTGGAGTGCCAGAGCAGGGACCAGAAACTAAAAATACTGGGCTATTTTATGTGCCCACTAAACAATATAATATAATACATTGTATTTGTTTATTCTTAAATAACTAAAATGTTAAGCTTTCACCTCTTTCACCAGTCATTATCATATATATATATATATATATATATATATATAAACATGCAGTTAAACCATTTGGTTGAATTATTTCCCCCCTACTCAATGAGTATTTAGGAATACCTGTACACCTCATGTGATTAGCTAATTAGCCAATCGTGTGGCAACAGTGAAATGCAAAAACAACATGCAGATACAGGCCAATAACTTCAGTTAATGTTCACATCAACCATCAGAATGGGGAAAATTGATCCCAGTGATTTTCGACTATGGCATGATTGTTTGTGCCAGTATGAGTATTTCTGTAACTACTGATCTCCTGAGATTTTCACACACAACAGTCTCTAGAGTTTACCAGAAGGGTGCCAAAAACAAAATCATCCAGTGAGCAGCAGTTCTGTGGAAGGAAACGACTTGTTGATGAGATAGGTCAACGGAGAATGGACAGACTGGTTCGAGCTGACAGAATGGCTACGGTAACTCAGATAACCACTCTGAACAATTGTAGTAAGCAGAATAGCATCTCAGATCACACAACACAACGAACTTTGTGGTGGATGGGCTACTAGAAGATCACTTTGGGCACTTTATTAGGACCATAGTGTTCCTTATAAAGTGCTCAGTCAGTTTAAATGTTTTAATCAGATTTAATAAAAATACTTAATTCATTTTCTTTCATTAAAGTTTTTTAATGTGGAGCCCCTTCAATATGTCCAATTATGAAGCTACATCATATAAACATCAATAATTCATCACAGTGGGCAAAATGATTTATTACACGTACAGATATAATGAAGATCTTTGAAAGGTTATTTACCATCACCCTGCCTGTCATTCTCACCTCAGATTCTTCTTGCTACTCTTAATGAAAATAATATATCTATCTTTATTTTGGTGTCTCTTAATGACATACATACACCTACTATCTTCTGTTTCTCTTTATTTTGATGTATCTTAATTAAATACACTAAAGCAAAAACAAAACATATTAGCCTTACTTCAGTGACCAGTTTTAAAGGGATAGTTCACCCAAAAATGAAAATTCTCTCATCATCTACCAACCCTCGTGCTATTCCAGATGTGTATTACTTTCTTCTGCAGAACTCAAATGAAGATTTTTAGAAGAATATCTCTGCTCTGTAGCTCCATACAATGCAAGTGAATGGTGGCCAGAAATCTGAAGTTTCAAAAAGCAGCATAAAAGACTCACAAATATGAAAGTCATGCACTGTTTAGTTTAACTTTCAAATCTGAAAGTGAAAGTGGAGATTTATAGTAAAAAAGGACTTAAATATGGACCAGTATACCTACACTTTTCATATCGCTTTTGAAGATATGGATTTAACCACTGGAGTATGTTTTACTTTTATGCTGCTTTTTGGATCTTCAGATTTCTGATCACCATACCAAATTTCCAAAACAAATTTCCAAAACATGTCTGAAGAATTTGAGGTCGAAGTATTCATATGACCAGACATTGTTTGAACCAGAGTACTCGGAAATCAAGGCGAACTGAGAGAGATGGCAGAACATAAAGTCTTCCACAGTCACACCATGTCCTAACCAGATGCAAAATAATACAATTAAAGGTATCGTTTCCATGTTAATCTGACGTTTTGTACTAACCAGCCGGGAAGAGTGACGCAACATTCTGTTGATAGCTTGGTTTCTATTAACAGCGTTGCGCCATACAGCCCAACCCATTATGAACTGGCACCGGTCCAAAATCTTTGTTATAACAGTATAGTGAAGCAGGGGCGCTACCCAGTGTTAGAGGGGTATGCAGCAACAATTTTGGCGCCCCCCCCCCCCCCCCCCCCCCCCCCCATAAATAAATACTACTAAATAGAACTAGTCAGTCACCGGTTCTCGATGCCCAATCCTAGTAACAATGTTGCTACCAAACATTCAAAAGCGCTCTTTAGTTCCTACTAAATTGTAACATGGCGTGCCTTTTCACTTGCCCATTTATCTAGTATTGCATCGAATGAAATGGTTCGTGCCACACTGTTTCGATCATTACTCATGTTGGAACGAAGGTATGTCTTTATCAGCTTTAGCTTGCTGAATGATCTCTCCGCAGACTAATATAACTCCTACCTGATGTCATCACTGGTCTCATCTTTTCTTGATGCCATCGCCAACCTCATGTCTGTCTCTTTTACCCCTTGCCTGTGTTCTTCTCCACTAAGACATTGTCAAACAAACATTATGTAATATATTTTCCATATTACTTTTTCCATATTAATAATATTAAGAAATTAATCTGTTGGTATCAAGTGGCTCCCTCTACACTTCCACCTAATGTTAGACCTACCTGTTACCTTCCCCTGTCTTTCCTGATCCACCATCCTCACACCTGAATGAAATTAACTCACTGTTAAATATAGCAGCCTAAATTCAATATTTTAATCAGCCTAGTGATGGCATCATATAAGACAACTATTATGCAGTAAGGTTGTGCTGCTGTTGAAATTACATTAACATTTTGGATTTTAAAAAGTACAATATGGCACGCACACACACACACATAGATATGTAATTACAGGGTCACATCTCTCTCTCTCTTTAAAGGTCTGTGCTACATACATACATACATACATATATATACTGGAAAAAAGGAACACATATGTGAGAATGCTGTTTGTAGACTACAGCTCAGCATTCAACACCATAGTGCCCTCCAAGCTTGATGAGAAACTCCGGGCTCTGGGCTTAAACAGCTCGCTGTGCAGCTGGATTTCCTGTCAGGCAGACGTCAGGTGGTTAGAATGGGCAGCAACATCTCCTCATCACTGACCCTCAACACTGGAGCCCCGCAGGGCTGTGTTCTCAGCCCACTCCTGTATTCCCTTTACACACATGACTGTGTGGCAACACATAGCTCCAATGCCATCATTAAGTTTGCTGACGATACGACGGTTGTAGGTCTGATCACTGACAATGATGAAACGGCCTACAGAGAGGAGGTGCACACTCTGACACGCTGGTGTCAGGAGCACAACCTCTTCCTCAACGTCAGTAAAACCAAGGAGCTTGTGGTGGACTTCAGGAAGAAAGACAGAGAACACAGCCCCATCACCATTAATGGAGCACCGGTGGAGAGAGTCAGCAGCTTCAAGTTCCTCGGTGTCCACATTACTGAGGAACTCACATGGTCCGTCCACACTGAGGCCGTTGTGAAGAAGGCTCACCAGCGCCTCTTCTTCCTGAGACGGCTGAGGAAGTTCGGAATGAACCACCACATCCTCACACGGTTCTACACCAGTACTGTAGAGAGCATCCTGACTGGCTGCATCACCGCCTGGTACGGCAATAGCACCGCCCACAACCGCAAAGACCTGCAAAGGGTGGTGCGAACTGCCAGAAACATCATCGGAGGTGAGCTTCCCTCCCTCCAGGATATATATAACAGACGGTGTGTGAAAAAAGCTCGGAGGATCATCAGAGACTCCAGTCACCCGAGTCATGGGCTGCTTTCACTGCTTCCATCAGGCAGGCGGTATCGCAGCATCAGGACCCGCACCACCCGACTACATGACAGCTTCTTCCCACAAGCAATAAGACTTTTGAACACATGATCTCTCACGATCAACAATCAGCACTGCACTTTATTAATCATCACTCTGTCAATATATTCTCCCAATTCAATTAGTGTTTATATATATTTATACCCGTATCTAGTGTATGTGTATTCTACATTGTGTGTATTGTGTACATTTGTTATGTAAATTGTTGTGTAAGTATGTGTACATTTGTTATGTAAATTGTTTTGTGTAAATATGTTGTTTATTGTAAAGTGGTTTATGTCTCGTCACTGTCATGACTGCTATGTTACTCGGAACTGCACACAAGAATTTCACCTACTGTTGCACTCGTGTACACAGTAGTGTGACAATAAAGTGATTTGATTTGATTTGATATAGCACAGATCTTTAAAGATCGAGAGATGTGACCCTAATTAATTACAGCTTCCATGTCACCCAGCAGATGTAACTATAGCCTGTATGTCTGACAGCACAGCTAACATGAACAGCTAGTGGTAAAACAAAATCTATTTGTTTCCATGATAAACCAGTCTTATGGCATAAGTAATGTTTTCCAGCTCCTAGTCATTTATTGTGCATTCTACCTTATATTTACCAGTTGTTATTTTACTTTAATAAAATTGAGGTATGTCATGCATGGGATTGGTACCATAGGGTTTAACCAACATCTAAATGTAGATATCAGCAATATTATTTTGCATTAAGTTAGCAAACACTTGCCAGTATGTTAACATTAATATTG
Source organism: Moxostoma hubbsi (assembly GCA_032164185.1). Classification (NCBI taxonomy): domain Eukaryota; kingdom Metazoa; phylum Chordata; class Actinopteri; order Cypriniformes; family Catostomidae; genus Moxostoma; species Moxostoma hubbsi. The sequence continues at coordinate 10,756,662 of JAVLUX010000215.1, forward strand.
GCAAGCCTCCAAGTTTGGTAGCAAATCTATGCATGATTCCATGGTAAACCAGATATTGCATTCGTTTTCCAGATTCGTTTTCATTTATTGTACATTCTACCTTATATTTTTCAGTTTTCAGCTCAGCAACCTCGGATTTGCATATTGTAAGCTAGCTAGCTACATATTCTGGCAGCTACATTCCCAGTGTTAGCAAACGCTAGTCTGTTAACATGAATATTTGCAAGCCTCCTCGACGACGTCACACTTTAAATCCTACCTGTTGCCTTTGCACCATCCACTTATTTAACTGCTGTCGCATCCCTTGACATTTCATCTCCTTTTCCCTCTTTCTTTTTCTATTTTTAGCCCCCGAAAGCTTTTTTGCTTTATCCATCTTTTTCGAGATTCAACGACAACTCACTACTGTGCTGCTCACGTCACTCATCGCTCACGGCGCCCCCGCGCGCTCGCGATATTACCCTTCTATGTCAAAATAAATTCGGAATCTTACGAGGGCGCCGGCGCCTACTCTAGCCTGTTATTCCTCTAAAATGTATATAACTTTTTAATATTTAACTTATATAACTTTTATATAAATTTATAGAACTTATAATTTTTTTTTTGTTTGTTTGTTTTTTTGTTTTGTAACCATCGCTTTGGCGCCCACATGATGCGGCGCCCCTATGCGCCGCATATAGCGCATACCCACTTTTTGCGCCACTGTAGTGAAGTTAGCATCTCACTACTTGTTGAGACTGTTAACCTGATGTCTCACTATTTTTCGTCAGACTTTTATCACACATTCCGGTTCAGAATGGAAAAGACGGGACACACACCACCTTCCACCTTTCTCTCAGATTCTTCAAGTTTACTTTCAGTAAAACAATTCAGAAACATTAAAAACCTAAAAAAACAAAACAAAACAAAAAAAAAACACTGTGTATGTGCAGCTCTTCAGTCTCTCTTAGTTTGATTTCCAAGTACTCTGGCTCAAACAAATAAGACAGGGCATAGAAATGGATCTCCTTTTCGACTACATACTCTTCTTCAGACATGTTTTGTAAGTTTGATTCTCTGGTTTGTTTTCACCTGTTTTTAGATCAACAAAATGAGGTTTCGCTTGAACGTCCCATCTTGCGAACGGGGACTGCGTCACTGCAGCACTGGTGCACTCTCATAAACACGCACAGGAGAGCAACAGTTGTTCAAGATTTTCTCTAAATAATAAGTTAGATTTCAGTTTGTTTCTCACCAAAACCTTTTGTTATATTTCAGAACAAATTTATTAGACTCCCGAATTATACTTTTGCGTCCCTTTTGATTGTTTATTGATAGATTCTGATACGTTGTTGGGGAGACTAGACCATGTTGCTACACTGGGTTGTCTATATATATATATATATATATATATATATATATATATATATATATATATATATATATATATATATATATATCAATAACTACTGTATTCATGAAAGAATGAATATCACACTTACTGTATATAGTTATTTTCTGACACTACACTCAAAGCTCTTTACAAAGTGAACAGGGGGTTCTCCTCAATCACCACCAGTTTGCAGAATCCACTTAACGTGATGCCAGCCATATAGTGCGCCAATATGCTCATCTCACACCAGTGTATCAGTCAATAGTCCAGCATAACTTGCATCGATACATTCTTATACATCGCATCCAATTGTATAGGTATATACAAATATTTGTTGGAAAATGTTGCAGGGTTTCATTTGGCACAGTGTTGTTCTTTGTTTACCAGGCATTAGAAAAGTTGACAAAGCGTAATGATTAATTTATCATTTTATTTAAGGCAAAATATGATAAAACACAATTCATAGAAAATACAAATATATAGAATCCATGAAGGCATAATAGTTTTTATTCTATGTATTAATGCTGTAAGTTGTTTCATCACCACAATTCACAAAACAGATTTTAATTCAACATTCTGCTACTTATAAATTATAAGTATATAAAGTAAAATAAATTACACTACATTTACATTTACAGCAATTACTCTTATCCAGACCGACTAACAAATGTGCTTTAGTTTTTTTGCATATATAATTGAACAGATATACATTTCATAAGACTATTTTAATTACATTGACAAGTTTAATCATTGTAACAGTACCAATCAAAATAACAAAAACCAAAAAAAAAAACAAAAAAAAACATTTCGCGTTGATTTACTCCATTAACCTCCTCGGAGCCGCAGAGTCATGTGAATTGTGCTCTCAGATGTGATGTCGTACTCTTGCAACTTCTTTCCAGACTCCAGTTGTCTTCCGTTGTAAATCAGTCTCTGTTGATCCACAGGGACTCTTTCTTTGTTGAAGACCTTACGTTTGAGCTGATCGACGGTCTCATCAATGGCAACCTCGTAAGTTCCTGTGGAGCCTTTCTCGTTCTTGACGAACACCTGGTAAGGTCTTGGGTTCGTGATGATCAGCATCACTGTGGAGCCCGGGTGCAAACCGTAACTACGGAGGGTTTTGGAATCGTCTTCCAGGTCGATTCGGTGACCGTTATTAGCAGAAAGTTTCTGCTGAGGAGGTGACACGCCGAAGTCCCGCGAAATGAGCTGCTTCAGTTCACCAACTGTGGCGTTGCTGTCCACAGTAAGAGATTTTGAATCTCCATTAAGTGCCTTTATTATTAGATCCATCACGAGCCTGTCAAAGTGAGATTAAAAAAACGTTAGTGTACAATGTCAGCTACTGCAGCATCCTCTCATAACTTTCATAATGTGCAATATTGTCCTGCGTCTTACCGAGATGTCAAGTTGTCAGTTGATTGCTGTTTTTCGGTCTTGAATAGTCAAGTCTGGTAAGTTACTCCAACATTCAGTGATGTGGTCCGTGGCGGAGGCATTATTATAAGGCATGAACATGCTCCTCCTGTTTCGTTTCCGAAGTCTAGCTCATTTACTTTCGGTTTCCACACTACACTTGATCGCTTATGTAATTTGTTGAGAAATCATCGATCAGCAGGGTGCACGTAGCATACCGTGTTATCCAAAAATATGCTTCATATTTTTGACAACGTGATTCAGTTTTTCATCATAATCAACATAAATTGTTTACTGTAGCCTATGCATTTATATTGGATATGCATATGTTTTTTTCGGTAATAAACATTAAAAGCAAAGTTATTATTGATATTTTTCCATATAGACCTGTTTTTTGTTTTTTGCACTGTAAACTTATAAAATGAACGAAACCAAGTCATCTTGTCAAATGTATTTACCTGTTTTCATAGATGATATACACTACTGGTCAAAAGTTTTGAAACACTTACTCATTCTTTATAATCTTCAAAGTTGTCACCATTTGCAGACATTTGCATGTATGCGGGTGTGTGTGTGTGTGTGGAATCAAACTAGCTGCTACTCAGAAAAAACATCCATAGTAGTTTAAAATCAATTAAATATAAAATGGTTTTATTAGTTTATCTATATCAGTTTCATGCAGGCACATAAGATCATTTGGAATGTGAAGGTATTCCCCATGATCACGTGACTGATTGGGGAAACCCAGGTGAATCGCTGCATGTCACAGAGAGGGGCAACCACACCTTCTCCATTGAAGATCAGAGCAGGGGAGGGTTGTGAGACTGGTCTTTTCAAACCTGCAGTAAAACATATTTAGTTCATCAGCCATTTGTTGATTCTCTACAGAGTGAGGGGGAGGTGTCTTATACTTGTTAATGATTTTCAGGCCTTTCCACACAGGTGCAGGATCGTTGGATGAAAACTGTTTTTTCAACTTTTCGGAGTAGCTTCTTTTAGCCACTCCTTTCCTTCTTTTAGATTTCCTTTGGCAGTGTGTTGCTGGCCTGGTTGTGCAATATTTTATCCCTACTTCTGTAAGCATGACAAAGCTGTCTGTGTTTTCCTGTAAACAATGGTTTATCATTATTGATGGATAATGTCCTAGTAGGGATGCACATATTCTCACAGAAGCTGATATATGATGTCAAAGTATCTGTAAGCTCGTACAGGTCTGTGGCTGCAGCTTCAAAAACACTCCAATCAGTGCATTCAATACAGGCTTGTAGTTCCAGCTCTGCTTCATTAGTCCAACTCTTTACAGTCCTTACTACAGGCTTAGCTGATTTTAGTTTCTGCTTGTATGTTAGGAGAAGGTGAACCAGACAGTGATCAGAGGGTCCTAAACTGCATGTGGAAAAGAGCGATATGCATCCTTACAGTGGTGTAGCAGTGGTCCAGTATATTTCTGTCTCTGGTGGGGCATCTGATGTGTTGCTTGAATTTTGGCAGTTAACGGGTGAGATTAGCTTTATTAAAATCTCCCAGAATAATGATAAGAGAGTCCGGCTGTTATTACTCCATGTCTGTATCATCTTCAATGCTGTTATATCTGTACACCAACTTTTGTTGATGTAAAAGTATGTTCCACCACCTCTCGTTTCCCCCGATGATTCTGCAATGCAATCTGCTCTGAACAGCTGGAAGCCTGACGGATGTAACGCAGTGTCTGGGATGGCATCATTCATCCAGGTTTCCGTGAAAAACAGAGCAGCAGAGTTAGAAAAGTTCTTATTTGTTTGAGTGAGCAGAAGCAGTTCATCCATTTTGTTGGCGAGGGAGTGAACATTCACCAGATGAATACTCGGCAGCGGAGTCCTAAAGCCATGAAGCTTCACAAGCGGGCATACTCTGGAAACCCAGGTAAAGTGCTGCACGTCACAGAGAGGGGCAACCACACCTGCTCCATTCTGGTCTTTTCGACATTCTACACTGGACAATACGTTATATACACTCACCTAAAGGATTATTAGGAACACCATACTAATACTGTGTTTGACCCCCTTTCGCCTTCAGAACTGCCTTAATTCTATGTGGCATTGATTCAACAAGGTGCTGAAAGCATTCTTTAGAAATGTTGGCCCATATTGATAGGATAGCATCTTGCAGTTGATGGAGATTTGTGGGATGCACATCCAGGGCACAAAGCTCCCGTTCCACCACATCCCAAAGATGCTCTATTGGGTTGAGATCTGGTGACTGTGGGGGCCATTTTAGTACAGTGAACTCATTGTCATATTCAAGAAACCAATTTGAAATGATTCGAGCTGTGTGACATGGTGCATTATCCTGCTGGAAGTAGCCATCAGAGGATGGGTACATGGTGGCCATAAAGGGATGGACATGGTCAGAAACAATGCTCAGGTAGGCACTAAGGGGCCTAAAGTGTGCCAAGAAAATATCCTCCACACCATTACACCACCACCACCAGCCTGCACAGTGGTAACAAGGCATGATGGTTCCATGTTCTCATTCTGTTTACGCCAAATTCTGACTCTACCATCTGAATGTCTCAACAGAAATCGAGACTCATCAGACCAGGCAACATTTTTCCAGTCTTCAACTGTCCAATTTTGGTGAGCTCTTGCAAATTGTAGCCTCTTTTTCCTATTTGTAGTGGAGATGAGTGGTACCCGGTGGGGTCTTCTGCTGTTGTAGCCCATCCGCCTCAAGGTTCTGCATGTTGTGGCTTCACAAATGCTTTGCTGCATACCTCGGTTGTAACGAGTGGTTATTTCAGTCAAAGTTGGTCTTCTATCAGCTTGAATCAGTCGGCCCATTCTCCTCTGACCTCTAGCATCAACAAGGCATTTTCGCCCACAGGACTGCCACATACTGGATGTTTTTCCCTTTTCACACCATTCTTTGTAAACCCTAGAAATGGTTGTGCGTGAAAATCCCAGTAACTGAGCAGATTGTGAAATACTCAGACCGACCCCTCTGGCACCAACAACCATGCCACGCTCAAAATTGCTTAAATCACCTTTCTTTCCCATTCTGACATTCAGTTTGGAGTTCAGGAGATTGTCTTGACCAGGACCACACCCCTAAATGCATTGAAGCAACTGCCATGTGATTGTTTGATTAGATAATTGCATTAATGAGAAATTGAACAGGTGTTCCTAATAATCCTTTAGGTGAGTGTATATTGACCTTAAAGGAATATTCCGGGTTTAAAACTTGTTCAGCTTAATTGACACCATCTGTGGCATAAAATGTATTACAACAAAAATGTATCTTTACTCATCCCTCCTTTTCTTTGAAAAAGCAAAAATTGAGGTTACAGTGAGGCACTTTCAATGGAAGTGAATGGGGCCAATTTTTGGAGGGTTTAAAGACAGAAATGTGAAGCTTGTAATTTTATAAACATTCTTAAATTAATTCTTAAGGTTAATGGTGTCATGTTGTCATGGCAATGAGGTTGTAAAAATTGGATATAACTTAACACAGAAAAGGTTAGTAAGCTATTTTATCACACTAAAATCACGTCAACATGCATATTGTTTATGTTTTATAGCTATACTTTTGAAACAGTGAGTATTTTAAAGTTCGACCTATTCACTTCCATTGTAAGTGCCCCACTGAAACACAGATTTTTATTTATTTTTTCTTTCAAGAAAAGGAGAGACAAGTCTAAACAAATTTTTGTGGTAATAAACATTATGCCACAAATGCTGTTGATTGAGCTTAACTTTTATTGAACTCACAATATTCCTTTAATTGTCTATTCTGTGCCTGTGTTTACAGCTGGCACATGGAAATGATAGAGAACAGTTTAATGCTACTAAAAATAAGAAAGAGAAGTTCCCGAAACGCCTTCCGTCATACGTTTATCATATTTTTAACCACCATTAAATATAATATTAGCCAGATGTAAAGGGAAAGATGTGGCATGACATGTGGTAACACATCTTGCCCCAGATAGGAGGTTATTGTATCAAATTTTCACAGGCATCTTGAAAATTCTGACTAAAACGTGGCAATTATCAAACTCAGACAGGCTTTGAAATGACTCTAACAGTACACTCAACAGGTTCTACAGGAGATTTTGACATGCTGGCACATCACATATTGTATTAAGACACAGAAATATGGCTTGTTTATTGATAGATTTTGACTAGGCCAGTTGCTACAGTGGGTTGTCTTTGGATCTCTATATCAATGGCCAGCATCTACAGTATGAAGTTATGAGTCAATAGTCCAGCATAAACCTGATAGCACATGTTCATCAACAGACATCTATTTGATGTGTGTTTTCACCTGGAAGATGTATTTTTATTTTTTTAACATTGTTTGCTCATCTGCAATACATCTAAACGACGGTTCCTCTCAGAAGGCAATAAGACATTCAGCAGATGTCTTTGAAACGTTTATGTTTTAGAATGTTTGTAAATCTGATGTTTTTAAGATGCTTAAGATGTTAATTAGATTGTGTTGCATTCCAGATGAAAAGATCTAAAACATTAATCTCGCATATATATATGCGTGCTATCTGGGAATGCTTGTATTGATGCATTCTGATACATAACATCCGAATGTAGACTACACAAAAATATTTGTTTAAAACTGTCATTCATGATATGTGGCATAGTGTTGTTGTTCTTTGTTTACCAGGCATTAGACATAAAGTTGACAAAGCACATATGGTTTATTTCAGACATTTTATTTACAAGACAAAATATAATTCAACATCACTCTCACTACTATAAAGATATTACATAAAGGCATAATTTAGCTTATTCCTGTATTAATACAATTGTTGCATTCCTGATAGCACATGTACATCACCTACAGTAGACATCTATTTGATGGTTGTTTGCTCATCTAAAAGACGTTTCCTCTCGGATGTCAATAAGACATTCAGTAGATGTCTTTGAGATGTTTATGATTAAGAACGTGCACTCAGTAATTGTAATTGTAACTTTTTGTCAAATTCTGCCAAATATTTCCTCATCAGCAAATCTGGCTGGTGTGAACTTTCTAAACTCCAAGGAGGACAAATGAAAAACAGATCAAGAGAAAAAAGGTCAGATGAATGCAAATTAAAAAAGAAGTATTATGGTAAGTCGAGGGCTAGGAGCCACGTCAACATCGACGAGGCTTTTCACGGTGGAGAGACTGATGCAGCTCTTTTTCTTCTCGATAGGTGGGTATAACATACATACATTTAGCAATGTTTCACAGAACCCATACATATCTTTTCAGATTAAAATATCTAAAACATACATATCAGAGGCATACGTGTACTATCTGGGATCATCAAAATTCACAAAATAGATTTTAACTCAACATTCTGCTACTACTGAGTGTAATAGGCCTATAACTTACACTACATTTACACTCTTATTAGAACCCTTCTAAAAACGGGACACTACAAGCTAAAGGCGCGGTCACATGTGTGGAGTTTACTAAGATAAATGCTGTATTATAAGAGAAAAAGACAATTTTGCGACAGGTAGGTACGACTCTCCTCATTCATTTATATGGTATCCCCAAACGGTGACTAATTGTCGTAACATGCTAGTTGACCGTTACGCTCTCTCCTGTGGTAAAATCGCGGAGGTTGTTTTCTATATGAGGTCCCCGCTCTTATCTGGAGAGACTAACAAAAAGTGCTTTAGTTTTTTCTTCTTAACCTTCTATGATTGAACAGATACATTTCATTAGGACTATTTTGCCTACTGTGGCACGTTTAATCAATACAAAAAAAAAAAAATGTTAAAGTTATTTTTCTTCATGAACCACCTCGGAGTCGCAGAGTCATATGAATGGTGCTGTTAGATTTGATGTTGTAATCTTGCAACTTCTTTCCAGCCTCCAGGGGAACACCGTTGCAAGTCAGTCTCTGCTGATCCACAGGGACTCTTTCTTTGTTGAAGATCTTTGCCTGAAGTTGATCTACGGTCTCATTGATGGAAACATCGTAAGTTCCTGTGGAGCCTTTCACGTTCTTCACGAACACCTGAAATGGTTTAGGGTCCGTGGTGAACAGCGCCACCTTGGATCCTGAGAGCAACCCGTAACTATTGAGGGTTTTGGAATCGTCTTCAAGGTCGATTCGGCGACCGTTAATAGCAGAAAGCTTCTGCTGAGAAGGGTGATCTCTGAAGACCTCCGATATGCGCTGCTTGAGCTCACCAACTGTGGCGTTGCTGTCCACGGTCAGAAGGCTCGTTTCTCCATGCATCCGTGTTACTTCCAGCTCCATCATGATACTGACAAAATTAGGTAAACAGAAGAAGAAGAAGAAAAAAAAAACTTTAATTTTGGCAATACTCTACTCATTCAACTTCTCTCATGCATTTTACAAGTTTGATCTTTCTTTTGCATACTTTTAATTATGTATCATGTAATATTTGTCAATAAATCATGTTTCAATGGAGTAAACGACTTACTGAGCTGTTGACGTCTTCCGCTGAATAGTTTTTTTCCGCTGAATTAGTTTGTTTATGGGAATCACACTGATCGAACTCGCATCTAAATGATCTGGCAACTGGCAGAGGTTTATAAGGCATCGATTTATGCCCCGCCTCTAAACAATGTTTCGTTTACGAAGACTTGCTCAGTAAGTTTCGGTTTCCATTGTCCATCTAATAGCTGAGAAAACAGGTTGCACAGAGAAAATAGGCATATCTGGTTGACCAAGAAAGTATTTTACTTGAATATATTTATACAAAATAATAATGAAAAAAAAAAAAAAAAAACACAAACTTGAATAAATAATTGTCATTAGTTACGTTGTATAAATATAGTATTATAAGATACACTATATATAAAACAACTGGACATCAAGGATCATTGGAACCAGGGACTTTCCCAATGATCAAGTGATAAAATAAACGCAGATGAAGTGACCCTAATTCATAAAGAATAACCAATTTACTCTCAACCTGACTCATTAGACCAACTACAAAAAAGAAAGTATGCTTTTAAAGTTGCACTCAGTAATTTTTTTTTCCTTATTAAAGAACTTCAACTCCTAAAGACATGAATTGCAATTTTGCAATATATGTAGGAAATCATGACTACAATGAAATGAAGACCCCAGTCATACCAGTAACTTTATCAAAGCTGTTTTATTCTACATGGAGAGGGTCTGCACACGGGGGCTGCCATGTTAGAATCACATGACCTGCTGAATAGTACTCGCTTTACCTCAGTAACGTCCTGTTATTTGACACTTTCACTCATTGATTCAAGTAATCATCATGGCTGACCATGAATAGTGAATTCCTACAATGGCATCTGACATGAAGAAATAAAATAGATATATTTCAGTTACATTCAGATGTCTAATTTTGTTGGGTTTACCCAATTTAACTAGGTTTTTTCTACATAAAGTGTTTATGTTGAGATTACATATTAATTTTAAATGAAGAAAACTCATTTCAAACATGTGGAACCACTGTCTGATGCAATCAAGTTCAGCTTGTATACGTGTTATCAGGGTTAATACTTTTTTAAACTTATTAAATAAAATGATTAAAATAAATCAAACAGACTCTAGCAGATACAGATGCTGCAAGCAAAATAGCTTGCCTAATATGTTTTGAACAGTAGTAACACTCCAGGCATATCACAAAAGATGATATATATTCATTATTACTTAAGTAACAGCCAGTATGATGTTTCAGTGAAAATTCAGAGATTGCAGATCTCTCTTCTGTCTTTGGCAGTGGTATGTTTCCTGTGTTAAAAATAAAGAGGAATGGATTATTCCTTAATGCAGAGATTGAGACAAATATTTTTAGTAATATTTAAAACGATCCAAATTGGATAGGCCTAATGCAGATGAATCTGGTTTAAAGAACCTTACATCAATAAATCAAAATTGAAGCCTAATAACATTTCAGAAAGCCTATCTTCTATCTATGATTAAATCATTAAATCATACAAACCTCAATAATCAATGTTGTAAGTATGATAAATGTGCATTCAAATTTCTGTACGTTAAACATAATATTTTTAAAGTAGATTCTTACCTGGAGGTGCAACAAAGTATTCCTCTACTGTGTTTTTAGCCAGCTGGAGCAGTTCTTCGGCACATTTACCCTCAGTTACAGTATCATCTCTCAGATGAGCTCTGTACACAATAGAAGCACTATTTATTATTATAGAAGCACTATTACTTATTAGTTAAAATAAGTTTAGCTTCTATAAAATCAGCATGTTGACTTAACACTGCACTTTGAGTAAACTGGAGTGGTGCTGCCTTTCAAGATCAATTGGTACATTACGCCAGTGTGAAGTTGTTGGGGATGGTTCACCCAAAAATGTAAGTTCTCACATTATTTACTCACCCTCATGCCATCCCATGTTATGTTTCTTTCTTCTGCAGAACACAAACAAATATTTTTAGAAGAATATCTCAGCTCTGTAGGTCCATACAATGCAAGTGAATGGTGACCAGAACTTTCAAGCTTCAAAAATCAGATAAAGGCCAGAAAAAGTAAACCATATGACGCCAGTGGTTTATATAACTTCACTATACTGTTATAACAAAGATTTTGGACCAGTGCCAGTTCATAATGGGTTGGGCTGTATGGCGCAACGCTGTTAATAGAAACCAAGCTATCAACAGAATGTTGCGTCACTCTTCCCGGCTGGTTGGTACAAAATGTCAGATTAACGTGGAAACGATATCTTTAATTGTATTACATTTTGCATCTGGTTAGGACATGGTGTGACTGTGGAAGACTTTATGTTCTGCCATCTCTCTTAGTTCGCCTTGATTTCCGAGTACTCCGGTTCAAACAATGTCTGGTCATAGAATTCTTCGACCTCAAACTCTTCAGACATGTTTTGTAAATTTGTTTTGAAAATTTGGTATGGTGATCAGAAATCCGAAGATCCAAAAAGCAGCATAAAAGTAAAACATAAGACTCCAGTGGTTAAATCCATATCTTCAAAAGCGATATGAAAAGTGTAGGTATACTGGTCCATATTTAAGTCCTTTTTTACTATAAATCTCCACTTTCACTTTCAGATTTGAAAGTTAAACTAAACAGGCACCACATGTGCATGACTTTCATATTTGTGAGTCTTTTATGCTGCTTTTATCTGCTTTTTGAAACTTCAGATTTGCCATTCACTTGCATTGTATGGAGCTACAGAGCAGAGATATTCTTCTAAAAATCTTCATTTGAGTTCTGCAGAAGAAAGTAATACACATCTGGAATAGCACGAGGGTTGGTAGATGATGAGAGAATTTTCATTTTTGGGTGAACTATCCCTTTAAAACTGGTTACTGAAGTAAGGCTAATATGTTTTGTTTTTGCTTTAGTGTATTTAATTAAGATACATCAAAATAAAGAGAAACAGCAGATAGTAGGTGTATGTATGTCATTAAGAGACACCAAAATAAAGATAGATAGACATATTATTTTCATTAAGAGTAGCAAGAAGAATCTGAGGTGAGAATGACAGGCAGGGTGATGGTAAATAACCTTTCAAACATCTTCATTATATCTGTAAGTTTAATAAATCATTTTGCCCACTGTGATGAATTATTGATGTTTATATGATGTAGCTTCATAATTGGACATATTGAAGGGGCTCCTCATTAAAAACTTTAATCAAAGAAAATGAATTAAGTATTTTTATTAAATCTGATTAAAACATTTAAACTGACTGAGCACTTTATTAAGAACACTATGGTCCTAATAAAGTGCCCAAAGTGATCTTCTAGTAGCCCATCCACCACAAAGTTCGTTGTGTTGTGTGATCTGAGATGCTATTCTGCTTACTACAATTGTTCAGAGTGGTTATCTGAGTTACCGTAGCCATTCTGTCAGCTCGAACCAGTCTGTCCATTCTCCGTTGACCTCTCTCATCAACAAGTCGTTTCCGTCCACAGAACTGCTGCTCACTGGATGATTTTGTTTTTGGCACCCTTCTGGTAAACTCTAGAGACTGTTGTGTGTGAAAATCTCAGGAGATCAGTAGTTACAGAAATACTCATACTGGCACAAACAATCATGCCATAGTCGAAAATCACTGGGATAAAAATGTTCCCCATTCTGATGGTTGATGTGAACATTAACTGAAGTTCTTGGCCTGTATCTGCATGATGTTTTTGCATTTCACGGTTGCCACACGATTGGCTGATTAGCTAATCACATGAGGTGTACAGGTATTCCTAATAAAGTGCTCATTGAGTAGGGGGGAAATAATTCAACCAAATGGTTTAACTGCATGTTTATATATATATATATATATGATAATGACTGGTGAAAGAGGTGAAAGCTTAACATTTTAGTTATTTAAGAATAAACAAATACAATGTATTATATTATATTGTTTAGTGGGCACATAAAATAGCCCAGTATTTTTAGTTTCTGGTCCCTGCTCTGGCACCCCAGTATAAAATTCCAGGCTCCGCCACTCCAATTAAGGTCCATATTATCACGCACTGTCCCGTTTAGAAAGTCGAAAATTCAGAATGGAGCAGGTTGCCCCTCCCTGTGACGTTCCGCGCTTTGGGTTTTCCCAATCAGTCACGTGATCATGGGAAGCACCTTCGCATTCCAAATGATCTTTGATATACTGCTCTTTCTTTTATTATGTGCCCGAAACTGTCATAAAGATAATTGTTTACAACTAATGAAAACATTTCAGATTTCGTATGAAACAAGTTTGAATTTGAGTTGCGAGAATTAGAAGTGATAGGAGCTTTAAGCTTTATGAGGTCAATATGGATAAAATATAAATGAATATTTAATGTTGATTTCCGAAAACAAACATATAAATAGCCCAACTAAAATAATTTGATTAACAAACATTTACTGTTGATGAACTGAATGTTTTGTCGAAATATGTAGGCTATTGTGGGTTGAAATACTTGCTCTATGCATCCTGTTGATCGATGACCGGACACCCATCAGCGATCAAGTGCAGTGTGGAAACCGAAACTAACAGCAAGTTTTCGGAAACGAAACAGGAGGAGCATGTTCATGCCTTATAATAATGCCTCCGCCACGGACCACATCACTGAATGTTGGAGTAACTTACCAGACTTATTCAAGACCGAAAAACAGCAATCAACTGACTACTTGACATCTCGGTAAGACGCAAAACAATATTGCATATTATGAAAGTTCAAACTTTTAATTAATGAGGATGCTGCAGTAGCTGACATTGTACACTAACGTTTTTTTAATATCACTTTGACAGGCTCGTGATGGATCTAATAATAAAGGCACTTAATGGAGATTCAAAATCTCTTCGTGTGGACAGCAACGCCACAGTTGGTGAACTGAAGCAGCTCATTTCGCGGGACTTCGGCGTGTCACCTCCTCAGCAGAAACTTTCTGCTAATAACGGTCACCGAATCGACCTGGAAGACGATTCCAAAACCCTCCGTAGTTACGGTTTGCACCCGGGCTCCACAGTGATGCTGATCATCACGAACCCAAGACCTTTCCAGGTGTTCGTCAAGAACGAGAAAGGCTCCACAGGAACTTACGAGGTTGCCATTGATGAGACCGTCGATCAGCTCAAACGTAAGGTCTTCAACAAAGAAAGAGTCCCTGTGGATCAACAGAGACTGATTTACAACGGAAGACAACTGGAGTCTGGAAAGAAGTTGCAAGAGTACGACATCACATCTGAGAGCACAATTCACATGACTCTGCGGCTCCGAGGAGGTTAATGGAGAAATGTGACCAGGAATTATTAATTAATTAATTAAACATAACTGGCCTGAAATAGACCTGATTATTCTTAATATAAAAAAGCTAATCTAAAAAATTGTATTAACTTGTAAGCGGTTCTAGATGTCATGAATGTTATAATATATATCACAAGCAGAATATTTAAATATATATTTTCTGTTAATTGTGACCTAATTGATGTAGAACATATGCCTTGGGCCTTTATGTAATTCCATTGTATGCACTTTACATGTATCTTTTTTTTTTTACAAATGTTCTATATTTTGTATTATAAATAAAATCATAAATGGTTGAACCATTACAATGTATTGTGCTCCATTTTTTACAATAACTTTTGCATTTAGTGTCAGTAGATACAACTCAGAACATGTCTTCTGAAGCAATGCAGTCACTTTGGTGATTCAAGTTTTTTTTTCCCCCATAAATCTCCACTTTCACTTTTAAAATGTGTAAATTTATAGTAAAAAGGGACTTAAATATTAATTTGTTTTTCACCCACACTTAACATATTGCTTCTAAAGAGATGGATTTAACCACTGGCGTCATATGCTGCCTTTGTGATTTTTGGAGGTTCAAAGGTCTGGTCACCATTCCCTTGGATTGTAAGGACCAACAGGGCTGAGAAATTCTTCTAAAAATCATCACTAGTGTTCTGCAGAAGAAAGAAAGACATGGTAATGATGAGAGTATTTTCCTTTTTGGGAGAACTATTCCTTTAAAACAATGGAATCGCAATTTCACCCCACTATTGATTGCAAGTCACAATTAGACCACCTAGCACACCACTACAAGGCGTACTTGGGTTTATCTGAGTGAGTGGAAAGGTTCTGTCTCACCTGTCCTCTAGAACAGAGTCCATTGGTTCTACACCATTCGTATTCACAACATGAAGTTGATCAGCAAATCTAATGGCTTTCTCCAGACAGTCCACCCCTTCTTTACAGCCAAAGTCAACAAGGGCTAATATCTCCAATTTGTCCACTAAGTCAGGTGACACTTTTGTTGGCTACAAATAATAGTTACAAAATATGTAATTGTTACTCTGTTCAGGAAATTATGAACTCTTAATGGTGCAATGCAGGACAATATTTAATTAAAAACATTGTCAGGACAATAATTAATAAAGCAAATTCCTTCAAATAGGCCTAGTTAATAATAATAATTACAAAAAATGGACTATTATAAGCAATACTTGTTGTCAGACATGGCGATGCTCTGTTTACTTTACTGCATCGGAACGATGTGATTCTACTGACTCCTACTGCAAGGTTCAAGAAATGCTGTACAAAATACACGAATAAATAAAGCTTGTCATCTTTATGTGGTGTAATGTTATCATGCACTACTACTGAAACTCAGACACATAGGTGACGCTAGCTGTCACATGTTTTACCTTTTATATTCTTAGGGTATGCTTTATATATATATATATATATATATATATATATATATATATATATATATATATATATATATATATATATATATATATATATATAAAGTCAGTTTCTGTCATTACATAAATGATTAAATATTGGCACTTTTTTTTTTTTTACCTATATTTAAACAGTGAAAAATGGAATTTGGCTTGCACCTATGGGCTCCCATGCAGGCACCAACGTGCAAAATGTTCATATTAAGTGCATCCACACATTATGAAAACATTTCAACCTAACATCTGTACTTATTACACTAAAACGTCTGCGAATGAATCACAATTACTTTGGAGTCCCAAGCAGAGCTACTTGATTCCCTTTAAGATGTCCAGAGGCACCAAGATGTTCTGCTGGCCGATATGTACGAGCCTAGTACGGGGAGCTCCAGTACTGTGCTCCGAGGATGCAGAGGCCGCAGCCCCCCCGAAGTTAGTGTTGAACATTTACATAACGTGCACAACATTTTACAGTGGCCTTCTAATCTAAATCCTGTCAAATTGCTGTACGCGTAGATTCATGTGAAGACGTTATTGAAATTTTTATATTTTCAAGAGCCCGGATAGCTCAGTCGGTAGAGCATCAGACTTTTAATCTGAGGGTCCAGGGTTCAAGTCCCTGTTCGGGCGAATCGTTTTTTTTTAACCTATTTATTTCTTCTTTCCTCTAACATGCAATTTGGGCATTTCTGGCAAACTGTAGGCACGGAAAAAATCATGAAAGTGTGAATATTGCGATCTATTGACCCATTTTCCCCATGAATGTGATGTTAGGATGAATACATGCAAGCAAGCAATTTTGCAGTCAATGGTCAACAGTACAATAAAATTAATTAAATAATATTGCAAAATATTATTATACAATATATTTCAATAATAATAATAATAACAACAACAACAACAGTAAAACAATTAAACAATACTGTAATATTGTTTATGGTATGTATGGGCAAAATTCCAACAAAATGTAAAATTAGTTTTAATAATTGAAGAATCACTACAGATGCAAGAAAATGATAGTTGTTGGAAAATTAAGAATTCCATTTTATTTCATTTTTTAACAAGTACATTTACCATTTAATTTAGATTTTATTGTAACACTTTTTGTAGTAAATGACAACAATGTAGCAAGAACTTTCACATAAAAAGGAAAGACAAAATGCATACATTCAGATTGAAATAAATAAGTTTAAACAACACATACAAATTATACATTATTTTTTCTCTCTTTTTAAATCAAATTTTGCTCATGAATAAATCAACAAGATGCATTACAGGACAATGATTATTAAGCATTGCTCATATCTGGTCACATTAATTACTTAGAATCCTTAAATTAGCATTTAATCTTGAGTTTTTATAGTTTCAAATGTATCTATCTAATGCTTCTCAGAGTCCAGAATACACTTCTGTACATTGTTTATTTAATTGCCTTTACAGTTCTTGCCTGCATGGTCATTTTTGTCTTAAGTTGCTGATTAGACATGTGAAAATGATGCTTAAGATCTGATACACATTGTGATTGGTGATAACTGATCAGCTACAGGTTTAAATTCTGTAGTTTTACTAGTTTGATCATATGATCAATTTTTCATTGTGAGATAAAAGCTTACTAATGCAAAAAATGTGGACAGAGCAATAGTAGAGGATAGTGTGGTTGGCAGATGAAGAAACACAATATGTGTGTGATTCAACAATTCATTCTATAGTGTAAAAATAACAAGAGCACTGATGATTTTAATCTGACTGTAAATTTCCATTCTGAAAACCATATAACTATTGACACCAAAGTTAATAATATAGATTCTCTCTATATAATAAATATAGATTGTATTTTTTATACAGTCCACAAACAGCAGGAATACATCAAGCAGACAAGGCTTTGCGGTTGTGATTGTAAACACTGGCAAAATAGACAATCAACTGTGTGTTCTCATTTTCATATTTCTATAGCGGTCCCGGTCCACACGTGCACACTCAGATGTAAACATCAAATCTGAAAAATAAATCTCAATGCTGGACTTTCATAAAGGTGACTGAAAGCAAGACACCATTTTACTGAAACACAGTACTAAGTCAGAAACATTACAAAGCAGATGAAAAACCCAAATACATACAGTATTAATTACTTCATGACATTTTACTCTGTTCTTATTCTGATACATACAGGCATTTCTTGGTATTCTCCAATTACATACTGTGAGATACAATAACCTGATCAGATTTAGTGAAACAACTCACAGTAAAGACAGACTATGAAATAAGCAGGTTATAGAAACACATGTTGAAAGGCCTGAAGACTGAAAGCACAGTAACCCCTACTGCAATAGTTGTACACAGAAAAGTCTGGATAACTAATAAGCAGCACATCAGAATACAGAATACTACTTCAGTGTACAGGTCATACATGGCCTAACGGTATAATGCAGCCGCAATGAAATTCTGTGTCGTCAATGCTCCGTAGCAGCATCTACTTATGCATAACATTTTATGTACCATGACTTACGTACAGTAAAACCTGATAAGAGAGCCAAATGACTTTATATAAATAACTGCACACTGATTCCAGGTAGATTAGGATGTTAGCTTTGAAAATGTTATACTACCTCCCCCATATACGTTTATCTTATTATACTTGGCCAAATGTTCCCCATTGTTTTGTAGCAAGGGTTAATGGGATATGTTGAACATGAGTAACAACAGAGATGAGTGGTTTTGGAGTTACTTGTTCTCTATAAGCGTCTGCACTTTGCACACCAGGTCTCGAGCCAGAGTCATAATCTGCTTGATATTGTGATGCTCAGCCATTTCTGGAAGACAATGACATAATATAGGTCATTAGGTTGCATTAAATTAACATTTATACTCTACAGTAAGTCAGTGATTCGCAACTGGTAGTTCACAGTGCTGGGTAGATTCCTTCTGAAATGTAATCTGGTTACATCTGGTAACAAAATACACACCAAAGTTTTAATCAGTAACAATGTTTTAGATAACACTTTTCAGGTAATCTAATCTGGTTTTGATGAAAGTCTAATTATGTTGGCTTGACAACTTTTCCAACTGATCAGACTTCTTATATCTGATCTTTAAAGTGGCCAAAAATCCCGCTGATGTACACGGATATATCTATCCAACCTTTTCTGTTGTATCTATCCAACCTTCAAAATATATATATATTTTAACTTTCAGACAAGGCTTTTTCAAGCCAGCATCAAAGTTTATCTTGACAAACTGAATTTTTCTAGTTTTTATTATATAATCTATTTTTATATTTCAGGTTCAACACAAGTTATGCTCAGTCGACAGCATTTGTGGCTAATGTTGATTACCACAAAATTTTAATTCGGGGCCAATTTTTGGAGGGTTTAAAGGCAGAAATGTGAAGCTTATAATTTTATAAAAGAACGTAAATTAATGTTGGTAATTCTGTTGTTAAAACCCATGTATTATTTGAGCTGTAAAGTTGTTTAAATCATAGTTTTTATGGTTGTTTTAGGGTTTACGGCAATACATCATCATGGCAACGAAGTTGTAAAATTTTATATAACTTTACACAGAAAATGTTGAGTGATTTTAAAATCACGTTAACATGCATATTGTTTACGTTTTGTGGCTATACTTTTGAAACAGTGAGTATTTAAAAATGTATGGATGGGCCCAGTTCACTTTCATTGTACAAGTGCCTCGCTGTAACCCAGAATTTTGCTTTTTTTTTTTTAAAGGAAAAGAAGGATGAGTTGAAATAGCATTTGTGACTATGTTGATTACCATAAAAAGTAGTTTATTTCGCTTAACTTGAACTGAACCCAGAATATTCTTTTAAGTACCAATTTACACTCCTTTCATTAAACATCAGAACAAATTATTTGTAAGTCCATGAGTCCCCCTCAATTGATTTTTGTAACCTTATTAAGTAATCGGTATTACATGTAGTATATTACTACCCAAAACGGATGTGTCGCAACCTAAAAATGGGTTGCGGGTTTGTTCTTACTTGATTATGGACAGCTGTGATAAAACCATGCTAAATGTTCAATTTAAAAACAATTAGCCATATAATTTTGCATAGTTACAATTGTAACATGATTAGCCTTTTCAACTTTTAAAAGGAAGGATAAAATCCTTCCCTATAATTTGATGTTTGAATCAAAGGCTGTTTGTCCAAATAAACTCTACAGTATTTTTGAGCAAATTCATTTGTCACTTGGGTAGAAGCTAGCCAAATTAGGAAGATGTCAAAATGGACTGATTGTGTGGCATGCCCTAATCCTCAAAAACCTTAAAACTAAACAATGTAAAATAAATAAAATATGTGGTGCATCCATTATGTAGACTTTCTTTGGCTTTAGTTAGCTTCACAGATGAGAAGGAAAATAATTGGCTCTCAAGTTATTGGTCTATCTTGAGGGGTGAACCTGTGTAAATAATAGATAAATAGTTACCATTGAAAAACTTGATGATATCAGTGAAGTCCATGTTGTTCTCCAGAATGATGTCTCTGTATATCTCCACCAAAGCGAGAGCAATGAAGAGCACAAAATGGCTGGAGGAGACACACTTTGCAGCCCAGATGGCTTCCCAAACAGCAAACACATCATCATACACCAACTCTGAGGATTACAGCCATAGGTATGTTAGGGAAGAGGACAATACAATAAATGGTATTCTTTTCTTTCCTATTGTTCAATTGTATTGATAAAGAGACCCAAAGCACAATTGGAGGGAATCGGGTTTCAGAATACATAATAAAATTGGCTGCTGCAGCATCTCCGTGGAAAGCAGGTGGAGCTGTCATCACTGAATTGGTTTATTTCTGAGTACTGGTAATTTTGCCTTGGGCAGAATTGCATATTCTAGTTTTTAATATTATTGGGCTTAAATTTAATTGAATCTTACTCAGACAAAACATACAACCATTAGTGTAGATACAGCCTTGTGTTTATAGCTTAATATCATGTAATGTATTTTAAATGAATGAGTCACAATCTGCATGAGGACATTGTAATTGCTAATTAGGAGACTGGATGTTTCTTTTATAAATGTTGAGCAAAACAAAGCTTAATCATTGAGAATTAATGGAAGACATTTCTTCAGAATGGTAAAATCTATAGTTTCATTATTTATCAAAGACAAAAAGAATACAGTTTTGTTTTATTTGGTCTTCCCATGTTTCTGTCAGAGCAACATTACCTCTTTTAAAGTCAAGGAGAAACCAGCGATAGCAGAAGTAGAAATGGGTGTAGTCTCCATTCTGATGCATCAACTCAAACAGCTCTGCATCTAGAATCTTGTAGATACACACAGAGAGGAAAAGAGGGAGAGATCAGTCACACATACATAAAGATTTTTACATTAAAAGGCATGCTATGTACTGATATTTTGTAGTAGACTTTTACCTGAATGAGAGATCTCATGTTGGCAAAGTGGGTGTCCATGACACCCCCATGAGGAAAATTTTGATTCATCCTTTTCATTAGTTCAGAGAAACAACTGAAAGCCATGGCCTCTGGAAGATTTATGGAAAGAATAAATGAGAAAAGCAGAACATTTAAAAAATTGCATAATGGTGCTTGCCTGGTCAGTATTAAGAAGTGGAATACATTTTAAGATAAAGAGCTATCTTACACAGGCCAACTTACCATCATCTAGAATAACAAGCAAGGGAGCAAGCAAGTCACACATTCCCTGGACATATCCAATTTCGAGGTGTTGCCAGATGTAACTACAAAAAGAGACAGGGATTAATATAAGATGCCCGCAGCAGCTGCATTGGCAAGTCCTGGCAAAGGTGAGTTACAACCACAGACTTTCCCTTTCTCAAGACTTGTGTCTGGCTTATTTAGGAGAGGATAGAATGACAAGTTTTCATTTTCATGAAACATTCAAACAATACAGAACTTTAGTATGAATGAATGAATATATCTTCAAAACCAATGTAATTTACCACTACATTCTACAGTAGGAAGTACCATGAAAGCACAACGAGGGAAGGTTTTTGTTACCTGCACATGATATTGCGAAGTTTCTCTAGGTTAGGAGGTGTGAAGTACCAAAAATTTCTGTCGCAACGCTGAACATCTTTATCTATGCGATGCAGATTTAGAGTGTACATGTCCAAAAGCTCTTGCTGCAATTATATAATTGAACAGGTATGGACCATGAGTGTCCCATTCAACATGTTACACTATACCATTTAAAGAGAGAACCAAAAAACTGACCTGCTCCATCATTTTGAGTCACTTTGACTAGAAACACACTGAGTTTTATGCAGTAAAAAAAAAAAAAAAAAACGGAACTGAAATGATTATGGGTTATTGTCGCATAACATGTACATGAGTTGTTTTTTTTAATCGATATAAGGATTTTGTTAAATTAAAATGGATGTATAAAGGAAAGTGTATATTTCAGGTGCAGATAAATTACATTTTTTTTAACAACCTTTAAGCATTCACTTGTTCATTATAAAAGGGCCTGTGGTGTGACCAATTAATTTACCATGTACATTAAGGGCTAGGCGATATGCAAGAATGTTCACGATATTTTAGCTAAAAAATATTGCAATATTACATCATCAACCCCCTGGCAAAGGGATATAATTTAAAAAAACTTAAACCAGAAATATTTTTAAATTCAAAATGCACTTCAAACGAAACAAAAAAGCAATTAAAATAACAAATTGGTAAAAAAAAAATAATAATATATAACCACCACTCCATTTGCCATCACTCAAGTATCAACTGGTGGAAAATTACTAATACAAATTAAGATCTAAAGACAATTATAAAATGTAATCATAATAATAATAATAATAATAATGATGATAATGATAATAATTGAAATATAAATACATTTTAGGTTGAAGGTGAGCTTGTTTAGGTTGTATACACATGTATAGGCTATAAAGTGAACCTGCAGAGGTGTGTTCACAATGCATGTTAAGTGTGAACTGCTCCGTTGAAATAAAGTGAACTAAACTTCGAGCACCTCCCGAGATGGTCTGAGGTCATTTGCAGCATTCTCATAGATGACACTATTCTTGCAAACAGTTTTCAGACACCTGAAACAGAAAAGAAAGAGCGAGAACTCTTTACATGCGTTCCACGAGACACGCTCCCACTGCACGCCTCTGAACAAACAGCTAATCAGCATTGATGGCTATTCTTTCGACTGAAGTGTTTCTTCAAGGGTGTTTTTTGTGTTTAACAGCATGTATTGTCATATGTCAAGAGACATCTTACAGTTAGCCAGCCACAGTTACTATTAAATATATTTGCCGACTTCCCAGCTCCATGGTTTTGATATTTACCAATTTTTTTCCCGTTCACCATCTGTCAATGAGTGTCGCAATCGGCATCAGGATATTTGTCAGATGTACATTGTACAAAGTTTTTTGCCAAATAACCTAAAAATGTGCTCCATAAGGTAACAAGTAAATTAACTGGTTTTATTGAACTATTTTGTTTTTTTATTAATTCTACCTAATTACTTCAGGTTACACCATCAAAAGTACTTTTTTTTTTTTTAGGTTTACATTAAGTAGAAATAGATCCTTAAAGGAATAGTACACCCAGAAATGCTAATTCATAATTTACTAACTCTTATGTGTCTCAAACTCTCACTGTACACGTGTTGTGCACATGCATTAATGGCTAGGAAGTACAATCGAGCTTTGATTGCAGCAATAAGATTTAATAAGAGTTGCATTTCTCATCCAAAACTGATCAAATCACTTCAGAAGACATAGATTAAACCATTCGGGTCGTATGGATTACATTTATGCTGCCTATATGTCCTTTTTGAAGTTTGAAAGTTTTAGACCCACTTGCCTTACATTTTATGGAGAAAAACACCTTGTAATGTACATCCTTCAAAAAAAAAATTTGTTTGTGAAGAAAGTCAAGTTCAAACGAGTTTGAGACTCAAAATTATGGAGCAAATCATATACTGAATAATATACTGAATATTAATATCAAAATAACAGTAACATGAGCTTCATCAGCTTACAGAATAAGTGGTCCCAATTGATGAAGCTGGAGAGGTAGCTTCATTCTTCTCTCTGTTCACAGCCAGTGAATCAAACTGTGGGCAGAGATTCTCCATCTCTGGCATTTCAGACATGACCGAGTCAGTTCCTTTAGGGCTGGGCTTACATTGAGACTCGTCCAGTCTGAGCTCCAGTGCAGGTACAGTAGCCTGCTCACTGATCATACTCTTAGATGGAGTCTTCCTGTCCCAGGCCATTGAAACCTTGGCTGTAGGGATTGCCTCCATTTCAATGGCAGATGGAGACTCATCTGACTCGGTTCCAGCTCGTGCCTCACACATCTCTCTTGTGCTGAATGCCTCATGCACCAGTGGGACCATCATCTCCTCAACCACAGGGGCGTTTCTCTGCATTTCCTTCTGTCTGGCCCTCTTTTTAACAACCTTCTCTTCTGTTTGCTCTGCAGCCAAGATTTTTGGACTTTCTGATACTTCTTTCCTCTTTCCTGTCGTTCCTGCCAATTTCAGTGTCTCATCCTTCAGTCTCTCTGACGCCTCCTTGGTGCCCATAGTCTTTTCCTCTTTCTCATCACCTTGTTTTAATTTGCAATCCATTTTTGTCTCAGTAACATTGGCTATGTCATCAAACCATGTCTCCGAGTCCTTATCTTTAGTTGTTTCTTTGGTTTTCATTACAACACCCACACCGATTTTCTCTATCTCATGTTCCTTCGAAACAGACACCAGTATTTCAGTTTCAACCTTCTCAAGTGCATTTGTTCCCTTGTGATCTTTTGTTACTGAAGGGTCCTCTCGCATTGATCTAATAGATTTTATTCCCAAATGGGACCTTTCAATTCTCTGTGTTTCCTGACTGTCCACTCTTACCTGATTCTCATTCATCTTTGGCTCTGGAGGAGTCAATTCCATGACTTCTGTTGCTTTGGGACAATCTGGTTCAGTTTGCTGTGAATTTTCAGATGTCAAAGTTCTCTCTCGAAAATCACCCACTTTTATTTTGGCCATGCCAATGTGAGCTTTTTTCAACTCCTCTGTCTGAACTTCTGCTCTTTTAAAGGTATTCTGTGTGGCAATCTTCCTTTCTTCTGATATATCAGTTGTGCCTGTCATGCTTGTCACCACTGCATAGAAATGAGACACTTATTTAAGCTCATTTTTATAATTATCTTTTAAAAAAGTAAAGAAAATTAGTGCCCAACTAAAGGCCTATGCAGATCAGGCACACAAAATCTGTGCTGAATGCAATATGCATGGCACAATTCTTTAATTGCAGGGGGAGGGGAGAATTCCAAAAAATGTGCGGGACTTTGCGTGTGGTATTTCAATGCAAAAACTTTTTTGAGGGTGTTTTGGGACATGAAGAAGTTGACATGCCTTGACATTTGTGCTTTTTTCAGTTGCTTAAAAACACATTAATGGCTAAAGTCTGATAACACTGTATTCAGCACAAACTGAGCTACAATAATATGTGAGCATCACGTGTGTACTTTTGTATTTTTGAGAAAATAACGTTTATGCATGGTTTTTGAAAAAACTAAAACTAAATATTTGTTCACAAGACTTTTGATAACTGGATCTTGTAGCCTAGAGTATTTGCTACAAATTATGTGAAAACCATCCTGATCACTCATTCATACAAAACAATATACTAATTTAACTTTCGTAAGACAATTTTAGTGTTAGAAATCTCATACGCGAGGAGGCCTGAACTATCAAGAATATTAAGGTAATTCACACCTGAAGAGATAAAAGACACCTCCCCTGGGCCTATCAATGAGGAATGTGACAGAAAGAAAATGAATGTGAGGAGACTTAATGATCAAAATCAAGTTTCAAGTTAAAAGAAGTAATCTGGCTATACATTTTCATTACATAAAGACTTAACTTAATTTTAGACCTACACTACCGTTTAAAAGAAGTCTCTTCTGCTCACCAAGGCTGCATTTATTTGATCCATATACAGTAAAAACAGTGACATTTTGAACTATTTTTACAATTTAAAAGAAGTTTTCTATTTGAATATATTGCAATTGGTATTGTATATTTGTGATCAAAGCTGAATTTTCAGCATCATTACTGCAGTCTTCAGTGTCACATGATCCTTCAGAAATCATTATAATATGCTGATTTTCTAATATGGGCATATTTAAAGTGCATTTTACTAATTTACACCTGAACACATATTTGCAAGCATAAGCTTTGTTGATGATAATGAGGCATTATAAACACTAGATAAAATATAATCTAAACATTCATATTATTTTTACATCATATTACATATCATATTTATATCATATAGCATACAATTTAAATGCCTGGTTTAGCCGAAACAGCATTTAAATGTAACAAAAACTTGCTTATTAGGACATATTTCAAATGTCAATGCTCTGAATCCTGGCTGACAAGTCTGGAAACAGTCCCACTAGTAAAATATGTACATGTTTATATAAAATGGCATGTCAACTAATGAAAACTAAATGACTTACTCATCCGAAATTGTATCCTCGGCTGGATCAAGTCTCTCTTCAAAATACAAATGTTCATCGGAGTCCCGCTCTTCTGAGGAAAATGTAAACTCTTCCTTACTATCCAGGAGTTTCCTCGCCTGTGTATCATTACAAACGCTCAGTAATTGAACGAATTGTGTTTACATCAAACCTCACTGTCGGGGGCGTTTACCATTTACACCTCAGCACATTAGCATATGAATGGTGCGCTCTGCTGGTGGGTGTGATCACATTATTTGTTTTAAATTTGAATTGTTTTTGAACTGAGTTTCAGTTCATTTTTGTGACGCGTTTCAGATATATGCTCGCAAACCCAGAGACTGCTGAAAGCTTACCCTTTTTATTTTCTTTATTTTACAAAAGCACAAGGTTTTGTTGCTATTGTGAGTGTACACAAATAAAAGTAGAACCTTTATAGTCTCTAATGATGTCTTACACTTATCTGTATACCCAAAAATTACATATTTTAAGTTGTTTCCCCTGTCATGACGAAATTATCCAGCAGGACGCGCCGGCACATCCGTCGACCCCGGAGTGTTAACGCCAGTTGAATATCTAGCACACTGCAATGGTCTGCTGCATCCTCTGCTTTATAGCTCTCAGCGAAAAAGGTAGAGCAAGAGAGCAAATTGTGTTCAGCAACGATTTTGTGGTCACATTTGCGCCGTTTCTTGATCCGCCATTCATTCTCAGTGAATTACCCCTGAATGCTTTATAGTGGAGGATGCAGCAGACTGCAACGATCTGGCAAACTCTGCCAGGACTCTGAACCATTACTCCAATCATCTCTTTAACATGCCAAAAGTGTGCTGGACTACACTATGCATAGGGATATCTGCCAAATAACACTCTTCTTCATCATTTGATGAATTATTACTGCCATGATAGTTAGAAAATTACGTTACTGCCCGATTTCCTTGAGCAAATAGTTTTATGAATTAAGCACAAATGTACAGTACAATGAGCCTAATTTAAAAAGAAAGGGGCGTGTTTGCGCGGGAAGGAATGACAATGACATTATTTAAATACTGAAATACCACACTTGCAAAGGGCACAACTTTTTAGTGAATTCACTCTCTCAAAGTTTAATTTGATGCATACGCAATGGTACACAGGTACAAAGGTTGTAAAATGTTTATCATGAGTTTGCAAGTATATATATATATATATATATATATATATATATATATATTAGAAAATATATATAAAAAAATTATTAGATTAATAAAAGAAAATAATTAGATTAGAAGAAAAGAATATGTCTTAAAATAATGTACAGTATTAAGTATTAATCTCCAGTGTAGCAGCAGTATGCATATAAAAGAGTAAGTGATACTGTATGTAATTGACCAAAGGCACATTGAATGTGCCAGAATTACCGTGTAAAATCTGCATTTTCACACCCTGTTTCTCTGCTGGTTTGTTCTTACCTTTCTCAGATATTTTTCCTTCCTCTCCAACTGAAGAGTCTCTATTTGATTTATATGTATGAGTGGGTTTGGTTGGGCTCTGCGCTGTAGAGGGCTGCTGTAGTTGGGCTTTGAGGGTTGGCTCATGTATCCCACTATCCTCTGTGCTTAAGGAGTCTGACTGACCAGAAGTAACTGAGAAGTTTCTGGAAGAAGGATGACCAGAGTCTGGAGAACTGATGCCATTCTGCAGTGTTCCATTTGAGATTTTGCGAACCTGTTTAATATCGTCACTCTTGGGCTCTGTTTCGATTTGGTCGACCTCTTCAACTGACTCAAAAACCTGAAAGAACAAGCCAAAGGGAAGCAGACTACTCCAGGGGAAGGGGTTTTGGGAAGTGACAAACTACCAGGAAAGAGTGTGAGGGTTAGTCAAGAGGTGACATTATTATGTAATGGTGGCATTATTATGTAATTTTACAATATTTGAAGGAAAATAAATATATATATTTGTTCACTGCCACAAAATTCGTCTGAGGTTTACCTGAGTGCTGCTACTGGAGTCGCTCTGCAACCTGGAGTCTCTTTGTCTCCCTGAACTACAGCTCTGTGAGGACTGAAAGAAAAACACAACACACCTTTTGTTGTTAGTTCACCCAAAAATGAATATTCGGTAGTAATTTACTCACCCTCAAAAGAAGATGTTAGGCTGACTGACAGTCTCCATTACCATTTACTTTCTTTCGATAAAAGATGTAATGAAAGTGAATGGTGACTAAGGCTAACATTATGCCTAGCATCTCCTTTTGTGTTCCATGGAAGAAAGAAACTCCAAATTTGGAACAACATGATATGGTGAGTAAATAACAAAAACATTTTCCTTTTTAGGTGAACAATTCATTTAATATTACACCAATTCAACAACAAAACTTGGGTCTGGTTACTTTCAAGATAATTTTGATGCATGAATGCCATACTAGCTCTTTCAATGCCTGCCTAGCATAAAGCGTCCCTGGTTCTGGACTCACCTCATTACTAATTGTGGAGTCCCGGTGTATTATTCTCTGCATGATGCTGTCCATACTAGCCCCAGATGAACACTTGGCTAAAGCCACAGCATGCTGTTCTTTCTCTCTCTGCCTGACAATGGCCTCACACCCCAGCCATTCGCTCATGGTCTGCTCATAGCATGCTCGCATCTGCTCATCCACCTGTAAAGTTCAGAGTTTCAGGGAGACAAATACATAAAGATTAGGTTATTTTAAAATGAAAGCCATTCCATAATGGAAGAACAGTTTTGCTTCACAAACCATCTGAAATCCAATTACCCTTGAATCATGGATTTGGAAGTTGTCACACATACTGTAAGCCAAACCAACTGATTAGATGTTATGTTTTCTATATTCCTTTGAGCCTTGTCAATCATTGAAAACCTAACAGACCAAATATCAAAATGAGGACTAACCTCTTGTCTCTCTGCCTCAGACATCTCAAATTGGTAATGGCCCAGCAGAAACGGCCAGACTTCCTTGCGCAATGAAGGCTCAACCCCACCAAAATAAACAAGCCGCAGCAACTCCTTCTCCTTATAGGTCTGCAAGAATCAGAGTAGCTACACATTGACCATAAAACCGACTACATTACATGTCAATTACACAAAGGTGCAAAAACGTTGTTTTCTGTCCATGTTATATCAAACAAACCTCTGTGAATATGGTATCTTAAGGTATTAGAAGTCATTATCTACATTTTCAGTCATTTCACAACAATCATCAGCAAAACAAACCAAATAGTTGTATACAGACTATTTTGGTTTGCCCGTGTGGATATGTCAGTACATGCAAAAAGGCTTTACACTGCAAATAACCATTATCTTACAGTTATTTTATCTAGTTTTCAAGTAAAATATCTTAACGTCCTTATAACAAGATACATTTACTTGAGAAGCAAAATTACACAAGATATGAAATTGTATACAATAGGTATTTTTGCTTCTGGTACATGTTTCTTGTAAGAGATGTTTAGATATATTTATTGAAAAAAAAGACAAAATACGGAGTAAGAAAATATTTATTTGCAGTATAAAGCACAGTGAAAGGTTTTACAGACCCATTTAGTCAAATCAAGTGTTTTTGTATTGATTTTACATAGATTTTCACCCTTTAGAATGCTCTGTAAATTATGTTTCACATCAAGACATCACTCTGGGACTGAAGCTCTGAGCATTATAGTCATCCAAACATATTGTTTATGTAATGAGAATGAGAGAACTATAATTAGGGAAAAATGTATATAAATAAATGTGGCTGTGCTGGGAGTCATGGCAGAGAACAAACTTGTGTGTGTGTGCTTACACTGCAATCTTGAAGGAACTTGTGCCACACTTCTGCGGTGAGGCCTCTGTAGGCATCACTGGGCACATCTGGTACCACAATAGTGTGATTGACAAGGCCAGACAGGTGAGTGCGTACTGTAGACAAGTGACGGCAATATGCCAGCCCTAGGAAAGAAATAGATGTGAGAGTATTTGTTAGAGTAAGAGACACATTTGACTATATAAACGTCACTATTTTATGGAAAAAGATGGTGCTGAAATTCATAATTTTGTATGTGACTATATTTTATGTATAAAAGTGTAAATACATACATCCATAGAAAGCCCGGGAGATGATCTGGTTCTTCATATTGTCACATAGCAACTTCAGAGGGGCCCTGCAGATGATATCATATTGTATCCTTCAATATACTGTAAAATATGAAAGAATCTAGTAAAATTGTCTAGTAAAAATATTTGTAGTTTTTATTTCAATTCTGTTGAACTCTGCAATCTGTAACAATTTAGAATAAGGTTCACATTTCTGCCTTTAAACCCTCCAAAATTGTGCCCATTTCACTTCTGTTGTGTCTCACTGCAAGTCAAAATGTTTTTTTTGTGTTAATCAACAAATACTGTCAACTGCTTAACTTGTATTGAATCTGGAATATTAATTTGACTAGTGTTTATATATAAAATTGGATTGTAAATTGTTACCCGACAATCCACAAATTGTTTTTCTCTTGCCCAATAACTTTAATAACTACACCTGTAATAGCTACTTTATTGGTTGGGCAAGGTTATATTCTGTCAATGATTATACCTCTCATGGTTGCAGCCATTGGGTGGTCCTCCATCAGAGAAACTACTTTGTGAGCAGGAAGAGCAAGGTGATTTCTTTGGTGTTGGGTGCCACATGTTTGCTCCCTGATCTATCAATTCTGGTGCCACTACAACACAAACATACAGAGAGAAACATAATTATACACTGAACATTCTGCTACATGAGCAGCATATGTTACCACAACCATAACAAAATACCCCATGATTAGACCCAACCTATAAAGACAAGATGGAAAAATACTGCATTAAAATATATTTAATAATGATTGCCTTTATACTCTAATTTAAAAGGTATCAGATTCTAGGTCAGATTAAATAGCCACTATTACAGTTGTGAACAGCTGATCACCATATAGTAAACATAAATTTCAAGGTCATAGGCTTCCTGAGGACACCTAACTATAAGCCCACAATTAACCCAGGACCACTTAATTTCACTGGAGGATGAATCCTGAACAAAGCAGCAAACCTCACTAAGTCATTTCTTGCAGACATAGAGGCGATAAAAGCAAGCATAAACCAGCAAGAGGATGGCATGACAGAAAGATATTTGAGCACATGAATGAGAGGTGACAAGGAAAATTACAGCTGGGCTGTGGGGAGGATGGTGAATCTCCCGGGCAGCTGCAGTAGCGCTTTGGCATCACCAGGGTCTGGCATTTAGGAGGCCGCAGCCCAATCAATTTCAGAGGAAGAGAGCGTGCTAGGAGGGCATTACCCAGGGTAAGATGGGAGGAGTGGGAAACAGTCAATGTAATGAATAATTCAGAACAGCAGGTAAAACCAAATATGGACAACAATGGGGTGTTTTTGCTGGTACAATAAAATAATGTATAAAAATGATGGACACTTTTAAAAGTTCTCAATAATAACCATATCATGATGGGGAAACCATTTATTGGCACAAGAGCCTGCCTGGTACTATGATTCAGTGGCTTACCAAATTCTGATTGGCTGTTTGGGAAAACAATGCGGAAGACATAATCTGTTGCCTCTTCCTCATCTTTGTCAGACACAGATTCGGAGGATCCTTGTGAACATCTCTTCTTCAGCTTAGGAAATACTTTACCCTGGAGAAAGACAAGCAGAACATAAGACCAGGGACGTGTCGCCCAAATGACACTATTAAATATTTCAATATAATTGTTAATATAACAACTTTTGTTGTTCCAATTCGCCATCATTCATCTCAGTTGAGCATCACAGACAGTTATTAAATTATTCGCTTTGGCACCATCCTTAGGTGTAAGCACTTTATTTTATTCTTTCTCTGATTCCATTGTTTACCACCCTTTCATTCAACACTGTACGTTCATTCAAATTGAATCACGCTCGTTACTACAAATGGCCAAGTTAAGCATGCTTACTAAAATGAGTAAACCAATCAGAAGCTCCTTCCTTCAATCACACTATCTGATAGATTTTAGTTCAATTAAGACTCAGTACACTTGACATTGCATTTATTAATGCATATGGAGAGTGCCTTCTTACATGACCTAGTTGAAACCTCTCTACAATAACGGAAATATTCTAGTATTGGCTATGGTGTTTGAGCCCCGCCTGTTTTGGTGCGAAACTGTCTGCTATAAAAACAGCTGCACAAACACCATTTCCTCAGGATTTCTTTCTTCAATACAGCGAACATCTCTTGTCTAGAAGCCCTCTACCTTCGCCGTCAATATACATGAGTCAACGGGCAAAATCTTCACGGGAAGACTTTCCGCTCCCGTGCAGTGCTCCGGCAAACATCACACCACCTCGCCGATTGATGCTTCGCTGATGAACGTGCCTCAGCATCCTGATTGCCGCAGCACTTCGGCAGGGTTTGTGTATCCTTACAAAGCAATTCTAAAAGAGTCACTTACGAGTTCGTGTCTTTTTAAAGATGTCGTTCCGTAAGTGTTCCTTGCGTGAGAGGCACATCCCATCGTCAGATCAGCATGAGAGCTGCGTTTACTGTCTGGGCTGCACCTACGCAGAGACAGTTCTCATAGACACAGACTATCCTCACTGTAAGGGCATGAATCTCAAGACGCTTCGCTCGTGAATCACCCTCGTTCTGAGTGACTATTCAGCCTTGCGCCCTCCCACCCACCTCTTCTGTGAAACAAGAGGATTCACACGAGGAGGCACGGCGGGGCCGGGTATTTCAGAATGGGTGCAAAAAACGATCGAACATGGTTATACGATCCAGTTTGCGTGCCGGCCACCCCATTTCAACAGCGTTCTGTCTTCCATGGTTTCACCCGAAGACGCGTCAGTATTACGAGCTGAAATACACAATCTCATCATGAAAATGCAATAGGGATCGTACCAAATTGTCTAGCACAAATAGTTTTACAGCCATTATTTTCTTGTTCCAAAGAAAGACGGTGGACATTTAAATCATGTACTCACAAAGCACCCATTCAAAATGATTACTCAGAAATGGATCTTATCGCATGTACGCCCACACGATTGGTTTGCGTTGATCTGCATCTGAAGAATGCATACTTTCATATCCAAATTGTACCAAATCACAGGATATTTTTGAGACTCACATTCAAGGGAACAGTTTATCAATTCACAGTACTGCCCTTCGGACTGTCTCTAGCTCCTCGCACATTCACAAAGTGCATCGATGCGGTTCTCACCCCTCTGAAACTGAGCGGCATGCACATCTTGAACTACCTCAATGATTGGCTGTTCCTGGCGGAATCATAGGCTCTGTTATGCCAGCTGAGAGACTTACTGCTTCAGCATCTAAACAGCGTGGGCCTCAATATGAACTGGGTGAAGAACACACTCTCCGCCAGCCAAAAAAATTATAATCTTTTTGGGTGTCTGTCTCGACTCCACTAGTGGGCGCATGCACCCCATGATGCATCACTATATCCCACAGATGTATAGCTGCTTTAGCACCATGGACAACTCCTGCGTTTTACCAGCGAGGTGTCGTGCTGGGGCAAGTTGTCAAGCGGCGCCTAGAGCTATCAGCTGTATTTCTAGCCTTAAAGGATTTTCTGTCAGAAATAGCAATATATCAACAGCTAAGGTGGAATTCAGGAGACTTCATCCTTACTGTATTAAGGATGAAGGTAATCTTTATGTTTTCAAGAGCGATTAGATGGAGGACTCACTCCGTCAAAGCTTAAATGTGGCATCTATATCTGTGTATCACGAACATGAAGCTGACATCTCTATAGGCAAGAATGATTTAATCATAAATTTCCTTTATGGAGCAAGATGATTAAACCCACCTTGGCCGGCTACAGTCCCAACTTGGGACCTAAATTTAGTCCTAAAAGCTATCATAGGGCCCATCTTCGAACCTTTGGACTCTGTTGATTTGCACATGCTCTCCATTAACCTGTTGATACCCATCCCCTTTTTGAGCACAAGCCATGAAAATGGCAAACCTGAACTTAAATGGTTGTATTTACTGGACCCTTTGGAGTATTGACACAGTTGTAGTATCTTTTGAAAGAAGACACTTTGGGCTTTATTTCGCAAGTTTGAGAATTAATATATGTTGTTATTTTCAGTTAGAGAAGCTGAAGTTTATAGTAATGGAAATATTTTGTGCTGAACATGTTTTTATAATCTAAATAAACAATAATAAAAGTGCCCATACAACCCAGTTAAACAATGTTCTCAAAGCCACAAGTCTAAAGAAGTTACATACCGAGGTTATATACGTAACGAGACGTTTTGTGTCAACACTTTCAATTTCACGTAACTAATGAATTATTAAGCACTAAAATGGATATCTGCAGTGTAACCATCAAAGACCTATGTGGATTTGGCAAAGTTATTTTCAATAAAAAAAATAGAGAAAGAGAGGCAATCGAAACTTCAAATTACTAGGTCATTGTTTCTGGCTAGTCTGAGGCTATGAAGTGTTGATCTGGCAATAATGTCCTTCTTGTGTTATGTCCGTTTTATAGTTCTAACATTAGGGCTCAGTGGTTTAAAAAAATAAATAAAATGTATTAAGGAATGTAGACTGCCGTGTCTATGTTACATTTGCCTTGTGCATTCAGGTTAGGATTGTTGTCTTAGGTGGTCAGATTAGTTAATTGCTGCTGTCGATTCCATTCATTCTGAACTGTGGAAAGAGTAACGTGTGAGGCCTATGATGTTGAAACTAGTAACTGGCATTCTTTTCTTTTTCTTTTATCTGTCAAAACAAGCTGTTCTGGCACTATGGTTCATTGTATGATTTAATGGACAAACATATATTATATGACAATCTTTAATTTTTGTGATATGAGCAATATTACTGTCCTGAATTTAAAACAATTTGGTTATGAAGTTCACAACTGTTACATAATTGTTTCCATTGACTCTAAGGCAACCATTTATGTCTATAACATTTCTGTGACAATACGGTCACCCACAGCATTTAATCATTTTTATTAAAAATCTTTGATGCTTGCCCAGTCTAAAAGCCCATGGCATGTGCCTGATAAGATCATAATACCATGAGTCTACTGCAGCAGCCTACAGCATAATTAGGTGCTATTAATTGCCAATTATATACTTCGCTCAGAATTTTTCTAGTAACACAAAACTAATTGAAATATTGACAGATTAACCAATCATGAAATACAAATTACAGGGCAGTGAGA
The DNA here is from genome assembly GCA_032164185.1 of Moxostoma hubbsi. Lineage (NCBI taxonomy): Eukaryota > Metazoa > Chordata > Actinopteri > Cypriniformes > Catostomidae > Moxostoma > Moxostoma hubbsi. The sequence continues at coordinate 10,792,286 of JAVLUX010000215.1, forward strand.
GATTGTAATTGAACAAAATTATATGGCAAGAATTTCCACATCTTATATGAAGTTTAACTGGATGAGCAAATTAAAAAAAAACTGGAACATCAAAGTAAATCAAGCTACTAATTGTAGTAAATCAAATAAGTAATTTGATTCAATTAACTGTTTTATTTGTTTTAGAGACATATCAAACAAAGTTGTCTTAGTAAGAAATAACAAAATACTCAATGTTCTGTGTGTAATAACATAGAGCTCCAAAAATATAAGATTTGTAATATAAAACTAATATATATATATATATATATATATATATATATATATATATATTATATTATATATACTATAATCTATAATATACTCTATAATATACTCTATAATCAAATGTTCATTAACTTCCAGATCAGATCTTCGAGCAATTACATTTTTTAAATGTTCAAAAACAATAATCCTAAATTAAAGGTAATCTTTATGTTTTCATTTTTTTTTTCTTTGAGGTGGGAAGTGGGGACAGGTTTGATTATTATTATAAGTGAATATTGGATGTAGTATGTTAGAATAATAGTCCAGGATTGAAACATTTGTGGCATAATGTTGATTACCAAAATTTAATTTCGACTCATCCCTCCTTTTCTTTGAACAAAGCAAAACTCAAAGTTAGATTGAGGCCAGTGTTTGGAGGCCTTTTGTTCTCTCTCATTTACTTATCTAATTTTCCTCACTTTAGCAAATTTCTTGTTTGTCTCTCTGTATGTATATATGCAATAAAATAAAACAGGCAGAAATGTGAAGCTAATAATTAAAAAAAGCACTTCTTTAAAAACTTGTGTATTTTTTGAGCTTTAAAGTTGTTTAAATCTCTGTTTTTACGGTCGTTTTAGGGTTTACGGTGTTTCGTCGTCAAGGCGAGATGTTAATATACATAATGTTTACATATTGTGACTATACTTTTGAAACGGTGAGTATTTAACATTTTGGTCCAATTTAATTCCATTGTAATCATCTTTCAGTATCCCAGATTTGATTTATTTTTTCATGAAAAGGAGGTACAATCACCATTATGCCACAAATGCTGTCGATTGAGCTTAACTTATATTGAAGCCGGGATAATCCTTTAAGTGTTGTACTGTTCAATACCTTTCCTCTCTGTGACCAAAGAGGTGGGTCTAACTGGCCGTGAGGCAGCAGACCGTTTTCCAAACAGGAGAGAAACTGAAGGAGGTGACCACCACGAGGGAAACGAAGTGGTGGCCTTTGGATCCCATCCTGACTAACCAGAATTACTGTTCCACCACAGTCCACTTCAGAGGAAAACATACACAGTGGAATTATTTGATATTACGATATACATCTTCATTGAAAATAAAGGTCACTTTCTATTTTTCCTAGTAGGGTAAATACTTCATGTTTTGTACATAGTGAACTCTACTTTTTATTCTGAACCAATCAAAAACTTCATTACAAAAATTGTTCTTAGCTCAGCTCCACCTAAAACATGAATCATCCAGATATTCTTAATATTGAAAGCCATGACACAGCGTGTATGATAAGTATTTGTTGATTTCCATTATTAGCTGAATTGCTTTGCCTCATAATCCTAGTACACCTCTACTTACATTTCCATCTCGCTCCAAAAGAAATTATGTTCTGATTAATTTTGTGCACTCTCTATGGTCTGCTGATCTTGTGTTTGGATGACTATGAAAAAGGCAAGTATCGGTGAGTATACTGGATAAAAATGTAAGTGCAGCCAAGTGGATTTACATCACACAATTCTGATTCATTTTTAGATTTGTTTTTACCTTCAGCAACTCAGTATATTATATCAATGTTGTATAATCTCTTATATGGTAACTGAATTTTAAGAATTATGTACCACTAATAAATTAAAGCCTCACAGGATATGTGCCATCTCTCATACTGGCACAATAAAGGTTTAGTCCTGAATGTGACCTACCCTGCTGATGACAGTGCAGGTATACAATCTCCTCCAGGTGGATTGTCATGGCATAGTCCCAATAAACACTGCAGGTAACCAGATTAGACATTTAGTGGCACATGACCAACAAAACTAGATGAATATTACAAACCTTTACATGTCAATGATTTTTTTACCTTTTATTTATAAAAAAAGAACCCCACATTAATTTTCAGTTTCCACAGTGTAAATTGATAGGTGAATTATAAAGTTACACTCTACCAAGTCCTGTCATTCTGCATAAAAATATAACATTTGTGAGCTTTGAGTCCCACCTCCTCTCATAATCGAGATCTCCCACTGAGCCATTCATTAGCTGATTTGGCGTCCATTTCAGAGTCATGAAGTTAGCTGTCTGGTGCAGAGAGAGGTATCCTGGAATTGCTTCCATATCATCCCTCTGACAGTACCACAACAGTAGCCAATGTTATGAAACAACAACATTTATTCAATGTTAAATTGTCTATATGTTTTCAGCTACAAAGTTTACACTTTACTTTCTGCACTTTCATTATATTTCCAAGAAAGTCATATATATACACACACTGTATAAAGTTCCAAAGATTAGTTGTCATAAATGTTTTTATTTACCGGCTGCACCAGTACGTTATTCTTGCCGAACAGGAGAGTCGCTCTGGAATTCTGATGAAGAGACTCAACATAGTCCCTGGCAGAGAGGGAAGGAGAGGGTCTTTCATCCATACTACTACTGGAGTGTCTTTTCTGTATCTGAAAATACACACACACACACACACACACACACACACACACACACACACACACACACACACACACACACACACACACACAGCCTGTTTAGAACTATATGCCAGTAATAACTCAGTATGTTCACTTCAGCGACTAATGTCACCATCCAGTACAAATCTGTAAATGTGATGCAAATGCAAAACAAAGTGATATAGTAGGTATTCATATTGGCTTCAGAATACTAATGTGTATAAATTAGCTTAATACCAGCTATCGCTCTAATGTGCAAAAATGTGTCGCCACAGGGTGAGTCATTAGATGTGTACTGTGCATAGTATGTCTCTACCTTCATCTATCAAAAAGTCATTGAGCACCACAAACCTGGCCATTATAGCTCAGTAGCAGAGATTTGTAATAATGATACATCAGAAAACAAGCCTGGAGTGCAGTCAGATCTGTTTGAGATGAAAACAAGCACTATGTGGCCTGCTGTTTTGTGGGTGTTGGAGATGGCCAGAGAGGGTGATCAGTCAGGAATCTGACGGCTGTGTTTGGAAATGGAGCTGTGTAATAATTTGAAACGTGTTTCAAAGTGAAGGTTAATTCCCTCCACAGAAACAGCAGCCAAACTCTAATTCACCGACCGAAGCATGACTCTCATGGACCATAACCCTCTTCAAAGATCTATGGTGGAGGAACCACACTGACTTGAAAGGCTAAAACATCACTGAATGGAGGGCAATTCAACTAAATGAATGGCCAATTGCTCATCTTTAGTTTACTCTGAAATACTGATTTTTTAAATCTATGAAAGACTTTGTATTTTGGGCGATGAGTTTTATGATGGGCAGACAAGTCATTTTAAGGGGTTGGAAGTCCAATGGAGCACCATGACTTCTGGAGTGGTGTGCAAAGATGGGGAGGGTAGCAGTGTTTGAAGAGGGGGTATCTAGAGAATTGTGTAATTTGGACTTGTTTATGGGAAAGTGGGGCAGATGTTTGGCATTTTAAGAGGGCTCTCAGAGAGGGACAGTGGAGAGAGAGATGTAGAGGTTATGAGTGTTTTTATTATATTCTATTTACTTGACTATTTAATTTTTAAAATGGGGGGGGGGGGGGGGGTTCCTTGCACTAATAAAAAAAAAAAAAGTCATCTGAAATCTATAAATATGCAGTCTTGCCTTATCTACATTATGTAATCAAGTCTAGTTTTGGCCAATGGTGTGTAAAAAAAAAAAAAAAAGAGTCTTGAAATCTGAATGACTTTGTTACATTGAAAAAGGAACAAACAATTCTAAACAGTGAAAAAACATTTAATACATTTTTAATTGACCTTATTTGTCTATTTACTTCATGTCCTACAGCCTAATCAAGTTCAATTGTCATGTCTTCTAAACCACTAACCAATTTATTAACTGCTTTTAAAGTAGGAGAGCATAATACATGAAAACAGTGCTTACTGGTAATGTATGTCACTACATATTGTGATCTCAATGTGACATGCAACTGACTGAGTACAAACTGCTCCTGACCACTGACATTTTCTTGAGCCATGGTTTAAAAACATCAAGGGCATTTTAAATGGCTTGAACTTCCCATTTGAAATGGCACTTCCATCTCGCTGAAAGTGAAAAAGAGTGTTAATTTTTGTTTATTTTGTAACATGCAAATGGAAAGCAAATGTCAATGTTTTATAAGATGTGCATTTATTCTGGTCCTTTTTAAAAAACTGAACTTATACTATTTTCTGTTTTGCAATGTTTCTGAATTCTTGGTGCAAAGTGCCATCATTTGCAACCTAGATCTTTAAAGGTGAAGCATAATTTCTCCAGCATTGGCGGCACTGAATTGCAAAAAAATTTAGTATTTTAACATTAGAAAAAAAAAATGACACACTTCGTCTTCAATGTTGTCATACATGTTTAGCTCAGAGTATTTGTATATTCATAGGTCACTCACACAAAGGGCAGGTCTTTTAGTAGGTGAGTCTTGTCTGCAATGGCCACTGTGAATACGATGCCTCTGCACCAGCTCATCAGCTGAAGGATTAGTCCAGAAATGATCTGCTGTCTTCATTTTAGTGTACTCCAATGCACACGGCCCCACTAAAGAAGCAAGTAAGAGAGACTTGAGAATATATTACAATAGCAAACAAGAAAAATGATGTGAACCATTTGGAATTACCTGCATTTATGTATAAATTTGTCTTAATATCTAGTTTAATCTTCATCTAACTTACAATAATGAACAAACACAATCTGTTTCAACTAATAACACATAAATTATTGTATTGTTCTTGTACATATTGAATACATTATTCAAACATTCACAGTGTAGGTTGGAAAAAGTATGTGAACCCTCGGCTAATGACATCAACAAAAGCTAATTAGAGTCAGGAGATGGCAAACCTGGCCAATTAATGAAACAAGTTTGGACATGTGGGTTAGACCTACTGTGACTCATAAAAAGCACTCAAACATTTTGAGTTTACTATTCACAAGAAGCATCTGCTGACATGGACCATGCCTCGCAAAAAAGAGATCTCAGAAGATCAGCCACGTCAGAACAATAAACAATTGTTGCTTTGCAACTCTTTACAGCTTTATGCAAAGTTATCTCTAAGAGCTTAGATATTAGAACTTAGAACAGTTATAGAAACTGTCTATAAATTGAGACAATTTAGTACTGTGTTTACACTCCTTAGAATCTGAGTCTCCTAAGATGATTTAAAGGGCACACCACAGAATGCTCAGTGAGGTAGAAAGGAACACCAGAATGACAGCTAAAGACTTGAAGGAATCATTGGAACTAGTTAACATCTCTGTTCATGAGTCTACTATAAGGAATACTTAGACTGGTTTTTAAAAAGTGGGTTTACCTAACAAAGAGGCGAGGATAGGGCCATCCACTGGATCCATTAGGAAAGCTTCTCTCTCATAAAACTTACTGAAACAACAGCATTGCAAGTAGCTTCAATTTAACATAATGCAAGTGGGTACATTTAGTTGTAGGGTATGTGAAAGAAACTGAACAAGCTTGCTTTATCTGTATTGCTCTCTCCCACCTCTCTCACCTGCTGTTTTCCACCAGGTACAGGACGATCCTGTCCAACACTTTCTCAATAAGAGCAGTGTGGATCCACAAGTGTCTAGTGGCATGAGGGGAGACGTTTGGAACCTTGGGCATCTTACGGGTGCTCTCGCTGTATGATAAAGACTGGCTTCGTCTGAGGCAAAGGTCAAAGGTCAAGACAATGTTTAAATGGAATACCCATGTACATGCTGAACTATTGCCCATACATTTATGCAATTGAAAGACTATTATCCAAAAACCAACTCAAGGTACATATTTTATCAGTATATGCGTTTCTTGGGAACACACTAGATGGTACTGCCGAGCATAACATGCATTGTAATATGTAAAAACAGTATGTGCTGGCAGTTTGCCTGTAGTATACATATGTGGGCATATTTGCTATGTAGAAATCTAATAATATGCTGTAGATAGAAAATTCATCGCATTTCAGGTTGTGTACACATTATTACTCCAGATCTATTGAATATTCTAGATGCAAGGCCAGATGCTATTGTTCTAGAACTATAATGTATGTTTGCATGTGTCTTAGTTGTGTGTTGTATTGGAGATATGGTCTCACTTGCTCTCAATGATCAGCTCCAGCTCCTGGGCTTTTCTGCACAGCTCCAAAGCTGGAGGGAAGCTCTTGCCTACTTTGGTGAAGAGTGCTGCTATCTTGTTGCTTCGTAGGAAACCAGCAGCTCTCCGCTTTAACCCATGAAGCACACAGGCTTCGACAGCAGCTACACAAACACATTAACACACAATAGTCCATTAATTAATAATTTTCTGTGAAAAGTTATGTAACGCGAGTCCATGAAAAGCTTTTGGAGAATCTAAGCAACAAGGAATAGGGACACATGATTTTTTAAATGAGTTGAGGTTTTTTAACGTTCAAGAAATGTTAAATTAATATTTCAAATTACTAACTGTATACTATGAAAGTGGTAACCTGCAATAGTTACTTATCTATTTCTACTTGATCTATTCCATAAAATTTGTTTTGTTGGTGTAACCTTAAGTACTCTGGTTGATTCAGACATGTTAAATAATATTTTTGACTTGAACCAATCATCTAGTTCAGGGGATTTCAAATTGGGTTAAAGTGAGCCTCCCCCTAGAGAACTAGAAGACAGCCATACCCCCCAACACCACCACAACCATTAATTAGGCTATTATTATTAGTACTTCGAGGCTACAACTACAAAACTACTACATTTTCTTTTTATTAAGAAACTTTTCATTAAGCGATCAACATTTCATTTTAAATTCAGTTTCATTTTGAGATTTAAATGTTTTGAAAAATATAACTTAACACATCTGTCTTTTTAAAATATATTGTGAACACACTTTGCAACACATTTTTACCACATTCAAGCAATTAGGAAACTATTAAAAAAAACTAAACAAGGTATTCTCAACAGCCCTATACAAAAAGAGCCAACAAAATCAGACATATAACGAAATCAGCATGATGGCCAGCTCTATTTTCTGATCACTGAACAAATAACCCTCGATGGTCAAATAACTAAACTGGAAACATGTTCATTAACTGCTAATGTTCTCAACTGAATAAGAGCTATTTTTGAGATTTTAGGCTACTTAAGCCAATTCAACTTTGAAAACATCAAAATCAGATATCAAACGACATCAGCAAGATGGACAGCGCTGTTTTGCCACAGAATCAAATTTTGCCTCTTCATTTTCATCATCCCTACATCAGTGGGAACATGCGATCGTTGCGGGGCTGCATGGTAGAAAGGAATACACGTAAATTGTCCTCCACCTGCAGCCTTGATCGGTAATTTGCTTTTAAGCATGCATATGCATAACACACTTTAACACGCAAGCTAGCAGGATAGATACAGACGGGAACCATTATCAGGGTTCATACACATTTTTACCAATCATTTTCCATGGCTTTGAGGCAAATTTTCATGACCATACATTTCCTAAAACATCTATGTACACATGCCAAATAAGGAAAATCCATGTAAAAATTTACCACAGCATATCTTAACTAAAATGAATGACAAATGACAATCTATGTGGTTTACTAGAAAATAAACATTTATTTAAACAACACTCACTGACACCAGTATGACTGTTAAATAATATAGTGTGTCATAACACACTACATAAACATAAATGACTCAGAGGGACAAGAATATTTGAAGAAAAAAAAAAAAAGAGAAAAAGGAAATAAAAGTGTCCAGTAACACTGACATTAACTTAATCAAGGTTAAAACAGCAGACTTTAACACTGTGGAGGCGTGTTAGGTCCCAATGCAAGATAACTCTAATGAAAAAAAATAAATGCTTTTAGGATAAATGAGATAGGATAAATTGTGCAACCGATGACGTCATCATGCTTAAATGGGCAAAAAACGCATGCGCACGTAATTTTCGTGTTCTGTACTGCAAAACAGTTTCACATTAACATGTGAACCGTGCACTGTTTCGACTAAACTGCCAGCGTGAAACCCCCTGCTTTTGCTCTGGTACACTGATGCGACTCTTGACAGAAAGATCAAGGGACATCAGTGACAACCAGCGCAGGTCTTCTCTCCTGTGTTCCATTAAAAACAGGAGAATGTATGTGATACTGAGACTTTTAATGATTGCTCCTCAAGAAGTGAATAATAACACTGCTCAGACTCACAAGCAAACATCCCCATAAGCTTAAATAACATGGTAAGTTATTACATACAAACATTTAAAGCAAAAAAATAAAAAAACATTTAAAAATATATTCAAACAATAATGCAAATATGAAATGTACTAATTCCTTGTGTCCATATGAACTTGAGAAATCGTGAGCGAACTCTTCTGCCATTAATGAGATGCCAAATGCGGTGTCGCATTTGGCATATACGCTACGCATACTCACAATCTAAGTTTACGCAGCAATGCATTTTGCATGCTGCTCCGCGCTGGCTCTGAGTAGCGCTTATTCACGTATCTCCGAGACCCCGCAAAACTTGAAGAATTATTAGCACACTTGTACGGCTGATTTTGTAGAAAATCACATGACTTTTTCAAATCATTCAATGTTAACTTGTTTTTCCATGACTTTTCCAGGCCTGGAAAACATAATTTCTAAATTCCATGACATTTCCAGGATTTTCATAACCGTACGAACCTGAGCTGCGCCTCCCCTGGGGCTCTCTGGCGCCCCCTAGGGGAGGCGCGACTCACCAATTGAAAACTTCTGATCTCTAGATGTTACCACATGAAGCACAGTTTTAGGTTAACATTTATTTTCAGTGTATGCAGGAATATTGAAGTGTTTTCACAAAATCTGTAAGAGATAATGTTCAGTCACCTGGTAATTATCGCAAAATAGCCTCTGACAGTATGATCACTGACACTGATTATTATCATGGGTTATTTTGTGATAATGACTTGTGAAGACTGACTGTGTGGATGACTGTACATTATCCCACTTACTACAAAGCAACCGCTACCAAAATAAATAAATAAATGGACATTAGTGACAGCAGAGACATGAAACTAATACAGACCTTTAGAAATAGGTTGCCTGGGACAATGGTTTGGTGGTCATAATACAAACATATTTGTGTATGTTTGACTGCAGAATGCTGCGTTTGACCAATTTGAATGAAGTATTCCAGAGAGCTAAGTAATTTTAAAAGTAAACACGATACGTGGCAAGAGAAAGATTCACACACACACTGAGCCACACTGATATACGTGGCAGTGCCTGCAGAGTCAACACCGAGAGGCTCTCTCGGGACTAATCTTGTGAATCTGCTCAGATGGGGTCAGGGGAAAGCCGGTGTCACCATGGAAACACTCACCAATGGATCACTTGTGCTCATTGAGTGCTGGGCTCTGAAACAATATCAGCTGTCTTTTCTCTCTACCTCTTTCTACATTTACATTTATTCATTTGGCAGACCCTTTTATCCAAAGCGACTTACAAAAGAGGAAAAAACATAAGCAAATCATCTTAAGGAGACAGTGGTACGAAAAGTGCCATACTACAAAATTTCACTATCATCAGAATAGTATACAAAACCGATTTAAGTGCAACAAGAATTGTTAATTTTTATTTTTTTTAGTGACTGGTTAAATGCTTTTGGTAAAGATGTGTTTTTAGCTGTTTTTTGAAGATTCAATCAGCTTCACAGATTGAGTTAGGGAGGTCATTCCACCAACGTGATGTCCGGGAAAGTGTTTTGGTGCCTCTTTGTTTTGGTACGACAAGGCGACGTTCCTTACCAGGCTTCTGGTGGGAACGTAGCTCTGCATAGATGTTTTTAGGTAAGCTGGAGCAGACGCAGTGACTGTTTTGTATGCCAGCATCAGGGGCCTTGAATTTAATACGTGCATGAATCAGCAGCCAGTGGAGAGAGAGACAAAGAGTGGTGTAACATGTGCTCTCTTTGGTTCATTAAAGACCAGACGTGCTGCTGCAATCTGGATCATTTACAGAGGTCTAATAGCATATGCAGGAAGGCCTGCAAAGAGAGCGTTACAGTAGTCCAGTCTAGTTATAACAAGTGACTGAACAAGCAGTTGTGTGGCATGTTCAGAGAGGAAAGGTCTTATCTTCCTGATATTGTAGAGTGTAAATCTACATGATCTTGCAGTCATTGAGATGTGGTCTGTATGGTGTCCTTTTTAACTTCTGTCCATCTTATACATGTGCCAATTTCACTTTCCATCTTTATCACTTTGCTTTTCTCACAGTGCACTGTTTTCCTCTTTTATTGCTATTCTCTTTGACCATCTCAATTTTTAGTCTTTCTCACCAGTCACCCTATCCCAGTCTCCACCAATTTATGACTCTCACTACCTCTCTTCTCCTCTGCGGTTTTATAATTGCTTCTTCAATATCTCTACCAGCACTATAGAGTCACTTGTTTACCTATTCCTCTTGCACATTATTTGTCTCTATTCCAGTCTCTCAAGTAGCAGACTTAAATGTGTGTGTGTGTGTGTGCGCATGTTTGTGTACTTCGCATTAGTCAAGTAAAAAAAAAGCCCCCTAAAAGTAACAAAAGCTCATTTTGAATTAATTTGGGGACATCCTCAATTGGTAAATCAATTCTTAAATCTGTCTTTAAACATTCTAAAAGTGAGTAAACAACACAGAGAAAAAAATACATGGGCAATGACATGCTCTCTGTTTAAAGCTCAAGTTAAAATCTCTTGCAGAGAGAAGCACATCCATACAAACACAGGAGCTGCTTTCATCGGATGTTGTATTCACCACTTCTCTTTGACCAAATTACCCTAAATAGATTCATGCAGAAGAGAGAACACAGATAAAATAAGAGCGATCAGTGAAATGAATGAATACAGAGGATGCACACACACCATCAAACAGGCTTAAATGTTTCACACATTATGTACAACAAAAGACAGAACAACTAATTGGAAAGAGGTCTTTAAAGGAAATGGTTCACCCAGTACTGTAGTTCAGTCTCTCACTCATGTTGTTTCAATCCCACATGACTTTGTTTCTTCAGTGGTACACAGAAAGATAAGTTTTGCAGAATGTTCATGCTGCTCATTTCCATACAGTTACAGTAAATGAGGATTGAAAGATCCAAAAAGGACCAAAAAAGCACTATAGAAGTAGTCCATGCGGCATGTGTGCTTGATTCCAAGTCATTCAATAGCTTAATATGAGGAACAGGCCAAAATGTTTCCTCTCTGGTTTAGCTCTCAAATCTCTTTGCTCTCAAAAATGTTTCTGCACATTACAACATGGTGCCACATGACCTGGCATACAAAGTTTGACATCATGTGTCTATCCAATTTGCAAATGTATTTTATGTGAAAATCGGAATTAAAAACAATTAGCGAATAAAGCACAGTTTCCATCCTATGTGTTTAAGAGAACAAAATTGTCACTTCTGGAGAAATTGGTGCAAATGTGAAATGAAAATGGACATTGCAGCCAAAATTTTCAGCAAATAACTACTTGCATTTCTGACATTTCCTCACACTAATTCAATGTATTGCTTCAGAAGTCTTGCAATATAGAGTCACCTGGGCTACTTTTATGGTGGTTTATACCTTTTGTGTAGCTTGAAAGCATTTAATGAACCAAATAGCATTCAGCTGTGTTTGATATAATGGGAAGTGATTTTCTAGTACCAAATTATCAATTTAGCATGATTACTCAAGGATAAGGTGTTGGAGTGATGGCTGCTGGAAATGGGGCCTGTCTAGATTTGATCAAAAATGACTTTTCTCAAATAGTGATGGTGTTGTTTTTTTACATCAGTAATGTGCTGATTATACTTTGTGATCAGATGAATGCCACTTTGGTGAATTAAAGTACCAATTTCCTTGCGAAACATAAAAATCTGTACATTATTCCAAACTTTATGTGTAAAAAAAAAAAATTGAAATGACAAATCATTACGCAAAGGAAATGAAAGCAATTTTATCTAATTCACAAAAAAACTAAATTGAGACTATGAAAGGGAAGAGGGGAAGTGAAGGAGAGAAAATGACATTTCAGCCAACAAAGTTTCCAAAGCAATATCCACAGCAACAAACATGCCCCAGGATTCAAGCTGTCACAGGAAATGGCAAAGGGAGCAGGCGGCCACCCTCGACCCTGATCTCTATCGCTCATTAAAAATGTACATGTATTTATTTTATTCAGGTGACAATGGTTTGCTGTGGATTTTCATGATGAGTGTTATAAATTCCCCCTGACAATGGTTTTTCCTGCTAGTGTTTGGTGGGAAACTTGTCTATTTAAGTAATTGTTTGAGTATGTTTGAGGAGGGAGGTTGTTTTCAGACACTGAAAAAGTTTTTTTTTTTTTTAGTTTAGTTTAGTTTTTTAAAATACGTTTGTCTAAGGTGAGACATATATTTATACTTGTGGACACAATGCCTTGTTTGCTCCATCAGGGAACAGCGGTTACGACAGTAACCAAGATGATTACATTAAAGTATAAACTACTGAACTACCCATAGTTGTCATTTTATGTAAATGTTATTTTTATTCCAACAAATGCCACCAGAGACCCCAATTCTTTACATATTTTGATGTTTTGATAATCTTTCAATTTTCTGAGATGAAGGATTTTAATAAAGTGAAGATAAAGAGCTAATTTTTTATAAACATGAAAGGAGAAATTTTGTAATTTATAGGTAAAAAAATAACACAAAATCCCAAAAGAAATACATTATTTTTTTACTTTAGTGAATATAATGCTATACATTTCTTTAAAAAAAATTGGGGGTTCCACATTTGATTTTTGAGACAGAACAAGGTTCTCTATTGATAAGTGTACAAAGGTTAAAAGAGAGTTTGTGTACATGTTCTATCGATCACGGTAGTAGGATTTCATCAAATTATGATGATCAAATAATGGAAAGGAGTGTTATAACCTGGCATATATCCAGACATACAGTGTAGTCAAGCGTACTTTAGGCATGTGGTACTATAAGTAGTGGAGTGATTCTGTACAGTCCAAGAAGAGTGTCAAATTATGGTGGTATGTAGCATCCTCTGCTATAAAGTGTTTAGACTCGGCCCAGAAAATCAGTGATTGCTTGTGCAAATTTAGTTTAGCACCGATTTTGAGGCCGCATTTGCGCCGTTGCCTGATCTGCATAATTTCATTAGTGAATCGGGTGCATTGCAAACAGTATGTGCAATTAACTGGGGAAACGTTTTTTTATTTTGTTTGGCGCGAATTAATTCTTATTGAATTGACCCCTCAGGGTTTTGTTTAAAGCAAAATATTCACATGAAGCTTTGTTTATTGTGCTTTTTTTATTTGAGGTATGTCTATGAAATAATCAGTACTTATTCAGTAGATGTTCTGATTACAAAGTCTACACACACTTCCGGTAATATTTTCAGTGTTTCTGTACAGCCAGCATTCCACACCGGTCTATCATTGTTTTATCAACTACTTAATATATACTCACCCCAAAACAACACATACTGTTAAAACTAGGAATAACCCAGTACCAAATTTGTATGGTGATACTGATATCCAATTATGTAGAACCACATCTGCCAATACCGATAGTTTGGTTGTTCTGCTTTTTCATGCTACCTGATTTCAAATCCTAACAATTAATTACATAATGAAAGATTTTGTGAAAGTAAAAATTACATTATTCTTTATGTCTATACATGTCTTCCATGTTTTATAATTTAGAAATGTACACATTTATAAACAAAACACTGAAAATTCACATTATTAACTCACATTACCATACTAAATTTACTGTATTCTGAATATCCTCTCGTTAGGCTCACATTAAAATGGTGTGATTTCTAATTTTTTTTGTTAATGTTCTAAACTCACATTAACTGAATTCTGAAAGATGAAGCTTACAGACTCAATTGCAGCTTTAACAAAATCATCATATTCCTTGCTGTGTCGAGCTTTAAGGTGAGTAATCAGATTAGTTGTGTTAAACATTTTTACGGTAGTTCCACCTCTGAAATTCTAGCAGTGCAAAGCTTACAAATTTCAACTCTGCTGTCATTGTCACCCAAATGAATGTTATTTATTCACACAGAATTTCACACAAGGCTACATGAGACTATGCTTTTAATATGTACTGTTTTGTTCTGATTCTCCAAAAAAGTGTCTCTTCTATGGCCTATTTTTGTTGTATAATAATCGTCAGTGACCTGGCAGGAGTCATGCAACAGTTGAATGGACATGAGATGGAGATAGAGCAGGACAGTGGAAAACCGTGATAAATCAGAACTCGATTTCTGGCTGGCTTAAGACAGAAATCTACACTGCATGTATGACTTATAATCTTTCCATTAATCCTGTGCTGTTATAGGCATGACTAAAATGTGTTGACTAAACAATTTGAAGATATTTTTAATAGAAGGTACATGAATGTTGTTATTAATAAACACCTCAGAGGGGCTAAAGGAAGTGAATACATTAGCAGTTTCTGTGAGCTTGAAATGCAAGGTTTTTGTGCTTTTTGCTACCCCCAATGAGACATTTTTTAAGAACAATATTAGCTGGGATGTAGGGAAGGAAAAACACTTAAATTTACCATGACATCAACCCTGCCAGCAGCACTTACATTTCAGGGAGGTGACAAGATTGCCAGCATCCTGGAGTTATAAAAGCTGTTAAATACAGATAAAGTGGGACATGACTAAGACTTAACCTAACAGGGCAAATATAACCTGGCAGCAGTTGCATTATAGTTAGATTTTCAGCACACAATGGCTGACAGTAATTACTACAGCATCGATTACAACATTTGCGAACACATCTAAATTATCACTTGATTTTTTTTTATCATGGAACTCCTCATTCTTCTCCTTCACTGACATTTGTACACTTTCATGCTCTCAAGGCTTGCCAAATGTTTGCTCCGATGATTCCCCGAGCATTAGCCAAGCCATCACGTTTCCCAACATTTGGCAGACACTGAAACAATTGTTCTCACCTGTTTACAGGTATTTTAATGTTCCACAGACATTTTCATTTTTTATTTTCAGGGCACTTAAACATATTTTACCCACTGGTTCTCTTTACCGTAATGTGTCCAGACTTTTTACTTGTCCTATTCCCATTGTTTTCAATAATTATCCTCATTATTGTAAAACAGTCTTTTTACTGTATTACACTAAAAGAGATGCAGTTCTAAAATATTTTTTTTATATTTAAATGAATGAAAATGAATGGAACTACTTAGGGAGGAGTACTATTATGATGGAAAACTACAATTTCAATTTAAAAACATTCCCATTGCAGTAAAGAGAACATCAAAATGATTATCCTTTTTCACACTGTGGTAATTAGAATTGAGGAGGGAAATGTGCACAACTGTCATGAAAATAATGTCATTGACATTGTCTTGAGAGGTTTCATGAGAATCATCCCACTATGACTTTTAAAAGATTTACTGTACAAATGCTCTGTACAACAGTAATATCTAGCCAGTGAAATATACAGAGTAGAGCATAACTAAAAAAAAAAAAAGTATTCACTATAGAAATGTCCTTGGCTTTTAAGATATTATTAATTTCCATGACTTTTCCAGGCCTTGCAAAACACTATTTTAAAACAGGGATGCAAACTCACGAGAGGTGAAAAAGGTGAGAAAGTCATAGCAGATGTTCCAGATACTGTATATTTTCAGTTGATTCGTATGTTGGATTTAAAGCTTTTTGTTTTATTTAAAGTTTTTTTGTAAGCTTAAAGTCACCCTTTCAAGTGATTTTAATAAGAAAAATTATCTTTAGAAAAAGTAACTTTAGCTGAAAGCTGATATTTCCAGGCTTTCCATGACTGTGGAAACCCTGGGTTCTATGCCGTTTTGACTTACCACAGAATGAGACAATATGGCTGCTGTCTTCATGGACAAACTTCCTTGTGACTGCTTCCTCCATGATCTGCTTGACCTGTGATGGACAGGGAGATTAACAAAGAAGCAAATGAAGGTATAGGATTGAAAAAAGGGAGACAATTGAGTTGGCTGAATGGCTAGAGCATGAAATCACTTTAGCAAACATCCATAGCTCATTTTGTGCTTTGTGGATAATCAGAGGGGCATCTGTCAAACACTGCAATTCATATGAATGCAAATGCAATTCCACTCACAAGCACTCTCATTAGTAGCATCAAACACTCAAAGTTGTAATAGAAACAGAAAAAAAAATCAAGTAAACGGCAAAAAAAAAAAAAAAAAAAATCAGGAAGGAGAGAGTCAATACAGGGTGAGTACTGTAGGAAGTAGGCATATGTAGACCATGCTAGATGGATGACTCACCTCCCTAGACTATGAATAGGAAAAGAAGAAATTGAGAGTTCATATGCATGATTTCTATAAAGTGTTTCCTCATCTTGACTGTGGATGGCAGTTCTACAGTAGCCATGCTCTGAAATTATTCAAATGGAATGCCACTATCTTTATAATGGTCTTTCCAAGACTGAACACACACATAATACACACACAAATTTGAATACAAAGAAATACATATTCTAAAAAATTATTGGTTCAGGTTTTTTGTCAGTGTTTGAGCAAGTTTAAAAGGTGAAGGTAAACTAAAATCATGTTGAGAATGTCGAATTTGCCTGAACTGCAATATACGGTAGCACACACATACAGCATATAGACATTCCTGAACACTCCTAGGCTCTCTGTACTCACCTTTTATTCTTCAAGATAGCAATGAGATTAAATGGAGATCAAATGTAGACTTTTGCTTAAATCTCTTCTTCTCAGATGTTTCTCCCAAAGAAACAGACCATAATAATCTTACATTCTAGTTTCAGAAGAGATCTCAACAATTTCTCAAAACTGACCAAAGTCTGCAATCAAAAGTCAGACGATTTCGATATGAACAAACTTTTATCTTTGTTATTTCCAAGGCCAAATTATCTGCTCAATGCTATCCACATACATTTTATAACTTTATACTTGTATGTCAACAATTGTCTTGTTTATGTATATATACACCAATCAGCCACAACATTAAAACCACCTGCCTAATATTGTGTAGGTCCTCCCCGTGCAGCCAAAACAGTGCCAACCACAATTGTACAGAGCAGTTCTCTGAGTTACAGTAGACTTTGTCAGTTCAAACAGTCTGGCCATTCTCTGTTGACCTCTCTCATCAACAAGGAATTTCCGTCCACAAACTGCCCCTTACTGGATGTTTATTATTTTGGCACTATTCTGAGTAAATTCCAGAGATGCTATTCTGAGATGCGGGGTTAGCACTGTTTTGGCAGCGCGAAGGGGACCTACACAATAGGTAGGTGGTTTTAATGTTGTGGCTGATCGGTGTATATACACTTTTCCCAATTCATTTTAGGAGAAATATTTGAGACAAACTATACACTTAAACGAAACATAATTGAGAACTCAATTAAATAATTTCCTGAACAGTGAAAGAGCAACCTCTGAGCAATATTTAATTTTTATTCTCTGGGCAGTAGATGAGTCTGGCTGAGAGTGATAGCCTGCAGTAATTTTATTTTGTGCATGTTTAATCAGTGGCTACCTTATACACACAATACACAAAGTGACTGTATGGCCTGAAAAGGGTTCACACCAGATTGTATATAGATTTACTCTTAATACAGGTTTTATATTCATGAGTGTACCCAGTCTTCCATGAGTGTACCCAGCCCTCCATTATTCTTAATTGTCCTACTGGATAATGTCTCCTCACTTGATTCCGAGCCCATAACCCTGTCATATTCAGTGCCTTGATTAGGCCAGTACTTCCTAGAAAATTCCCAACATCCTCGACATCAATTACTGTAAGCATCCTGCCTTAGCGGTCTGACTGTGGGTGTACTCTGATTTTGATATTTACTCTCCATTTCCCAAAACCGTTCTAATGCAGCAGGAACATAAGCTCTTCAGAGCATAACATGTTGACTTGATATGACCCTGATGTCCTAAAAGAGATTCAAGGCAACACAAGCTCATTCTTTCTCAGAATCCCAAGATTGTGAACACACTGCTTTTTAAATGTAGTCAAAATTAACATGAACATGAAACAGCATTTGCAACCCATTTAGTTTCCATAATGAAATGGGATATTCAGTGAAAATAAAGGGCAATGGTATCGTTATTTGCTATTATTGCGTAACCATTTTTTTTTACATAAAAATTAACAAGGATTAACCGTTTAAGCTCAGAGGGGCCCGCAATTTAATAACTACAGTCTTGATCAACACAAAATAGGTAACTGAGGTATTTGAAAGCTTAGAAGCTTTTCTTTACACTGCATGTAGGCATTATGACCAAAACGGAACAAGCACTTTGAAATTTGCAGACAGATCAGACGTGTTCCGTTTTGATAATTTTTGAAAGATTGTGCACTGTACATATTATTGTAATCAGTAAAAAGTCAAACTCATCAAAAAGCCATGTGCCATATGTTGTTGGAAAGCTGAGAGTAGAATACAACAATATTTTTGTTTTGCTGAAAGAAAAAATATAGCCAATAATAGTTAAGTATACATTGTCTTTGACATTTATGTTTCATGTGAACAGGTGTTGCTTATATGCAGCATTTTTGCTTGTAACTTCATATAAAATTAACAAAGCTATGAAAATTAACAGAGCTATGAAATATCATATACCATTACTTAGAGGGGGTGATTATCTTTCAAACGAGCCACACACAATGTAATCAGATGCACAGATCATTAGATAATTGACACGAAACACAATGTGCACAAAGCATCTGGCTATCTGGCATTTTGCAGTCTGGCTGAAAACAAGTTACCTTTTCTGGATCAGATGATGTCATCGAAAATTATGTAGATTAATGTAACGCTAAACGCTAGAGACATGTTATTGGTGAAACTCTTACATATGGCCACCAGGAGATGACGCAAGTACATGACACAGACTAAGACTTAATGTTGGCTCAGATGATACAGAATGAAACTCACCTTGTTACTAAAATCATGTCTGCATGCTATGCATTTTGTAGTGTTTGCATGTGTAATTAGTTCTTATGTACAATTATTATGTATTATTTGTTTGTAGACATTATTGTACAATAGGATAAATTATTTTTGTAATGCTATAACTTGATTGCTTTGTTTAGTCAACACAAAATTTTACAAGATTGGGAATAAAACAAAAGCAGTTTTTAGGAGCCACCTTATTTACACCAGAGATATATAATGTAAAATCAGAGGGGAAAAAAAAGAAAGAAAATGTTTTGCTTAAGTGCTTAAGTGTTTTGGTGATGTTTCAGTAGTTTTCACTAGTTTCAGTAGTGGGCTGACAGTTTTAGAATTGATCATATTCTGTATCATTAAAAAATTTGCATGCGTCAAGCGCCAGGAAGTGTAATCTTATGGTCTTAAATTGCATGGATTACCTTTTGCTGCCTTAATTTCCTTTTTGGTGCTTAAAAAATTAACTTGCATTGTACGGATGCTACACCGGCAGCCCCTTCTATCTCCTCAGTACATCGCCAGAGGTCGCCATCTCCTGAGTATCAACACTTCACAATCTACATTTCCCATAATCCTTTAGTCAGACTGATTATTCTCACACCTGTTCCACATTTACTCTGGCTATTTAAGATCCCTGGTTTCTCGCATTCAGTGAGAAGTCTTGCTTGCCATGTCAACATTTCTGAGTGTTTATTACCATTCCTGTTTACCCTGTGTTTTGACTCCTGCCTGTTTTCTCGTATTTCCCAGCCTGCTTGTGAGTTTTTGGATTTTAGGCCTGTTTACCGGATTACCCATCTGCCTCTCGGATTTACTTGGTTTGCCATTCTGGACTGCCTGCCTCTGTACCGAAGCTTTCCTTATTTTTCCCTTTAATTTGCTACTTTGTTTTACTATTTATGCTATTATTAAAGATGCGTTTGGATCATAACACAACTGCCCTGGCGTCTTTACTACAGAAGACTTCGCCCAAAATCGCGCAGCCACGCTGACTAGTCACCATCAACAGCTGTGCAAGCTCACCTCAATCACGGAAGAGCTCTTCAAATCCATGCAGCCAAACCCAAATGTACCTCAGAAGGGGGTTTCCACTAACAACTCAGCCTGCAGCACAACGCCCTCTACTGCCGTTGTTCATCCTCGACTCTCGCCAGAGAAGTTTGACGGATCACCCAGTAAGTGTCAAGGATTTCTTTTTTCTGTCTCAACTAACTCACATGTATCCCAGTGATGAAGCTTGTGTTCACTTCATTGTATCACTGCTGTCATGAAAAGAACTAGACTGTGCTACAGCAGTTTGGAGTCACGAGAACATCTTAAAGTGTAACTTGTCTCACTTCCTAGCTCATTTATGGGAAATTTGAGCACTTTGAGGGTGGTAAGGACCTGGGAGAACTTATTTTGAGTTTAAAACATGGTAATAAGTCTGCTGCTGAATTCACCTTATCCTTCCGCCGTACAAACTGTGTGGGTGGAGGACACTTTGAAGCTGTTGTTCTGTCAGGGGTTAAATACTGATCTTCAAATGGAACTGATGAGGGGAAACTTGCCATTCGCCTGGATAAACTGTCATCCAGTCAGCTCTCTACAGTCACTTCCTTTTGACATCGCTGCAACCAGTCATCACAAGCCCATGTAAATGGGTCGTTCCTCTTTCGCCTCCGAGGAGCGACAGCACTGTCTACGAGAGAGACTGTGTCTACTGCGGACATTCTAGACATTTTCTGGCTGCCTGACCAACTCGCTTTCAAACTTAATTCATATTGATCAGTTTGAACTGTCTGTCAAATTCCATGTTCATCAATTGTCTGCAATTTTAGATTCTGGGGCTGTTGGTAACTTATATTGATCTGGCTCTTGCCACAAATCTTTTGTCCCTCCTTTACATGTCTCCGCACTAGACAGATGACCCCTGGGCTCTGGAAAGATTCAACAGATCACTCAACCCACTCCTTTTCAAGTTGGACTCTTTCATTAGTTCCTAGTCACTCACCCTCCTAAGAATCCGATTGTTCTTCACAACCCTGAGATCTCCTGGAGAAATGGGAAAATCACCCATTGGAGTACTTCCTGTTTCCAGTCTTGCCTCAACCTTCCTGAATCTCTCTCTCTCTCTCCTCTATGCACCACAACAATCCTCCCTGAAAATATTTCGACTCTACCACAGTGTTACTCGGTTCTCCAAGAGGCATTCAGCAAATCTAAGACTACGCAACTTCCTCCTCACCATTTCTGTGACTGTGCCATTGACCTTCTGCCAGGCTCCTCTCCTCCACGCGGACAAATATATCCCTTATCTGAGCCTGAAACTAAAGCTATGGAGGAGTACATTGCGGAATCCCTGGAAAAAGGATTCATTTGAACTTCCACTTCTCTAGCCTCTGCTGCTTTCCTCTTTGTAGGAAAGAAGGACGGGGTCTTCCATGCATTGACTACCAAGGCCTGAACTCCAGGTACCACCAGCGTTAGAGCAGATAAGAAACACCAAGGTTTAAACCAAACTGGATCTTCGTAATGCCTACAATTAAATCCTCATCTGGGAGGGGGATGAATGGAAGACAGCCTTTTCTACACACACTGGCCACTACAAATACTAGGTAATGCCTTTCTGTCTTCCCAAGCCTTTGTGAATGACTTATTCCATGATATCATTGGCAAATATGTTCTAGTCTACCTCAATGACATTCTTCTATTCTCTTCCCTTAATGAGCATGTTTAACACGTCAGAGTGTTACTCAACCGCCTTATTTAACACCAACTTTACGCCAAGATGAAGTGAGTTCCACCAGTCAACAATTTCTTTCCTGGGGTATATCATCTCCCCTGAGGGGGTCTCCATGGACTCATCCAAGGTAAAATCCATGCTGCATTGCCCACTACCAGTGTCTGTCAAAGAACTATAGCGCTTCCTTGGTTTTGCTAATTTCTACAGGCGGTTTCTCCAAGGTTTCAGCTCGGTGGCTGCCCCACTCACCTCTTTGCTCCGTAGTAAAGCCCAGAAACTAAACTGGACACCTTCTGCTTGTCAAGCATTCAATGACCTCAAAGCTGCTTCACTACTAACCCCATTCTCCATCATCCTGAACCCATTTGACCCTTCGTGCTGGAAGTGGATGCCTCTGAGTTGGTGCAGTACTCTGCCAACGACAAGGATCTCCTGTTAAACTTCATCCCTGTGCCGTCTACACATGCAAGTTATCTTCTACTGAGAGAAACTACAATGTCAGCAACCGAGAACTCTTGGCCATGAAGGTGGCTTTCGAAGAGTGGAGACACTGGCTGGAGGGAGCGCGTCATCCATTCCCAGCTCCTTGCGCAACAGAGTTCTTCAGTGGGTTCATGACTCTGCCTGCTTGGGACATCCAGGCGCACAAGCTACTTGCAAGTTAGTGCAAAACAGATTTTGGTGGGAGAACCTAGCGAATGAGGTCGCTCACTGTTAATAGAAAAAAAAAAAAAATAAAAAAAAAAAACTGCAGTGTGTGCCACCTCTAAATCTATTCGACAGCTCCCGTCTGGTCTCCTTCAGCCTCTACCTGCCCCTTGATGTCCTTTGTCCCATTTCGCAGTGGATTTCATCATGGATCTACTTTCAGGGTCACATTCTCTAAGGCTTGAAGATTCATCCCTCTGCCCAAGCTCTGGAATGTGCTGAAAACCTGTTCCAATATGTATTCTGTTTTTATGGCCTACCTGAAGATATTGTCTCTGACCATGGGCCCCAATTCACCTCCCGAGTCTGGTCCGCATTCTTCAGATTGCTCAACGTCAATGTAAACTTAACCTCTGGTTATCACCCCCAATCCGAACAGTCAAGTGGAACGTCTAAATCAGGAGCTTGATAAATTCCTCCGGGCGTACTGTCAAGTCAGCATGACTGGAGCCATTTCCTTCCCTGGTCCGAGTATGCTCAAAATTCACTGTCCAAACCAGCCTTCGGAACCACTCCCTTCAAGTGCATCCTAGGTTTTCAACCTCCACTTTTCCCTGGTCCGGGGAGCCATTCGATGTACATGCAGTCGATGATTGGATGCAGCGCATCAAGCTCATGTCCACTTACAGCATGCCGTTCGCTGACAGCGTGAACAGGCCAATCTCCATCTTTACTTTGTATTACTATTTATACTGTTATTAAAGCTGCACATGGATCGTAACACAACTCCCTCGGCTTCTTCGCTACAATGGACAAACAGACATATCTCCATTAAAATATGTTTGTGTTCTGCAGAAGAAAGTAAGTCATAAGAGTTTGAGACAACATAAGAGTGAGTAAATGATCAGAGAATTTACTTATGGGTGAACAACTCCTTTAAAATATATATATATATATATATATATGTTAATGTAAATTACTGGATTGCATCTATGTAAATACATATTTAAAGAGAATTGTATTACATGTATTCGATTAAAAATGTATTATATCTGCTCTGTCAAAATCTGAAATGATCTCATCATTTGGCAGCAGAATGCTGGAGGCATTAAATGCAATAAGAATTGCATTTCTTTTTCAAAATATTTATTCTTTAAAAATACAAGTAGTATCGTTAAAGGAATTGGAATCATTAAATTCTTCACGATTCCCATCCGTAGTCACTGTAAAGTTGAAGCAAGTAATCGCATCTTGATGAAAGATAATAAAGACTATTTTTCGTTGGAATAACATGCAGATGAATCATGTGCAAAAAGTAATGGCACATGTAAGAAGGTAAATAGGGTCAATTTTGATTTCATGTTTGATCTTGTGATTTATTTATTTTTTTAATATCTTGAATCACACCTTTACATATCTCCAGGGAGGAACAAAGAATTATTTTGTTTTTTCTTAGCTTCGCTGAGAAACAGAATGAACTTCTTAATAATTTATACTCAAATACAAATTTTCTTCTCTAAACAAATAGTTGTTGGCAAGACTGGTTTGTCACTTTG
Organism: Moxostoma hubbsi; assembly: GCA_032164185.1. Classification (NCBI taxonomy): domain Eukaryota; kingdom Metazoa; phylum Chordata; class Actinopteri; order Cypriniformes; family Catostomidae; genus Moxostoma; species Moxostoma hubbsi. The sequence continues at coordinate 10,816,381 of JAVLUX010000215.1, forward strand.
ACATTACTATATGATCCTTTGAATCAAACATTTATCATGATTAATTTCTGATTAAAATTAATAATATAATAGGCCTATATAATTTAAATCTGTAATACGATTATTTGGTTTTTATCTTTGAAAAGCACAAGGTATTCAAAGCCAACATAATTTTATCATCCTGATACCAGAGAGTGAATGCTGTGAGCTTTTTCCACTTCCCTTTTTGATTTGTAACTAGTAGCACCAAATAAACCTGCAAATAAATAAAAAAATTCTAGAGCAAATATTTTCTTAAATGTTTACGGCAACATGGTTTTTAGTCCCCGTGGGACTAAGTTGTGAAATCTTAAATAATACCAAGCTATAGGTCAGTTTTTTTAAATCAAATTGTTTGTTTCTCCAGGACTGTAATCAATGTAATGGTCAGCACCATCCAATCACTGCCAACAATTAAAACATTTTTTTGTGGGGGGGTTCTCCCCTTTTTCTCTCCAATTTGGAATGTCCAATTCCCAATGTGGCATAGTGACTCTCCTCAGTTTGGGTGGTGGATGACAAATCTCAGTTGCCTCAGCATCTGAAACCGTCAATCCACACATCTTATGTGGCTGTTTGAGCGTGTTACCGCGGAGACCTAGCGCGTGTGGAGGATTCACGCTATTCTCCGCGGCATCCGTGCACAACTCACCATGCACCCCACCAACAGGGAAAACCACACATTATAGCAACCACAAGGAGGTTAACCCAACGTGACCCACCCTAGCAACCGAGCCAATTCGTTGATTAAGAAGCCTGACTGGAGTCACTAAACGCCCTGGATTCGAACTTGCGACTCCAGGTGACACTGCCAAATATGTTAAAATAAAATTATACATTATGAATTCTGAAATTAACTTCAATATGAATTTAAGAATATTAATTATGATTACCACTGCATTGCGTATAGCGAAGCAGAAATACAATGTCCACACATGTGTATGCTGAGTCATACGAGGTTAAGGTGATTCCATTATATGATATTTGTGACAAGGATGAGGCCGAGGCCGGGCAGTTAAGACACACGGCCATCCCTGAAACAGGCTAATCAGCCAGGAGGGGTATAAAGACGAGATGGAGGCACAATTTCGAGAGAGAGTGATGCACGCGGACGCACAGAACGTTTTATGTTGGTTTTATGTTTACCATTAAAAAGTATGCTTCCTGTTACCTCCTCCTTGTCCATCTTTTAACTACAGTGGTGCTGAAACCCGGGAGGGAGGAAGGATGCGCTGTCGCAGAGTCCTCATCGCTGCCATCTAACAGGAGAGCAGCCTTGGCTGTCTGCCTGGGGACGGAGGGGTCGCTGCTGGCTGCCAAGAGCCGGAGGAACCGTGGCCAACTGCTGAGAAGGGGAGGAGCAGTTCCATCTGCCAGGACCCATGGTGCCCCGGCCTGAATCAGGTGGGGGACGAGTGTAATGAGGAGGGCGTGGCTGGGCCGTAATGGAGCATGGCCAGTGCTGAATCAGCTGATCAGTGGGAGAGCAAGATAAGGGGCAGCCGGAGATGCTGGTTCGAGAGAAACGCATGCGGCCATGTTGCATGTGTGTCTGTATCCTTATGTTTGATGTTGTTTTAAGTTAATTTATATAATTTTTCATGTTTACTGTTCAGCCAGTTTCCGCCTCCTTGCCTGTCCTTACCTGTTACAGTAGTGCTGAAACCCAGGAAGGAGGAGGGATGCACTGTCGTGGAGTCACAGAGCCGGAGGAGCTGCGGCCATCCACTGAAAAGGGGAGGAGAGGTTCCGTCCACCAGGGGCTGGAGGTCTCGCTGCTGTCCGCAAGGGGAGGAGCGAGCTGGCATATGCCAGAGGGCGGAGGAGCGGAGGAGCGTTTTGCGACCGGGCGACAGTGCGACCGGCAGCCAGGGAACAAGTTTTTCTCTCTCTCTGTCGCTCCGCCTCGCTCTTTCTCTTTCACCTTTTCCTCCCCTTGTCTCTCCCAGGGCTCCAGAAAGGTGGGGAAGACCTGCCGGCAGGCACGGCCATAAAGGCGTCCAGGAAGGGAGGGGAGTGCATGATACCAGAGGTTTCCCAGACCTGAGTCAGGTGATGGAGGAATGTGATGTGGAGGAGGGCAGGGCCAGGCTGTGAAGACATGTGAAGAATCGGGCTAATCAGCCGGAAGGGGGATCAAGACGAGACGGAGTTTCCAGTTAGAGAGAGAGACACACGTGGCCACGCTGCACATTTGTTTATGTTGGTTTTAAGTTTACCATTAAACTTTATGTTTACTGTTCAGCTGGTTACCGCCTGCTCCTTGCCCATCTTTTAACTGTTAAAATATTATTTGTATTTTTCCAATTAGTTGTCTATGCTTTTTAGAAACATAAAGTCCCACTTCATGCATATTAGCAAAATACATCAACCAAAGCAGCCAATCGGATTCTGCATGTAAACCACATTAAATTAGATTAATTGAGGAAGAAATAATTCCCAGGACTCCGCTACAGTACGGCATGCCAGGTAGCCTCTCTGATAAACCCTGGAGTGAATCTTTTATGAGGTTATAAGTTCATGAAAGCATTTCCTCTGGTCCTGACTCAATACACAGATAAACTAATGAGATGTTTTGCTCTGTCTTTCCCATTTGTCCATTTCTTCAACAGAGATAATTTCAAGAATATTTGCGAGCCAAAAGACAGATACACTGCTTGAAAACAAACAAAATATCTTGTCTAATTGCAAAACATCAGTGTAAACAAGTGTATTGCCACACCTGAATTAAACATCACTGATGCAGTATGTGCAAAGACATCTATCAATAAATAGTTATTAATGGTGTCCAAAGCTGTAATTATTATTGATGAGGCCTTGGACTGTAGTTTACATTGATAGGTAGAGACTCCGTCATACGCGTTAAGTGTATGCATGAGAGAGAGAGAGAGAGAGAGACTGTGGGGGTCTATTTGGAGATGATGTCTCAGCAGCATGACAATGGTTTCCATGGAGATAGAATGGAAAGCCTCACAGCTTGGGTTGCCAAGTTACTCCCCAAATGTGTTGGCACCATATTGAACTATTGCTTAAACTCTGAACAAAAACCCAATGAAGAATACAGGCTGTGAAATGAAATTACATTGGTCACGAATTCTACCACCAGTGCAAAAATAATTTGTTGCACATAACTACGCTTTATCACACTGAGTGGGCATGTGTGTGAATTGAAAGGGTAAAAGGTTGAGTGGTTTATTAGATTACTCAGTAAGAATAAGCAAATTCACACAATGAAAGCAATTACAGCCGCAATCCCTCTTCAGGGAGGTTAGAAGTTTACAATGGACAACAAAACCACAGGACTGTCATTCTGTGTTATATAATATTAGAAACAGCTGCCATTTATTGCTGACACACTTTATAAAATACAACAAAATAACACCTCATAGACCGGAACCTCAAAGGGTAGTGTTGTGGCCAGTAACGCGTTAAGTCATATGAGCGTCAATACTGCTATGCATCCAGTACCACTACTTCAACCTCAGCCGGAGTCTAGAAAGAGTCCCAGCACTCTGGAAGACATTCTGGTACCATTATCAAGAAATGTGCACTTAAAGACCCTGCATCCCTCCAGCTCCATTAGGTTGCACACCAGCTGTCTTCAGGATGGACTTCAGTTGTTTTAAAGGTATACTTCACCCAAAGTGAAAATTCTCTCATTATTCACTTACCCTGATGCCATCCTTGACATCATGTGTCTTCTGAGGCAAATCAATAGGTTTGTGTAAAAAATAAATAGATAATTAAAAGGTTATTAACTTTTAAAAAGCGCTTCCTGCCAGCAGTTGACGTGAATCGTGACATAAGCGTATCGGCGGATTCACACGAGAATTTGGAAGCGCCGCTTATTTTCAACAGATGAATGAATATCACGTGAGAGTCTGAACATGTCAAACAGCATTGTAAAAACGTTTTAATTATCAACTTGTTTCTTACATAAACCTATTGAGTCACTGATTCAGAAGAACTTAATTGGTTCATTGATCGACTGGAGTTTTGTGGATTACTTTTGTGCTGCCTAAATGTGACTTTTGGACTGCCAAAGAGCTGGCACCCAAGTACTTCCATTATAAGGATCTGAAAAAGCTCTATCTTCTTAAAATCTTCATTTGTATTCTGCTGAAGAAAGACAGTCATGCACATCTGGTATGACATGAGAGAATTTTCATTTTTGGGTGAACTATTCCTTTAAGGTGTACTCATTTGGATTACAATTGAATCATTATCTTACACTATATTACATCATTATTTAACATTTTAATAATTTTAATATTGTATTAAATAAACATTTGACTAGTAGTACTAGATAGGGTCCTCGAGCCCCCAAAGTCTGAAAACTCTAGAAGGTATCTTCCCTCATCTTCTCAAGCATCTTGGGGAGTTCATTCCTTGATACTGTCACCCTGAGCTTGCTCATTAGGGGGATTTGTAAGGCAATATTTTTCTGTTCAGCTGCTTTGAAACAATATGTATTGTCAAAAGCACTATTCAAAGAAAACTGACATGCCTTTACTGATTCTCATTATCTGTGCTATCAAGCTAGAGCTGCTTAAGTTTCCCTCTTGGGATCAATAAAGTCTTAACTTATTGTAAATAAAAGATCCATATTAGGCATACTAATTATTTTGTATACACAGCAAAAGACATTATATGAAAATGTTTCTCATTTGCATGGAATATATAAAATATGAAATATCACACCATTATAGAAACTCTGTGGGTGGAGCTGATCTAAATCTGTCCACAGTCCATTATGGCTCTGCAGGAAGAGATTTCATGTTCCTTGGGCAACACATTTCCCATGACATCACAAACATGCATGGTGCTAACATGAAGCTGAACATATTTTGGTATATTAACAGATAAATGTCTACAAAATGGCCCAAAGAATAAACACTTTCTGATACTCGAAGCTGGATTAACCATTAAATGCATGAGAATTCCACCAAACACTCATACATATTCAGGTCTTTATTTTATTATATATTTGGGAATGAGGTCCCGGGTCAATTAAAACCCGATGTATGCGTATAAGGGTTAAAGGGACTGCCTTTTACTACTGTCTGTCTTCTAGATCACACTACACATTAAGTATTCTGTTATCTGTTAAAACAAAAATTAACAACATTATAACTAATATCACTACCAATCCTAACCCTAATTTGCCCCTTTCTCTCTTCCACATTTATTTTATACAGTATTTCTCTCTTCTTTTCCTAACACCTTCTTTTCCTTTTCCTTTAAAGAATCCTACACTACCCTGTTTTTGTTTAAAAATCAAATCAGTGTTATTCTATGTGAGGATACGACAAGAAAAGCTAATTATGATATAATGTATTATTTGATGTTTGCTTTTGAACACTTACCTTATTGAACAGTTCTATGTTAACTCATTACTGTTTAAAAAAATCTAATAATGCAACTGATCATTTCTGAATAATATTTTTGTATTATTGTATTAATTTAATTTATAATAAAAATATATTAAGAGGACGTTTCTGTCAGCATAATTATGACTCATCAGTCAGCCTGATAAGGGTGATACATTTCATTCTTCAGTTTATGTGTTGCTACCAGACAACTTGACCTAAATTCTAAACCCCCAATAATATATTTATGCCCTTTTCAGCTGTCCATTATTAATACTACAGTTAAAATAAAAGAGTCAGAGTCTAAACAAATTAGGGGTGTCCATGGTTAACCGATTAACCGATTAACCGTTAAAAATTGCGTAACCGAGTGAAACATTTTGCTCGGTTAAGTGGCGTCAATGGCGTGCATTGAATTTAGTTGTAATACATTTTTGCACCACCAGAGACTGCCAGAGCGCTCCCAGACATTTGTAATGTCCACAAGAAGTAGTCTTGACCAGTTTTCTAATATGAAATCAAATCCTTAACAAAAAAACAGGGCTATTCTGGTGGGTGCGGTGACACGCTCATGTAGCCTAAGGGTTGGCGGCGTGGCGCTGCCAATAAAGCTCCTAAAATCTGTCACAAAGAACCGGCAAAAGTAATGATTATGAATATGTAAAATATAGCAAGGAGATATTTTAATTATTTATTAATAAACAAGTCTTTTCTTTGTCCGTGTCATTTGCAAAGATGAAGTTGACGATGCTGACTCGCGGTCTTCGCAGTAACGCACCAGAGAGAAATGCACATTTCTTACGGATTACATAAGCAGAGAGCAGTCTGTGTCTGTTTTCTTTAGTTTTGAATTATTTGTGAGGCAAGGCTACCTTATACACTGAGTTTCGGTTCATTTATGAGACGAGCTCCAGTACACGCGCCGGCGCCTCCACTTCCGCTTCGTGATTATATCGTCTGCTATATTTAATTCTTATTTATTAAATCCAGGCAATTGGTTGATGAAACATTGATTAAAATTAAGACACAATTAATACAAAACAAAATTCACTTTAAAGAAAGGTTTTGTGCTTTCTGTTTGATGTCTCTGTGGAAGTTTTAAAGCATCTTTCAGTGCCGCTTTCAGAGCGCTCACGTCCGTAACATTGTGTTTTCCTCGTATGCGAACTGAAATGAATATCAGTTCATGGATTGTGTGTGTAGGCTATAAGAGAGAAAGAGAAAATGCCAGTATTTCATTGAGACTTGAGATTAAATAAACGGCTTAAGTATTGTAGATCTTGTAGTATTAATTTTCACATGCAGTTACACATTGTCGGTTAAAAACAAGAAAGCGGCTGGTAAAAACATTGAGTGGCTGGCAGATTTTGAAATCCACAGTGGCCGGTGGACAAAAAAGTTAATTTCCATCCCTGGCGCACACTATGGTTAACCGAGTATTAACCGTTAAGGGCCTCGGTTAACGGTTAATGAAAAACTTGAAAACGTGCAGCCCTAAAACAAATAAAACATTCTGTTACTTAAATCAATAAATTCAATCTTTAAAAATTCTATTAGCTTGTGTTTGATTAAAATTAATGCATATCATTTTGATATAGTGCAGGATGCTGTTTTCTCCATTGCATATGGATATATATATTATCTAAAACAACAATTGGCACAGTTTGGATGGTTTTCAGATATGCTGGACCTGGCAGAATTAATACCAATTGTCCAAATACATCACATTTATAAATAGTTCACAGCCACATCAGTATAATGTGTCATCTGTTTAGTCAGATACAAATTCATTAGGAGTAAATTATTCTCAGTGGCTGGACTTGAATTTTATCATGTTCTGCTGTGAGTGTCTTAAGTTTACTGCTTTTTGGCATGAGGTTTCTTACACACAAATTTTTGTAACACATTCAAAGAAATTTCTGTATTCCTGGCCAAAAGCATAATACATTTTATTAATCGTACATCACTGAAAAAAAATGAAAAAAAGACTAAGAAGGTTAAAAGCAGGATGGTTTGACCTTCTCTACGATTTATATTTGAGATGTTTGAGAAGATGCTGTCTTTTTGCCTTACTGGAAAAAAACAGGCATTTTACCTGATTTAATTAAGGCTGAAATGGAGCATAAACTTTAATGATCCCTTAGTAATAGCAATGTGACTATTAGGGATGTCATAATTCGATATATAGATTATTTATCGGCACTATATTTTATCAATATACTGTATTTTTGAGGCATCGACATTTAAAATTAGACACATCAAAATTAGCGGACATTTAAATTACGAGCCTAATTTGCGTGCTTTCTAATTCACTCAAATGGCCTTCCATTTAAATGTGTGATGTAATAGTGCGTGATATAACATTTACTGAAGCCGGGTCGCGGGTAGTAAATTCTAATTATATTGAGAAATCTATTTCAATATTTTTGGGGGGGGGGGGGGAATTGCATCTTTCAGCACCAGATTCCATAACAATTGATAATAATCATAGAGATAAGGACTTTTATATCTACATTATATAATCTAAGGTGAAAAAACAGCCATAGTTCAATTTTAGATGCCGAAAGAGGCTCTTTAAGGACACACAGCAATGAATCAAACTAGCTGAGCTAAACAAAGCTGGGAGGGAAAGATAAACAAATGGTGGGCTGCTGGGTAGAGTATGGAAAGGTTGTATGCGCATGCGCCTGTCCTTTTGTCAATACAGGTGTGAGCAAGACAGTGTTCCTTGTAAAAGCAATGTGAATCAGTGATAACTATCTGTAATAATTCTGTTATAAAGGGTACTGCAGCCAAATATGCACTGCAAATGGCAAACGAATATGGGCGTGGCAAGTTTCAAGCAGATATGCTGTAAACATGGCATGGATCAAAGATACACATTCATTATGAGCATCATAATGCATATTCCTGATTAGCTGTTCCTGCAATCATAATAATGCAATTCTAGCACTGAAATATCCAATTTCATGTGTCTGTTGGGATACACTGATGCATTAGACACTAATTAGTGTGTTTTACATTTGAAACCAGTAATATTCCATTCAACTATATAAACTCACTGTATACAGTCCATTGTGGAAGAACTGCTGGTAAGTACATCAACAACTGCAATCACAACTCATAACAGGAAACCATAAATCATCCAATCAGTACAGGATAAGAGCGAATACAAGCTAACTGTAGCCTAGTTTCCATCCACTTTTCGCACAATTTTGTTATCTACAAAGTGAAAATGCTTAAACAAATTTTGAGAAATTTGCCGTCTTCTGCTTTTGGTAAAATGGTTTTGGTAAAATGGGGAGAGTATTGAGACAATACATTGAAATTAGCCAGCTTACTGTCATTATAATGTCACAAATAAAAGCAATCAGATGAGGAGGAATTGCAATCAAAAGGGAGCAGTTGTCCTTCTGATAGGACTATGTAAAGCAGTTCATGCTCACAGGCAAGGAAAAGGCGAGAAACCGGCTTAACATATAAATTATAGTTTTAATGGAAAACTCAAACGACAAACTCAAAAGACAAACACATAAGATGACAGACATGTCCGTGAATGATCTCTCTCTCACGCCCATCTTCCGCGGTTGGCCTTTAACCCTCTCGTAGGCTTGATTAGCCTAATACGGGACCGGGCGTGTTGAGTCACAAACTGGCCCCGCCCTTCACCGTGCCACATTCTGTAATATTAGTCCTGATGTTGCGCCTATCATAGGTTACGACCCTAAAGCGAATCACCATGGCCCTGTTCAAGCTGGCAACCTGCACCAAGTAGCGGGGGGAACTTTCAGTCTTAGTATGAGGACCATCCATCTGCTGTATATGCTGTGTGCAAAGCTATTAAATAAAAAATGAAGCGGTGTAATATCAGGGTTTACATATGATACATTCCTGATCATTGTGTAACAATTTTGTATTTATTTATTTTTTGGTTCCCGGGTAGTAAGTGTTATTTCCTATTTGATTATGCCTCAAAAATATAGAAAATGGTTAGTATTTCCCACAAACTTTGCTTTTGTGACCAGGACAGTGATATTTAGAAATGTACCTATTTTCCAGAACATTCCAGATGGATTCAGTGCTGAGTAAACTTTGAGTAAATTCTAGAATTTTCTAAAAATTTCCAGTAATACAAATAGCAGTATAAATACAGGGGCCTTAAGCCCACCAGTTCAGTTTAGTTCCAGCTGCCAAAGTGGATACATATCAAGACCTTGCTGGACACCTTGAAGTATGATGAGTACGGCTGGGAGGTGATAGGAGACTTCAAAATGGTGACATTCCTGATGGGTCTCTAAGGCAGTTTTACCAAGTTTCCCTGCTTTCTTTGCCTATGGGACAGCAAGGACACCAAGGCGCACTACCACAGGCAGGACTGGCCACAGCAGACCAAGTTCTCTGTGGGGTGGAACAACGTCAATTCGGAGCCACTGTTGGACCCCCGGAGGGTGCTAATGCCACCACTGCACATAAAATTGGGCCTAATGAAACAAATGATCAGAGCTCTAGATAAGGAGTCAGCAGCCTTCAAGTACCTTCAAGACTTCTTCCCTTAACTGTCTGAGGCAAAAATCAAAGTCGGACCAAAGATAAAGAAGATCCTGGAGTGCAATGAATTCCCAAAGAAGCTCACTAGTAAGGAGAAAGTGGCTTGGAACAACTTTGTCACAGTGGTTCAGGGCTTCCTGGGCAATCACAAGGCCAAGCTGCTTGAGACTCTGGTGAAGATCTACAGCACAATTGGCTGTAGGATGTCCCTCAAAGTCCATATCCTTGATGCTCATCTTGATAAATTCAACAAGAATATGGGATATACAAGGGCTTCCACCAGGATATACTGGACTTTGAATGCCGCTACCAACGACACTATAACGAAAACATGATGGGAGACTGCATTTGGGGGCTGATTCGTGAAAGTGATTTACAGTATAATCGTAAATCCCAAAAAACTACTCAATTCAAAATCTTTTATAGTAATTTTTGTATTACTTTAGTATAAATACATGATCATTTGGGTTCATATGTTCTTTTTTCTGACTTTATGCGAACGAAAAGACTCAACAAATTCACCCGTTTTCTCATTGGAAATAGGTTCATTTGAAAATATCACTGTCCTGGTCACAAAAGCAGTTTGTGGGAAATAACAGACATTTTCTACACTAGGAAATAACATGCACTACCCAGGAACAAAAATTGTGTTACATAGTGTACTCAACAGGCAATGTTGAACAATCATCTAATCTAAAGCATCGCCATAATGTCCCGCATATTTGTCGAGTAACTTTTAATGACCAACTGAACTGATTTTCATCTAAAATTAATAATAATGCAATTTACATTTTCTGAAGAACCTAAGCAAACGCTCCTCGTGGTAAAGATTTAAAATATTTAAACGTTTTAAAATGTTCAAAAGCTCATTTTCTGAAAGTGAACTCAGCATTGGACAAATAGTTCTGATAGATTATTGTCTTGAAAAAAGTTTGAAATACTCTGAGAATGTCATTCAGCCGACTTTTTTATCTACACAACAGGGTAAAGCTAATTTACGTTTGTGTAAAGAAAAGGCCTACACAGGTCTAAAAAAAATTTCATTTGTTAATTTATTTTTTTAATTTAGTGCTTTTTTCTTTTGGTAATTTGTTTAATTTCATACAGGGAATTTTGCCAACATTTTTTCAAAAGTAAACTAAACAATAATTTAATAGAATTAGGTTATTTGTTCCAAAAAAGCACACTGATGTTTTTCTCCTAGAACTGTGTATTTATTTTTTAATTTAAAACATCTTTTTGCACAGAAATGATATGTATATTTTATTGTGGGATAATTTGTGGGCTGCGTCTATTATTTTGAATGGTATGCAAAAGCAACTTTAATAAATATATGGTTGGTTACCATGATTAAATTAATCGCAAAGAGTGGCCATTCATTTGTTCTGCGTGCACTTGTCGATATGCATGATACGAGATATTTGTGTTGGCACTCCTGGAAGTGTTATGTTTGCAGATCGGATCTATATCCTTTTAAGATCAATCCAGAATCATGTAACTTCCAATAAATTAGCTTTCAAGGATGTAAGGCTACTGTCATCATGATTAACACAGGTTAATGATTGGGGTAAACTCTGTCATGTGACATTACATTTTTGTGTTAATGCCAATTTTCACGACAAAAAATGTCTGTCTCTCATTTGGAAGGCTGCGTCCTCCGGCGGTCGCATTTGTTGGCCGAACACTTCATTAAGGCTGTCTCATTTTTTATTTTTTTGTCTTTCTTTTTCACATTTTTTTTTCTAATGTCAATGCATTTTATGTATATGAACTTACATTTATTCAAATGTAAAAAATGTTTGGTCGTTTCCAAACCAGTTTTTCGCGACATTTGAAGTATCGACATAGAGTTTATGCACTACAGTTACAGCTACAGCGCTAATTTGTGTTTCCATCAGCTTTATGTTGATGTGCTAAAACACTTGGAAGGAAACGTAGTTTGTGAGAAAAGTGATGAAATCATCTACAAATTCACACGCCTATTTACAGTCAGTCCAAATCTATTGAGCAAATGCTTAAACATACAGACAAATGCAACCTGCACTGCTTTTAACCTCAAAGGATTACTGAAGCCAACCGCAAACCTATTAATCAGATGATATGACTGAAAGTCATAGACCATACAATACAATGCATTTTCACTGCCTAAAGAGATAGGATTGTCCTTCAATCAATAGCAACAATAAATCAGCAAGTTTTCTTGCTGTACTTTACATTCCCAAAAAAGAAAATCTATGAACAACAGTTTTTTTTGAAGACTAGCATGTTATACTGGAAGTTGGGAGGTGAGAAGGGTAGTAAGTAGTAAGTGGTTGTGGATGCAAAAAAAAGCTCCCGAAAGCTAACAAAACCACATTTATATTGATGATTTGACGTGCGAGTGGTACATTTATAAAATAATAAATTGTTTAGGCCTACTACATACTGCATATCTGAATATGAGAATGCATCTGAATTTGTAGTGAGATTTGTTAATGTAAAAAGATGTTTATTTATAGGCTATTAGAGCATAACAGAAACCAGTAAATTATTGTAACTTTATCCCCCTGAATAAAATGCTCTCCTAAATCCCACACTCCTTAATGGTACCCATTATTTTATTACTAGAGCCATGAATATACTTTAAAAAGAAAGGTTGCTTTATGTAAAAGAAGATAAGGGTGCTGTAGTCTAATACAGAGAAAAACAGATATGCGACAACAAATGAATAATTCACGATATACTGTAGAATGATATATATTCCCAAATTCCTGATTTTACCAACATATAACAATATGCAGACATTTATATGTAATATTTTAATTTATTTATGTTTTCCTTCTGATTAGGGTTAGGTATGAACGCGTTCGTGTTATTTGGTAAATTTTTACCAGTGCATTTTGTAGACATCTCTGAAACATAAGTCATTTTTACAGTCTGTTTTTAGCCTTATATTCACTTGGATTTATTTGTTTTTACTATCACCCACCTCCTTCTTCGCGTTTCGGAGCAGTCTCTGGCGGGTTTCGGCTTCTAGAAAAGCAAGAATTGTGGAAAAACATATTAAACATTCAGTACAACGTGTGATATTGTGTTTTTGGTGTGTTGGGAAAAATGAAAACAGAATTTTGCCTCACCAGCTGCTGCGGTTGCCATGACTCTGTCTCTCGCGCTCACCAATCGACTGGATGAAACAGCTCATCGAGCGCGCACTTCTATCTTTCGCCGGCTGACAGAACTACGAGATCACGTGATCTTCCAATAAGCATGATGGTGCCAGCAAGGGAAAGATTTAACCGCTTGGTTGCTTGACTAGCTTTAGCGGATTGAGCGTGCCAGGCTTTAAAGCGACACGTGCCCTTAAAGCTGCATTCAATAATTTTCACATTATTAAAATAGTTTAACTCCTAAAGACATTAATTATCATGACTACTCAATAATCAATTATCATGACTGGAGTCTTAATTATCAAGACTCCAGTCATATCAGTAACCTTATAGAGGCTGATTTAGTCTACATAGAGAGGGCCGGCACATGGAGGCTGCCATAGAATCACATGACCTGCCGAATCGCTTAACCGCAGTAACCGTCTTGTTATTTGACATTTTCACTCATTGATTTAAGTAATCTTGGCTGACTGTGAATACCACATTTCTACAATGGCATCTGACACTGAAAACTATTGGTTTAAATGATGCTGCATCCTAGCCGCTAGGTGTCAATATAAGTCCAAGATGACACAAAGACAAAAGTTACTTAGAACCTTTAACATAACTTAAGTAAAAAGGATTTCAAACTAAATTAATTTTGCAAGACATTCTGCTTTATAAATAAAGTGTTTAAGCATTAATACATTGCACTGTGTCAATTCAAGGTAAATTCATATCATATCCTCCATTTATGCCTTCAGAAAGCTAACAGGTTTGACAGTTTTAAAGGAACAGTTTACCCAAAAATGTAAAATTCTCTCATCATTTAGTCACCCTCATGCCATCCCATCTGAACATAAACAAAGATTTTTGGAAGAATATATCAGCTCTGTAGGTCCCCACAATGCAAGTGAATGGTGGGTAGAACTTTGAAGATCCATAAAGCATATAAAGGCAGCATAAAAGTAATCTATATGTCTCCAGTTGTTAAATCCACATCTTCAGAAGTGATATGATTGGTGTGGGTGAGAAACCAATCAATATTTAAGTCTCTTTTTTACAATAACTTCTCCTCCCTGCTCAGTTGGTGGCGATATGCACAAAGAATGTGAATCAACAAAAAAAGAAAAGAAGAAGAAGAAGTTGAAAGTGGAGATTTATAGTATAAAAGGACTTAAACGTTGATCTGTTTCTCACTCACACCTATCATATTGCTTCTGAAGATATGGATTTAACCAGTGGAGCCATAAGGATTATTTTTATGCTGCCTCATTTGGTTTTGGGACCTTCAAAGTTCTGGCCACCACTGACTTGCATTATGTGGATGAACAGAGCTGAGTTATGGGGGGGGGGGGGGGGGGGTGGGGGGGGGGGGGGCATCCCTTTAATGTGCACTCAGTAATCAAATCAGCTTATAATTTTACTGACACTGATCATTCCAACACAACAATTTTTCATTACCCTCTACATGTAAAATAAACCTTTTGTAAGGTTACTGATGTGATGAGATGAAGTCTTCATCTCATGTGAATGGTCATGATTTTATTAATATATATAAAAAAAATTATAATTAATTTATTTGGAGTAAAACTTTTTAAATGAGGAAAAAATTACTGAGTGCACCTTTAATTTGACATTAAAAGCCTTGCTCAATGTTGTAAAACTACAAGATGTTTTTTTATAAAGAGAATTTACTGATGTTTCTACAAATTTTAACATTTCTGCTATTATTTCCATTTATTTTGTTGTCATCAAACTGTGTGTATTTTATAATATAGCAAGGAGAAATTGGAACCACAGAGATGGGGTTGATTAAATTGGACTGCAAATATATACAGTTATACTACATATATGTTATACTATATATGCACATATATACAATATTGTAGAATGACCCACATTAATTTTCCATTGGCTCTTTTAGAACAGAACAAGAGCAAGCTTGTTTTTTATGCTTGCGGCCATGTCAGACCTCCATGAAATTGCTTCTAATATTTTTAGTTTCCAAGATACTCTTGGTGCACATTTGACCAAATGGGACAATGTCATGTAGGATAGCGTAAACTTTCTAAATAAACCCTAATATTCCAAACTCTAATTTCAATTCCATACTAGTTTTCCTTGATTAGTTGCAGTATTGACATGTATGATTTAACATAATTTTTCACATGATTTAACATAATTACTTCACTAGATATCAGAAAGGCTACAGTTAAAAAAAGAAAAAAAAGCATATTTGCAATTTAAATTCATTTTGAAAGTGCATCCTGCTCCCTAGTGTTTCTTTATATGAAATGAAAAAGTCAGTTTTTTTCTCTTGCTGCACAAAGACACAATGTTCCCAGTTCAGAATTACACTCAATAGAGAACCATGTCTGACAAAAAATTTAACAAGCTTATAAGACCAAACCTTCAGCTGCTAGATATGTTGCTAAGCAACACTGTAGGGTCACATTAACTGTGCTAATTGAGTAAAGTCTGGGGAAACTGTGTTCCTGATCTTTTCATCATCTCTGTGGAGGAAATGCCACCTCATTGTTGAAAGAAGACTTTTGTATAATTTCAGAGCGACGATCAATACACAGTGCAGGGTAAATCAAAGAGGTGCCAATAAATCGAAAAGAATAGTGCAGAAACTGTTTCAATTTGGCAAGACCAACTTTTTATTATCATTGACAAAAGCAGGCTAAAAGCAAGTTTATCCAACGCTTTGTGTAAATATTGAATGTATGGGAATGTCTTATAAACTAAACAGTTGATTATAACTAGAGACTATGATATGAAACAGAGAAGAGAGAGGTAAAGAAAGGCATCAAACATGCTTGCATTAAAAACCATGAAATAATAAGAAAATGTATGTATGAAGAGGAAATAAAATGGATGATGAAATGATAACAGATAGACAATACAACAGGAGAGGGCATGGAAACCGAAATGAGCAAACAGTATGTGATTATGTATAATCTGAGGCTTGCCTTGGTAACAGCCTTGCTAACTGTAGAAAAAACAGACACTCATTACCAACAAGCCTGATATTGGTCAACATTTAGCCATTGAATCTGTAATTCATTAATTTATGGCTCATGTGCTTGACATTACTAGCTTTTTTGAGATGAACCCCACATTTTCCTCCCAACTTTGCTTGATTATCATTTTCTGGAAACCATTTAAACAGCAATAAACAAATTCTTCTCCCAAATATGATCAATAGCTTAAAAAATATCTCTGTGCAAATTCTTTGCAAATATGCAAATACATATGTCAAACTAGTGGTAGATTTGTTTGCAGGTGCCTGGGCAAATTAACACTGACAAGGCTGTTGACTGAAGTTTAGCTGCACCCTGAACTGTAAAAAGGCATTCTAAAAGCTTCACTTCGATAGAGGATATGTTGATATACATTTGGTTTACCAGAGAGATAAGCAAAAGGCTTAAAAACCATTAGTGATCCAGATTTACTGTAAATAACAGGGGTTTGTTGAATAAGCCAAGTAACAAAGATGTAGATCAAGGTTGCCTGTCAGAGGCCATTCTGCAAAAATAATGTACATAGAATGTTGACTATTTTCAGCTAAGCTGTCTGGTCACGTGACTTTAGCTCTAGCTGATCAAACTGAATATTTAATCATTAATGTCTGTGGGATTTAAAATCTTTTTTGAGGTCTAAAACTCAAAAACAGGCATTCAGTTTTAATATACCAAGAGGATTTACATACAGAGTCTGTGTTATAATTAACACTTGACAAATATTAAAATTAATGAAATCAGCATGCCAATCAAGGGGCAAAAACACAGATGTTCACACAAAGAGACAGATTGTTGGAATCATTGCTGCTATGCATTTACATACCCGTATTATTACAAAATGTTGGTAACACTTTACAATTAGGTTCCATTTGTTGACAACATTAGTTAACATAACCTAACAATGAACAATACTTTTACAGCATTTATTAATCTTGGTCATTACAAAAGTTGTATATGATAACATTAGTTAATGCACTCTGAATTAGCATGAACTAAAAATGAACAAATGTATTTTAATTAACTAATCTTTTCAAAGATGATAAATGCTGTAAGAAAATATGTTGTTCATTGTTAGTTCATGATATCTAATGCATTAACTAATGTTAACGAATGGAGCCTAATTGGAAAGTGTTATAAAAATATTTGAGACTGTATTATGACTGCACTGAACATTTTAATATCAAATGAAAGGGATAGTTTGCCCACAAATTTCAACTCATATCATTCCAAACCTGCATGACTGTGAACACACAAGGAGATATTAAGTAGAGCAATTTTCTTGGTCACCATTCACTCTCACTCTCACTGGTGACTGAGTCTGTCATTCTACCTTACATATTCTTTTGTAACAGTAGTATAACAGTAGTTTGGCTGGAACAACACAAGGTTGAAAAAAATGATGACAGAAGTTTAAAAGGGATAGTTCACACAAAAATTCTTATAATTATCTGAGGGTAAGTAAATGTCATTTACTTACCCTCATGACATCCCAGATGTGTATGACTTTCTTTCTTCTGCAGAACACAAATACAATTTTTTTTGAAGAATATTTCAGCTCTCTGTAGGTACAATGTACATACAATGTAAGTGAATGGTGACCAGACCTTTCAAGCTACAAAAATCACATAAAGGCAACATAAAATTAATCCATATGACTCCAGTGATTAAATCTATGTTTTTAACAGTGATGTGATAGGTTTGGGTGAGAAACAGATCTCTCTCTCTCTCTCTCTCTCTCTCTCTCTCTCTCTCTCTCTCTCTCCCTAAATATTCCACTTGTACACTTTCATGTAAAAGTGGAAGGAAAAGTGGAGATTCATAGTAAAAAAAAAGATATATATATATATATATATATATATATATATATATATATATATATATATATATATATATATCTTTTTTTTTTACTATGAATCTCCACTTTCCCTTCCACTTTTACATTCTGAAAGTGGAAGTGAAAGTGGAGATTTATAGTAAAAAAGGATTTAAATATTGATGTTTCTCACCCAAAATGATTGCATTGCATCAGAAGACATATTAAACCACTGGAGATGTTTTTTATTACTTTAATGCTGCCTTTAAGTGATTTTTGGAGCTTTAAAGTACACTTGCATTGAAACGACATGCAGAGCTGAAATACTATTCTAAAAAAAATCGTCGTCAGTGTTCTGCAGAAGAAATAAAGAAAAGATCATTTTTAAATCATTATCTTCGTGATATATTGAAGTGAAGATGTCTTCATGATTCATTGCAATATATGGCAGTGTCCACTAGGTGGCGACTTTATAACACCAAAAGGTGAGCAGATAGGCTGTATATTACACATACCAATTTGCTGATGAATGTAAGGTTGTTGATGAATATAAATCACAAAATCTAGAGGAAAAAAATCTATACAAACTCAATCAGGTATAGTACCCCTTAAATTTATAAAAACAAAAACTACCACTTTCCATGAGATTACACAATTCTTCTGACCAAGATAAAACTATCAGCACATTAAAAAAAGTAACATTGGCTCATTCAACACAGGGCAAAATTGCTACTGCTAGGAAAGAAGAAAGAAGTGAGAAAGGATGGGAGAATGAAAAGAAGAACACTCTGCTGTATGTCCTCATGCTCATTTATCAGATAGGTTGATTGACACAATGATGATCAGACTGAGATGATCGGGCAAGTAAGGGCAGACCTAAAGGAGAAAGCTGTCATCTGGATGAACTAGCGAGAGGGTAGACAGTCGATTCATGTGGACAGGAGGCCAGATGATGCCGACCACCATGCAAATCCTGCATTCAGTCCAATGCACATGGCTTATAGAGTGGAAGAGCATAATCAACAGGTACTGTCTCTAGAAGTCCTTTTACATATTTAAAACATTTTATACACTTTTTTTTTTTGCCACAGTACCCTTCCAGAACTTCCTGAATGTAAGATATATGGGTAACATTTTACAATAAGATTCCATTTATTATTAGTTAATGTATTAGGCATCACAAACTAACAATGAACAATACATATTTTACAGCATTTATTAATCTTTGTTAATTCTAGTTAATACAAAATAAAATTGTTCATTGTTAGATCATGTTAGATCAAATTATTTGAATAATGTACAGATTTTGCCCTTGTGGAAAGAAATTGGTACTTTTATTCACCAAAGTGGTATTCAACTGATCCCAATGTATAGTCAGGGCATTAATAACGGGAAATTTACTATTACAATTTGAAAAAAATGTTCAGAACTTCTTAAACTACTTCAAAGTATTCTCATCAAAAAATCATCCACATACAGCAATGACAGCTTTTAAGATCCTTGGCATTCTAGCTGTCAGTTTATCCAGATACTCAAGTGACATTTCACCCCACACTTCCTGTAGCACTTTGTGGCACGGTGGAGGGCGGGACCGGCGCGTGATTACGCACGCCCGGTCCCGTATCAGGCTAATTGAGCCGTCAAGAGGGATAAAGGCCACTCGCAGACGGCGATTGGGAGAGAGAGCTTAATCAGCAGACATGTCTGTTGTCCTATGTGTTTGTTTTTAAGTTCTTCATTAAAATATTATTTATATTAACAAGCCGGTTTCTCGCCTCTTCATTGCCCATGAAAATTATCTTCTTTACACACTTGCCATGTGCCTGTCTTGTCGGGCACTTCTCTTGCACCTTACAGTCTAGCTGACCTACAAATGCTCAATGGGTTAAGATCCATAACACTCTTTTCCAATTATCTGATGTCCAATGTCTGTGTCATTGCTCACTCTAACCATTTCTTTTTTTACTGTTTCAAAGTGGCTTTTTCTTTGAAATTCTACCCATAAGGCCTCTACCCAAAGAGTCTTCTCTTTACTGTTGTACACAAAATAGGTGTTGAGTGGGTAGAATTGAATGAAGCTGCCAGCTGAGGACATGTGAGGAGTCTATTTCTCAAACGAGAGACTATGATGTACTTATACTCTTGTTTAGTTGAACATCTGATCTTCCACTTCTCTTTCTGTCCGTGTTAGAGCCAGTAGTCCTTTATCTTTGAAGACTGTAGTGAACACCTTTGTATGAAATCTTCAGTTTTATTTGGGAATGTCAAGCATTATATAGCCTTCATTCGTCAAAACAATGATTGACTGAGAGTTTCTAGAGAATGCTGTTTCTTTTTTGCCATTTGTGACCTAATATTGATGTTAAGACATGCCAGTCTATTGCATACTGTGGCAACCCAAAAACAAACCCAAAGACAATGTTAAGCTTCATTTAACAAACCAAATAGCTTTCAACTGTGTTTGATATAATGGCAAGTGATTTTCTAGTACCAAATTAACCAAGCATAAGGTGTTGGAGTGATGGCTGTTCAAGTGTTCTAGTGTATGAAATGTTTTTTTTCTTGTTGAAGAAAATCTGTAGAAAATGTTTCTAATGTCAGCATAACTTAAGAACTAGAAAAATGTTTCGCAATTACATCAGCAATATTTAAAATGATAAATGACATCCTTCCCATTACTGGTTACTTGTCTTTTTTACATAGAACACACTTTCAACCACTGATTTGTGTCATATGTATTTTCCAAATGAGTGAAATGGTAGCTCTAGCATAAGTTCTGCCAGGAAGACTCAATTGTTACGTCACTCATTCCTTCTCTTTTATCCAATCACGTTCTAACTCTTGCAGTATAAAAGATAGTTACTTACACTTGTCTGAGTTCGCAGACGCTGACGCTTCCATTCACCTCCACCCTCCCCACCACCAAGACGATTTCTTCCCTTCCATCCTCCCCACCACCACCAGGATGGCCCCTTCTCATACCTCACTGGGGTCGGCTGCGCCCCTGCCTCCACCACAAGGCAGGAAAAGCAGAGTCCGGTCCCCCGGACTGTGAGCT
Source organism: Moxostoma hubbsi (assembly GCA_032164185.1). NCBI lineage: Eukaryota > Metazoa > Chordata > Actinopteri > Cypriniformes > Catostomidae > Moxostoma > Moxostoma hubbsi. The sequence goes on from JAVLUX010000215.1 coordinate 10,837,341, forward strand.
TCGGACGGGGCCTACGCCAAAGAACTTATCATTATATTGCTTGTTGAGCTGTCAATAAATGGATAATTGCACTAGCTTTATTCTCCCGAGTCTTTCTGGTAGAACTAACATGACATTACAAAAACTGACAGCTGGCAACCTAAAGCTGCAAAAGAGCATAAGAGAAATGGCACATCAAACTTAGTCAGCAATCCTGATTAGAAGATAGCAAATGTACAGTAAGAGTAACTTTTGCCTGCACATCTGTTTGCTATGTATGAACAAAATAAACTACATTAAGTCTATGCGCACATAAAAGAAATTTAGCTGGCAATAGCTTATTCCAGCAACTCAGTTGCCTGATGAGCATCAGTTGTGTTGTCATCCTTGTTTTGATCCCATTCATAAATTATTTAACCTATAGTAATATCAAGAGTCAATTCAGATAGATATAGTCAGGCAGAGACACAGACAAATACTGTAGATAGATAGATTTAGAAGCTTTTCTCCTGGAACTGATGCAAAAATGAAAATGAGAAAACCCCAAATCAAACTGGAATTAAAACCATTGACAGTTCTACCGGCACTAATGCATTCATATGCTCTTATGTCACATTATGGAGCACAGATGGGTTTCCTGATGTTGGGTCACATTATGTCAGAGGTGGCCATGAATAATCCTGCCTTGGGGCAATGCACAAAAGACACATGAAAGGGTTGTACCCTTTTGAATGTTTTGTATTTATTAGCAGCCCTTCTATGTGTGTAAGTGTAAGCAAAGAAATGATTACACTCTCACAGCGGGCTTAAAGCACTGGGTGGATAGTACTTCAATAATGGTAATGTTCTTTCATGAGAGTAGTAAAGTCAATGACAGGAATGCCTTGGCAAGGTCTTCGGCATGTCAGAGCATTTCACAATCATATCCGGTAATCACTGAGAAAAGGCCTTATTACCTCATCAGAATAATCGTAATTTGCTTTGAGCAGAGGTTCTTTGCAAAATAAAGGCAGCAAAGTTTGTTTATTCCGATTTTTTTTATTTATCTGTAAAATACTGAATCATTTTTTTCTGGTTTGGAGGTGCAGGGTTTAAAAGAGGACACCAGCATTATCAGTACTAACGTTCTTGAATGCAAGCTTGGCTCGATCAACGAAAGGCTGAGCACTTGCATGTTTATATTTAATTAGGTGATTTCATACCTGATAATGAAATCAAGGCAAACACAAAATGGATGGAGTTAACCACTGACAGACACACACACACACACACACAAACACACCTAAGATGACCTCAAAATTGTGACCTAAAACACATGGCTGACAACTGAAAGTGTAATCACCAAAAAGTTATAATAATATAATATAATATAACATAATATAAAAGAATATTATATTATATTATATTATATTATATTATATTATATTATATTATATTAATCAACTATACTTAAAATATATATATATATATATATATATATATATATATATATATATATATATATATGCCTAATATTGTGTAGGTCCCCCTAGTGCCGCCAAAATAGTGCCAATCCGCATCTCAGAATAGCATTCTGAGATGATGTTCTACTCTATGGAGTTACCGTAGACTTTATCAGTTCGAACCAGTCTGGCCATTCTCTGTTGACCTCTCTCATAAACAAGGCATTTCCGTCCACAGAACTGCCACTCACTGGATGCTTTTATTTTTGGCACCATTTAGAGTAAATTCAATGACTGTTGTGTGTGAAAATCCCAGGAGATCAGCAGTTACAGAAATACTCAAACCAGCCCGTCTGGCACCAACAATCATTCATGCGATTGTCTAATCAGCCAGTCGTGTGGCAGCAGTGCAGTGCATAAAATCACACAGAAATGTGTCAGGAGCTTCAGTTCATATCAACCATCAGAATGGGGAAAATATTTGATCTCAGTGATTTGGACCGTGGCATGATTGTTTTGGTCCATTGATGGTTTGAGCATTTCTGTAACTTCTGATCTCCTGGGATTTTCACAAACAACATTCTCTAGATTTTACTCCGAATGGTGCCAAATGCAATATATATATATATATATATATATATATATATATATATAATTCATTAATAATATATATAATTTTTTATGTTTTTTAAATATGTTCAAAAAAGAAGTACAAAACTTGTCATAATTACTAAAAAAGGGGTTGACAAAAAATCTAATGCAATATTTAGGATAATATATGCAATATGAGAGATTTATTAACAATCTTAGTGGGCCGGTCATTTTTGACAAGGAACACAAACGATGCTAGCACAAATGAACACAACACAAGGGTTAACAGTATGCTGACTTGATGATTATGATTATAATGGTGAGTGTGATGGTGATGATGACGATAACGTTGGTGGTGATGGTGATGATAATGATGATGCAAAGATTATGATGACAATGAAGCTGCAACTATAAAAACATGAATTGTTACCTTGAGTATACATGTCTATTCCCTTAAAAAATAGTAGTAACCTTATGCTGTCTGGTTGATTAAGTTATGCTGAACAATATTATATTGAAATACATAAATAAAACCAATGAATTTAGATATAATCACATGGTGCATTTTGTTTTTTACAGTGTGATGACTGCTGGAGTGGTTTTCCACACAAGCACACTCACACGCACACACACACATATACACACACACACACACACACACACACACACACACACACACACACACACACACACACACACACACACAAACATTCAGAATCTGAGTCAGAGCAAATACAAGTAATACATCTCAAATGTATCTTGTTTCCACTTATTAATGAGTAACAACATCAATAATGTTTAGTATTATGCAGGTAGATTGTAGGTCACATCAGTCATGCTAATTTATGACATGCAGCAACAAGAAACAGCTTGTTTAGGACTGCAGCTGTGTATTAACACAATGAAGCAGCTGTCAGTTTAACATTCACCTGCACTGCTTACAGCCCTGTGTGATCTGAGTAGACATTCACTGATGGGCAGAAAGGCATGTTGGGGGGAGTCCCTGTCAGCCTGATGTTCTTTTAACCGCACACAAAACTCACCCTGACAGCACAAACTGTATGTCAAGGACTGCCTAGGCTTCATTGTAGGGTGTCTTTTGCGCTCCGGGACGAAGCTGCCCTTTTCACCTGATCTAAAGCAAGCTTGCCTTTCTCACATTTTACCTTTACTAATTACAGGAGTAACATGTATACTTTTTCAAATCAGTACCCTGGGGCAACTTCTATCAACAATGTTCTTAATGTTTTGGCACTCGAACTAGACTTCGCTTTTGCTCCCGGCTGGCTGTGGAGATTGAGGGACTCACAAGAGCGGAGGTCTAGTAAGGGATTTGTTGCAAGTTTGAGTGTGTAAGCTTATGGTTAGTATGAATTCTGGAGCAGCTGAGAATCTATAATAATTTGTATGACTGCTTTGATGCGCCTCTAACATGACGTAACAATATATCAATTTGTCCATTTAGCATTACATCATTATTTGGAAGACTCTGGAGAAAGCGCTTGTATATCGACCATGAATAAATCTGACTAGACTGGCAAACTGGCAAGCCACCCAAAGGCACTGGTTTATTTGATCTATCAGAGATGTTCTGTAGTATGGACTGTAAAAGCTCATGCACAGCGATGAAGTAACTTCTCCCTATTACACTGGCATAATGCAGTTAGTTGCCTTTTAGCAGATACTTTTTATCCAAAGCAGCTTCTATCATGCAATCCATTACCAATGCAGAATGCAGCTTTGCACAGGTATCATTTTGTTTTGAACATGACCCAAACATGACTCAAACCATCAATACTCTGTTTAGAAATGTCATGTTGTATCCATTAGCCCACTAAGCCAACATCTACTTGGCCAGTAGCCCAGTCCACACACTCTTTGGCTATAAAATCTTGCATGTATGGGTTACAGACACATCTCTCATGTTAATAACGGAGTAAATGAGAAACAGAGTGGAAATGATTAAAGGGAAAGTTCACCCAAACATTCTTTCATTTATTCACCCTTATGTTGTTCCAAATCTGTTTTACTTTCTTTCTTATGTGGAACATGAAAGGAGATGTTAGAATGTTTCCCCAGTCACAATTCACTTTTTGTCCTTATAACAAAACAGGGATGAGTTTCATTTTTGGGTGAACTATCCCTTTAAGGAGGGGTATCAATACATTTACATATTTGGCAGACGCTTTTATCCAAAGCAACTTTCAGTGCACTTATTACAGGGACAATCCCCCCAGAGCAACCTAGAGTTAAGTGCCTTGCTCAAGGACACAATGGTGGTGGCTGTGGGGATCGAACCAGGGACCTTCTGATTAACAGTATAGTGCTTTAGCCCACTACGCCACCACCACTCCATACTACGCAATACTAGGGAACCCTCTCATGCGGTGTCCACCTAAGTGGGCAGATATGTAAAAGCCATTTTTAACCATTCAGAGAGTGATGTTACATCAATACCACCATGGATGATAACCTTTGACCCTTAATCATAGATACTGTATATATTACTGTCCTCATTATTTGTGCTTGGATTGTTTTATTTATTTATGAAACCACAAATTCAAAATGGCTATTAAAAGTTTGTGAAGCACCAAGTATTTGTGGAATATCCTCCATTTTTTTATTTTCCAAAATATTTAGAAAGGTAAATAATAATAATAATAATAATAATAATAATAATAATCAACAGAATGAGATCTAAGGAACATTTTTATTTGGGTATTAGTAATGTATCTGTTGTAGTTTACTTTCTGAAAATACATCTTTTCACTGTAATGGACAGCAAGCATTACAGGGTATATTTGTTCAAAGGGAATTTCATTAGGAATTTTCATTCAGTTTTACTAACTATTTATAATACTATATAATAAAATAATGATAAATAAATGCATAATTTATAATAAATACAATAGTAAATTGTAACATAATAATAACACAATTGAAAAACTTGCAGTCTTTTCTTCAGTTTTTTTAAACCCCTGAGATACAATCTGTAATATTTTCTACTCTGAGAAAGATCATTACTTATTAGTATGTTATTTTATAAGTTTATAACAATTGGTGAAAGTTAAGGGTTTAAAAGGGGCATATTCCTTAGCTACAAATTGCCTTTGACTTACATTGCAACCATTGATTCAAGGTGTCCACTACCCAGATGTGTAATTGTCTCAAAATGCATAATATTGGAATGATTATATGCTTGTTTTCAAGTAAAAGGGAACATTAAGTTGTTTTTTTCCTCAAGATTTAATAATTTACACATCAGAGGGCTAAAAATAGAAGGGCCAAGAATAAAAAAGCCATTGTCGGATTTTGTTACAGGACTTCAGGCAAATAGCATCTCTATAGCAATGACATGTTCAAGTTACAGCCGTGTACCATTCAGGTGGGAGAAAATATTTGTCAAAGATCACAGGAAATGGTTTGAAACTAGACAAAGCAGAAGCCCTGAATATTATTCTAATGCTCAAAGCTCTTGGCTCTGTCTATGATGTCCTTCTAGATAATCTTGTGTATGATATTTGCGGTTCATATGAGTTTGTATGCCATTGATAGAACTCTATCCTATCAGAATTTCTTCTGTAATAAAAAGTATTTTCAGACTGGTGTGTATCTCATTAAAAGTATGACATCATTATTTGCCCTGCAAGTGTGGATTTTTAATTCCTAATGGACTTAAATCCATTGATGACACAATGTTTTCAAGCTGGCTGTCTATTACAAATTGAGAGGGATGATCAAATACTTTCAACCAAGACATCAGAAATGTATGCACCAGAATTGAAAGCAATAGTTGCCTCACGCAGTTAGACTTTATGAAAGTTCATGAATTGCAATCTATCAGCACTGCAAAAAAATGACTTGTAAGATTAAATTTTTTTTTTTGCAAGTTTTTGCACACAGTTTTTCTAAGTAAATTTTAATGGTAAAAACCTTCATAACATAATATTGATTAAAGTGATTAAGTGAAATTAACATTTCAGTTAATTTTACATACAAATCTGTTTTAAATTAACATTTTATATGAAGATTTCACACTTTGAACTTTCCTCATGTAATCGGTCCTGCTCAACCTTCTCCAAGCATGATTCGAACCGGGGTTAGCTGGCATAGGAGATAGGCGCTACCGAGGATGCTAAAGGCTACATCCTCTAGCGTCATTCGCTTATGCGCCTCTTGAGGCCAGGGGAATGTAGTTTTCACATACTGCACAGCTATCATGTACCAGCTGTCTCCCGTTACACTTTCAAACACAAGTTTAATCATGTACCACATACTTAAGCCTTCCACAGGGAAGCCTGTTGCATGATATGTAGTCTGTTAGACAACATCACCTTGCATTACTGGCAATAGAAATAAATGTAAAGCTGCACACGCACACATCAAAACTTGGTAGTAACGTCAACAGATCATTTTCATGAACTGTTTTGAGTAGAAAATGAACATCACACTTCACAAAACAAGAAGTTGCCAAACACAATAAAATCAACAGTAAAAACTGTGCAAATACACTTGCAAAGAGTGAAACCATTCAAGCGCATTAAGTATTCAAGCCTGTTGCATTCTGGGAACATCAGCTTTGAAAAAGTTTAGAAAACTTCCTATTTTATTTACCAGAGAAATCTACTCAAATAAGAGAATATGACAATTGATACATGATGATACAAATCATAAATAATATTTAATTATGAACATTCATTTTTACATGGTTAAATTAAGTACAAATGTAGAATTTACTTAATATTTTCAAGTTCACTCTTAAAATAGCGTATTTAATGTAGAAAGAACTTAAATCATATCTGCTATTCCTCACCACAATATATATATATATATATATATATATATATATTCAGTGTGCTTATATTTTAATGTACGTCAATCAGCAGTGCAAACGCACCTGTCATAACCTAAATTCATTTCATTGACCTTTAGTACTCGTCTATTTCACTTGGGCACGAACCAGGTCTCACGGAGACTACCGCTTTACCAGTCTAACTTTATTTGCTACACTCTGGCCATTGGCTTACTTGATCACTGCAGTCTCTATATCTAGTTAGGACTTTTTCGATTAGCCCGTGCTAAAAGCGTTGGATTTGATTTCATACTCTTTTTATTAGGTTTACCTAACGAGGACAGTTAGACCACAGAGAAGATACACTCTACTGGATCTCCAGTAAATAATATTACATCTGCCTGCTCATGAAGCCAGGGAAACACAAAATGCCATTCACACTGCTCTGCTGTCAAAATAACATGGACTTAAAACCTCATGATCTGTTTTTCATCTAATACAATGGCCTAATTCAAGGTATGAGAGAAAGGTCAAGAAATGAAACAAGTTGGTCAAACAAATACACATCTCAAATCCCTCAGTTTCAACATTAAATGATATGTTACTGAAGTAGCCATTTTTATATTATCACAATGAGCACACTTTTCTTGGCTCTGGTTAACCACATTGTCCTTGTTTTACTGTCAAAAAGAGCAATATTTCTTGCGGACTTGGAAAAGTCCATCTGAACGGCGCGAGATGTCAGGGGTGAGTAATGGTGTCGCGAGCATCTCCCACGTGTAATCTCAATTCGATCTCAGCTCTCGCGCTCAGGTGGGGGGACTTTTGATTTATCCTCAAGGTTTTACTCCCACCAGAAGGGAAATCGACCTCAGCAGCATGCTGCGGTCCCCCGCACAACCTCTTTTGACCGCACGTCGAGCATAATCCCCAAAATATTGTTCCTACTTTTTACATTTAAAAAACTCACAAAAGTCATTTCATACGACATATATAATTAATTCTGCAGTTTGCCAAGTCACCAATCCACCGATGATGCCCCACCAAGAACAAGTGATGGCACACGGGAACCTCCGCGCCCCAGGTCCTCCAAACAACGGCGGGTACAACAACAACCCGGTGCCAGTCATCGTTCAGACAGAATCCCGGGACAAATGGACGAAAAAAATGGATTTCCTTTTATCTGTCATTGGGTTCGCGGTAGACCTCGGAAATGTGTGGAGATTTCCATATATCTGTTATCAAAACGGGGGCGGTAAGAGGATTTTCTTAGCTTTAAAACAGATTTTATTCATTCTTTGTTAATATGAATTAATCACAAAAGCATGGTTGATTTTTATTTGATAAAAGTTAAGTGGGAAATAGCTTGTCAAGTGTAATTCTCATTGGGCGCGTGAGCTGTCCAAGGTGTTTTTATTTTTTATTTATAATAATTTAAATATTATAATAATAATAAAAACTTCATAACCAGCGTATAAACAATATAGCTACTTTACTGAGAATTTTGGAAAATAATTATATAATATTTTTTTTTAATTTTTTTTTAATTTTTATAGTCTATTCAAACTTAAAGCATACATGTGAAGAACGAGGCAGAATCGGCATATTCAATCGTCAATCATATATGCTACTCCTGATTAAAACTGCAGACATTGAGATCCAACAAGTGTCAGACTACAAATATATGACTAAATTAAAAATGTTTTTATTCCTTTATAAAGCTTATTGGTTTGCATGATTAGTTCATATACATGAGGTGGAATAGGCTGTATCATCATGATTCTGGAGCTATATATGCATTTTGTTTGTCTGAGTTGTTTTTACTTGATTATTTATTGCTTATTGTACCCCTGCAAATTCCCTCTTAAATTAACCTGATATCCCTGACATTGCTGAATATATTCCATGGCTCCCCATCTTCAGGGGCATTCCTTATTCCCTATGTCCTGATGGCTATATTTGGCGGAGTGCCACTTTTCTACATGGAGTTAGCTCTGGGACAGTTCCACAGAACAGGTGCCATATCCATATGGAAACATATTTGCCCTATTTTTAAAGGTAAGCAAAATGTTAGATGATTCTATCTCAAGAATAATGTATTTTATTGCAACATAGCTCTCAACAAGATATTTTGACTTTCAAATGTCTGGTGCAAAGAGAGCAGTAGAGAGAGAAAAAGATGGACTTATGCATCAGGTTGTCATGAGGAACTTCTGACACCATTTCTCCTTCCCTATCAGGCATTGGTTTTGCCATCTGCATCATTGCACTGTATGTGTCCTTCTACTATAACACCATCATCGCCTGGGCTCTGTTCTACTTCTACTCCTCATTCAGTAGCACTCTGCCCTGGACCAACTGTGATAATGACTGGAACACAGAAAACTGCACTAACTACTTTGGAAAAGACAACGTGACCTGGACAAACTATTCACGCTCACCGGCCGAGGAGTTTTACACGTAAGTGCATGTAAGTGGCTACACTGCAGGGGCAAAAATATGGCAAAGAAAGAAAGACAGAGAAATTAAAGGCTAGAGGGAGAGGGAAACAAAATGAGTGATACATTTGAGGAAATAAATAATAAAGGGGAGAAAGAGCTAACTGTGTATAGATATGTTGTAAATGTGTAAAATTAACTTTATTTAAGCAATTTCACCCAAGCAGTATTGCTATGGTAATCAGGGGCTGAAAACATTCCAAAGAGCAAAAACCATAAACAATTTTGTTTTTTGCAGAATGTAACCAAAAATGGGTTTTTTTTAATATTCTCCCCTTTTTCTCCCTAATTTGGAATGCCCAATTCCCAATACGCTCTAGGTCCTCATTGTGGCATAGTGACTCACCTCAGTCTGGGTGGCGGAGGACGAATCTCAGTTGCCTCCGCATCTGAGACCGTCAATCCGTGCATCTTATCACGTGGCTTGTTGAGCGTGTTACCACGGAAACATAGCTCTTGTGGAGACTTCATGTTATTCTACCGGCATCCACGCACAACTCAACATGCACCCCACAGAGAGCAACAACCTCATTATAGCGACCATGAGGAGGTTACACCATGTGACTGGGCTAATTTGGTTGCTTATGAGACCTGGCTGGAGTCACTCAGCACGCCCTGGATTTGAACTCGCGGCTTCAGGTGTGGTAGTCAGCGTCTTTACTCGCTGAGCTACTCAGGCCCCCCCCCAACGAAGTCCCTTTTAATAGTTCTGGAGTTAAAACTTTATTTTTAAATGTTGGTAACCGGTTCATTTCATTCCGATAATTTTTTCATGAAACCAAAGTCTAAATGGTTTATTACAGTACATTTTTGTAATTACACCACGTCCTGTTTGGCCAAAAAATTAGGCTTCTCTCTTTTTAGTTGAACATGTAACATGATATGAACTGTGATATTATTAAATAATTATTGCATGTTGAAAATAAAATAATTTGGCCTGCATAAGATGACGTTTAGTCCAAACAAGCCCAAGCAGAGTGTGCGTGCATGCAGGAGACAGAAATTGTGGCTATTAATTGATTTAGATGGCCAGCTATATTTTTGAAATATTTTTTATATATTTGATGGACATATTTAATATGAGGAATGCATTTATTAAAAATATGTTATTTTATATAGGCTACTGCACTCAAAAAAGTACTTGCTACTGCACTCAAACTATTTGGTTGAACTTGATTAAATTATCGACAGTGGTTCCACATGTTTGAAATTGTGACCATCATCTTGCACAAAAACACATAAAATAACACTTATTTTTTACATTTACTCTCCTTGTGGAGTTCCATGCAAAGCATACTGGGAACTAGAAAGCCAGTTTCATTTAACGAAACAAAACATATTCATGTTGTCCCAATGCACATGGAGCTGACAAGACTCTTTTTAAGTTAAATCTGCTCAGTTAATTTAAGTTCCCTTAGTTACATGAATTTTTGAGTAAGATTAACACAGGAGAATTGAGTAAAAGTGACGATAGGCAAGGTATTTTTTTTTGAGTGTATACCATGCTTTTTATGACTTCTATGCTGATAATTCTCCCACATGGGGAAAAAAATTAATTGCTTATTATCATTTATATTGGTTAAGGCAAGTCCTTTGTTTTGAGTGTGTTTTTTCCAGACCAGGTCCCTTTTTTGTACTGAGAGATCTGGTAAAAATGCAAATGGTACATCACACACTCTTAGCATAGAGTACTGGCATTTTAAAAATAACTTTATTAACCGTTCTTCAATTTAGTTCTAACCGGTTACAAATTGGAAAGGAGACAGCGGAACACTGGAACCGGAACAAAAGAATACAGTTTCTGCTCAGAAAGAACTGAAATAAAACAATTATGGAAATCACAGCCTTGCTTATATTTCATACAAGAGCATGACTGCATGTTATTTAGTCCCAATGTGGTAAGTTATTTTGTCTATTTTCCTCTGCAAACAAAAAAAATTCCAAACGAAGCCTAAGTAGGAACAACCATTCCATCAATATGAACATAAAGAGTCCGCTGTTTTATTAAATAAAAAAAAATCATACATATTTTCAGAATTCACATTTGAGAACTCCCTATTCAAACAGGAGGAATGTTTTGGCAGTCCATGAATCATCTGGGCTTGGGGATGTGGGTTACATTCGCTGGCAACTCTGCCTCTGCCTCTTCCTCATCTTCACCATCGTCTACTTTAGTCTTTGGAAAGGAGTCAAGACTTCAGGAAAGGTTTCTGAGACATAAAAACCTCTGTAACTAAATGAAGCACGTTTTGTTGTTCCGATCTAAGCAAAAGTCATCTCGTTCTCCATTTTCCTTTCAGGTTGTATGGGTGACTGCCACACTGCCGTACGTGGTGCTGTTGATTCTGATGGTCCGCGGTGCCACTCTGCCCGGAGCGTGGAAAGGAGTTGTGTTCTACCTCAACCCCAAATGGGAGAAACTGAAGGAGACCAGTGTGAGTGCTTCTCTCTTTCTGCCTCTGCTACCTTTTCCATTGAGTCTAACACAGATTTAGTGTTAGATTAGATTGTTTTTTTGGTACTTATCCTTTTTAAATGTATTTACTGTATGTGTGCTATAATTCTTAAATGGCAGATTACATGTTTGTGGGAGGGCATTTTTATTTCATGCAGTAATGAAAAGGACTTGAGGCACTTGGACATAGCTTAAGAGCTCAATTTGAGAAAATATGGACTTCATCAAGGGCACCATTTTCAATAAATTTTTAAAAGAATGGTTTTGGTCCTACATAAGCGGTCGATGAAGTTAATATTCAAACTGCATCTCTGTATCCCTTTTCTTGTGATCTTCACTTTATGAGCTTGGTTTTGTGATTAGCTGTTTGCTGTGTGATGCAGCAACCATGATGAGAAGCAAAAATAAAGCACTAGGGGCTAATGAGATGCGTAATTGGTTTAGAATTTTTTCCATCATGAAAGGCCCTCATATTCATTGACACGCTCATGAACACACACACATAAACACGCACATGCTTCTCTTGCCACACAAATCTTCAGATCTGAGCAAGCACTGCCTTTTCCATGTTCCAAGTATTCTGTGATGCCTTTTCCCAACCCAACCAAAATTTCTTTCCGAAATATAGTGAATTTTCAAATAATAAGATTTAAAGAGTTCCACATGATCCTTATTCTACACTTACATTTTTTTTTAGCCTCACGCATTTATTTTTTACAGTTGTGTCTAATGGTTTGTAGGTATGGGTAGATGCAGCAGCACAGATCTTCTTCTCTCTGGGTCCCGGGTTTGGGGTGCTGCTTGCCCTGTCCAGCTACAACCCCTTCAACAATAACTGTTACAGGTATAGACAAAACATGCTTTTTCATTCATTCTTCTCTCATAAGTAGCTTATAAAAGTTTCTGTTAACCCTTTAAGCTATATGGGTGTTTTTAAAGATTGAATAAAGGCTTATAACTCATAAAACAAGAAAAAAAAAAAAAACAAGATCACTGCTATCAAAATTATGATCACTGCTATGATTATAAATATATATATATATATTTATATATATATATATATATATATATATATATATATATATATATATATATATATATATATATATTTTTTTTTTTTTAATGATCTAGATTATAATATATTCTGACATTCTCATCCTAAGAAACTGCTGAAAAATCACAACATTTACACAACAATTTTTTTTTTCTCGATTTCACATTATATACCTCAGGGTGTAGCTAAGGTAGCTCAGGAAAAATGATTTCCTTTTGTTCCCAATCATGCCACCAGTAACATTTAACAAAGTGTTGATGCAGCAAAGCAATTAAATTACGCATATACTTAGCTATTACTCAATATATTTTTGTCTGTGAATAAAGCAAATAGGCTGGTTGTATTTCCTATTTGAGAGCTTTCTAACAACATATGACACATGGCTATTTGATGAGTTAGATGTTTTTACCGATTACAAAAAATATGTACAGTGCAACATTTTTTATAAATGATCAGAATGGAACACTAATTTCAAATCATGTGTCCAGTTTTGGTCATAATGCCTACATGCATTGTAAAATAGAGCTTATATGCTTTAAAACACTACCTATTTTATGTTGGTCAAGATTGTAGTTATTAATATTTTAGGGTTTTTGTTCTTGCAGGCCTCAATTAAAGGGTTAAGAGAAGTGGCTGTCATAATTTTCCATCAGTTCTTTATTGTTGCATATCTTGCTATACAAATCCAAAAGAATATATAATCATACATGAATAAATAATTACAGTTCTAGCAAGACAGCACTGTATAGATATTCTTTAAACATTCTTGTTAGGGTTTATTTTAAATCCCTAACCCTAATATTAAACGTCCACAAATATTTCAACCCGAACCTCTAAATGTACAGATTCCATTTAAACTTTATTTTATAGATAATTTCAGCTTTATTTGTGCCATTTGCTTTTGATTTTTGTACATTTTTTTTAAATGTAACATCAAAACTCAGAACCAAAACTATCACGCCATTGTAATATTTGCAAACTGAATCACGATTGCTCTTGTCTTACTTGCATACAACATGCAACCTTTACTCTGCACAGTGACTGATGTGTTGATCCTTGTGTACAGCCGACTGAAAACAAGACGTGTGCTGAGTGTCATGACAACAGCAAATTATCTCTGATGTAGCATTTGATTTGCCCAGAATCAAAGACCCAAACCGGAACTTACTAACAACTTTAACATTCTTTTTTGGATTGCTGCTCTGCTTCCCAGGAAATACAAATCTAGTTATAGTTGAGGTTTCATTTGAGACCTCTATAAATGTAACAAACTCTATAATCTGCTCCTAGATATATGGTGGTGGTTTACAGGAACAAAATGGATCTGCAATGACTGTCCAATATGATTCCCACTCACTCTTAATTTTGGTTCTATCTATAGCTAAGCTACTTATTTACATTTGGCTCTGTGTCCACTAACCAAGGGGAAAATGCCATCAAAATGACCTGGGCTCTGATAAGTTGCATGACTGAATGATGTGAAAACAAGATTAAAACAGAGAATTACGGCCAGGGTTTGAATAGATGAATGGGCAGCATATTATGTATGGAGGTAATTGAATTGGATACTACTATAAGACTGTGAGGAGGCACATGGCCAATCTAAATGGATGAGTTGTCTCACTAGTGGTCGAATTTGAAGTGTATTAAAGAAAAAGTAATGCTAGTTCATTTTTGTAAACAGCTATAGAACAGCTTGTGATAAGTTAAAGATAAACTTTACACCACAACACTCTTTGATTGCATGTAATCCACACATTTCGATTACAGCCTTGTTCATTCAAGATGTTATTAAAGAACTCTAAAATATTACTTTGAAAAAGTAACCCGATGCAGTAACTTACAGTAACTATTTTTTGTTTCTGTTTTGTTCAGAGATGCCATTGTAACCAGTCTGGTGAACTGCCTGACGAGTTTTGTGTCAGGATTTGTTATTTTCACAGTCCTGGGATATATGGCTGAACAGAGAAATGTAAATGTTGAAGACGTAGCCAGGGACAAAGGTGAGCTTTTTGCTGTTCATAGGCCTAATAGTTAAGTCATTTTGTGTTGTAGGTGTGGTGCATTAAAGCATCCAAGAAAAATTCCTTTGTGTGACTTTCAGTCCATAAATAAAGGATCTCTACTCTTACCTGAAGTTTGTCTTTTGGGTATTCTCCCCACCTCTAGGACCCAGTCTACTCTTCATTACATATCCAGAAGCCATTGCAAACATGTTTGGGTCAACTTTCTTTGCCATCATCTTCTTTGTGATGATGATTACTCTAGGACTGGACAGCACTGTAAGTATACACTTATAATGCAAACTAACTTAAAGAAATAGTTCACCCAAAAAATAACATTCTATCAATTTACTTACCCTCATGTAATTCCAAACCCTTTGGACTTTCTTTCTACAATGAATGAAGATTTTTAGAAGAATATCAGCTCTGTTGGTCCTTACAATGCAAGTGAATGTTGAAGCTCCAAAATTCACATAAAGGCGTAATAGTAATCTATACGACTCTTGTGGTTTAATATATGTCTTCTGAAGGGATGTAGTCACTTTGGGTAAAAACAGATTCATATTTTAATCTATTTTAATTTTTTACTACAAATCTCCACTTTCACTTCCAGAATTTGAAGGAATGTGAAAGTGAAAAAGGAGATTTATAGTAAAAAAAAGAACTTAAATATTGATCTGTTTCTCATCCAGAACTTTCATATTGCTTCTGAAGATATACTATAGATTTAACCACTGGAGATGTGTTGATTACGTTCATGCAGCCTTTATGTACATTTTGGAGCATCAAAGGTCTGGTTACCATTCACTTGCATTGTATGGACCTACAGAGATGAAATATTCTTCTAAAAATGTTTGTTTGTGTTCAGAACTAGAAAGAAAATGATATGCATCTGGGATGATATGAGGTTCAGTAAATGATTAGAGAATTTACATTTTTGGGGAACTATCTCAATTTATGCACAAAAATTGTGCATTTTCACAATTATTTTTTACACAAAAGTTCTTCCAAGTGTTCTGAAGACATACGATAGGACATGCAAAGGATGATTTTCACTGAAAAATGACTTATATTTCATGTTGTTTCTGTATGCATTAAGAAGACTTGGAATATGATGTGCGACACTTTGGAAATTAAGTGTACTACCATAAATTTAATCTTACTTGTCATTGTACATATAATTTATATATCAATTAAATAAACGTTTCAAAGTTTCTTTTTGACTATTATTAATATAATGTAATATTTCTGGAAATGCTCCATATATTATGTGTTATATTATATAATGCTTATTATACACAATATATGGGGTTCAACTGGGTTAAATCCCTGCCAGTGTAAAAGGCACTTTTTACTTTATTTTCTCCTAAAACACTAAATACCAAAAAAAAAAAGAAGAAAAAAGCTACCACAGAACTTTCTAAACACCGGTTTGTCACTATACAATGCAAAAATGTACTGATCCATTAGATCATCACATGCAATGTCTAAAGGTTGATTATGAGGTAAATTTATCTCAAATTAAACTTATAAATGTTGCAAATTTAGAGTAGCTAATGAGAATTGCTAAAATCATCACATTTCTTTTGAGACAAAACAATTATTAATTTTAAGTTTGTTCAGGGTGATTTAATCAAAAGCTGTCAAACTGTCAAATAAGTGAAAGGATAGTGTTTGGCTTAATAAGCCCCCTTGTTATAGGTGCTTTGTTGAAGGCCCCACATAAAACAAAGGTGTGGTGACTAGATGTGTAATGAAGAATTTTCAAAGTGGGCTCACATTGACTGATCAATCACAATGGAGATTAATTTGTTTATAGAGTACTTGAGATGCTATGAAATGTAAAATGGGATTAAAATTAATTAGAATTTGTTTCTAATCTTGATACAATTGATACCAGAAAAAGCTATTTTTTCTTAAGGGGTGCTTATAGCCCCATTGTACCCTAATGTATATAAAGCATATATCTATAACATGTTTATAGGTAATTCATACTGAAAATGAAATGCATTATTACAAATTACTGTACTTTCTTTATATTTCATTCCATTATAATTCAACCTCCTTAAACTCAAATTACAATTCTGCATCCTGTTTACTACCTCAATTAAAATCAATTTAATACGTAATGGTGCACAACTAATGAATTCTTTAGCAAAAGTAAATAATTTGATTTCTACATAAAAAGTGAATGACAAACAGAAATATGTGATCAAACTCAATAGGCTTTCTTTCTGTCTGTATGCTCTTTCTTGCTCATTATGTCCTATGTACATCAGTTTGGTGGGCTAGAGGCCATAATTACCGCTGTAATGGATGAGTACCCAGATACCCTCTCCCATCGGAGAGAGCTGTTTGTTCTTGGACTGGTGGTTGTTTGTTTTCTGGGTTCTCTCAGCACCCTTACTAAAGTGAGTGCCAGTAAACTTCTGTGTCTCTATTTGTTTACATTTCTTAAAATTTACCAGTGTTTAAGAATATTGCAACATCTAATGAAAAAAAAATAAAAAATGCTGGGCAGACTAGAGTTGATAGAATTTGATTATAGATTTTGTTGGTTAGAATTGTGGGTGAAAGCAAAATAATAATAAATAAAATATGCAAGTGCTCATCAAATGAACATTAAATTTTTTTTATAATTTCTAATAGGGTTGTGCGGATATGTGGATTTCAAATAGGTTTCAAAGGATGTTAGATTTTTAACTGAACACAGTTGTTTTTATTATTATTTTTTATTTTTATTTTTTTTGCCAGGGTGGTGCATATGTGGTGAAGTTACTAGAAGAATTTGGAGTTGGTTCTTCTATTATAGCTATTGTCTTTCTAGAGGCCACTGCAGTCTCCTGGTTTTATGGTAAGATTTGTAATTTTTTATTAAACAATGTAACTTTCTAGCTTTGGTATTGTGGTGGTCCTTAATATATCGCAATACAAATCCCTGCCAAACTTCATCCAAGTGTATATGAACAAATTTCAATATTGAACCATGTACATACAGTATGGGTTTGAAATGGCTTTTTCATGCTTTTTCTCCAGGTATTAACAGATTCAGCAATGACGTTAAATCAATGTTGGGCTATACTCCAGGACTGTTTTGGAGAGTGTGTTGGGTTGCCATCAGCCCGGCATTTCTGGCTGTAAGTTCAGAGAAATATTTTCTGTCTTACACTGAGTTTTGTTCAAGACAATATGCAGCATGTTTTACGGCTGGTTAGAGTGTGGTGGCAGGGGAAATGTTGAAGTCATTTTTTATCCTCTACAAACTGTTTATGCAGCCACAATTTCTTATTATTACCTCTCTATTACCTCAATCGCTCTTATTACCTTTATAATCTCATTATCTCACCTGTCCACACTGTCACAATTCCCAGTCTGAAATTGTCAAAATTCATGCACCCTCAAAGCTTAATATTCCTCTGACACTTCTGCATACATCACAGCTAATCTCAACAGGCCCGCACTGGTGCACACAGTTGACATTTTTGCAATACTTTTTTCCAAATTTTGCCATTCTTCTTTTTTCATTCTTTAAAAGACATGATAAACGGCTCCTCTCTCATCTCTAGAGACAGTGTGAGATTATTGGAAATACTGGAGAGAAGACATGACTGTTCTTTCAAAACACAAAGACCACCGCTCTACAATATTGTTTTCCCTGTAGTTATGTGTTGGTCTACATATATCATCATAGCCGCACTGTAAGGAGGTTTTAAACATATCAAGCCATGTGTAGGGCCCTTTGAAATCAGTTTTATTTTTTCACAAATTCTGTGTTTTAAAGTGTAATAATTTTTTTCATAGAACGAAAACAGAAATTTGACATACAAACATTATGTACACAAACAACAAATTATTTTTATAAAGTGAAATGCTTCCATACAGATCCTAAAAGCACAATCCAAAATACACTCAGAAAAATATTTTAGCCTATTTTTAAGACTCATGCATTTAAATTTTATAAGAAATTCCATAAAATTTAACAGTGTAATATTTACGGGGGCCAGGGTAGCTCAGCGAGTACTGATGCTGACTAACACCAATGGACTCGCGATATCTAATCCAGGGCGTGCCGAGTGACTCCAGCCAGGTCTCCTAAGCAACCAAATTGACCTGGTTGCTAGGGAGTGTAGTCACATGGGGTAACCGTAATCTAACCTAAACGTAATTAAATCATGAGAGGATTTTCATTTTTGGGTGAACTAACCCTTTAATGAAAGCATTAATGAAAACTTTTATTCAGTACAACAGCACTTTTGCTTGTGAAATATTGCTTTAGTATAATTATTATTGATCTATTATTATTTGTTAAATATTAAAGCTACAATGATTATTACATTTTACAAAACTGTAATTATAATTTTTTTTCGCAATCTCTTTAATATTATGCATCTAGTTAAATTTTATTTTATTTTGGTGCAAAACCCAATGACGCACTTTCCGTTTGTTTGTTTTTGATGACAGCTTCATGCATTCACATTGAATTGCGCAGCACATGCAGATTGTATATTTATTTAATTAAATTTAATCGTCATACAAGGACATATACAATGATACATTTTAATTTGAATAATTGTGTATTTATACAGAACATTCATTTTATCCCAAATACACTGATGAGCAAAAACAATATGACCACCCACAGGTGAAATTAATAACACTGATCATCTCCTAACAAGGTCACATGTCATGGTCTGGGTAGATAAGATGATAAGCAAACAATCAGTTCTTGTAGTCAATGTGTTGAATGCAGGAGAAATGGGCAAGAGTAAAGACCTGAGAGACTTTTACAAGGACCTAATTGTTATGGCCAGACTACGGGGTCAGAGCATCTCTGAAACGTCAAAGCTTGTGGGTTGCTCCCACTCAGCGGTGGTCAGTACCCACCGACGGTGTTCCGAGAAGGGACAAACCATAAACCGGTGACGATGTTGGGCGCCCAAGGCTCATCGATGCACAAGGGCAACGAAGGCTATCCTGTCTGCTCTGAACCAACAGAAGGTCACAGAAAATTGTAATGATGGTTAAAGGAGGAATGTGTCCCAACACACAGTGCATCACACCCTGCTGTGTAAAGGGCTGCATAGCATGATGTATATGTGTATGACTTTCCTTTTTCAGCAGAACCGAAGTAAAGATTTTTATAAGCACATTTCAGTTCTTTTTTCAGCCCATGATGACCCCATCCACTGTCAAAAGTGCCTACAATGGGTACGCGAGTGTAGGAACTGGACCTTGGAGCAATGGAAGAAGGTTGCCTAGTCCAATAAGTCCCATTTTCTTTTACATCATGTGGATGGCCATGTATGTGTGCGCTGTTTACCTGGGGAAGTGATGACACCAGGATGCACTGTGGGAAGATGACAAGCCAGCGGAGGGAGTGTGATGCTCTGGGCAATGTTCAGCTGGGAAACACTGGGTCCGACCATTCATGTGGATGTCAATTTGACATGTGCCACCTACCTAAACATCGTTGCAGACCAGGTAAACCCCTTCATGGCAATGGGATTCCTTGATGGCTGTGGCATATTTCAGCAGGGTAACGTGCCTTGCCACATGGCACACATTGTTTTGGAATGGTTTGAGGAACATGATGAAGAGATCAAGGTGTTGCCATGGCCTCCAAATTTCCCAGGTCTCAATCCGATTGTGCATCTGTGTGATGTGCTGGACCAACAAGTCCGATCCACGGTCCGATCCATCATAATGTTTTGGCTCATAAGTGTATGTAAAATTCTACGACATTCTACATTTTATAGTTCATTTTTATTCTGGATTCTGAGATTCAGTTTGTGTCTTCCATATCAAGGAAATCATAGGGCCCTACATGTGAACTTATACCATGGCTACAGTGACTTTTAAGTGAAGCTGTAAATTATTTTGTCAAAGGATGCCATAATGTTAAGAAAAACCTAGTGTAAATCCAGTTTAAGAGTAAAGAGCCCTAGATAAGTTGATTCCCTCTTTTATTGTGGCATTTTCTGATTTGACAGTACCTCAAAAGATAACTCTGAACTTGAGATTATAAATGGGATCTTTGGGGGGAAAGTCATTTAAATAGAACAAAGACAGACTTTTGTAATTCTTAAAGAATTAACATTATGTATCCAGTTTTTCCCAATGAAAGATGTTTAAAAACAATGACCATTTCATGAACAACCCAGGGGGAAATATAGAACGGCAAGAAATTGCACATGGATTTTTAACAACACAATCCATCCTG
Source organism: Moxostoma hubbsi (assembly GCA_032164185.1). Taxonomy (NCBI): domain Eukaryota; kingdom Metazoa; phylum Chordata; class Actinopteri; order Cypriniformes; family Catostomidae; genus Moxostoma; species Moxostoma hubbsi. Next base: position 10,858,375 of record JAVLUX010000215.1, read on the forward strand.
CAGCATGTAATATCCCTGAACGAATACCATTTTATTCATTTTTTCCACATATGAAGTGCCGCCTCAAGTCACCGAATCTGTTTTTTCCTTTATGTATGCTTTCAGTACATTATTATTAGCTCGCTGTTGAACCCCCAGCCCCTCTCGCTTTTCGACTATGAGTTCCCAGACTGGAGCATCACGGTGGGTTACATCATCGGAGCTTCCTCCTTCATATGGATCCCCATATATATGGTGTACAAGTTCGTGTGGACCCCAGGCTCTCTTAAGCAGGTGAGGGAACTCTTAACATGCATGTGCAAGGCTCAGTGAATTGACCATTACTAGTGCTATCCGTCGAATAAAATATTTATTTGCATATTTTTCCATCGTTAAGGCATTAATGCATTCAGTTCTAAGAAGAAGAAAAAAAAGCCCTATGAAATATAACAATTTTTGTATGAGACAAGTAAAATAACTTTTGTAACTATTTGTAACTCAGCTCTGCCTTAAGGTAAGTCCTCTTAACAAACATTTAATTGAACTCAACAAAACTTTCTTGAAAGTGTATGCGAACAGACTTGTATGATTTCTTATGATTTCACCATCTTGTACTATTATCACGACTTGTCATGAGACATATTTGTTTGTAACTTATTTGTCGGCTTTGCCTCAGAGTAAGTCCCTTGAAAAAACATTTCTTAAAACTTATGAAACATTCTGGAAAAGTGTATGTTAAATTCACTAAAGGCAAAATACCTTTTTAATCTTTTGTCATTTATTTTGTGCGATTGAGACAAATAAAATACAATTATTTCAATAATTTACACTTCTGTATTTGTCAGCTTTGCCTTAAGGTAAGCCCCATTGAAAAACATTTTATAGAGCTCAACAAGACTTTCTGGAAAATATATTTGCACCTGAAGTTGCTGACCTGCTTTTATTTTTTTTTGTTCAAGCGCCTTGCTGTTTGTCTGCGACCAGAGAGAACACTACTAGATATCCACCCTGACAGTATGGGTTTAAGTCCTGTACCCTAGAACCGATCCGAGCCACCTAGACCAAAACAACTAAACACAACTCGCACAAAGGGGGCATACGTCTGCCATCTGCTATATTTGTCAACAGCAAACTAGTAATTTATTTTAAGGGTAAAGAGCAGCTTTCACATAGTTTCAGGAATTTTTCCAATTGACATTTTAATAAGACCCTCCTGAAAGGTATAGTTCACCCAAAAATGTAAATTGTCTCTTCATTTACTCACCCTTATGCCATCCCAGATGTGTATGACTTTCGTTCTTCTGCAGAACACAAATTAAGATTTTTCACCATTTCAGATTAAGAACATTTTAGCTCTGTAGGTCCATACAATGCAAGTGAATGGTAACCAGACTTTTCGAGCTTCAAAAATCACATAAAGGCAGTGGTGAAATCTATATCTTCAGAAGCAATATGATAGGTGTGGGCGAGAAACAGATCAATATTTAAGGATTAAAACATTGATCTGTTTCTCACTCAAAGTGATTGCATCACTTCAGAAGACATTCATGCACTTAACACTTTATTAGGAACACTATGGTCCTCATAAATTTCCTGATGTGTACTTGCTGTTGTAGCCTATCCGTCTCAAGGTGTTTGATGTGACTTTATGAAGGACATCGCTTTCTGGTGACATATGAATATTTTACGGCCATCCTTAGCATCCATTCTCAATTTGGCCGGGATCATCAGTACAAAAGAGACCTTTCGTTGATGTGAGTTTCTTGCATTCCTTGAATCGATCATGTTTCTTTCATGTCAAATTCGTAAAATCTGGGAACAAGAAAATGCTGTGGTACTTCCAAGAAAGCCTTCCTTTACGCCTTGCCTTGCGTAACACATATCTTTATCGTATGATCTCAGAAATTTTGCCAGAATTTTTCTAGGCCTGTCTCCCTCAGCAGATTGCCGAGCTGGAATCCTGTGAGCTTGCTCGATTTCCAGCTTATGGCCTGTTATGTTGAGCAGACAATACGGACATTATTCTGCTGGCTACGTTTCTCCATGTCCTCCAACTTCTCCCAGATATGCTCCAAATCCACCATGGTTGCTAGTGGATTAGCAGATAATTCCCTCACCGATGACTCCAGATAATCAATCCGTTTCTTGACATCCCCTACTCTTGTAACCACTTCAATGAATTTCGTCTCCATGGCAGTGATCGATCGATGTATTACAGCAGGATCCTCCATTTCAGCAATGACCTTCATCAGCATTTCCCTCATTTCTCTGACCTAATCGACTCCCGGGCTCGGGGCCTCCATAGTGTTGTCAGCTTGAGCACTTAAGTGTCTCTTAATGTCTCCAGATCCCGCGGATTTTGAAATCTCTGACATATTGTCCTCCTTGAAAAGTTATGGAATAAAGTGTATCGAATCTCACCAGATTATGACATTAATAGTGTTAAAACTAGCAAAGTGCGCAGAGCTTGGATGGTGTCACATGACTCAGTGAGTGTATATTAAATCACTTGAGACATATGGATTACTTTTATGCTCCCTTCATGCGCTTTTGGAGCTTGAAAGGTATGGCCACCATTCACTTGCATTGTAAGGACCCAGAGAGATGAGATATTCTTCTAAAAATCTTTGTTTGTGTTCTGCAGAAGAAAGAAAGTCATACACATCTGGGATGGCATAAGGGTGAGTAAATGAAGAGACAATTTACATTTTTGGGTGAACTATCCCTTTAATAGTGTTTCAGAACAAGCCTATTTTAGCAACATCTGTCCGCCATTTCTCTGACAAGCTCTTTTTCTTCTTTTTTTTAACCATGAGAGTTTACGGGAGAATGTGTGTTTTAATAGTTTAAGCTGAATTTTATAGAAATTATCCAAAAAAATTTAAAAACATTGTTTCCGTGTCACTTTATTTGTGTTTTTTCTTTCTTTTCTTTTTTAATCTTTTAACAAATCTGGAGAACAAGATGCTATGGATTCAACTTTCAACATTCCTAAATAATATGTATAACATTAGCAAGAACACCAACATTTTCCAAGGTAAATAATTTAGCTAATAGCTAATCACATTACTGATCATTACTAATCATTTATGTATTGATTCAGGTCTTAGTACAGGTGAGTTCGCAGCACCATAGTGAGGGTGTTATGTTATGCAGTTCTGTTCACTTACACTAATATCATCAGGTGTTTAATTGCCATCAAATTACTCTTTTTTTGCTTTTTAAGTGACTGTAATAATCGTTTGCTTCAATTCTGATTCACAGTCTCCACAGTTTTCAATTAAATCACTGTATAATTTAAAAATGTCTTATATTATCCATTTAGTTTATGAGAATATTTTGCCAAAAGCCATGCCGTACATGGCAATCTTTCATTCATTCCTATGGAAGGTTCTGCAAAGCTTGTCAGAGCGAGCAATGGTAACCAAGGGGGGTGGAGCTTAGTGAAGGGTCAATTGACATTAGCATCCAAAATTATCTATTTGAAAGCAATATACAATTAGGTTTGATCATCTGACAAAATAAAGCTGATGTTCTTTTCAATATGGTCTATAATTTAACATCTGTACAGTTTACAAATTGTTTATGTACTTTTTAATTTAAGGTTTAAGACAAAGAGTTCAGTTGTATTTTTGCATTGCAAGTCATACAGTACATACCCTACAAGTCACAAAACATTTTGAGAAACATGCAAGTAAGATTACCTCATTGTGTGAAATTCAGCCAGTGAGAACACAGAAATTTATATACCTATCTCACTAATTTTTCAGAAATAATTGTTGTCAAGATTGAAACATTATGGTGTTTTCTGCCTTAACTCTGCCTAAATATTGTACCTATACTTTACGTCAAAACTTTGTATCATCTGTATTGATATTGTGCCTCACCAAGAAAAGAAAGGTTTTTTTCTGTTCCTTCTTTGGAACTAACTCTATATGACTGTTTAAAATCCTCATTCTTTGACAAAACTTGAGCCCAGATCCTAGCTTTGTGTAATGTGTTACTTTTCCCCCCACAATTTTTCCAAATAAAGAACTGAGGATGCTGAACTCTGGATGTGACCAAATGTTATACTGCTATGATTGTCTACGAAATAGTTATAAATTGTTGTCAATATCTCTCTCTCTCTCTGTCTGTCTATCTATCTTTTTCTTACATCAACAGCCGTGCACTGTTGCGCCTTAATTAAAATGTTGATTTGCATTGAGCTGAAGTATCCAGCATCTAAACACACATGCGCAAGAGAACAGCATTGTGTCAAGCATTTAAATTAGATGTTTTATTAAAGACTAGATCTTCAATCGCCACCAATCACAGCTCTGGGAAACATGGCTCAGTTGTGCCAGTTCCAGGTAAGGGGTGATAGAATAGAGAAAAGATAATGCTATTCCACATTCAGCCACTTCTAGCAGAGGATGGAGAATGGATCAAAGGCTTCAGTGTAAGCGACAGGAGTATTGGTGGACCTCAGATTCAACTACAGAGGAGCCTAACAAAAGGGGTGCAGGCTTTGTGCTCCTCTGTTAATTACCAATATGAAAGACCAAGAATTTTACATTGCATGGAAAAAGGCTTATGAGTGAAGAACTGTGTTCCTAACCTACTATAGTATTTGACATATAACATGGACATGAACTTTCCTTTTTTTAATATCAATGTTTTAAATTATAAATGATAATAATTTTACATAGCAACTGTCCCAAAAGGTGGACTTTTCTGCATATTGCGGCTCCGTTTTGTGGTCCGTTCTGCATAACGTGGCGGCACATTTTATCTTATCATGGCCCATTCTACCCATTTCGCGGCTGACCCACCAGCCCGCTCGGTTCTGCCGATGGCCAGTCAGCCCCTGATTTGCCCCAAAGTGCGTCGGCCCACTGGGAAAATGCCCGGTATGCCAGATTACCAGTCCAGCCCTGGTATTATGGCGCAAGTTTGATTTTATGTCTCCAACAAATAAAATTGTTCCTGCTGCTACGCTCTCATCCACCAATGTTGAAAGTTTGTGTCTCCTCCCATCTCAGAAACTCAGGAATCAAAAATATCCCTATATACAATAATGCAAATAGCACATGAAGACAGCATAACCCCCACAATTTCGGTGATTTTAGGTGTAACTATCCTTGTCGTGGAACGCACAATGTAAGCAAAACCACATACTTACACACTTTTTATTATGTTAAATAACTTAAAATATGCCCAGTCAACCATTTCTGGACATTGATTGCAGTTTTTATTTGTTTTTAGATTGTATCGTCTATTTTTCATTTTTTTTCTTTCCACACTGTTGGTGATCATAATTGTCATGGCAGTGTGTGTCTACAAACCTCTTCGACGCCGGTGACGGGCCCTATGGATGAGAGATTTGATTCACGCAATGGACTGTGTGTGAATTCTACTATGGCGGAGGCTTGGTTCCTAATATTCATGAACTAAGCCTTCGCCATTGGACAACAATAACACGTCAGCACGAGCTAATTAATATTCTGGATCTAAGCCTTTACCATTGGACAGCTACGTCAATAATAATGTTAGTATTGATGAAGGACCCATCGTCTTTTCAACACTGTTGTCCATTAAAATCTAACTTTTATCTGTAATTAAACGTCACTGGAATGGTGACCACATCCCCCTAAGAATTTAATGTATATCTATGATAGAGTAAAAAAAAAAAAATACATGCATAAATAGTTTAATTGCATTTTTTTTAAGCTGCTAAATTATTTACTGTCTGATTTATCACATGCACTTGTATTTATTATTTTTAAATTGTTTAAGTATTGTAAGAGTACTGTAATTTATTTGGTGTATTTATTGTAAGATGTTGATTTGACTGGTTTGGGCATTTCAAGCATCTTTTGAATACAGCATAAATAAAAATCGAAACATGAATCTGTATGAATCACCAACTCTTTAGACTGTGTTTAGATAAAATAACTGAGAAGTACTTAATGAAACAGTAGTCAATGAGTAAACAAGTAGTCCAATCGACATATCACCAACTAAGCAAATATCATAAATAGTTAATTAGTACTGTATTTGCCTTACAAAAACATACTGGGATGGTACCATGGAACAGGAATGGTATCAGATGGCAACTCCATGATACTTTCACCCATAGACCATGGTCATAAATGATTACTGTGTATATATATATATATATATATATATATATATATATATATATATATATATATACCACAATATGTACATGTTAACAGCAGAGCACGTTTAAAGCTTGACTTCTAGAGAAGAGCTGACAAATCAAATTCTGAAACAGCTCCAAATTTCACAGATAAATGTGGACAATCACCAGAGAATTCTCAAATTTCAGATAGATCAGGATTTATTAATGTCAAATTTGCTCTAATCGTTACTTCTTTCTCCCCCTCTCTCTTGTCTAAGTGTGCTCACTGAGAGTGGCCCCACACTGTATTGGTGTAGTGTGTCCTCTTCTCAATCCCATCACCCCCTCTGTGAATTTCTTCAGCTCAATAGGGGAGAGAGAAAGAAGGTTAGAGAGAGACACAACTCATCCTGCTTGTCCAGCTGCATGGAAACAAGACAGCATCTGCTGAGCATGTTATCTCTGTCTCAGATTACAGAAAGGGCAGGTGGAAAGGGCATACTTTATATGTATTTTCATCATATTATGGAAATATGCATTAATTTAGATGTATGGTAAAGAGCAGCATCAACATTTTTCTGATGTTGCACAGCAGGAAGTGAGTTATACCACTTTCTCGAATAAGAACACAATAAGAGTTTTGGAATCAAACTGTAAACACCTGGTTTGTTGAAGTCACTGGAACGGTTAATAGAAAGTCTCTTCACGTAATTTGCCAATATAGCACAAGACACTTCAGCTAATTAAGTCAGGCAACCCAAATGAGAGAAAGCAGCCATTTTCCTTTAAAAGCTTTTAAAGCCAACGAACACAAGCTTTAGAATTCTCAGAATCTGTCTGTATTTTACATCATGTAACAAAAGATTTGCAATTCTATCTGTGTTCAACAGTGTTGGATCAGTTACTTATAAAAGTAATCCACTACTAATTACTATTACTTTACTGATAAATTAATTGGAAAATAAATAATATTACTAATTCTTTACTTTTAAGCTGCTTTCTAAAACCCATTCAACTTAACAAATTCAAAATAATGTCAATTCATAAAAATATTATGTACACCGTTAGGAATGGTTCACCCAAAAATGAAAATTCTCTCATCATTTACTTACCCTCATGCCAGATGTACATGACTTTCTTTCTTCTGCACAACACAAATGAAGATTTTTAGAAGAATATCTCCGCTCTGTTGGTCTATACAATGCAAGTGAATGGTGACCAGAATTTTGAAGCTTCAAAAAGCCCATAAAGTCAGCAATAAATTAATCCATAATAGTCCAGTGGTTTAATCCATATCTTCTGAAGTTATCTAATCAGTTTTGGGTGAGAATAGACCAAAATGTAGCTCAATTTTTACAATAAAACTCGACACCAGTAGTCTGCTTGGCGATCATGATTTCAAGCTCAATTACACATCCTAGCACAATCACTCTGCGCATGTATCAAGCACTAGATAGTGTCATTGAGCTTGAAGTCACGATCGTGCCTAGAGTCTGCAATGGCAAGATGTACAGTAAAAAATGTTTTAACATTTTGGTCTGATCTCCAATTAGAAAAAAATAATTAGATCGCTTCTGAAGATATGGTTTAAACCACTGAGTCATGTGTATTACTTAAATGCTCCCTTTATGTGCTTTTTTTTTTATGAGCTTGAAAGGGTTGGACCCCATTCACCTGCACCATATTGACCTACGGAGCTAAGATATTCTTCTAAAAATCTGTGTTTTGCGGAAAAATATCACACACATCTGGAATGGCATGAGAGTGAGTAAATGATACGAGAAATTTCAATGCTGGGTAAACTATACCTTTAACTTCAGACTGAGATGTTATGTATTATGCGTCCTTCCACATGCAATAAGACAGAAGGATGAGATTTACCGCTCACTGCCTCAAACCACTGCTGACATACAGCTTTCCTCTGCCAACAAATGGCACTCAAAGGTCTGTTGGGATGGGAGAGCAAATGAGGTAGCAACCATTTACATCTCTTAGAAAATGTCACGTAAGATTTCTCAATGGGAAATTGTATATTTGTATGAATAAACAACCTCCTCCATGCACAAATCTGTTCCTTAGAGATCGCCTTTCTCACACATATTTCTGTGTATCACCAAACACTTCTTTAGTTTTTTCTTTGTTTGATAAATTTCACTGCAGTTGGTGTGATGCACAGATGCCTAGGTCTAGATGCCATAATCTAATTGGCTGACTGTAGAAGGAAGACCAGAGCAGACATACTTTTGCTTGAAGACATTCATGATGGATGAATTAATATGTTTATGAAAAACACAGACAGAACAAGAGCACTCAAGATAACCCAAAACTACAGAGAGACTTGTGCATTAGAACAGCGCCATCTGTTGGTTTGTGTAACAAACTCATGAAGCATAGCATAGGAGAGTCTATATTAGTTACAATATAGCCTATTATTAGAAGCTTCCAGTAAATTTGGAACTTGCCTTTGTCATGTAAAATGTGTGCTATATAGTTAATAAAGTGCAATGAAGTCAACAAAGAGCTTTTATTAAAGTAAAAATATATATTTCTTTTCCTCAAACAACATCACAGTTTACAAATGCCTTCAGGATTTCAACATGCACAGACAGGATTTTAACTTGCATTTTGCAGTGTGGCAATTAACCGAGAATCAAACCACTGCTAACCCTGATACAGTAAAGATCATTAAACATTTTGGCAATTAGTTACAGTTAAGACTTAGACCCAAGAAAATACCACAAGTTAAGTTTTAAAGAATGAATGGATTTGAATTCGGTGTCCAGTAATAATGTTGTGTGGATATTCATAGTCAGAACTTTTGATTAATTCTATACTTTTATTTATGTGCAGCAAAGGAATAACAGGAAACCTAAATCAACTCCCTGTAAAAAAACTTTAAAAAATATTAACCTATAAGGAATGCCCATTTTAAATGCATGTGAACTACCACCATCCTGGTGAAGCATAATGACGTTCTACTAACGTCATATCGTAATTAGACAGAGGACACTGTCAAAATCAGTTCAAGCACACACTGGTTCATACAAAAGTAGTAAGAGAGATACTGCAAGCCCTAAGACAATACTTAGACATTTTTGAGTCTCACTAGGCTTTAAAAACACTCACAGAAAGAAGACGATTCAAGACAATAATATGACAAAATATATCGCACTGTCAGCTACAAGAGGAAGGAACAGCGAGGGACTCCCTATCAAGCAGCTGGAAAATGTTGTACTACTGCAGCATCGATTCCTGAAGAGTGCAGGGCAGGTTCTTCCATATTTATACCACATAAGAACCCAAGTCACCAAACAATGCTGTCCAACCACAATCAAATTATTTTTACAACACCTTCAAACACACACTCAGCTGGTTTTCCTTTCACATTCAGCTAGTGCTTTAGTGTAGAATGAGGTTTTGTTGGTGCCAGAAAAGTGACCCAGTACTGCCACATTCATGCTTTGCATTAAAAGATAGTTATGGTGCTATTTGCTGTTGTATTGTATTATTTAACAAATTAGGAAGACTAAAAGCTTGAGGCATACTTGCTTGCATCTTAACAGTCCATGTCAGGAATATTACGGTCTGTACGAGTGCCTCTTATTCCTGGGAGGCACGGTGGTGTGAGTTATTGCCTTTACAGTAGAGGTGCTAGAGGTGTACAGGTCAGTTGTCTAAAGTCAATAGAACAGAATTTGTTCACCCAAAATGAAAGTTGTGCCATCATTTACACACCCTAATGTTATTCCAATCTGGTATAACTCACTTTCTGCTGTGCAACATCAGAAAAATGTTGATGCTGCTCTTTACCATACAATGAAAGTAAATCAGGCTGTCAGTCACTAACATTCTGCTCATCGTCTCATTTTTTGTCTTACAGAGGAAAGACATAAAGGTTTGGAACAACAATAAGATGAGTAAATGATGACAAAATTATTATTTTTAGGTGAACTGCCCTACTGTTTTGTATAAAACTTGGCTGTATTTAAAATGGTTTTAAAAGGAAAAGACAACTGATGACCAGTAGAACCCTGAGATACAGTATTAATATAAATCTAAAGCTAATGTTAATGCTAAACAAACGTATTCCTGTTTGTCACAAACAAAATTCACATTGTTTCTGTCAAGACACACACATTCACACACACACACACACACACACACGGGTTCATGTCTGGACTTTCAAGGACATCACATTACCTTTCTACCACATAATCTTAAAGCAACAGCGCTGCATTTTTTGTTGTTGTAAAATACACACAAAAGACTGAATTATCTTCTCTTTAGAGGAGGAAAATAATGAATTGTAAGCTATTAATCTGTGATCAACAAATAAAGTAAAAATAAAATGCATGCTTAATTTTTTGGGATAAGGAACCAGAATATTTCTGATCGGCTCCATACTTCAAAAATACATACCTAGAAATGTAGTCATATGTTTGTCAGTGGCAAGACAGAACTGCATGAATCTTAGGAGTGGTATAACTAAACAGGTTGAATGGCAATGACAACAACTCCCTTTGTTTTTCCTTCTCTCATCTTAACTGGTCACTTTTCTTTTAGTGAGAGCTGTATAATTCTCTCTAATTCTTCCTCTTCTTCATTCCTTCTCCTTTCCTCCTCTTCCTGTGCCCGGGCAGAGAGCTCCATAGCCAATCGCAGGTCAGTGTCGGGGCTAGAGGTGGAGCCAGAGCTTGAGGGTGTGGTGTCACTAAGATCTACTAGAACTCCCTCAGAACCGGACCTTTAACAAGACACAATGAGACAATTTACGGATATGTACAAAGAAATGAAAAGAAAGCATTTTGAAAGATTACATTATCTGTGCCATACTGTTTTTAACTATATGAAAGTGATTTAAAGAAGTTGCTTTCAAGTTGGGATGCACCAAAGTTTGGCCGCTCAACATTAACGGTCAAAAATAGCAATAGATGCTATTTGCGGTTTTCAGTCGACCGAGAAAAAAAGGATGAAAATATTGGCTAAAAATGTAAACAGAAGTTATTTTAAAATCCGGTAACAGAAACACTCACATGGAGAAAAATGCATTGGAGCTTTTAATGTATCAGCACATCTCATTATTAAATAGAGAACACAGAAAAGAATTACATAAAAATGTGTTGCCATTTAAAAGCCATTTGTAGGTTTAAGAAAACCTTTTTCTTAACAACTCAACTGGATAATGAAGCAGCAAAATGAACAGTAATTCCACTGAAAATCTTCAGTGAACATGAAGCTAGTTCTGTTGGAAATTTTTTTCCCACCTACAGCCCCAGTACATTTTCCTTAGTAACTTTCAATAAGAGAACTCTTATGAGGAACGACACACCCAAAGAGAACTTTTCCTCTTTTGCATTCACACTCACAAAGTAATCCCCGTAGTGACATCATCTAGTATAGACCATTTGTCTTCTAACGTTTCTGGCCTACTCAACAACAACAATGAAATCAACAACACCGATGGAGGACGCCAGGATCAGAGGTACACTTTTGTTAGGGCTGTTTTACATTAACTTTGGCTGCATCCAAAAACGTCAGCAGCTGCTTAATCCATTAATGGTTTAACCAACAGCATTTTTGGATGAAAGAAACTGGTCTCTGAACAGTTTAAAAAAGCATCTTATTTCATTCTACCTCAATGTATAGCCTACAAAGGCAGCATTTTCCTGTTTTCAGACGCAGCCTGTGTCTTCATGTTACGGTTTACATAGGGCAAGTGAGAGTGATGCTGCGTCCTGAAGCCGCAGTGAGAGAGGAAACAAGGTGCTCTTTAACCACGCGGGACACGCTGAAGTCAGCGGACACCATTTTGAAAATGAACAACAAACCTCTTTATCAACAATCTTTTTTTGTTTGGTGTATGTAGCTTGAAAGCCCTAGGAGTAGAAATTTTGGTCTTGTTTAGTGATTTAAAAAAAAATTTAAAAATCGAAACCAAGTTTGTTGTCAAGCCAACATAAATGCTCAAAGCAAATGAAAGAAAAACATGTATTTCTGGGTAAATTGGACTATAATAAAGGAAAATTACCCATCACTCAACCTATTCTCGACAGTTTGTGTCAGCATCCCATCGGAATCACTCCAAGTGTCCTAAAAACCAGAGCGACCAAACAACCTCCTATTAGAGACAGGCAACATCAAGAAATGTACTAAAAGCAAATCCAGGAAGCTTTCTGACCTGTGTATTAAGTCCACTAGACTCAAGTAGGCTCTGGTGAATGGCGTATTGAAGCAGCTCTTCATCATGACTGGCAGGGTTGTGATGGCGTGTGTTTGAGTGGCGGTAGCCCCCTCTGTGGTGATAGTGTGCAGGTGTCATGAATACAGAGGGACTCACCTGGAACGGAGCAAGTCCTGCAGGTAAAAGATACACTAGGCTGTCTTTATATCATGTTGGGTTTATACAAAAAACAAAAAAAACTGCATTGACAAACCTTTGTTAGAATCTTTCCATGCTTCATCAAAAAACAATCTTTTGATTGGTTGACTAAGGCCCAAATGTACTACAGGCAAAGTATGTCTATGTTTTAACCTTAAGTTTGTGGTTGGTAAATTAATAAATTACTCACTTTCTGAACCTGATGCCTGACTGTCCTCTCCCTCTCCACACTTCTCCTCTGTAGGCGTTGGCATAGAAGATGATTGGTTGGTGTCCAGAGGCTCATCTGTACTGGATTTGTTGACGTTTCCGAATGTGATGCGGGCATTCAACACGTGAAACAGTGGGATTTCTAAATGACAACAAAAATGATGGGCAGTTTGTAGAATATTAACCTGACATGTTCATTTTATTCTCCCATTATGGCCTTCTACAGAAGTCATTTCAATGAAACGGGTGTTATATTAAAGCCATTCACACAAAAACATAGTTGACTTTGCCTGTCAATAATCGACTCTCCTCAACTCAAAAAAAGTTATTTTACCTGAAGAGGGTTTGACCTTCTATTAGATTTTTAAAAAAAAAGAAAGAAGAAAACTTAAAGACTAAATGGAGGACCGCAACCCTTACATTTTCAAAGAGACCAAATCACCCCAAAAAAAAGCAAAGGTTAGTCCCCCAGCCAAAGGATAAGAGCCAACGGAGAACTATTTTCTTTCAACAAAACACCTAATTTGAGGCTTGAAACGTGACAGCAGCCTTGAAAAATTTTGAGAGCTGAATATAGGTGAATTCATATCAAAACCCTCTTCCCTACATATTTTGTATATGATTATTCAATAGTATCTAGCAATAGTTTGGTCTGTTAGCTATTTTACAATGCTTGGACCGCATATTACATGAGATAATATTCAAGCTGAGGCATGAAATTACAATACAAACCTTATGCCAGACTGGGTTCAATTTCAAAGCTGAAAGGTAGGGTCAATTATAGTTTGAAATGCACACAGACATTTACTCACCGATCTTCACAGGGAAGCCAGGGGGAAACCTGAGGTTGATGAAGTCCTTGAGTCGGGCGAAGTGAGTGCTGGTGCGGGCCATCAGGTCAATAATGGGAGTGACCTGCTCCACTAAAGACAGAGGATGCTCCTCACTCATCCACAGAGTGCCTTTAAATCTGAAAGGGTTTCAGCAACACAAACTCAACCTCACTTTTAATTCCAATGATGTCATTGATTAGGACTGTCAACAGGACTGAGAAACTAAATTAAAAACATTTTAATTAAATATTACAAAATTTTTAATTCAAATTTTAAAGTAATTACTTCAGGTGGGGTGGGGGAGATCTATAGGACATCTGATTTTTAAATCACTGCTGTCTCCTCTGTCCACAAGAGGGTGCAAAAAATCTATTTAAACCAGTGAGTGCAGTATTGTAGCGATTGTTAATTGCAAAGAACATTTCTGACTGTTAACTAATGTACGTAAAATTTTAAAGTAAAAGATTTACCCAGATCAAATTCTCAAATATTGAGTTAAAAAAGTAAAACAAGAAAAGAAACGCTTCAATAGATAGCTCTATGTATTGCACATTAGCCTATACCGGTGCCATAGTAGGCCTACTACAATCTGTTTTAGCCCAAGAATGCAAGTCATCATTAGTACTTAGTAGACATTCAAAATTCGTATGCTTATTTAAGCATCTTAAAAACTTCAAATATTCAAAATTTAATTTCGCAGCCTTTTCACTGATATGATTATGCTTTTCACATTTCTGTCAAAAACATACATTGGTTCTTCTCTATTAAAATATGCAAATGACTTAAATGTGCTGGCATTTTGTAGAAATTTCGGAAAGACATTTTAACCTGCAGGTATTTCTCCCAGTAAATAAAATCATCCAACCTAGATACTTTTCTAATATTTTTCAGATTATTTGATGGTCAAAAAAAAATACTTAAAACTGTTGTAGAGTAGCATGGCTTCTGCACAGACTTTTAAATAAATGAAAAACAATGCAACACCGAAAATGTTAGAAATGTGATTGGGTTTTCCTTTCCATAGGAGGGAAATTTGGAACTCCATCAGATTATCTGAAGAGATTTTACAAATAGATATGTGAAAATAATATTAACAAATTTGTTGAAACCGTACCATTTCAAGTTGGGTCAACAAAATTTGCTGAGCAAGATATTTAATTGGAATTATCTTAAGAGAAGTTAAGTGAAAGGGCCTTTCTTACTTCTGTGTTCTGATGGTGAGCTCAATGGGTCGGCCAATGTCTCTGCCCTGCAGGTCAAAGTTTGGGTTAAAGTACTCCTCTGGAGTAATGGCTGTGGGGTTTGTAGCTGTGGCAAACTCCAATGTCATGTCCTGTAATCATACATAGGATTCAGTTCGATATTAAATATATTCAGCTTTTGTAAAACAGACAAGAGGAGAATAAATTCAGATTGAAAATGCAGGAGTATGTTTTGTTCACTTGTCTTACCCCTTGAGCCCCGATCTGTTGTTCTACTGTGCCGAGCAAAGATTCCAGAACATTCCTTTCACCTGAGGTGATCAAAAGCACCAGTAATTAATAGTTGAACAGAGTGCAGTTAACTTCCACTCAGAATCCTAAACTGTCTTGAAAATTTCAGTTGAATGGGTTTCAAAGCTCTACTATCTGTTCTGCAGGGATACTGTACTGTCTATGATATTTATGTGTAAATCTTAAACCGGGTCAATTACTTTTTATCCTGGCCTTCTCCTCGTCTGTGAGGTGCTCCGTCCTAGTGCGAATCACAACATTCACATTGTTCACGGAAAAAACCTGCCAAAAGCAACATCATCACCCATAGGACAAAGACTGCCTTGTCCTGAAACTCATTGCTCTAAATAGTCACACACTGGCTTTAATTACTTTTTTTTGTACTTTTCTCTTCCTGTTGTCTTTTGGCAAAGAAGAAATTCTACTTACAACAATGAATTCAAGGTCTGTAACCCTGTTTACACCTGGTATTAACATCCATTTTGGGTAATCTGATTGTGGTCCGTACTAATTACAGGTGTAAATGGGGTTCAAAACATTTTGTGATCCAAACACTCAAACCGTGAGACAGATGTTAATACCATGTTTTAAAAAAGCCTGTGAGATTATTACTGGTATAATAATTCAAAATCACAAAGTATATTTGCTTACCTTGGCTTCAAATCCATTTACTACCTCCATTCTGTCCGACCTCCAACCCCAGATACCTGACTTACACCTGAGTACAGAATGAACGTTCCATTCAATGACATTAGATATGGAGACTCTCTCTCATAATATTTGAAAAGCTCCATCATCATGAATATGGAGCTTTACCTCTCAAACGCAATGTCTTTCGTGTCCAGGTATGTGTTAACAATGGACGTTGTCAGTCTCTTGGCTACTTCTTGTTCAGCAGGCTGCATGGAGTCGAGTGTGACATCTTCTATCTCGCGTGAGAGATCAAAGCGTTCCGTGTCCACAACCTTTTCCTCGTGATTAACTTCCATCAGCTCTGTGCAGTTGTCTGTCAGAGTCCACATGATACTGATCAATTGCACATAAACATCAGTCCCTCCATTCATCCCCATAATTACAAGTGCACTAGTAAGCATACAAATAAAAAATACTGTAGATTTTAGAACACATTTGCTAGAACTACACCAGCAAATTCATATGCATTAACACACACAGACAGAAAGACAGAGTTATTAACCATCTCCTTTGAAGATATAGCTTCTTCTTCCTCTGATCCAGGTCATGTTTTCAAAGCCCAGCAGGGTGGTGTCCACCCTAAGACAGGCACCACTTTTCCAGATTCTACACACGTCGCTGGGACACACGCGAGACACAAGAGGGACTGAAGTAAACAACAAAAAAGTACACAACATTCATTGTATATCTTACAAAGGTCATAAAGATTCACATACAGAAAATAGGCTGAGAGAAAAGGACTTACTCCAACTAGTAAATTCCCACTTCATCTCCATGTAGAAATCTGGAGACTGAGGATAAAAAGAGGTTCATTACGCTAAAGGCACTTTTAAAAGCCTCTTGATATTTAGGTAGCAAGAAGCCAGAAGTTTACACATTAAATGGTTTAAACTGAGCTTAGAACTTAAAACAAATCCATTGTTACAAAGAACAAAACAGACTTCTTAAATGAAAATCGCAAAAATATGCCTTAGTTGTGGCATCATACAACTCTAAGGCAAATTTCGGAACAGCATAGTACTCATGCTATTTATGTAGTATCTATATACAGTACTGCAGAAATAGTAAGAGTTGAATGGTAATATGCCATTCTGAACATAGCATATGTATCTAGATACGCAAATGATCAGTCTTTATTCTATCTTTAATGATACGCCATACACATTTTCCAGTAATCACTAGCTGTGCTCCAAAAAGTCAGCAGCAAATGCACTGTAAACCCTGATGTTTTCATTACTGAAAAAAGTTGTCATCAATATAGGCCCTATGTTATAAGTAAATTACTTGAAATGTCAAGTTTTGGGCTCATAACTCAAATATCTTTGTTCCTTGAACTTATTTTTCTTAAAAATCCATAGACTTAAAATTTTAAGTCTTAATAACTTTTGAGAAGCAAATACCCATAATGCCCTTGAGTTATTTAATTATGTTTATGTTGGTCAAAAGGAACATATTGGGACATTTAAAAAGTTGTTATTAAGAATTCATAGAGGTTTTAGCTCTTTTGTAGTATTATTTATATTGTACTGTTGTAAATAGTTGTTTCTTGTGATGCAAACATTAGAGAGATCTGTGTCCCCTTTGGTCAAGTTGGACCCTGTTAACACTATCTCTGTTTTTGTGCATGTGCAACTGATGAACAGGTGTCAATGCATTTCTGTGACAAAATAAGTTTATTTAATGATTGAGCTAGAATCAGTTTTAATATTCTTTATTTAAGCTGTGGTATTGTAAGGCATACATTTCTGTTCAATTACTAAGTAGAAACAACAACATTTAAATAGCTAATCTGAGTTAGGTCTACTTGCATCTAGTTACCTCAATTTAAATAGCCAAGTCCATTCTATATGATCACCATGTTAAGTGAACTAAAATACACATTTTAGAGACGCCATTACTCAATTCAACTGAGAGAACGAGTTTCCTCAATCAATTGGGTAAAGTTAACTTATTTATGTTTTCAGAGTGGGATCAAAATTGAAATGTTTGAACTTTCTGCATCATGTTACAATGCTTGACCTGTGTGCAACACCGTACTGGAGGTAACGCAGTAGCTTGGCACATTGGTCCATAGCATTTAATGAATTGGGAAACATCGACCAGAGTCATGTGAAAGAGTCTTAATGGTTCTTAAACAACTGTGAATATTAAATGAATACTTCATAATATTAAGTAGTGTGAGAACAGGAGAATAATTATAATAAATCAGATCAAGTATTGAGCATATTAAGGGCATCAATTAAACACATAAGAGAAATGGGGTGGACAGAGAGAGGGGAATTGGGTAAAAATGAATATCTGGATGATAAAATTATATAAACACACCTCTCGGATCTTGCACAGTAACTCTGGAACGCCACCCAACGCAGTGGAGGCTTTGAGAAAATCTCGCTTCTGGAGCACCAGCTGCACCATCTCTGGATCTCCAGTGCTGACCGCCTCCTGCAGCACTGCACAGACATCCTTCTGCTTTAAATGGTTCTTCAGCTCTTTACACACTCAATGAGCACTTTATTATGTACACCTATTTTTTGTAACTGCTGATCTTCTGGGATTTTCATACACAACAGTCTTGAGTTTAATCAGAATGGTGCCAAAAACAAAACCCATCCAGTGAGCGGAAATTCTGCAGACAGAAATGCCTTGTTGATGAGAGAGGTCAATGGAAAATTACCAGACTGGTTCGAGCTGACAGAAAGGCTATGGTAACTCAGGTGACCACTCTGTACAATTGTAGTGAAAATAATAGAATCTCAGAATGCACAACATGTCAAACCTTGAAGCAGATGGGCTACAACAGCAGATGACCACGTCGGGCACTTTATGGACGATAATGTTCCTAATGAAGTGTTCAGTGAGAGTGTGGCCTTGAAATTGAATGGTAAAACAAAGGGTGCAGGTTCACACCTAGGTTGAGGAACTCAGGAACTTGAGTTACTGAGATCTCTTAGCACTTAATCCTAAATTGTCCCTATGCTGTAATGTACTATATTATGTACTTAAATTCGCATATGATAAAACACAACAGATAAATGACCAGTAAGCATTTTGAAAGTGTGTATGAAACTGCATCCTTGAAAGGTCAGCGTACAAGATCCACTGTGAGTCATTGAGTTATTAAATGCTTTCACTGGCTAGGAAAATCACTGATGACAAAAACTGAGAAAAGGTGGTGGTAATAGTGCTAATACTGTTCTGTGAGGGCCAATGCAATTTACTTTTCAGAATGCAGCAGACTGCAATGTTGATGGCACTGATACTGCAACCATATGTAGTCTTATCTAAATCTGACAAAACTTCAGTTGAAGTCAGAAGTTTATATACACCTTAGCCAAATACATTTAAACTCATTTTTTCACAATTCCTGAAATTTCATCATAGAAAACATTCCCTGTCTTAAGTCAGTTAGGATCACTACTTTATTTTAAGAATGTGAAATGTCAGACTAATAGTAGAGAGAATTAATTGTTTCAGCTTTTATTTCTTTCATCACATTCCCAGTGGGTCAGAAGTTTACATACACTTTGTTAGTATTTGGTAGCATTGTCTTGAAATTGTTTAACTTGGGTCAAATGTTTTGGGTAGCCTTCCACAAGCTTCTCACAATAAGCTGCTGGAATTTTGGTCCATTCCTCCATACAGAACTGGTGTAAACGTGTCAGGTGTGTAGGCCTCCTTGCTAGCTCATGCTTTTTCAGTTCTGCCCACAAATATTATATCGGATTGAGGTCAGGGCTTTGTGATGGCCACTCCAATACCTTGACTTTGTTGTCCTTAAGCCATTTTGACCACAGCTTTGGAGGTATACTTGGGGTCATTGTCCATTTGGAAGACCGATTTGCGACCGAGCTTAATCTTCCTGGCTGATATCTTGAGATGTTGCTTCAATATATCCACGTAATTTTCCTTCCTCATGATGCCATCTATTTTGTCAAGTGCACCAGTCCTTCCTGCAGCAAAGCACCCCCATAACATGATTCTGCCACCCCCATGCTTCACAGTTGGGATGGTGATCTTCGGCTTGCAAACCTCTCCCTTTTTCCTTCAAACATAATGATGGTCATTATGGCCAAACAGTCCAAATTTTTTTAATCAAACCAGAGGACATTTCTCCAAAAAGTAAAACATTTGTCCCAATGTGCACTTGCAAACTGTAGTCTGGTTTTTAAGGTGTTTTTGGAGCAGTGGCTTCTTCCTTGATGAGCAGCATTTCAGGTTATGTCTATATAGGACACTTTTTACTGTGGATATAGATACATGTCAACCTGTTTCCTCCATCATCTTCACAAGGTCCTTTGCTGTTATTCTGGGATTGATTTGCACAAGACAATGTCCATCTCTAGGAGATAGAATGCGTCTGATGGCTGTGTGGTCCCATGGTGTTCATAGTTGTGTACTATTGTTTGTACAGATGAAAGAGGTACCTTCAAACATTTGCAAATTGTTCCCAAGGGTGAACCTAACTTGTGGAGGTCCTCAAATATTTTTCTAAGGTCTTGGCTGATTTCTTTTGATTTTCACATGATGTCAAGCAAAGAGGCACTGAGTTTGAAGGTAGGCCTTAAAATACATCCACTGGTACACATCCAATTAAATCCAATTAGTCTATCAGAAGCTAATTGGCTAATTGCCTAAAGGATTGATCATTTTCTGGAATTTTCCAAGCTGCTTAAAGGCACAGTTAACTTGGTGTATGTAAACAATCTGTCTGTAAACAATTGTTGGAAAAATTATGAGTAATCCACAAAGTTGATGTGCTAAACGACTTGCCAAAACTATAGTTTGCCAATATGAAATCTGTGGAGTGGTTAAAAAATGAGTTTTAATGATTTCAACCTACATGTATGTAAACTTCTGAATTCAACTGTAAATACAACTCTTTCTCACCTGTCCAATGTTTGCCATTTTCTTTGGTAACATCCGCACCATGTCTGAGCAGCACTCTCACCGATTCCAGGTGCCCTAGCGAGACAGCCAGATGTAAAGGGGTTCGTCCTCTTGGATCAACCTCTTCGATATTATTCTAAAAGCAGTGTAAACAGACAGTTCATATCACAGGCAAAAACTGTGAGCATGGCTGAATGCTTTGTGGGTGGAGAAAAGGCATGCAATTGCAACCAATTGAAATACAATGAAATGGCATGTCTACTTTCTCTTTGATCTACAGCATAGTGCAGTAAGCTCTACTGATGTCAGGGTGAGATCACCAGCTTTCTAGTGCAATTCAATACAGTGGGAATGTGATTAACAATTGGATGAAAAGCTGATGAGGATCTGATTTACACTAGACTAGATTATATACATGACAAGCATGTGATGACATCCATTGTCTCAGTTTCAGTGTACTGCTATACCACCAGAAAGCAAACTAACTTTCTAATGTAACACTCTGAAATGCGCTGGGTCATTAGTTAACAAGTGGATGGTCAGTTAGTGAAGCATTTGCAACAAGAAGCACCAACTGCAATACAGGAGATGGTTAAATACATGAGAAGCATGTTTGACATACGCTAGAGACAGCTGCAGACCAATGATTTTACTACTAGCTGCAAAGACTACATACATCAGCGTTTACAGAAAGATATTTGACGCATACCGTCTGTATGTCTTTCTCCAGCCTCCTGTAGTCATTCTCCCAGACAAGGACATGCAGTGGAAACCTGAGGCTGAAATCCTCGTCGCTGGCAGCACTGGCGGAAAGCATTCTGCCTCGATCAAACTCTCCGCTACTTTGGTTGCAAAATCAAGAGCCAGCCTGCGAGCTAGCTACTGTCACGAACCATTAACGCTCTTCATGCGTTTAATTGAATATAGCTAAATGTACACTGACTGTGACGGTTAAACAGCTGGATTTTTAGTAAGCTTGATGCCGAAAATCCAACCAACTTTTATCAAAATAAAACTTTGGAAAAACAAGGAAGTGGCAGGTTGAGCCTATTCTGGGCGGGGGTGTAAGAAGTCATTCCACAAATAAAGCTTCTCCCAGCTTTTACGTTTGATTCAATTTCTAATTAATGTTAAAGCAAATCATACTTTAAAAGTGCGATATCTAATTATCTAAGTAAAAAAAAAATCTTAAATGAGAAATGATCATTAAAAAAACGTAATGGGCAAGCCCAACGTCCGACTGAACCATTTCATACGGAGGATGGGTGATTATACTATAAATCTGAGGCTAAAGTCTGCTCAACTCAAACTGTGCTTTTGTGTGAATTTATTAGAACTTAAATTTAAAAAATAGAAATGCATTTTGTGAATGTTTTCACACGAAAAGTAACTAAATGATTTAATAATTCATCTAGCAAACTGTGGTACTTTCTGAAATTCGCTATCTCACGCCTTCAGAGATTCTTTTATTTACTTAATAACAAACTCAGCAGCTAGGATGGAGCAAACGGTCAACTAAAGTGTTACGACAGCAAGTCACCGTTTGCGGGAGACCACACAAATTAATGTGGAGAGCCGTAAACTGATAACTAACTGTTGCAAAACTGCCCGTGATGCAAAACATAAAATATATCATAGTGAACTCAACAGAGTAAATTCCAAAAATATTTTTTAAGTTTAAAACACGTTAAAGATTCACGAACAGGGGGACAATTCATTAAGTGATCAGCTGTTTCTTTACAAAAGCAGTTTATTCAGCAACAGCACACTGACGCATCTCTTTCATTGTCATCCTTTTTTTTTTTTTTTTTTTTAAATCAGTCTATTGTTTCCTCGCCAGAGTCCTACCCACGGGCTGGCGCGATATGATGCTTTTAGAGCTTTTCAGGCTGTAGTCCAAAAACCGGAAGAGATTTCGCCATGGGCGAAAAAATTATGTGTTTGTTCAACGTATGAGTAAAATAAGGTATGTGGCAAACATTACTTGATACGTGGACGTTTTGTTCTACAGCATAAATTACACACAGTCGTACCTCAAACGTGAATTTTGTATTGCTTAAAATAAACACACACACACACACACACACACACACACACACACACACACACACACACACACACACACACACACACACACGGCAAATTCAAAATTCACGTTTCAGATATGAAAGTGTGTAATTTATTTTGTAGATCAATAACGTCCACGTATATTATAGTAGTGTTTACAAAATACCTAATTTTACTCATAGGTCGAAAAACTCAAAGGAAAATCCAGAGACTTCCTGCTTCGCCTACAAATTGACGTCATGGCTGATTAGGTCTATTTATGCTAAGCTTGTAGGTCAAGACGGTAGAAGGGCTCTGGCTCATAGACTGTAAAAAAAAAGAGCTCTGGCTCATCGGGATCGGTTGAAGCATGTCTGCGCCTGCGCGGACACAAACACGTAAGGGTCGGTTCGTTCAAATTGAACACGTTTTGGCGCAGTATTTCAATTGTTTTTCTAAGTAAAAATGCCAGACAAACGTCTTAGACCGTTGCACCGCGTCTCCCTCTTTTTAAGCGTCACACGCAGCAGTGCTGAGATTCAGACGATGTGTCAAGTCGTCAACTCTTAAAACGGGTATCAAGACGACAGCGTTTTGGTCTGCAAACTGTTCTGTTTTTTGGCGCAAGAACGGTTTTGGACTGAACAGCCCCTTATACTCTATAGATCACGTCCCATAGGCGTTAAATATAATTTACAACAGTGTCTGGCCAGTTTCTCAGTTTTTAAATATACGATAAACATAAAATGTGATTTATTGTTTCAGAATGGCATATTTAATGTAATACTAGAACCGCCTGCAGAATAAACGGATGAGAATCGAGGAAATACATCACGCGCTGCACTGTCGCGTCTCTCCACTGCGTGTCAGGCAGCGCTAGAAAGCTAATTAATCGTCACTATAAACTCAAATGTGTTTTCAGGTAAGACAGATGGCACTCTACTGCGATCTGACGGGTTGCTGGCAAGCATTTCCGTTGTGTAGTTTCTAATGTATTTTGACATAGGCTTCTACTGCCTGTCCTAAATGCAAGCTAGAGAGTCAGACATACATTATTTCAGTGCAGGCGAACGCACGCGTTTAACTCTTCTGTATGCACGTCGTCTTCGGGCACGCGATCCTCTTTCTGTGCCCTATAAAACGAATCCAGTCGTTATGTCAAAGCGGTGGTGCATGCTTTAAATTTACCCGTGGATATTGTGATCTAGATTATATATGGTAAAAGCCACGTTCCCGGAGACAAGGATGTCGAAACGGCTGCGAAATAGCGAAGTTTGTGCGGATTGTAGCAGTTCGGGTGAGTATAGTCCGTTAAATGGAGATTTTTAATAAATGACTTTATAGCTTACAACTTGCATTTGACAGCCAGATGAAAATAATAACTCATTGGAGGGAATAGTAACATTTATCTTAAATATATGGCATTCTGATACGTTTTCAGGCAAGCCTCTAGTCGCAGTAAAATTAGATTTAGGTGTAAGATTGATTGATTTGTAAGCGTTTAGGAGTATGATGTCGTGGCCCTGGGCTGGGTTTCCCAAAAGCATCACAATCGCAAGCTTAAATTGATCGTAGGCGCCGATGGTTTCTACGATCTACTTGGGCTGACGGTGGTTTTGGAAACGCAGCCCTGGTTGTTTCTCAAAAACGAGTAAGCTTCCTAACCAGACAGCAAGATAGGCATCATAGGTGCATTCCAGGTCAGCTCATCTGATTCCTGCATGCATTTGACGCCCAGAAATGCGCAATTATATGCGCTTATGATGCCCAAAATGCTGTCTAGTTTGGAAGCTCACTTGGTTTTGAGACACAGCCACTTTATATGCAGCGTTGACTCAACTCAACTGGTCTGGCTCTTTTTTTTTCTCTCCTGCAATTGATGCTGCACTGTATTTTATATGTATTTTATACACCATTGACTCTATTTAATATTTTATATTCTGGGGATACATAGATAAATGTATTTTACTGATCCACAAGGGGCCTGTTGATTACTCACTAACCAACACAAGCATCGGAGGAAAAATAAATGGTCACATTCTTGTCCTCATTACAATGTTCAAATACAGTTCATTTGCTGCACTTGAGAGAAATGCACTGATCAAGACTATAAATAACTAGATTAAAAAGTTTGAGTACAAACTTTAGGTTGGCTTGAGAAAGCCTAGCATAAAGTTTGAAGTAGTTGTAAAAGTTTGAAGATTTACGGTTTCTAGTTTGATGTAATTATAAGTAGTAGTTTTCAAAGTTCAAAGTTTAGAGATTATAAAACCATTCAGTCTATCAAATAGATTAGATAGATAGATATATATATATAGATAGATAGATAGATAGATAGATAGATAGATAGATATTGACCCTCGATAGATAGATAGATAGATAGATAGATAGATAGATAGATAGATAGATAGATAGATAGAGTATGACCCACAGATAGATAGATAGATAGATAGATAGATAGATAGATATTGACCCTCAGATAGATAGATAGATAGATAGATCGATAGATAGAGTATGACCCACAGATAGATAGATATTGACCCTCGATAGATAGATAGATAGATAGATAGATAGATAGATAGATAGATAGAGTATGACCCACAGATAGATAGATAGATAGATATTCACCATCAGATAGATAGATAGATAGATAGATAGATAGATAGATAGAGTATGACCCACAGATAGATAGATAGATAGATATTGACCATCAGATAGATAGATAGATAGATAGATAGATAGATAGATAGATAGATAGATAGATAGAGTATGACCCACAGATAGATAGATAGATAGATATTCACCATCAGATAGATAGATAGATTGATAGATAGATAGATAGATAGATAGATAGAGTATGACCCACAGATAGATAGATAGATAGATAGATATTGACCGATAGATAGATAGATAGATAGATAGATAGATAGATAGATAGAGTATGACCCACAGATAGATAGATAGATAGATAGATAGATAGATAGAGTATGACCCACAGATAGATAGATAGATAGATAGATAGATAGATAGATAGATAGATATTGACCCTCAGATAGATAGATAGATAGATAGATAGATAGATAGATAGATAGATAGAGTATGACCCACAGATAGATAGATAGATAGATAGATAGATAGATAGATAGATAGATAGATATTGACCATCAGATAGATAGATAGAGTTATTGACCATCAGATAGATAGATAGATAGATAGATAGATAGATAGATAGATAGATATTGATCCTCAGATAGATAGATAGATATTGATCCTCAGATAGATAGATAGATATTGACCCTCAGATAGATAGATAGATAGTCATTGACCCTTAGATAGATAGATAGATAGATAGATAGATAGATAGATAGATAGATAGATATTGACCGTCAGATCTATATAGGTAGATAGATAGTCATTGACCCTGAGATATAGATACATAGAGTATGACCCACAGATAGATAGATAGATAGTTATTGACCCTCAGATAGATAGATAGATAGATAGATAGATAGATAGATAGATAGATAGATAGATAGATAGTTAGATAGATAGATAGATAGATATATAGATAGATAGATATTGACCCTCAGATAGATAGATAGATAGATAGATAGATAGATAGATAGATAGATATTGACCCTCAGATAGATAGATAGATAGATAGATAGATAGATAGATATTGACCCTCAGATAGATAGATAGATAGATATTGACCCTCAGATAGATAGATAGATAGATAGATAGATAGATAGATATTGACCCTCAGATAGATAGATAGATAGATAGATATTAACCCTCAGATAGATAGACAGTTCGAAAGATAGATATAGATAGACTGATAAATAGACAGACAGACAGACAGATAGATAGATAGATCCTTGCTACCCTGAGTCCCATGAACAAAACCAGAAGTCTTTATGTTGTTCTGGTGCAGAGATATGTAATTTGTTACTTGGTTGCTATGGTAACCCCATCTGGTTGCTAGGCAGTTACCAGAGTAATACATATCAAGGCTACTTTCCATCATGAGTGAAATAAGTCAACTCGGAAGTCTCTACGATTTTCTGTTAAATAGATATGTGATTTGTTACTTGGTTGCTAGGCTATCCCCATCTGGTTGCTAGGCAGTTACCAAAGTGTTACTCATAAGGCTCCTTGCAATCCTGTGTGAAATATGTCAACCAATAAGTCTCTACGAAGTTTTGGTTCAAAGATATGTGATTTATTACTTGGTTGCTAGGGTAACCCTGTCTGGTTGCTATGCAGTTACCAGGGTGATAACTTGTCAAGCCTCCTTTCCATCCTGAGTGAATAAAGTCAACCCGCAAGTCTGTATGATTTTCTGGTGCAGAGATATGTGATTTGTTATTTGGTTGCTAGGGTAACCCTGTCTGGTTGCTATGCAGTTACCAGGGTGATACTTATCAAGCCTCCTTTACATCCTGAGTGAATTAAGTCAACCCAGATGTCTCTACGATTTTCTGGTGCAGAAATATATGATTTGTTATTTGGTTGCTAGGGTAACCCATCTGGTTGCTAGGCAGTTACCAGAGTGATGCATATCAAGGCTACTTTCCATCCTGTGTGAAATATGTCAACCCCTAAGTCTCTACGATGTTCTGGTTCAAAGATATGTGATTTGTTACTTGGTTGCTAGGGTAACCACATCTGGATGCTATGCAGTTACCAGAGTGATACATATCAAGCCTACTTTCCATCCTGAGTGAAATAAGTGAAACAGGAAGTCTTTATGATTTTCTGTTGCAGAGATATGTGATTTGTTACTTGGTTGCTAGGGTAACCACATACGGTTGCTAGGCAGTTACCAGAGTGATACATATCAAGGCTACTTTCCATCCTGAGTGAAATAAGTGAAACAGGAAGTCTCTACGATTTTCTGGTGCAGAGATATGTGATTTGTTACTTGGTTGCTAGGGTAATCACATCTGGTTGCTAGGCAGTTACCAGAGTGATACATATCAAGGCTACTTTCCATCCTGAGTGAAATAAGTCAACCCGGAAGTCTCTCTGATTTTCTGTTGCAGAGATATGTGATTTGTTACTTGGTTGCTAGGGTAATCACATCTGGTTGCTAGGCAGTTACCAGAGTGATACATATCAAGGCTACTTTCCATCCTGAGTGAAATAAGTGAAACAGGAAGTCTCTACGATTTTCTGGTGCAGATATATGTGATTTGTTACTTGGTTGCTAGGGTAACCCCGTCTGGTTGCTAGGCAGTTACCAGAGTGATACATATCAAGGCTACTTTCCATCCTGAGTGAATCAAGTCAATCCGGAAGTCTGTATGATTTTCTGATGCAGAGATATGTGATTTGTTACTTGGTTGCTAGGGTAATCACATCTGGTTGCTAGGCAGTTACCAGAGTGATACATATCAAGGCTAATTTCCATCCTGAGTGAAATAAGTCAACCCGGAAGTCTCTCTGATTTTCTGTTGCAGAGATATGTGATTTGTTACTTGGTTGCTAGGGTAATCACATCTGGTTGCTAGGCAGTTACCAGAGTGATACATATCAAGGCTACTTTCCATCCTGAGTGAAATAAGTGAAACAGGAAGTCTCTACGATTTTCTGGTGCAGATATATGTGATTTGTTACTTGGTTGCTAGGGTAACCCCGTCTGGTTGCTAAGCAGTTACCAGAGTGATACATATCAAGGCTACTTTCCATCCTGAGTGAAATAAGTCAACCCGGAAGTCTCTCTGATTTTCTGTTGCAGAGATATGTGATTTGTTACTTGGTTGCTAGGGTAATCACATCTGGTTGCTAGGCAGTTACCAGAGTGATACATATCAAGGCTACTTTCCATCCTGAGTGAAATAAGTGAAACAGGAAGTCTCTACGATTTTCTGGTGCAGAGATATGTGATTTGTTAGTTGGTTGCTAGGGTAACCCCATCTGGTTGCTAGGCAGTTACCAGGGTGATACTTATCAAGCCTCCTTTCCATACTGAGTGAATCAAGTCAACCTGGAAGCTACTATACTGTGGCTATGAAGATTTTAGGTCATTACTGATTGGCTGCTTGATAAAAGAAATCCTCTGAGGGAGAGAGAGAGGGAGAGACGCAGGGCTGACAGGCCCTTTTTCGTCTGTGTGTGTGAAAACGTCAGTTGGGATTTAAATTTCTGAACATTCCGCAATGTTAATCAATGGGAGTTTTTCCGAGTTTTGATCGTCATTTTTAGGAAAACCGTAAGTCCGATCAGTTAGAAAAGATATAGCACACTATTCGGGATTAGTCTGAAGGTCTGTGCCGAGTTTGGTGCATGTAGCTTAAAAGCTCTAGGAGGAGTTACATTTAGAAATTTAGTCTCAGAATAATAATAATAACTAGAATGTACATTTCCTGAAGAAAATGTGAGTGGTGCTTGCCGTGGCAAAATATCTTACCACAATGTCCCACCTACTGCCCAAAGTTGAAAGAGGCCACCCCCATGACAGTAGTATGTTCTGGTGCAGAGATATTGGTGTTGTTCCATGGTTGCTAGGGAAACCCATCTGGTTGATATGCAGTTACTAAGGTGACAGCCACCAATGCTACTTACCATCCTGAGTAAAATAAGTCATCCCGGAAGTCTCTACGATTTTGTAGTACAGAGATATGTGATTTGTTACTTGGTTGCTAGGGTAACCCCATCTGGTTGCTAGGCAGTTAACAAGGGGCAAGCCAACAATGCTCCTTTCCATCCTGAATGAAATAAGTCAACCCGGAATCTCTACAGTTTTCTCCTTCAGAGATATGTGATTTGTTTCTTGGTTGCTAGGGTAACCCCATCTGGTTGCTAGGCAGTTACCAAGGTGACAACCAACAATGCTCCTTGCCATCCTGAGTGTAATAAGTCAGCCCGGAAGTCTCTGTGATTTTCTAGTACAGAGATATGTGATTTGTTTCTTGGTTGCTAGGGTAACCCCATCTGGTTGCTAGGCAGTTACCAAGGTGACAGCCAACAATGCTCCTTGCCATCCTGAGTGAAATAAGTCAACCCGGAAGTCTCTGTGAGTTTCAAGTACAGAGATATATTATTTGTTTCTTGGTTGCTAGGGTAACCCCATCTGGTTGCTAGGCAGTTACCAAGGTGACAGCCAACAATGCTCCTTGCCATCCTTAGTGAAATAAGTCAACCCGGAAGTCTCTGTGATTTTCTTGTGCAGAGATATGTGATTTGTTTCTTGGTTGCTAGGGTAACCCCATTTGGTTGCTAGGCAGTTACCAGGGTGATATTTATCAAGTCTACTTTCCATCCTGAGTGCAATAAGTCAACCCGGAAGTCTCTACGACAATCTGATCCTAATATACACATCTTAGTGATTTTGAATGGATGTCAATGGTGTTTTGTTGCTAGGGTGCTTTAAATGGTTGCTAGGGCATGGCTAAGTAGTTCACATGATGAAAGCTGAAGACTGATTACTCACCCAATTAAAACAAAGCAACTATCATGTCTCTAGGACATTCTGATCTGAAGATATCTTACTGTAATTGAAATCAATAAATCTGGTTGCTAGGGTGCTCTAAATTGTTGCTAGGGAGTGGCTTGGCAGCTACCAATGATGAATCTCCAAAGGCTGCTTGTCAGTATGAATGATACAAACCAACTCCCATGCCTCTGTGACATTCAGAATGGAAGATATCTCTCTTTGGATTTTGGTTGCTAAGGTGCTCGAAAATGGTTGCTAGGGAGGGGCTAGGAAGTGTTGAGGGGATTAATGATTGGCTGTTTTACTGCCCCAAGTCAAACGAGACCACCCTCGTGTTTCTATGATAATTCAGTCCGGAGAAATCCCTTTGATCTCTTTCAATGGAAGTCTATGGGACTTGTTGCTAAGGTGCTGTAAATGGTTGCTAGGGCGTGGCTTGATAGCTTCACAGATCCTGAGAGACTGATTGGTCGTCTGAGTAAAATGAGCCCGCCCCCTTGTCTCTAAGACACTGTGATCCAGAGTTATGTTCAATACAAAATCTACCATAGACTTAACATTGGGGCAAATTTGGGCAGCTCCTGCCCCCAAGGGGTGCAACTTTTACCCCATTGTGAGGTATGTTCTCACAGAGCCTGTCAGCCTCTTCAAATGTGGTAAATCACACGTGTCTGTGAAATCCTTGCTCTGAGCTATGACTTGTCAAAGTTTGGCGCAATGTTAAGTCAATGGGATTTTTTGCACAATTTTTTGCCCCTGGGGCAAATACCGTACCCCCGATCACTTATAGAAGTCATAGCACACCATTCCCAAATAATCCGCACGATTTGACGCCTCATTTGTGGGTCTGCGAGCAAAAAAATTTTCAAAAAATTCCATTGACTTACATTGGGGCAACTTTGGGCAGCTCCTGCCCCCCAGGGGTAAAACTTTTACCCCATTGTGAGGTATGTTCTCAGAGAGCCTGTCAGCCTCTTCAAAAGTGGTAAATCACACGTCTCTGTGAAATCCTCGCTCTGAGCTATAACTCGTCAAAGTTCGGCTCAATGTTAAGTCAATGGGATTTTTTGCCCAATTTTTTGCCCCTGGGGCAAATACCGTACCCCCGATCACTTATAGAAGTCATAGCACACCATTCCCAAATAATCCGCACGATTTGACGCCTCATTTGTGGGTCTGCGAGCAAAAAAAATTTCAAAAAATTCCATTGACTTACATTGGGGCAACTTTGGGCAGCTCCTGCCCCCCAGGGGTAAAACTTTTACCCCATTGTGAGGTATGTTCTCAGAGAGCCTGTCAGCCTCTTCAAAAGTGGTAAATCACACGTCTCTGTGAAATCCTCGCTCTGAGCTATAACTCGTCAAAGTTCGGCTCAATGTTAAGTCAATGGGATTTTTTGCCCAAATTTTTGCCCCTGGGGCAAACACCGTACCCCCGATCGCTTAGAAAAGATATAGCACACCTCTCCTCAATGAGCCGCACGATTTGATGCCTCACTCAGAGGTCTGTGACAAAAGCTGCGGGAGGAGTAGCGCGCCAAACTATGTGTGGAAAAATAATAATAATTATAATAATAATAATAAGTATGCAAGAGAACAATAGTGATGCTTTGCCTATGGCAAGCACCACTAATAACTAGATTAAAAAGTTTGAGTACAAACTTTAGGTTGGCTTGAGAAAGCCTAGCATAAAGTTTGAAGTAGTTGTAAAAGTTTGAAGATTTACGGTTTCTAGTTTGATGTAATTATAAGTAGTAGTTTTCAAAGTTCAAAGTTTAGAGATTATAAAACCATTCTGTCTATCAAATAGATTAGATAGATAGATAGATAGATAGATAGATAGATAGATATTGACCCTCAGATAGATAGATAGATAGATAGATAGAGTCTAACCCACAGATAGATAGATAGATAGATAGATAGAGTATGACCATCAGATAGATAGATAGATAGATAGATAGATAGATAGATATTGACCCTCAGATAGATAGATAGATAGAGTCTAACCCACAGATAGATAGATAGATAGATAGATAGATAGATAGATAGATATTGACCATCAGATAGATAGATCGATAGATAGATAGATAGATAGTTATTGACCATCAGATAGATAGATAGATAGATAGATAGATAGATATTGATCCTCAGATAGATAGATAGATATTGACCCTCAGATAGATAGATAGATAGATAGATAGATAGTCATTGACCCTTAGATAGATAGATATTGACCGTCAGATATATAGATAGATAGATAGGTAGTCATTGACCCTGAGATATAGATAGATAGAGTATGACCCACAGATAGATAGATAGATAGTTATTGACCCGCAGATAGTTAGATAGATAGAAATTGACCCTCAGATAGATAGATAGATAGATAGATAGATAGATAGATAGATAGATAGATAGATATTGACCCTCAGAAAGATAGATAGATAGATAGATAGATAGATAGATAGATAGATATATCATTTTTTACTTGGTTGCTAGGGTAACCCAATCTGGTTGCTAGGCAGTTTCCAGGGTGATCCTTATCAAGCCTCCTTTTCTTTCTGAGTGAAAAAGTCAACCCGGAAGTCTCTATGATTTTCTGTTGCATAGATATGTGATTTGTTACTTGGTTGCTAGGGTAACCATATCTGGTTGATAGGCAGTTACCAGAGTGA
Source organism: Moxostoma hubbsi (assembly GCA_032164185.1). NCBI lineage: Eukaryota > Metazoa > Chordata > Actinopteri > Cypriniformes > Catostomidae > Moxostoma > Moxostoma hubbsi. The sequence goes on from JAVLUX010000215.1 coordinate 10,891,131, forward strand.
TATATATCAAGGCTACTTTCCATCTTGAGTAAAATAAGTGAAACAGGAAGTCTCTACGATTTTCTGGTGCAGAGTTATGTGATTTGTTACTTGGTTGCTAGGGTAAGCCCTTGTCGTTGCTAGGCAGTTACCAGAGTGATACTTTTCAAGACTCCTTGCTATCCTGAGTGAAATAAGTCAAACAGGAAGTCTCTACGATTTTCTGGTGAAGAGATATATTATTTGTTACTTGGTTGCTAGGGTAACCCCATCTGGTTGCTATGCAGTTACCAGGGTGATACTTATCAAGCCTCCTTTCCATCCTGAGTGAATTATGTCAACCCGGAAGTCTCTACGATTTTCTGTTGCAGAGATATGTGATTTGTTACTTGGTTGCTAGGGTATCCCTGTCTGGTTGCTATGCAGTTACCAGGGTGATACTTATCAAGCCTCCTTTCCATCCTGAGTGAAATAAGTGAAACAGGAAGTCTCTACGATTTTCTGGTGCAGAGATATGTGATTTGTTAGTTGGTTGCTAGGGTAACCCCATCTGGTTGCTAGGCAGTTACCAAGGTGATACTCATAAGGCTCCTTGCAATCCTGTGTGAAATATGTCAACCCCTAAGTCTCTACGATGTTCTGGTTCAAAGATATGTGATTTGTTACTTGGTTGCTAGGGTAACCGCATCTGGTTGCTAGGCAGTTACCAGAGGGATACATATCAAGGCTACTTTCCATCCTGAGTGAAATAAGTGAAACAGGAAGTCTGTATGATATTCTGGTGCAGAGATATGTGATTTGTTACTTGGTTGCTAGGGTAAACACATCTGGTTGCTAGGGAGTTACCAAAGTGATACTCATAAGGCTCCTTGCAATCCTGTGTGAAATATGTCAACCCCTAAGTCTCTACGATGTTCTAGTTCAAAGATATGTGATTTGTTACTTCGTTGCTAAGGTAACCCTGTCTGGTTGCTATGCAGTTACCAGAGTGATACATATCAAGGCTACTTTCCATCCTGAGTGAAATAAGTCAACCCGGAAGTCTGTATGAATTTCTGGTGCAGAGATATGTGATTTGTTATTTGGTTGCTAGGGTAACCCTGTCTGGTTGCTATGCAGTTACCAGGGTGATGCATATCAAGGCTACTTTCCATCCTGTGTGAAATATGTCAACTCCTAAGTCTCTACGATGTTCTGGTTCAAAGATATGTGATTTGTTACTTGGTTGCTAGGGTAACCACATCTGGTTGCTAGGCAGTTACCAGAGTGATACATATCAAGCCTCCTTTCCATCCTGAGTGAAATAAGTGAAACAGGAAGTCTCTACGATTTTCTGGTGCAAAGATATGTGATTTGTTACTTGGTTGCTAGGGTAACCCCATCTGGTTGCTAGGCAGTTACCAAGGTGACAGCCAACAGTGCTCCTTGCCATCCTGAGTGAAATAAGTCAACCCGGAAGTCTCTGTGATTTTCTAGTACAGAGATATGTGATTTGTTTCTTGGTTGCTAGGGTAACCCCATCTGGTCGCTAGGCAGTTACCAAGGTGACAGCCAACAATGCTCCTTGCAATCCTGAGTGAAATAAGTCAACCCAGATTTCTCTGTGATTTTCTAGTACAGAGATATGTGATTTGTTTCTTGGTTGCTAGGGTAACCCCATCTGGTTGCTAGGCAGTTACCAAGGTGACAGGCAACAATGCTCCTTGCCATCCTGAGTGAAATAAGTCAACCCGTAAGTCTCTGTGATTTTCTTGTGCAGAGATATGTGATTTGTTACTTGGTTGCTAAGGTAACCCCATCTGGTTGCTAGGCAGTTACCAAGGTGACAGGCAACAATGCTCCTTGCCATCCTGAGTGAAATAAGTCAACCCGGAAGTCTCTACGTCATTCTGATCCTAAGATACACATCTTAGTGATTTTGAATGGATGTCAATGGTTCTTTGTTGCTAGGGTGCTTTAAATGGTTGCTAGGGCGTGGCTAAGTAGTTCACATGATGAAAGCTGAAGACTGATTACTCACCCAATGAAAACAAAGCAACTATCATGTCTCTAGGACATTCTGATCTGAAGATATCTTACTGTAAATGAAATCAATAAATGTGGTTGCTAGGGTGCTCTAAATTGTTGCTAGGGAGTGGCTTGGCAGCTGCCAATGATGAATCTCCAAAGGCTGCTTGTCAATATGAATGATATAAACCAACTCCCATGCTTCTGTGACATTCAGAATGGAAGATATCTCTCTTTGGATTTTGGTTGCTAAGGTGCTCGAAAATGGTTGCTAGGGAGGGGCTAGGAAGTGTTGAGGGGATTCATGATTGGCTGTTTTACTGCCCCAAGTCAAACGAGACCACCCTCGTGTTTGTATGATAATTCAGTCCGGAGAAATCCCTTTGATCTTTTTCAAAGGAAGTCTATGGGAATTGTTGCTAAGGTGCTGTAAATGGTTGCTAGGGCATGGCTTGATAGCTTCACAATGATCCTGAGAGACTGATTGGTCGTCTGAGTAAAATGAGCCCGCCCCCTTGTCTGTAAGACACTGTGATCCAGAGTTATGTTCAATACAAAATCTACCATAGACTTAACATTGGGGCAAATTTGGGCAGCTCCTGCCCCCCAGGGGTGCAACTTTTACCCCATTGTGAGGTACGTTCTCACAGAGCCTGTCAGCCTCTTCAAATGAGGTAAATCACACGTCTCTGCGAAATCCTCGCTCTGAGCTATGACTCGTCAAAATTCGGCTCAATGTTAAGTCAAAGGGATTGTTTGCCCAATTTTTTGCCCCTGGGGCAAACACCGTACCCCCGATCGCTTATAAAAGTCATAGCACACCATTCCCAAATAATCCGCACGATTTGACGCCTCATTCGTGGGTCAGCGACCAAAAATTTTTGCAAAAAATTCCACTGACTTACATTGGGGCAATTTTGGGCAGCTCCTGCCCCCCAGGGGTAAAACTTTTACCCCATTGTGAGGTATGTTCTCACAGAGCCTGTCAGCCTCTTCAAATGTGGTAAATCACATGTCTCTGCGAAATCCTCGCTCTGAGCTTTGACTCGTCAAAGTTCGGCTCAATGTTAAGTCAATGGGATTTTTTGCCCAATTTTTTGCCCCTGGGGCAAACACCGTACCCCCGATCGCTTAGAAAAGATATAGCACACTATTCGGGATTAGTCTGAAGGTCTGTGCAGAGTTTGGTGCATGTAGCTTAAAAGCTCTAGGAGGAGTTAGATTTAGAAATTTAGTCTCAGAATAATAATAATAATAATAATAAGTTTAAATAGGATTTCAGTAAGTTGGCTTTCTCAAGCCAACCTAATAATAAGTTTAAATAGGATTTCAGTAAGTTGGCTTTCTCAAGCCAACCTAATAAAATCAGATTCAGTCCCATGTTGCTTGTTTAAACTTGAAACACTTCACATTTATGAACTTCAGAGTCCATACCTGACATGATAAATGATAATCGACAATTTCCATTATAGAATAGTGTTCAAAATCATTTTATACACTGAAACAATTTGTGAAGTATACCCTTTGGGATTGACCTGTTTGGTACTTGGACTATGAAATATGGCTTACTTTTGTCCTATGAGGGAAGGCCTGTCTCTGGCTTTGATTCCCCTTTATTAGTTACGCCCCAGTCGCCAGCTGGCCTGAGCTGCCCCAGCATGTCAGTATCGTTGGGCAGTTGTTGTTACGGTGTGAATATTTTTAGTCATTCTGGACTGGGATTTTATTTTAGCTGCAACAGCACTTGAAGGGGAGCACTTGGTTCAGACAGAAAGAAAAGAGAGGGAGCGAGAATGAGGGTGAGAGGGGTCTTCTGCTTGTGCCAGGTGCTTGATTCTTGGCCCTTGCCTCTTTGCAGCTGTTGTGTTAAACTTCCTGTGTTTGTAGGGAAGTGACTTTGCTTCTGTGCAACTCTCAGCTTATCAGTGGATCAGGTTTTAATTCAGATCGTTGATCTTTCTGACAGTCTGATAAAGTTGCAGTGTCAAATATCCCTCACTCTGGCTGTGAATCGCGAATCAATAACTTAAGTATGGAAAGCTGGCTGTGTTACACAGTAAACAGGCATGTTTTCATTCCCACTTGAAAAAAAGTGTGTAAGTTGATTCATATTTCTGCCTTGTTTGTAATTTGAATCATCTGTCAGGGCTTAACTATAAGGATGTCCCGATGACCATTTTGGGAGAGTTTGGGGCCAGTTGACAGAACTGTCAGTTGCCCTATATGTATGCATTTTTACATTATTTTAATTTTTCAATCATGTTTTTTTTTTCATGCCTTTCAAACCTAAACATTTATAATTTTGTGATTTATTGAACATTGTTGAGTTATGTTACCATGGTAACTTTATCTATAGATGGTAACACACTATTGAGAAATTGTCAAAATTGCGAGAATTACTTAAAGGGATAGTTCACCCAAAAATGAAAATTCTCTCATCATTTACTCACCCTCATTCTATCCCAGATGTGTATGACCTTCTTTCTTCTGCTGAACACAAACAAAGATTTTTAGAAGAATATCTCCCCTCTGTTGGTTCTTTCAATGCAAGTGAATGGTGGGCATAAATCTGAAGGTCCAAAAAGCAGTTAAAAGCAGCATGAAAGTAATCCATAAGAGTATAGTGGTTAAATAAATTTCTTCAGAAGCGATATAATAGATGTGGATACAAAACAGATATATTTTCAAGTCACTATAAATCTCTACTTTCACCTATTGATTTAAAAGTGCAACTAAACAGGTGCCACATGTGACTTTCAGATGTGAAAGTGGAGTTATAGTAATAAAGGACTGCAATATTGATCTTTTTCTCACACACACTTCTATCACTTCTGAAGATATGGATTTACACACTGGTGTCTTATTGATTGTCTTTATGTGCTTTTTGGAGCATCAAAGTTCTGGCCATTCACTTGCATTGTATGGACCTAAAGAGCTGAGAAATTCTTCTAAAAACCTTCGTTTGTGTTCAGTAGAAGAAAGAAAGTCTTACACATCTGGGATGGCATGAGGGTGTTTAAATGATGAAGTTTCATTTTTAGGTTAACTATCACTTTATTGCATCTTTTCACAGATGAGCCGAGTTGAGGCTGCTCTGTGCCTACTCAGCTGTGAAAAGTTGCAATGCTGCATAAAAGCCACACTACATTATGCCTGCTCTGACCCACCTCAGCCCCTAGTATCAAAGGTAGTTCTGATTCTGCTTTGATTCTGTGTAAATTAAATGCAGCATCAGAGCATCCTTAAGCTTTTGTTGTTGTCATGATTAGAGCATGTATTTATAATTTATAGTTTCATATTACAATTTTTGTATTGTTATATGTAAAACATTGTTCTCATATTATTTATTTATGCAATTGTAATTCCTGTGTAAATGCACCTAAATGTTACTTCATTTGCAGCTTCTGTGCCACCTTTGCAGTGTAAAGATGGCTTTGATGTAGGGCTGTACAATTTGGAAAAAAAAATCATATTGCAATCGTATTGCGATTTGAACTGTAATATGAATAACAAAACTAGTTGCTGAGTTCTTTTGACCAAAATTGGATAACATTTTTTCCATGTTGTTAGACTTAAGCCCTGGGTATACTTCTAATTTGGCGTGAACATTCAGCGTTTTTGTTAAGTTAAACGCGAGCCTTTTCAATGTATACTCCATTATATACAGTTGAAGTCAGAAATTTACATATTTGACATGTGGGTCGCAGGTCTATGCGGACTGGGTCACGGACAGCAGGGAAAGAACAATGCCATTGAAGATATTTCGGCGGCCGCCCAAGTGATAGCCTAGGACTGCTGTGGCAAATTGAATGACAATCAGCAAAAGGCTTCTCATCTGCACATTCACACAAGTTTAACGGAACCAGCTCGCAATCATGATCTACTACATTTTGCAACAACCAGGCTTCCCTCGATATTGTGAAGAGCAGATCTTTAAAACTGTTGTGACCAATTTCAATTCCGGTGAGACTTTTCTAGTTTAAAGCATTATGGAGGAAGTAAAGTCAAACCTCTCAAACAGTAGGCAGCCCTGATATGCCAAACCACATTGAGGAGGAAAAGAGCAACACCGTGCTTTGCGCTGATTTATTTTTTTTCGTTATACATAATCGCCTTTACAAAATTGTTTCACTATTTTACATGAGTAAAAGTAACTTCTATTTTGACAAAATATTACAGTTTCATAAGAAATAATCTAAAGTTAGAATCTATTAAACCTAATTTTATGTCAACAGTGACCGTTGTAGTTAAAGTTTCAATATGTGTTTCAGCTAGTACTTATTTTTTCAAAAATACTATAATTTATTATTATTATTATTATTATTATTATTATTATTTATGACTAGCTACACTGAACTTACCATGGTAATGAGGAGCCTTTCCTCCTGTGTAATATGCATGTTCTGTTTGAATTATTTTTGAAATTAGGAATCAAAGGGGATAATAATGGGCTCATATAAGTAAATATGCTCTTCAGTTTTTAAAAGGGGGAGAGAAAACTTCCCGTTGTTATTGTGGTTGACGTCAACAACAAAAATAATGTCCCTTGATGCATGTCCTTGAACTTGAAAACCATGAACTAAACTATGCAACATAAAAGGAAATGTGACCCAGGATACATTAAATACGGATTATGTTTTTTACTATGGTGGGTCCCCATTTGATTTCCCATATAAAATCCAGGTCCTAAAGCAAAACCAGTTGAGAAGCATTGAGTTAAAGAAACAGACAGGAGCAGTCTGGCTGCGCTATCGCACTCCTACAGTATATGTTAATTGTTATTAATCAGAGGACATTATTTTTAAGCTGACACAGCTGATGTTATTTTTCATTTAGTAGTTAATTTAACATGCTATGCTAACTTGTAAAGTAACATGCTAGTTCTAAGTTATAGTTACATGCTATTTTTTTAGCATGTTTATTATTGTAATTCTGTTAGCTTTCTTATTTATTAAATTTATTTTCAAAAGGGAGACTTTTTTTTACACACTTCCATTTAAAAAAAAAAAAATGGTTTCAAGCTTCAGTTATAATAGAGCTTTTGTTCAACAAAAAAAAACCCCACTTCTGTTTTCACTCCTTTAAAGGTCATTGTAACTGATGGTATACACCGTGAAACCGTGATAGTTTCTGAGACGTACCATGAAAATCTCACACCGTTGCAACCCTACTTTGGAGGTATGCTTGGGGTCATTGTCCATTTGGAAGACCCATTTGCGACCAAGCTTTAACTTCCTGGGTGATGTTTTGAGATGTTGCTTCAATATATCCACACACTTGTTTCCTCCAGAATCTTTACAAGGCCCTTTGCTGTTGTTCTGAGATTGATTTGCACTTTTCGAACCAAACTAATCTCTAGGAGACAGAATGCATCTCTTTCCTGAGCGGTATGATGATGGCTGTATGGTCCCATGGTGTTTATACATGCATACTATTGTTTGTACAGATGAACATGGTACCTTCAGGTTTTTGGAAATTGCTCCCAAGGATGAACCAGACATGTGGAAGTACACATATTTTTCTGAGGTCTTGGCTGATTTCAAGCAAAGAGGCACTGAGATTGAAGTTAGGCCTTAAATACATCCACATCCAGTTGACTCCAATTAGCCTATCAGCAGCTAATAGGATAATTGCCTAAAGGCTTGACATAATTTTCTGGAATTTTCCAAGCATCTTAAAGGCACGGTTAACTTGGTGTATGTTAACCTCTGTCCCACTGGATTTGTGATATAGTCAAATAAAAGTCAAACAATCTATCTGTCAACAATTGTTGGAAAAATTACTTGTGTCATGCATGAAGAAGATGTCCTAAACCTCTTACCAAAACTATAGTTTGCTAATATGAAATCTATGGAGTGGTTAAAAAAAGTTTTAATTACTTTAACAACCTAAGTGAATGGAAACTTCTGACTTCAACTGTAACTGTGAGAGCATACAGAGGCAGTTAGCGCATGCACGCTATGACTGTTATGAAACACCAGATTTTCTCTTCAAGAGTTTAGACCCATAAAGGTGTCTTTATATTCCTTCAGACTTGAGCTATACAAATGCAGGTATCTTCAGACCTCCTCACACACACACACGCTTTCTTAACTTACACATCCACTGTTGTTGTTTTTACCTTCATCTCCCGATTTTTAGAGGTGATTACATTTTTGTGACTGCAATGGCTCAAAATGTAAGTGTTGCCACCTTGTGGACCCACTAATTAGTGCAGATATCCCAGGCCCATGCACATTCTGTGTGTTCAAAGAGGCGCGGTTAGAAAAATCGAGCTCCGCGTGTTTAGGGATCTCACACTCTGCTGATGACTAGATTTGCGTCACTCGTCCTGAGCATCCGTGTCTGATCAAAGCATACTTTTGGCTCTAGGCTACTCTTTGAGGGTTCACACTTGAGTCCTCTTAAAAAGAACCAAACTAACATTTTTCACTTCAGCCGCAAACAAACAAATATTAAATAAACATGAAACAAAGAGATCATATTCACATTGTACATGTCCACTGTGTACTTGTTTTTGTCCACTTTGTGATAGGGTCTCACCCCACTATTCATCATCATTATTCTTTGGAACTCAGTCAACTTCAATATTTTTTTATATCAATTAATTAATTTTAACTTCTTTTTCTCCTCTGTCCAGAGATACCTGGTGCCATGGGGTGTATAATTCCAAGAATGGTTGGAATTATGCAAAATAAGTAAATTAAAGTGAATCTGGAGTACTTTAAATACAGATGAATGCAAATGGAAACTAATTTGGAGTTCATGTTTTACTCTGAGCATAGGACAGAACCACTCTGAAAACTCTGTAATAATGCACAATACAGACAGAGCAGCGCACAAACCTTTAAGCGAGCAGATAATTTGTTTTATTTAATTAAATCCCAGCACTTTGAGGTTTAATAATTGCACATATCATATTACAATTTCAATCTTATTTCAATGAATTGTGCAGCACTTCTTTGAATTAATGTTATAGCTTTTGCATTTAAAGAAAACATAACATTTAAAAATAAACTTTTTATGACACAAATGTTACTAAAATAGCTACAGTATTTACTTGTATAAAAGTTTTTGCTTGTAATCAGTCCTTGGGTGAAAATAAAATCCTCAAAATTCTCAGTTCTTTCTAACATTCCCTAGCAGTGACGAGCATCATTTTTTCTGAAGGAAATGAAATTGCAAGTTGGCCGCAATTTGCCCTTGGGACAAGATGGGGGAAGGGTTGGAGCAAATATAATGCTGAAAATACAAACACGTCTAGGGCTGCTCAGACACATTAGTCATACCACTAGTGTTATTGGCCTCACTTTCACTGATTTGGAATCGTGACTCAGTGAAGGAGTGAGCCTGTGACATATTCTATTAAAAAACAACTTGGTATGGGGCGTCCATGAATGACGAGGGCCAATGACAAGTGTTAACGTATGAGGATTCTGTCTCGTTGAGCTTGTCTGTGGTGGGGTATCTCTAATAGGCGGGTCAAGAGCATTCGGGCCTTTATGTGCATTAGATTGTGCAGTAGATATGTGTAGTGATTCTCAACTGATGGGGTTGCAACCAAAAAATGGGTCGTGTTCTTCACACCAGGTGAAAATAAAAGATTGCAAGATGTTTGGAAATGAACGGGGGCTCAGGGCAAATATTCCTCAAAAACGGACAAAAATGCAACCAAAATAAATGGGCAAAAAATTACCCCGCAACGTTGTTTTATTCAATTGGCATGAAGGACTTGATAACAGTTTTGTTTAATAAAGGGGCTTTTCCACTGCATGGTACAACTCGACTCGCTTTTTGGGGGGTTTTCCACTGTGGATAGTACCTGGTACCTGATACTTTTTTTTTTTAGTACCACCTCGATTGAGGTTCCAAGCGAGCCGAGCCGATACTAAATGTGATGTCAAAATCCTGCAGATCACTAATTGGTCATGGAGAATCGTCACTACCAGCGTCACTGGATTTCCAACACGCGACATCAATCTGCTAGTTTTAAAGTTGGTAACAGCGATGGCAGTATCATTTGTTCATGTGACTTTCGAATTGTGAAAAAAGAAATGGCTGTGCACAAAACCACGCCTTGGTCAATAAACGAGGTGCAGACTGTCCACTCATTAGCGATGAGCGAAACAATAAAGTCTCTCAGGAAGTGTCTCAGCTTTTGGCCACACACAGTTACCATCGGACCTATTAACAGTGCAGGAAAAAGTAAAAAAAAAATTAAAAGTGACTACAGAAATATCAAGGAAATGTGGAAGTGGTTCGACCAAATGGACACTATCTAAACTGGCGAGCAATGGGAGGGAGAGTGCACTGTACGCAGCCACAATGGAGGATGGCACGTTTTGTTACGTTAACTCTATACTCTGCTTGATAGCTTTACTTTATTTAATTGACCAGCTACTGGAAGCTTGCTTCTAAAACAACCAGGCCAGTTTAACTCTTACACTTGTGTAAAAAAATCACCATGCAACAACTGCTTTATGCAGCACAATGAGCTAGTAGTTAACAGATAGCAGTTGTGTTATTGTTTTAGTTAGTTTGTGTCGTGTTTAAGGTGATGTCACGGCAGTAGAGGCATTGCAACTATGACGATCAGCCTATAATCCCACCCACGTTGATGCAGCACTAAACTACAGTGGAAATGCAAGCTCAGAAAAGTAAAGCGAGTATGTAACACGGGGTTATGATGGGCAAGGAAGAGGCGAGAACCGGCTTGTCAATATAAATAATATTTTAATGAAAACTTAAAAGCACAAACAAACACACAATGGACATGTCCGGAATTGAGCTCTCTCTCTCGAACCGTCATCACCGGCCGCCTTTATCCCTTGCGCGCCCCATCAGGCCGATTGGGGACCCCGGTGTGCGACATTCCGGCCCCGCCCCCTCCACTCCACACTCCTCCCGGCGTTACCTCAGGCCGGGGGCCACCGGCATGATGTACAACCCCCCCCCCCCCCCTTTCCCTGGGGAGGGACGTGCTTTACGATCTGTCTGCCGGCTGGTTATACCCGCCTTCCTGGACCTGGGAGGAGACAGGAGGGGACAACAACAGCAACAAAAAAAAAATAGGCGAGGGAAAAGGCCAACATGGCGCGAGAGAGAGAGAGAGAGAGAGAGAGAGAGAGAGAGAGAGAGAGAGAGAGAGAGAGAGAGAGAGAGAGGGATTTCTGATGAACCATCGCGTGGTCCTCGAACACTCCTCCATACTCTCCGGCGGACGACAGCTGCTCCTCTCCGGGTGGACCGGTGTCAACCTCTGACCCCCAGCGGACAGAACGCCCCTCCGCTTTCCTGGTGACAAGTGGAGACATTCCTCCGCCCCTGGCAGCGGCCCTACCGCTCCGGGCGGTCGGGGAGTTTCTTCCCTCCTCCCCTCGCGGACGGCAGTCTTCCCTCAACCCCTCCGCGTCTCTGGGGACGGCAGGGCACTCCTTCGCTCCAGGCAATCAGGGAATCCAGTCCCCACTCGCCCCGCGGACGGCGGCCGTTCCTCGCATCCGGGCGGTCGGGCTACTCCATCACCCGGCAGAAGGCAGCGGCGCTCCCCTGGGTGGACGGCAGCGTCGAGGACTCTGCGATGGGCATCCCTCCTCCTTCCCAGGTTTCGGCACCAATGTAACACGGGGTTATGATGGGCAAGGAGGAGGCGAGAACCGGCTTGTCAATATAAATAATATTTTAATGAAAACTTAAAAGCACAAACAAACACACAATGGACATGTCCGGGATTGAGCTCTCTATCTCGAACCGTCGCCACTGGCCGCCTTTATCCCTCGCGTGCCCCATCAGGCCGATTGGGGACCAGGCGTGTGACATTCCAGCCCAGCCCCGCCCCCCTCCACTCCACAGAGTAGAGTTGAGGTGAGTCAAACCGTAACGTGCAGTGGAAAAGTGCCTTAAGCTCCTCATTCCAAATCTGGAGAAATGCTGTCATCTCATCTGTGTCATTGCATTATATTAGTTTTGAAGGCTATGTTAACATAGCTTAAATAGTAAAAAAAAAGTGATCCCGGAACGTGTTTCAGTCACAATGCACATTATGCAATGTAGAGATCAGACAATATGTAATAACTGAAACATGCCTGTTGACGTTGTAAATTAAATATCCAAAATTGAAGTCTAATTGAATCAAATTGGGAATCAGTGTCAAAACCCAGCCATACAAATATAAGCTAGTTGATGTTGATTTAAATTTTCATTATTCAAGCGGGATTTTATAAAGTTGGAAAACAATTGCCCTCACAAAGGAAAATAAAATGCCCCTGGAAATCAAATCCAGGGGCATATAGGCTATTGCCCCTAATGGATACGTTCATTTCTGACCCTGTTTTGTACGATGAACAATTATGTTGGGTTGGCAGTTAATGTAATATTTGTGTGCTGATGCAAAACCATTTGAGAACCACAGAAGTAGAGGAGCCTCTTGAATAATCTATGATAAGGCCATCTGCTTGCACTCTGGAAATTAAGCTCAGCAGCTGTGGAACTGCTACAACATTTGTTGTGGTTTGAAGCATGCATATGTATGTAAGAGGAAGTTAGCACATTTACAGCCATACTTCCTTATAAGGAAGAAGTGAGCCCCACATTTTGTTGTCGTCATAGATAACATCACAGAAATATCAATTTGAATTATTAAAATAGCAGATTCAATGAGTATCTATGCTACTGTTGTTGCTTTATCAGATTATGGAGTGATTTATACCATGTAAGCTCATTATTAGTGTGTTTGGGTTGAACTGCTGTAGAAAGGCTATTTAATGAAATGTAACATGTTTTTGGGAGCCAGTTCCAATTTAATTTTACACTGTTTGATCACTGAACTTCTGAACAGTTGTTCCCTACAGAGTATCAGAGCCCAAGTTTACTGGACAAATGTAGTTTATTTTCTATAGTGCATTCTTGTAAGAAGCAGCTTCATTTCATCAGCCTTTTAAACTATTATTATTTCAGTATTTTCCTGTAGCAGCCATAAAACTCCATTAATGTTATTGTGTATTGATTAATGCACAACTCCCTGCTGAGACATGCTGTATGTTTATTTCCTGTAAATCTGTTTATTTCCTGTAGATCCTCGCTGGGCATCTGTGAACAGAGGAGTTCTTATATGTGACGGTTGCTGTGGCGTTCACCGCAGCCTGGGCCGCCACAACTCACAAGTGCGCCATTTGTCACACACACCCTGGCCAACCACCCAACTACAGGTGAGGCCACTCAAACAAATAGAGAATTTAGTCTTCCCTTTGTTAGTCTTGTCTTAAAAGTCAAAATTTATCCAATTTACATTTCAATGCACATTCCTGGCCTCTGATGGTGCATGATTAATTGGTGCTAGGGATGCAACAATGTTTTGCCACTAACATTTATCGGCTAATTATTTACCGAATTAAAAACATCGGCAAATAGTTTTTAAGCAAATGCTGATATGACAAAACAATGGTTTATTTATAATTAATTATCACACTTTGCAAAAATTCTGTGAATTCAAATGCACAATCAATACAAACAATAATAATAGCCACAGAATGTAGAAGGGTTGGCACTCCTAAGAACATGTAATATTTAATTTATAATAATTGTTGTTCTCACATTAATTAGGAAAAACAATCGTTACAGATGTGACAGTTGTGAAAGCGGCTACCCATACATGGTGAGATAAAAACCATCAAAAATGCTTTGAAACCAGCTAACTTTGACTTCTTAACCTTTAGGTTACCAAAGCGCTTTACACTGTGTCCCAATCACCCATTCACACACACACTCATACACTAATGGCCTGCGGCTTCAGCCGGCTCCACCACCCGATTTAAAAAATAAGATGGTGTAAATGGCCACAGCCTCCTGTAATGGGTATCCATTAAGGCTACACGACTGATTGAGTTAAGACTGAAATCGATTACTAAAGCTTGAAAATAGACATTTAGCAATTCAGGCCGAGGTTCAGTCAGCATTGTGTAACCAAGCAGCGCTCTCTAGTGGTGTATATGGCATTATCCATTATACCACAGTAGAACTTAAAAGGGCATTTTGTTCCTTTGGTAACTTATTATTTTTCCATGATGTGGTTGACATTTCCATGAAATTGCCCAACAAATGCATATGAACTTGTGATGTTCTATTTTAAACTGTACAAACACAGTACGAACTGCAAAAACAGAAGGGCAAAAATGTTTTAGAAATATAAAATATCTCTCACTGGATCACTTGGCAGTCGAGTGTGAAGCGGCTGGGATGAGAATTAGCACCTCTAAATCTGAGGCCATGGTTCTCAGCAGGAAACCGATGGAGTGCGTACTCAGGGTAGGGAAGGAGGTATTACCCCAAGTGAAGGAGTTCAAGTACCTCAGGGTCTTGATCACGAGTGAGGGCACAATGGAGCGGGAAGTTGGCCGGAGAATTGAGGCAGCGGGGGCGGTATTGCACTTGCTCTATCTCACCGTTGTCACAAAAAGAGAGCTGAGCCGGAAGGCAGAGCTCTCGATCTACCGGTCAATTTTCGTTCCTACCCTCACCTATGGTCATGAAGGCTGGGTCATGACTGAAAGAACTAGGTCGCGAGTACAAGCGGCCGAAATTGGCTTCCTCAGAAGGGTGGCGGGCTTCTCCCTTAGAGATAGGGTGAGGAGCTCAGTCATCCGAGAGGAGCTCGGAGTAGAGCCGCTGCTCCTTTGCGTGGAAAGGAGTCAGTTGAGGTGGTTTGGGCATCTGGTAAGGATGCCCCCTGGGCGCCTCCCTAGTGAGGTGTTTCAGGCACGTCCAGCTGGGAGGAGCCCTCAGGGAAGACCCAGGACTAGGTGGAGTGATTACATCTCCACACTGGCCTGGGAATGCCTCGGGGTCCCCCAGTCAAGAGTAGGATAATGTGGCTTGGGATAGGGAAGTTTGGGGCCCCCTGCTGGAGCTGCTGCCCCCGTGACCCGACTTCGGATAAGCGGTTGAAGATGGATGGATGGAGTATAAAATAATATTTTTTTTCACAAAAACCATCATACTATACTAAAATATTAGTTTTCAAATATTTTTATCATCTGTTTGTTTTTAGAACAAATAAAAATCTTTTGTACCTGATTGTGCATTTTTAAAGCCATTTCTATGCAAAACAGTGATCTGATAAAATAAGGAAAGAGGCAAAATATCAGTATTGGCCAATAGTTTTGGTTAAAATCTGTATCGTTTTGGCTAAACATTTTCATTTTGATGCATCCCAAATTGACGCACATTATTCCAAAGGAAAAGAAAATTACTTTCCACAGTCCTGTTTAGAGATTTCTTCTATGTTTTAAATGATTGTAAACAAAGAGTTTTATTTGAGTGAGATCTAACCTCAGGGCCTTCCACCAGAGAGTGACTAAGAGACATTTAAGGAGCATGTTGTCATCATGAATTTTTGTCTTGTGATGTATAACCCTTTTCTTTCTCATCCACAGATGGTTCAGACATTATACAATAATGGTGCTAATGCAATCTGGGAGCACACTCTGTTGGACCCCTCATCCATAATGAGCGGCAAGCGCAAAGCAAACCCTCAGGATAAAGTCCAGTAAGTTTATTGTTAAACATCTTCATTACAAGAGAGATTTATTTCGAGGAAACCGAGATATCTGTCAGCTCTCCCAACTTTGAGACATAGATTGGCTCTATTAGATGCATAAATACAATTTACATTGTTTCTTGTACCCAAAAGCCCCAATAAGGCAGATTTCATAAAAGCAAAGTATCAAATGCTTGCTTTCGTCCATCGATTACCCTGTCGAGATGATGACAGTTCAGCATCCACAGATCTAAGCAAGGTAAGAAAAGAGTTTCCTGTATTATATTGGATGTTCTTCTCATTTCCCATCTAATAATTGGTCTTTGTCTATCAAATATTTGATTCATAGCTTAATGTTTAATAAGTTTACAACATTTGTGGTCATGTAAACGCATTAAGTGACTTTCCTTTATCTTAGATTTATAATCGATTTAAGAATAACCCGATCTACACAGGTAGATTTTTGCCCATTACCATGGTTTCATGTTGCATGCAAACCTTTACCGGCATTCCAACTGGCTTATCTAATGTGCACAAGTGTTATGTGCATGACTCTTCACAGTTTGAAGTCAATTATTTTGACTATTAATTTCAAATCCCATGTAAATGCGATTTACTTGGATTGTCAGTTTTTTTTTTTTTTAAATAAGATGCTTTTTGGGAGCTATCAGCGAATTGGTGTGTATGTAAATGGGCTCATTAATATCAAGTAAGATTTTACATAAATTATCCAAAAAATATGTTGTTGCTGTTGGGGCACTTGTAATAGTTGCTGGGTTTCCATCAATATGTTTAGCATTTATTTTTAAGTGCCATTTCAATTTGACTAAAGAAATAAAATACGGGTTGCATATATTTATCCACTACCGTTCACTTGTCTTGATGGAGCAGCTGAATGACCTCCTTGATTTGGGGAGAGGTGCCAGGAGATGCTGCAGGATAAGTGTAATATCTGATAAAATGAGGGATGAAATGCCCACATGCCACCAGCCTGGTACCCACACTCAAAATGAATGTGGATGTGTCCTAAATCTTGAAATTTACATGCCCTTGATTTAAACTGTGTTCGCCCTCATTCCCAAATGAACGCAAATACCAGACTTAGCAACAGTAAGTAGAGGGCAGTGCTTGGCTAAGGGTCAATTTAAGGCCCGCCAAATCTGCTGTCGGCTTGTGGAATTATTTCTATTAATGGACATTTTCTTTGATTCAATAGCAACTTCACTCCAGTGTTAGAACAGGCAATCTTGAGACTTGTTTGCGATTACTGTCTCTTGGAGCTCAAGCCAACTTCTTCCACCCGGTAATACTTCTGATCTTGCCTTAATTCATCATGTCTATTTTTTGCACTCATTCAATTCAGAAATGTTTTGAAGCTCAAACACTTCTTTTGAAAGTTTCTGCACTGGTTTAAACAGGAGAAAGGGAACACACCGCTGCACATAGCAGCTAAAGCAGGGCAGGTTTGCCAGGCTGAGCTTCTCTGTGTTTATGGGGCAGACCCTGGGGCCCCAGACTCCAATGGCAAAACACCCATTGACTATGCAAGGTAATCAATAGCTACCATGTTGAAGGACACAAGCCACTGGGCATTCTGCAATGTGTGCAATGAAATCTGCCTTAATTAATTGTCTTCATTTTTTGTCCATTGCAGCAAATGTACAAAAGAGTACTTAACATGGTCCCATTGTTTGTAAACAGGCAGGCTGGCCATCAGGACCTGGCAGATAGACTGGTGGAGGTACAGTATGAGCTTACAGACAGACTGGCCTTCTACCTCTGTGGGCGGAAGCCTGGTAAGTCAGCTTGTTGTTTTATCATAATGAGAACTGATGTTTTACTGAGGAAATTGGTTTACAGCAGCTCTTAAGTCAGATTGGGTGATTGGCTCATGGTCTTTAATGTGCCAGAAGGCTTGACAAAAGCCCACAATGATGAGTGAGCATGACAGTTTGTGGTTTGCTTTAATGGTGCACATTTTTATCAGTAAATTGTCAATAGTAAATGTATACAATGCCAGTATGTTAATACTGTCAATACAATCTGTTGTTTAGATCACAAGAATGGTCAACATTTCATTATACCACAGATGGCAGACAGGTATTACATTTTTTTGGGTGTTTTCCTGTTTATGATACTTGTGCTTTCATCCTTTAAGATATTTCTTCAGCAAAGGAACATTCTGGGATGTGTTCGGTCATTTTGTGGAACTTTCTGAATTGGAATCTACAGATCGCATCCCAGAATACTCCTCTGCACAGTCAGGATAGTGATCTGACCAAGTTTTTAATGAGATAATCCACCCACAAAAGAAATTTACTCATCCTGATGTTGTTCCAAACCTGTAGGACTTTCTTTCTTCTACGGACTATAAAAGTAGATTCAATATTCACTTTCATTGTATTCTTTTTTTTTTTTCCATACAATAAAAGTGAATGGTGACAGACTAACATACTGACCCCTATGCGATACGTCATATGCGCAAAGTCAGTAGACACAGTTTGCACGCATACACCCACAGATAATGCAAGCAATCCCACCCATGCCCATTTGCGCTTTGCGCTGGCATGAAAATTGCGTTCTCATGAAAACTGGATAAGACCTAGCTTGCGGTCACAAAAATAGCGCCCACTGCCTTACATCTCTGTTTTGTGTCATACAGGTTTGGAACATGGTGGTGAGTAAATTATGACTGATTTTTCTTTTTTGGTTGAACTATCCCATTAAGGTAAATGTAATCCAAAGTTAATATCTTGTTGTTCCCTTTTTTGCTGTCTTTGATGAAAAAGAAATGTGTAAGTACTTGCTAATGTGAATGGCAATCTATAATTTTCAAATATATATATATATATATATATATATATATATATATATATATATAAATACACACACACAGATCAGCCACAACATTAAAGCCACCTGGCTAATATTGTGTAGGTCCACCAAAACAGCGCCAACCCACATCTCAGAATAGAATTCTGAATAGAATTCTGAGATGTAATTCTTCTCACCACAATTGTACAGAGTGGTTATCTGAGTTACCATAGACTTGGATAACAACTGTTGTGTTAAGCAGTGAGCCCCTCGTGGATGGCAGCTGTTCCTCTGCAACCAGGTGGTCGGAAGCAACTCCTCCACACACATAAACGCACACATGCCAGCTGCTTGTGGCGCTCTCCCCTGAACTGCCGCATTCCGCTGCACTTATCCCTGTCCTCGGCTGATTAGCCCAATTGGGGGCTGGGCGTGCGTAGTCACGGCCCGGCCACACCCTCCTCGTCACAGGCTGGTTTGAGTATTTCTGTAACTGCTGATCTTCTGAGATTTTCATGCACAACAGTTTCTAGAATTTACTCAGAATGGTGCCAGAAACAAAAAACATCCAGTGAGCGGCAGTTCTGTGGATGGAAACGCCTAGAGGTGTGAATATTCACTGGCCACATGATTCGATTCAGTTATGATTCAAAGGGTAACGATCCGATAATAAAACGATTCTCGATTCATCTTGTCCTTCAAAATCTTTCTTATTTCAGTTTCTTCAAATTTTTTATTTTGTTACTCTCTATTTTTTCCCTTTCAGATTTTTATTTAACAGCTGTTATCATTACATAAACTGGCCTTTTACATTCAGTTTGAGCTGTGAACAAAACATTGAATATCCTTAAGATTAAATAAATCGTTCTAAAGTTTAAAAGAGTATCTCAGATTTTCAGTTTCTTTCTTTAGAACCATATAAAAAAAAATCTCTTAAAAGCCCCCAAAAAATATTGGTTCTCCATCAAAACACACTACTATAACTTCAACTGATTATATTATTATTTTTATTTTTGTTTAAACGTAAATCATTTAATAGTATTTAATTATTATTTAAAATTAATCTATACCATGCTATTCATTTTCATTTTTAAGCACAAATGGAAGATGCTCATCCAGGATGAGAGATATATCTGCTTCTATGAGAGTGCAGCTGTCAGCTTCTCTCCTCACCTGCACAAGTGATAGTAAAGCGGTATAGCGCAGTTGCTGCTTCAGAAATGTATCAAGCATCCCGTATGCACTGTTCTATCTGTTTGCTCTGCGAGTAGAATGCCAATGACAAACGGCAATGACAAAAGCCAATGAAATGGAGAGCGCCCAAGTGTAGAGAAAGCCATTGGGGAGAGGGGGAGGGAAGACAAAAAAATTATTTAATGAAAACATCACCAACATCTCCCACACCGCCGCCTCGTCATTAGTTTCTTCCATGTTTTCCCCCGTTATGTGCAAATCAGTGCAATTATCGGTGCGAGCTCATCTTTCGTATTGTTTGACTTCTTATCACGAATAAACTCTCCCGTTGCTATGTGTGTGGGTGTGTGAGTTTCATTTCGGGCACAAATTGTCATGTGTTTGATATAGCTGGTCTGCAAACAGTCATGTTTGTGCACTTGACTTTAGTGTATGCACTTAACTCGCGTCTTTGTTTCCACATCTGTCTTTGGCATGCACCACTGCTCAGCCGTGATTTAAACTGAACTCAGAATCTATTCTAGTTCTTTTGAGAATCGATTCAGAATCGTTTGAGTATGAATCTCGATAAATCGCTGAAACTATTTTTTCCAACAGCTCTAGAAACGACTTCTTGATGAGAGAGGTCAACATATGTTATATATATATATATACACACACCAATCAGCCGCTATATGTGTGTATATGTGTGTGTGTGTATATATATATATATATATATATATATATATATATATATTATAATGTATATGTGTGTGTGTGTATGTATATGTATGTGTATATATGTATACGCATGTAGCTATGTTTCACCCATCATATGTATTAAGTTCATTTTGATAAATTAAAAAATTCTATCTAATGGTTTTTTTTTTAATTAATTTTTTTATTACCATTTTATTCTATTTCTACAGCAGTCTGGAGTTATCAGAGTTTGCGAAAGCTGCCAAAAGAAAACTACAGTCTGTGAGTCTGATTTTGTTTTAAAAAAAAAACAAAAAAAACATTTACATACAGCATTAAACTAAACAAGACATTTTAAACTAAACATTTCCTCTGCTCTTAGTTGGACTAAGAGCAGAGGAAACCATTGGCCGATGACCACCCACCCCCAACAACTATCATATGCCAGTCACTAATAAAAATGAGAAAATCTTTATTAGCTCTTTAACTTGGATAGTTGAATTCTCCTGACATGCTTTTAATGCAGTTTTACAACATTTAAAATTACTTATGAAGCACTGTTAAATATCCTTCCAGCTCAGTGATCATTTGTTTGAAGAACTGGCAATGGATGTGTACGATGAAGTTGATAGAAGAGAGACAGATGCAGGTGAGATTTGTAGATCAGGTGAAATGGTCTGATATTCAGCTCTGAACAATGGAAGCAATTTATTCATAAAATCCTGTATAACTGAATGCAAAGTGTGTGAAGTGTCACTCTGTGTCATAGATCTTGATAATTTTCTCTCGTATCTGGTGTAGTTTGGCTGGTTACTCAGAACCACAGCACCTTGGTAACAGAGACAACATTTGTGCCTTTCCTTCCTGTGAACCCAGAGTACTCATCAACACGAAACCAGGTAAGTACTTAACAGAAATTAGTTACATTGTCACTAAAGTCATATTAACAGGAAATAAAGACATTACACTTGAGAGTGAATTTTTTTTAGCACATTTTATGCAGTGTTTATATTAGAAAGTGCAACATGCAGAAATGTGCAATTTGAGCATACCAACTGAGATGCCACAAAATAATTTCAAGGAAATGGCATAAAAATTTAAACGTGCAAAAGTTTAGACAACCCAAGCCACTATGATATTATATTTCTTCAGATAACAATGAAATGATCATACCATTTCTTTTCCAGGGAAGACAAAAGCTTGCAAGATTCAATGCTCATGAGTTTGCCACTCTTGTTATTGACATACTAAGTGATGCTAAGCGACGTCAGCAGGGCAGTTCATTGTCAAGTCCTAAGGGTACAAATGAGCATTTCTACACATAAGACATTAGCCCCTGATGACTCACAGAGCTCTTCCTAAGTTGTAGATTATTCAAAATTGTTACGTTTTCTTCCTCCTAGACAATGTTGACGTATTCTTTAAAAGTATGAGTAGTCGTCATGGTAGTGAAAGCCAAGAAATCGACCAGCCAGATTACGACAGTGTGGCATCCGATGAGGACACAGACACAGATTTGCGAATTGGCAAAGTAGACCGAACTAAGGTAAGGTTGAGACTCTTCAGCACATACAGTACATCCGGAAAGTATTCAAAGCGCTTTAATTTTTCCACATTTTGTTATGTTACAGCCTTATTCCAAAACTATTCATTATTTTCCTCAAAATTCGACAAACAGTACCCCATAATGACAATGTGAAAAGTTTGCTTGAAATCTTTGCAAATTTATTAAAAATATAAAATGAAAAAAAAATCAGATGTACATAAGTATTCACAGCCTTTGCCATGACACTCAAAATTGAGCTCGGGTGCATCCTGTTTCCACTGATCATCCTTGAGATGTTTCTACAACTTGATTGGAGTCCACCTGTGGTAAATTCAGTTGATTGGACTTGATTTGGAAAGGCACACACCTGTCTATATAAGGCCCCACAGTTAACAGTGCATGTCAGAGCACAAACCAAGCCATGAAGTCCAAGGAATTGTCTGTAGACCTCTGAGACAGGATTGTATAGAGGAACAGATCTGGGGAAGGGTGCAGAAAATTTTCTGCAGCATTGACGTCCCAATTAGCACAGTGGCCTCCATCTTCCATAAATGGAAGAAGTTTTGATCCACCAAAACCAATGGTGACCAATGGTCACTCTGACAGAGCTCCAGCGTTTCTCTGTGGAGAGAGAAGAAACTTCCAGAAGAACAACCATCTCTGCAGCACTCCACCAATCAGGCCTGTATGGTAGAGTGGCCAGACGGATGCCACTCCTCAGTAAAAGGCACATGACAGCCCGCCTGGAGTTTGCCAAAAGGCACCTGAAGGACTCTCAGACCATGAGAAACAAAATTCTCTGGTCTAATGAAACAAATATTGGACTCTTTGGCCTGAATGGCAAGCTTCATGTCTGGAGGAGACCTCATCACCTGGCCAATACCATCCCTACAGTGAAGCATGGTGGTGGCAGCATCATGCTGTGTGGATGTTTTTCAATGGCAGGAACTTGGAGACTAGTCAGGATAGAGGGATAGATGAATGCAGCAATGTACAGAGACATCCTTGATGAAAACCTGCTCCAGAGCGCTCTGGACCTCAGACTGGGGTGAAGGTTCATCTTCCAACAGGACAACGTACCCCAAGCACACAGCCAAGATAACAAAGGAGTGGCTCCGGGACAACTCTGTGAATGTCCTTGAGTGGCCCAGCCAGAGCCCAGACTTGAACCCGATTGACCATCTCTGGAAAGATCTGAAAATGGCTGTGCACTGACGCTCCTCATCCAACCTGATGGAGCTTGAGAGGTCCTGCGAAGAAGAATGGGAGAAACTGCCCAAAAATAGGTGTGCCAAGAAAAACGAAAAAGACTTGAGGCTTAATTGGTGCCAAAGGTGCTTCAACAAAGTATTGAGCAAAGGCTGTGAATACTTACGTACATGTGATTTTTTTTTTTTTTTAAATAAATGTACAGATTTAAAACAAACTTCTTTCAAGTTGTCATTATGGGGTATTGTTTGTAGAATTTTTAGGAAAATAATAAATTGAATCCATTTTGGAATAAAGCTGTAGCATAACAAAATGTGGAAAAAGTGAAGCGCTGTGAATACTTTCCGGATGCATTGTACATGAATAGGGAAAGGACTAATAAGAATTAATAATTCTAGATCACATTCTGGTTCTTTAATGATTCCATTAACAATTCTTTTAGTGTTGTTGTGGAAGCAATATTAGGAAATAAGCTTGTAACATACATCAACTTGATGCTGGTGAAATGGGACCCGATAAACCGCCAGGTTTGGGCTGGGTTGGGGTTTGTAATTTAATAATAAAATAAATACACCTACCTAACTTGTTTCGCACGCGAACTCTCACTCAAAGACGTGCAAACGGATGAGATGGGGACCATTCACACCAAACGTGTGTTTTGTGTGAATGTCTGAGCTGATTTCCCATTGTTTTCTTTGTCAACACATGCTAGATGGACGTCTTCAACAACTGGATGGTGCTTTGCTGTTTGTTCAGCATCTTGTGCAGGAGAACTGCATTTTTTTAAACATTGTGTAGTGTTAAAAAGAACTTAATTTTTTTAAAACGAGTCACCTGCATTCTGTTTCATTTTGGGTTTGGGTCTGAATTGGGCTCAAATCTGACGGTACCGGTCAGGGCAGGTAGGGTAGGGTCACAGTCTTGTGTACAGGTTGGGTTCGAATTTCATTTCAAGGCCCATGCAGACCACTACCCCTTACCATATACATTTTGAATCTTTTGAAGTCTTTCCTTTACTGTCACATAACAACTCAACAGTCTAATTTGTGTACATGCCCTTGATTGTCATGTTTTCCAACCTCTGCATCTCTCCTCAGAGTTTGGACTCTGACCTGTCTGATGGACCAGTTTCTGTACAGGAGTTTCTGGAGGTGAAAAATGCACTTACAGCCTCTGAGGCCAAAATACAGGAACTGATGAAGGCAAACAGTAACCTGAGTGAGGAGCTTAAACTGATGCAGAAAAAGGTACCAGAGATCCAGCAGTGAGAGCTGAACATCCTGGTCTGAGAAGCATTTCTTCTCTTAGTACCTCAGCAAAACAAGACTGTTTAAACCCCACATCTACACCACCTCTCTCGTGAGGGAGAAAAATTGTGGGTGCCGTTTAAATGCCATCTAAAATCACTTCTGATTGAGTTTTGATTCCTAAAATCCTTCGGAATGTTCATGTGAAAGTAATACTTTAATAACTGTGCTTTATTGTTCAAATAACCAGCATGACCCTGATCAAGATACCTTTGGAATTGATGCTAACATTATGGAATGACAATGATGTGAACCCGAAGCATTCTGACTTTTTGGCATTTATTTGCAAATAATTAGTTGGCATGCTAACCTACCTTAACTGTAAACCTGATTCAATGGCTGCAGCTGAATGTATGAGCATTAGATTTAGATAAATTAGATTAGTCCAGTTTTCCTGGACACAAATCAGTCCCAACTGTTTAGAGATACATTATACATTGATATAAAACTATTTTTTTGTTTTGTTTTGTGTGATATTTGCTCAGTGCTAAAATGTGAGCACAACCTACAGGCAACAGCCAAACATTTAAGGAAGTTACAGTTTAAGCCTATTTCCTATTACATTTCTCAACCATTTATAAGAGATGCTAGTGTACAGATAAACATTAAATGAGGTTATGAAAGTTTTGGACTGTTTTATGACTGAAATCACTTTCAGTTCTTGGAACAAAATTACATGTTGATAGAATAAAGCTGTGTTGCTAAAGTTTTGAGTTTTTAAAATGTGTGACACTGCAAGTGGTTTTAGATTTCATGCATGGCCTGTACAAAATATCCAAAGTTTGTGCATTTTATGCTGTAATTTCTAGATATTGTTGTACACGTTGGGTATTACAAAACAAATTAGATCATGGTGACTTTTTCTGTGATAAAGCTGTGTGACTTTGCATTAGTTGAACATCTGGCCGGTTTAAAATAGAGATGTCCAAAATCATGTCATCATGAGCCTTTCCCTTCTGAATCTAAAGCTTTTCGGCTTCTCTAAACAGCAGAACATCTTTCTCTCAGCCTTTAGTGCTTAAGCATCTCTGCCTTTCACTTTCTCATTTAAAGGAATGTTTTTGGTTTTAATACAAGTTAAGCTCAGGCAACAGCATTTGTGACATAATGTTGATTACCACAAAAAAACTGTCATTCGTTTATTTAAAAAAAAAAAAGCAAAAATCGTGGTTACAGTTAGCTTAAGGCACTTACATTAGAAGTGAATGGGGCCCGTCCGTAAACATTAAAATACATACTTATTTCAAAAGTGTAGCCACAAGACTTTATACATGTTAACATGTTTTTAATGCGATTAAAATTGCTTACTAACATTATATGTTTAAAGTTATATGCAATATGGACTGGCCCCATTCACTTCTATTGTAACTGCCACACTATAACTTCAATTTTTTGCCTTTTTTTGTTTTTTAAATAAACAAGGGGTGTCAATTTATTATTATTATTAAAAAATGTTGTTAATCAACAGTCACAAATGCTATCGATTTGAGCTTAACTTGTATTGAACCTGGAACATTCCTTTAAACCTGATGTTGTATTTGTAAGTGCCTGCATGCTAGCCTTGACTCTTTGCTGTTAAGAAGTTTAGATGTTTTCGGCAACTCCAAACCAGGACTAACCTAACCTCCCTAACCTTTTTTTGTCAGCTGAACTTAAATCATTTAAAGTACCCTCTGATATTTTAGATAATGTTAAGCTTTCAATAGATATAGAACCCCAATTCCAAAAAAGGAGTTATTTGTAAATTATATTCACCTTTTGCTATATTGAAATCACTAAAACTAAACATTATTTGATGTTTTACCTTGTGATTTTCATTGTTTATTATGCACAGAAATTTCAAATCATATGATTGCAACACACTCCAAAAAAGTTGAGACAAGGACAATTTAAGACTAATAAGAATTTGATGAGTTGAAATAACAATGCAATGTGAAACCGATGTTAAACAGGTGAGGCAATTGTGTCATAGTACTGTATACTGTATAAGGAGCCTCCAGAAACGAGAGCGAGGATTGTTCAAGACTTGTCACTATGCCAACAGATGCTTCAGCAAATAATAAAGCATTTTGAGAACAATGTTCACCAAAGACAAACATTTCACCCTCTACAGTGCACAATACAGTTAAAAGATTCAAGGAATCTGGTCTACTGTGAATATTCAACAGGCCTGTAGGGAGGCGACATTGTTTCAATTACATATTGATTGACGGTTTCTCTGTAAGCTCAGCTTTGCTACAGTTTCTGCTTTTCTCTTCATCTCTCTCGCTGACACGTCTCTCCCCTCAGCTGAAGTCTCTGCAAAGCGAGAACAGCTCTCTCAGGCGGCAGGTCTCAGCTCAACAGCCCTATCAGGCCCCTGACCACCCCAATTCCTCCTCCTCTTCCTTCTCCTCTTCCTCTGCCCTGAAACACCACCTGTCTGCTCGGGCAAGCCGCCCCATGTCTATGTATGAAACCGGCTCTGGTCTGAAGCCCTTTCTCCCCAAGGGAGAGACCCCTTACCCTGAGGAGACCTTCCCCACCTTGCAACCCTTCCCAACCCATGTAAGTAAAGACCTGCCTCTTGCCCTCTCTCCTCCTTTTACACCTTCTCTGTCTAGCTCTATTCCAGTATTGCTGCATGCTAGTGTATTGATGGTTCGTTGTCGTTTTCAAAGTTTCAAAATTGCTGAGAGTTCACACAGTATTATGGAACACTTTTCAGATTACCCTAGAGATACTCAATACATTATTACCGCACTTGTAACCTGTTGGTTCACGCAGGAGCTATTTCTTCACATTTATGTTTCTTGTTTTAATTTCATGCATCATTTTTGTTACAAAGCAAGTCTTTCTGGCCAACTCAATGCCAAAGTCACACAGTCATATTTTCATTACTTTATGTGCACTTGAACATACACTGTAATGTAATTTTTATTCCAATGACAGTGTTAGTTTCTATTTAATTTCAAATTAGAAGTTAAAGGTGCACTTTTATTTTTTTTGTTACTTACCAGTGTCCATGTAGGGGGCTTATCAAGATAAATTGAGAAGTGTTAAGCTGGTCATGTGATCTCAACATTGGGTCCTCGTGAGGGTCTGACCAGCCTTATGAAGAGTAGAACAACTTTTTCTGGGTTATAACACTTCATTAGAAAGTTGTATTTATTAACATGGACTTACATTGAGCAATACTTTTACAGAATTTATACATCTTGGTTAATGTTAATCCGTATCCGTTTTAAAGCTTCAGTATCAGAGCCGATACCAGTCCAGGTATCGGATCGGTGTATCCCTACTTTTGACATTTACTTTGGTCAGTGTGTTCATGTATAGTTAGACTTACTACATCTGTGCCTGTTTTAATTGTTCCTTGTTTTAAATTGTATGTGTATTTTTTTTTTTATGCAGCCATTTTGGCCAGGTCTCTTTTAGAAAAGAGATGTTTAATCTCAAGGGATTAACTTGGTAAAATAAAGGTTAGAATAGAATTAGAATATGTTAACATTAGTTAAAGCATTATGAACTAACATGGAAAAAATAATGAACAAGGATAATAAATGCTGAAAAAAGACATTTGTTCATTATTAATGAATTAGGCATCACAAACTAACAATGGTAACAAATAGAAAGTGTTAACAACATATTTTATTTACAAAATGTATTAATTTCTAGAGTGGTAAAATGTGGATAAAGTTATTTAGTGCACATTTAACAGTAAAGCAAGTGTTTTGGTTTACTTATTGATCCTTTTTAACCTTCTTTGTACATGTCACAGTTCCTCTAGCTCATTAAATTTAGTAACCACTTGTAAAATGCCAGGTATTTTAGTTTAAATAGTCTTTTATACAATGTAACAATTTAATTTTTCATTGTTTTATGACCTTTTGAGTGTTCAGTATTGTATTAAAATTTGTTTTGAACTCCTATGGTTTTCATCCATTTTACTCCATATTAATGCTTCTCATTATATCAAAATACATGCAAATATGACAGAAAATCTAATAATGGCTTTTCAAACATTCATTAGTCATTATTATTTAACCCTTGCACCTGACTGCCTGATTCTATACAATCGCTACTATTCACCGACTGCTAATCCATAAAATTTGACATGGTCCTCTAGTCCAGAATGATTATTTAAAGGTGATGTAATTGTTTTGATCTCAAAATACATTCTTTTATCACAGTTTAAATGAATAGTTAACCCAAAAATGGATTAAGATTTTTAATAGCTGTTTAGGTCCACACAATGCAAGTAAGTAAATTGTGACCAGAACACCAAAAGCTCCAAAAAGGAGATAAAGTCAGCATAAAAGTACTCCATAACACTCCAGTGGTTTAATCAATATATTTTAAATTGACCCAGTTGGTTTTGTGTGAGAAAAGACCAAAATATAACTCCTTTTTCACTGTTCATCTTGACAGAGGTCTTCTTGGAGATCATGATTTCAAGCTCGATTAGACTTCCTATATTCCCATCTAGCGCTCTGCACATGTGTCAAGAGCTAGGAGTGTGATGGAGCTTGAAATCATGATCGTGCCTATAGAATGCAATGACAATATATACAGTGAAAGAGTTACATTTTGGTCTTTTCTCACCCAAAACCAACTGGATGGATTCAGAAGACATGAATTAAACCACTGGAGTCTTGTGGATTACTTTTATGCTGACTTTATCTACTTTTTTGGAGTTCTGGTCACCATTCACTTGCATTGTATGGACACAGAGCTATAGAGATATTATTCTAAAAATCTTAATTTGTGTTCTGCAGAAGAAAGAAAGTCATACACCTGTGATGGTATGAAGGTGGGTAAACGATGAAAAAATTCTAATTTTTGGGTGAACTATCCCTTTAACAACTATAAGTAAGCCATTTGTCGGTTTATTCCCTCTGAAAACTGTAAACACTGTGGTTCTGTGGTGCTTTCAAAACATTACTTTAAGCATCCAGCACAGCATATAGGCTCAATCAATGGCATTAATTTGGATCAGGACTATCAGTTTTTCAACCAATGAAAAACTGTGGAAACTATTCAGGAAAACTTTTTGAAAGCAGTCATTATTTTTACAATTCTGTTTGTTGACACTAGTAGTGCAGAAACTACACACGTCACCTTTAATCCACCCATCATGGCCAAGTATGTTAATCTCATTACATTTAATTTTACTATTTATCCTCTTGTCTCTTTAATCCTCTGTCTTAAGTCTGGTTTGCACCCCTTTTTTATATCGCAAAGGGTTTGTTTGTGGCCTCTTCATCCCTCCCCTTCCTCCCCTCTTCATCCTCCCCATCCTGTTTGTGAGATGAGAGTGCACAAAGGTTTAAGTACACCTTCAAGTCTTCCGTACCTTCCGGTACCAGCTGAAAGCACCCAGAAACCTCTACATTCTCAAACTCCTCTGCTCCCATCCCTCCCTCCTTGTGTCACCATGCATGAACGTTCCCTCCACCAACCCTCCAAGGGCTGCTGTTTTCAACTGATACTTATTTCTGCCTTCATTATCATACTCATAATCACCACCATGATCACTGTCAGCACACCTCATGGACTTTGTCTTCAATTCCAAGCTGCACTGCTCAAGGTTTGCCCAGTGCTGCTGCTGTTGCTGCTTTCACAGATCTGTCGGGATGTCTCGCAGTGCTACTTGCTTTGGGCTGAAAGTAGAAAGATAAAAACTATTGAAAAATGTGTCTGTAGATGAGCTTGATTGGCATGGTTTTGTGTCTGTAAATTGCAGATATTCAGCTTTCTGCAATGTTTGTGTGTTTGTGGTTCTTTAGCTTTGAATTTGGACTATGTGTTTTGAAGTCTTTTGAGTGGCTATTTAGCACTTGAGAGCCTTGTTTTGTAAGACTGTCTGTAGTTATTTGATTATGAGTCATTTAAAAACTGCATAGATGCATTGCAACTCTTCTAAGAAAAAACAACGGCATTAAAAAACAATTTTAAATGGCCAGATGACTGGGTCAGAGCATCTCTGAAATGGCAAGGCTTGTGGTGTGCTCCCTGTCAACAGTGGTCCAAGGAGGGAATAGCCACAAACCGATGACCGGGTTTTGGGCACCCAAGGCTCATCAATGCACGAGGGCAACAATTCCATCTGGTCCGAACCGACAAAAGGTCTACTGTGGCAGAAGTCACAGAAAATTATAATATTTGTTAGGGGAGGAATGTGTCTCAACACACAGTGCATTGGCCCTTGCTTCTTATGGGGCTGCATAGATGCATACTGGTCAGAGTTCCCATGATGACCCCTGTCCATCATCGCATGCAAATTCAGAACTGGACATTGGAGCAGTCAAAGAAGTTAGCCTGGTCCAATGAGTCCCGTTTTCTTTTACATTACGTGGATGGCCGTGTACGTGTGTGCCATTTACCTGAGGAAGTGATGGCATCAGGATGCACTGTGGGAAGACAACAAGCCATTAGAGATAGTGTGATGCTCTGGGCAATGTTCTGTTCGGAAACCCTGGCCATTCACCTACCTTAACATCATTGCAGATCAGGTACACCCCTTCATGGCAATGTTATTCTCTGATGGTAGTGGCCTCATTCAGCAGGAAAATGTGCCCTGCCACACAGCACACATTGTTCAGGAATGGTTTGAGGAACTTGAAGAGTGTTGTCAAGGTGTTGCCCTGGACGCCAGATTCCCCAGATCTCAGTCCGATTGAACATCTGTGGGATGTGCTGGACCAAAAAGTCTGATACACAGACAATCTCCAATGAGAATGTCAAATATCTTTACTGTTTGCTACATTGAGAAGGAAGCCACTGATCAGACCCATGGCCTAGATTTGGTTCAGTCAAAGTAGTTTTACCCCTGAAGACACAGTAGTTACATCACAGCTCTGTTTACATTTACGGTCACATCTGCTGGTCTGTGCTTTAAAGCAAAAATGAGCTGCCATCTTTTGTGAACCACATGCTTGTTCTCTGTCACAAATGTAATTAAAAAAAAACTGAAATAGAAAAATTAGCTCAGGTCAGTGTGAATTTTCAGGCTGGTTGATGCTGCTTGCATGGTATTGGTCTTGCTGGTGAACTAGCATAGCCATTATGATCAACAGCAAAAATGAGCTTCTGGTAAAGCTAGTTGACCAAGAGAGTCTTGCTTGGTAAGTTAGTTAGGGACGGGCCACCAGGACACAAAATCACAAGTATTCCTGCTCAATTCTGAAATTAAATGGGTATGATAATAGCCAGGCTAAATCTGTGAACAATGAGACTAAGCAGGCTTAATTATCCTTAATTAAGGCTCGGTTAACCTCTTTGCTCACCTTGCAGTTTAGTGCTTTAAAGAATCTAGCATTCAACTAATGCTAAATTTTTGATTTCATTGCTTTAAACACCTGCCTCTGACCATTCCATTTCATGTCTCCTTGAACAAAACTGATCGAATTTGGTCTGACATGTTTGTCATTGACAGAATTGCGAGTTTCACTGCATGCCATCTTTAGAATTTAGTGACTGTCACATTGTTATGTTGCTATATCCTTTCCTGTCTCTTTAGGCCTCCAAGTTTGACAAACAAAGCAGTGTGTCTGATGGTGACTATGATAACACAGTCAACGAATCTGACCTGGATGACTTGGGGTATGCATCACATTCTTTTTCATAACCTAAAATAACTCCTGTATCATATCCTGCTGGCATCAAAACAAACTGACTGCAGTTGAGACATTTTTAATCTGAAAATAATAATCTTATCTGTCTGTCGAAGACAGACTCTGTCCTTCATTTTTAGTCACTTTAACTGATGTAACACACTAAAGATGCTGTTGAGCGAGGTGTTTGCAACTAACTATTTAAATTAAACATAAATACGGTATTAAGTTAAAGGAATGGATCACCCAAAAATGAAAATTCTCGTATCATTTACTCACCCTCATGCCATCCCAGATGTGCATGAATGACTTTCTTCTGCAGAACACAAACAAAGATATTTGGAATAATATCTTAGCTCTGTAAATCCTTACAAAGCAAGTGAATGGGTACCAAAAATGTCAAGCTCCAATAGCGCATAAAGGTAGCATAAAAGTAATCCAGAAGACTCCAGTGGTTAAATGTTTTGTTGTTTTTATTTAGAGTCCTACAGAAACTATACCTAGCCCTAAACCTAACCTTAACACTACCGCTAAATCTAACCCTAAACCTAACCTTAGTAACAGTGAATGAGACTCTCGCGAGGCTGTAGTTGTGTCATCTAGGCACAGCCATCAATCTCCACTTTTACATTCTTCTTTTGTTTTTGTCAATTCGCATTCTTGGTGCATATCGCCACATGCTTTGCAGGAAGGAGAATGTATAGTAAAAAAAAGACCTAAACATTTATGTTTCTCACCCACACGCATCATATAGCATCAGAAGATATAGAGTCTTATGGATTACTTTCATGCTGCCTTTGTGTGCTTTTTGGAGCTTCACATTTTTTGTACCAATTCACTTGCATTTTGAGGATCTACAGAGTTGAAATATTCTTCAAATCTGTATTTGTTTTCTGCAGAAGAAAGAAAGTCATACACACATGGGGTGGCATGAGGGTGAGTATATGATGTGAACTTTCATTTTTGGGTGAACTATCTCTTTAACTTCAGCTAAAGTTAAAGGGATGGTTCACCCAAAAATTTTATTTAAAGGCATTCCAAAACCCAAATTACTCTCTTTCTGCCATGAAATGAAACAAGATATTAGGCAGAATAGCTTCAGTCACCATTTTCTTTCACTGCATCTTTTTTTCCTCATACAATGTAAGTGAATGGTGATTGAGGCTAACATTCTGCCTAAAATCTCCGTTTATGTTCCACAGGAGTAAGTCATACCAGTTTGGAAAGACATGAGGATGAGTAAATGATGACAAATTAAAATTTTAGGAAGAACCAATTCTTTAAGAAATTAAAGTTCAGCTAAATCTTTCATTATCCCTTGCATATTAATATATATATATAGGCAGATTAAGTAAAAATATAGCTATAAGCAGCGATGATAGGCCCAAGCACAACTGGTTCACTTCCACGTGGTGGCTTTCAGAAAACAAAGCAAGGGGGATACATGCATTTGGCATTTGACATTATTCGAAACAATTTTGAAGCAATTTTTAGTAAATATAAGAGGACTATTTTAAAGTCTGTTGTAAGAGCCATAGTTCCTGCTGCCAGGTGGTGGCACGATGACTGTGACCCAGAATTGTAAAATCCATGTGATTAGCCCCAAGACTAAACATACTTCTCAATTTAGATCTAAAGCACACATTGCACACAGAAGATATGATACACTTCCTGTTTCCCATTTTTCGCCATTAATTTAATGCCTCGCTATGACAACACCATTCGATATATCAAAATCTGTTCACAATTTAGCATCTTTGGTGTCTTGGCATAATGTGGTGACAATCTCATGAATCATCTAGAAGGAGAATTTAAAAGTTCAGAGACTGCAATATTAAAAAAATCCAAAATGGCTGACTTCCTGTTGAGTGGAGCTAATGACTGTTAGTATGAAAGTTGTTCGACTTTATGAGAACTATATATGTACCAATTTTGGTGACTGTAGGTGAAAATGGGGGTGCTACAAGCCCCGCTTACAAGGGGATGCTACAGAGCTTTTTTTACAAATAAGTACAAGCCAGTGCAAAACAGAAAACTTATGTTAGATAAATGTCAGTAACAGACAAATGCTTTTTGCTGGTTTTACAGTTTTGTTTAAAGTGTTTTTGGATTGTTCCACTGATGTAACGTTGTATAAATATCATTCTCAGAAATTTTAGTAAACACAACATTCATCATGAGTTGATTTGTGGTAAATTAGATGTGATCTAGGATCTTTTTAATTGATTTATTCAGTGCATTTCATTAAAGAGACGAGTCTATTCTTTTACAACCTTGTTTTCATTCCCACCAAAAAAAATCAAAGATGGTGCTACTGTGAACAAGGTCTAAACTATGTAGAGGCATATCAAAATAAATCTAGCATTACTCATGCGCACTGTAACATTTCCTTCTATTTATATTACCCCCCTCCCTGCAGGTTTGGCCGTAGGTGTCGTCTGCGCAGTAGTGGCTGGATGGGAGAGGGCAGCACAATACCTGAGCTGAATGATCATGACTGTGAGCCTGACCCAAGTCTGCCCAGCACAGAAGATGTCATACGCAAAACTGAGCAGATCACCAAGAACATCCAGGAACTGCTTAGGGCTGCACAGGAGAACAAGCATGAGAGGTGAGGAGCCCCAATGTCATCATCTTATGGGCCATTCGGACCTGATCCGTTAATTAGAAGGGGGTGTCCACATACTTTTGGCCCTGTAGTATAGTGTGTGTGTGTATATATATATATATATATATTCATTCAGTTCATTTTAATAATTTCTTCCAAGCTTTTTAACTTCTGTCACCTGTTTGACAATCATGTTAATTGTTATTGTCAATCACTGATTGTTACCCATCCACTGAACGAGTTCATACATTCTCCATTTTCTTTTCTGCTTTGCTCAAACTGTGTGTGGGGGGTCACACACCGTTTGGCTCCACTCTGTCTCTTTCCCCACCAGTGCACCATGTGAGCAGAGGGAGAGTGTTCGCAGACTTAGACACAGTCTGGGTTGTTTCAGCACACTGGTGCCTTGGGCAGACAAGCCCCCGTCTCCAATGCAGTCACTTGGCATAAGAGCTCCCCACGCTGCAAACCCCAACAACCCTGCCTCCTGGTACTCTGGCCTCTGTCCCTGCCTCACAGGCACAGTGTCTACCTCTACCTTTCTCTTCATCACTCACCCACTAATCTACTCATGTGCTCATTGGTTCAAGCTCAGACTTGGACTCTGAACATGTGCATGATTATTTGAATGTCTAATGGTAAAGGTCTTTATCAGTTTGCATTAATATCTTTTAAACCTCACCTTTATTTGCAGGAACTCATATTGGTGCACTGTTTTTGCAACAGCAAAAAGCATTTGTCTGTTACTTACATATATCTAACATTTAAGTTTTCTGTTTTGCACTGGTTTGTACTTTGTAAAGAAAGCTGTGTGATCTTCCAATATATTAGTGTTTGCTTTCTTGCCATTATTTGATGAGCAGTTACCTGAATAAATAGAATTTTACCCTTTTAAAATCACTAGCATTGAGCATGCATCATGGCTACTTCAAACAAATCAGCACGATGCAGTTTTTTCTGGTGGAGATGGTAACTACATCTAGTTGCACTTTATTTTTTTTACATAAAAAATACATTTGATAAAAAAAATATAAACAAAAGCTACATGATATTATATATTAATAAAAGCTACATACTTTTGTAAAGTTTTCTTCAAACAGTTTATATGCCAGTTTAAAAATAATGAGATGTCATAAGTTTATGACAAATACTTAAATTTAATTTAGCAATTAACAAATTCTCAATATGAGAGAAGTCATGTGTCACTATGTGAGGGTTGATTGCTTAAAGGCGAGCTCCGGTTAAACTTTGCTACAATTACCCATTTAAGCAATTTTAACCGAGTTTTGTTTGTTAAATTGTGCTGAGAAAAATTTTAAATAGTTGGCCTGTGGTGACATTAAAAAGCCAGACGCCTCAGGATCAGAACGGCAGAGGTCCAGTCGATAGTGAGAGCAGCAAGATTAGTTTTTTGCACTCTTGTAGTGTGGTCAGCATTCGCAATACAGTAAGCATTTAGACAATTTAGGAAGAATTATTATAGTTTTGGCTGAAATACAAGGGCAGAATCTGATTTTGGCTTATATTTATGTACCCTATGCTGATGATCAGAACTTTTTAATAGCTCTCAGGGCTGGACTGGTAATCTGGCATACCTAATGCATCCCTTCTACAGGACCCAGCATTTCAACAAATGTTAAAGATAGAAGTTAATGCTAATGTAGAAACCAACTGGTCCTCGGTGTCCTCTGTGGATGTGACATGGGAGCAAGGCATTAGTTATTTAGGCATTTTATTTCCAGCAAATTTGAGAGATTTTTGTGTCAATTTTTAACCATTAATGAAAAGTTTCTCATGTGATAGGTGGGCTTCACTACATATGCTTGTGACAGGGAAGGTCAGTGTTCTAAAAATGAATTATATTCCCAAATTCAATTATTTGCTAGAGTCTCTACCTCTAGAAATTCCTCTTTCTTATTTTAAACAATTGATAGAATATCGAAGTCTTTTATTTGGAATGGTAAATTACCTTGGTTGCCTTTCAGTAAGCTACATAGACCAACTGACAAAGGAGGCTTAACATTTTGTTTTATTACTATGCTTTTATTCCTTGCATCTTACCATTGCAAAGTCTTTCTATTAAATTGCCAAGAGAAGCAAAAATGCATCCTATTATTTCACATATACATTCAGTATGGAGAAATGATTCTCGCATGTTCTATTTAGGTACTTACCTAAATGTTTCCTCAGGAATATTGCTGATCCCCAAATTATGTATTAACAAGTCCCTCTTTTGCTTGAAAGAATGGATTGAGAGGGGTGTTGCTACACTTTGTGACCTTTATGAAAACGAAGCTTTGAGATCATTCGAAAATGTAACCCAGAAATGTGGGATTTCTTGATCTCATTTATTCAGGTACTTACTGTTGCGCCATTTACTTTGTACTATTTGTGGTGGTAGTACACAGCCCCCTAAAACAGCATACACCCTCTGTATGGAGCTTTTGAAAAGGGTCATGAAGCATCAGTTTATTATTCCTCGTTGATTCAGAGTCTTGGTGACGGGCCTTAACTGCTCTTAAGAGGTTATGGGAAAGAGATTTAAACATTGTATTGGAGGATGGGGAGTGGGAAAGTATTTTAAAAAAATATTAAAACTATGTCTAGGGATGCAAGGGTAAGGTTTAAGATTTTGCATTGTTTCTACTGGACTCCATCTAGATTGTTTAGGCTTGGTCTAAAAGGCACACCTACCTGCTGGCTGTCAGTTGGAGGATGGAGACATGGCCCATGCTCTGTGGTTCTGCACTAAGAGTCCAGAATTTTATCTGTGAGGTTTTAGATACTCAAATTTCATTCTGTCCTAGACTATGTATATTGGGTGATGGAGCAGTCATTAAAGGAGGTGACAAATAAACAAAAAGCTGGGTCCAAACTAGTGTAATGATTGGCAGACAGATAATTCTTAGAGGATGGAAGAAAACTGGCACTTCACCTAATTGGGTAGGGTGGCGGCATTTGAAAAAAGGTGTCATATAAACAGCTTTTAGACATGCATGATAAGAAATGGGACAGGTATTTGGCCTTTCTGGAGGGCTGTGAGTGAGGATCATGAGGAGAGAAACAGAATTGTGGTGGTAGTTGTAAAAAAAAAAAATATATATATATATATTTCTCAAATATTTTCTTTTGTTTGTTTGCTTATATGCGTGCATGGTGTAATTTAGGCTGTGACCACAGGGACATTTGTTGAGGGACAAGGTGGGGTGGGGGATGGGGAGTTAAGTTGATTCTGTTTGTATATGTTCTGTTTATACCATATTTCACATAAGAATCAATAAAAATATTAATAGCAAAAACAAATTCTCAATATGAATAGCTAGATTGAGAAGTTACAACAAAAAAACAAAAAAGAAAGAAAAGGTTATGCAATACAATATTATGGAACAATATTGTTTATGTTTGCTAAAAGTCCAAAAGTTTGTTTGCTGAAAGTTTTACTTACTGATTGCTCTGTGGTTTGCTTAATTTTCGCTCTCTTAACTAACTGGTTTATATTTTGAAATTGTAATATCTCTTTCTCTGTTTCTTCCCCAGTAGCTTTATACCCTGCGCAGAAAGAATACATGTGGCTGTAAGTGAGATGGCTGCCCTCTTCCCCAAGGTGTGTAGTTTCTACCCACACTTTATACATTTGAAATTACTTATTGCATGTCATTTTTTTTCTCCATATTACAGTGAGGGAAAAAAGTATTTGATCCTCTGCTGATATTGTACGTTTGCCCACTGACAAACAAATGATCAGTCTATAATTTTAATGGTGGGTTAATTTGAACAGTGACAGACAGAATATCAACAAATAAATCCAGGAAAACGCATGTCAAAAATTGAATTGCATTTTAACAAGGGAAATAAGTATTCAACCCCTCTGCAAAACATGACATAGTACTTGGTGAAAAAACCCTTGTTGGCAATCACAGAGGTCAGACGTTTCTTGTAATTGGCCACCAGGTTTGCACACATCTCAGGAGGAATTTTGTCCTCCTGAGATCTTCTCCAAGTCATTAAGGTTTCGAGGCTGATGTTTGGCAACTCAAACCTTCAGCTCCCTCCACAGATTTTCTAAGGGATTAAGGTCTGGAGACGGGCTAGGCCACTCTAGAACCAT
Organism: Moxostoma hubbsi; assembly: GCA_032164185.1. NCBI lineage: Eukaryota > Metazoa > Chordata > Actinopteri > Cypriniformes > Catostomidae > Moxostoma > Moxostoma hubbsi. Next base: position 10,929,710 of record JAVLUX010000215.1, read on the forward strand.
AAAGTGCTTCTTCTTGAGCCACTCCTTTTGTGCCTTGGCCGTGTGTTTTCGGTCATTGTCATGCTGGAATACCCATCCACGACCCATTTTCAATGCCCTGGCTGAGGGAAGGAGGTTCGTCCCTTTGATGCGGTGAAGTTGTCCTGTCCCCTTAGCAGAAAAACACCCCCAAAGCATAATGTTTCCACCTCCATGTTTGGTGGTGGGGATGTACTTCAGACGGGCCTGTACATGTGCTTTCATGAGCAGGGTGACCTTGCGGGCACTGCAGGATTTCTGTGCTTCATGGCGTAGTGTGTTACCAATTGTTTTCTTTGACTATGGTCCCAGCTGCCTTGAGATCATTGACAAGATCCTCCCTGCTTACTGTAGTTCTGGGCTGATTCCTCACCGTTCTCATGATCATTGCAACTCCACGTGGTGAGATCTTGCATGGAGTCCCAGACCGAATAATCGCACCAACTGTTGTCACCTTCTCACCAAACTGCTTGGTGATGGTCTTGTAGTCCATTCCAGCCTTTCTTTAGATCTACAATCTTGTCCCTGACATCCTTGGACAGCTCTTTGGTCTTGGTCATGATGGAGAGTTTGGAATCTGATTGATTGATTGCTTGCTTCTGTGCACGGGTAACGGGTAGTAAACTGAGATTAGGAGCACTCCCTTTAAGAGTGTGCTCCTAATCTCAGCGCGTTACCTATATAAAAGACACCTGGGAGCCAGAAATCTCTGATTGAGAGGGGGTCGAATACTTGATTTCCCTCATTAAAATGCAATGCAATTTCTAAAATTTTTGACATGAGTTTTTCTGGATTTTTTTGTTGTTATTCTGTCTCTCACTGTTAAAATTAATCTAAAATTCAAATTAGACTGATCATTTCTTTGTCAGTGGGCAAAAGTACAAAATCAGCAGGGGATCAAATACTTTTTTCCTTCAATGTATACCTCTAAACTGTTTTGTACAAACAACTCACTTAACATTTTATTAGAAACACATTACTAATACAAGGTAGGGCCTTCATTTGTTCTCAAAACGGCCTCAAAAAAGATGTTGGAAACATTCCTTTGAGATTCCTGTCCATATTGACATGATTTCATCATGCAATTTCTGCACAGTCATGCTGCGAATCTCCCATTCTACCACATCCCAAAGGTGTTAGATTCAGTGGCGGTGACTGGGAAGACCACTGAAGAAACTCATTGTCTTGTTTAAGGACCCATCAATTTACACCTGCGTCAGATATGCTTGTGTGGTGTCTCGGGGTGCGTTGCGTCAAGTTAAATATAGTTTAATACTGAATCTTTAAACACATCATGAGATCTCTTTTTTCACATTTGTGCTCATTCAAGTGTTTTGAACGCAAGAACATAACGCATAACTGAAGTGTTGTTTTCTTCACAGTATAAACTACGCATTGCCCATACAGCTGAAATTTCAATTACTACCCTCTGGAGTAAACAGGTGGTACTACAAGCTTGCACTTCTCAGGAATCTTCCTTATTACGGTCCAGGGGCATTGCGATTAATTGCATACATTTTTTGAACACATAAAATGAATCTCACTGAATTAACGCATTAAATCGACATATATATATACACACACACGCACTCACTTAACACACATTATTTGGAACACTATGGTTCTAATAAAGTGCTCAACGTGGTCTGTAGGTCATGTGCATTCTGAGATGCTATTCTGCTCACTACAATTGTACAGAGTGGTTATCCGAGTTACAGTAGCCTTTCTGTCAGCTCAAACCAGCCTGACCATTCTCCATTGACCTTTCTCATCAACAAGGCATTTCCATCTACAGAACTGCCACTTACTGGATGTATTTTGTTTTTGGCACCATTCTGAGTAAAATGTATAGACCGTTGTGCATGAATATCCCAGGTGATCAGCAGTTACAGAAATACTCAAACCAGCGCATCTGGACGGGGCCTGGGTAGCTCAGCGAGTATTGATGCAACCAAATAGGCCTCCTTGTGGTTCTCGCTCTCAATGTGGCGCCTGGTAAGTTGTGCATGGATTGCGGGAAGTAGCATGAGCCTTTCGTGCTGTGAGCCTCCGCGGTGTCATGTACAGCAAGCCACGTCATAAGATGTTCGAATTGACTATCTCAGAAGCACAGGCAACTGAGACTTGTCCTCCACCACCCAGATTGAGGGGAGTAACCGCACCACCGCGAGGGCCTACTAATTAGTGGGCATTGGGCATTCCAAATTGGGAGAAAAGGGGATAAAATTAAAAAAATAATAAAATAAACCAGCCCGTCTGGTACCAACAATCAAGCCGATGTCAAAATCACTAAGATCACATTTTTTTCCCCATTCTGATGGTTTATGTGAACCTTAACTGAAGCTTCTGACCCATATCCACAAAATGTTATGCATTGTACTGCTGCCACATGATTGACTGATTAGATAATCACATTAATATGTAGGTGCACGGGTGTTCCTAATAAAGTGCTCAGTGAGTGTACATTTAGCAAATGAAGACCCATTACTTGGCTCTTAGAACAATATAAAAGTTACTTTATAGTGATTCAAGATTCACTGAATGATTGAGTTGATATTTATGTAATTATATTTATGTATTTTCACCTTTGTCCACAGAGGCCACGCTCTGAAACAGTAAGGAGCTCTTTGCGGTTATTGACGTCCAGCGCGCACCGACTGCAAAATGAGTGTAAGAAAGCATCTCCTCTAGAGAGCAGCCCCACAGCAGACATGCAGTTGGTCACCCAGCAGGTGATCCAGTGCGCGTATGACATCGCCAAGGCTGCTAAGCAACTTGTTACCATAACCACCAAAGAGAACAGCAACTAACCCGGTTTCTGCCTATTTCCAATAGTAATTCAACCATGAAAATTTGCCCCATGTTAATCAACTGATCATTTTAAGGCATGCCATTTAAGATTTGTTTTTTTTTTTGTATGCTGTATTTGCATGTTTTTATATTTATTTAAGCTGTCATTTAGCTGTGTTATTTGGCTTAAAGCCATAATATAAATCCTGAAATGCTCTCAAGGAAGGGTTGTATAAAAGGACGTATGTGTATGTTGACATGAATCATCCATGGAGCAGCCAATCATACACTAAATATTGAGTAAATGCCTCACTCTGAAAACATTGATTTTGTAACCAAACACTGTTCACAGGAAGATTGATTGTAAAACATAAAATATATAGTATACATTTTAATGGTGTATATACAGAATTTAATTAAGTATTTAATTAAATCTGCCTCATCTCATTTGAATTGACCAGTCTGAGGCATCTGTAATGCAATTATTTTATGGTTTAATTTGGTGATTTAATATTTTTTGTTCAATACTTTCACTGCAGATCAGTGCAGAGACAATCAGGCTCTCTACCAGTTGTGATTGTGTTGAGATGTGTGTTAGTTTCAGTATTTTCCATACCAGGCAAATATTGTTTACCATATGTTAATTTCAGTGTTTTGGCAGCTCTTAATGTGTAATTTCCTCTACAAAGTAAGTTTACGTATTGGTCTTAGTCCTGTTAAAAAGTTGAGAAGTGGGCCACTCATAGCTCAGTGTTAAAGTCCCCTAGTTTGAGTGTTTGTAGTTGTAAAAATCCTCTGGTCTTCCACTGATTAATAGTATTGCTATTCATTTAAAAAGTAACAAATCTTTTCTTTATTTTTAAATAAACCTAATTTATTATTTTGACCCTAAGTTGTTGCTCCAGAGCTCTTTGTTCATATCAGAAACCAAATAAATGAACCACCCATTCCAAAAAAAACCTCTTCTAAATAAGCAAAATATTACTGTGCATTTAATTAGCACTTTGGTTTAATCTTAATATTGGACTCAAATTGAAACTAGCATTACAACAGCATTATTTAAATTTGTTTTATTTTCTCCCCTTTTCTCTTTGGCATCTTCAATTCCCAATGCACTCTATGTCCTCATGGTGGCGTAGTGACTCAATCCGTGCAAGTTATCACATGGCTTGAGCACGTTACCACGGTTATAGCACATGTGGAGGCTTCATGCTATTCTCTGCAGCATCCACGTACAACTCCCCATACACCCCACCGAGAGCTACATTATAGCATCCATGAGGAGTTTACCTCATGTGACTATCTTCCCTAGCAACTGGGCCAATTTGGTTGCTCAGGAGACCTGGCAGGAGTCACTCAGCAGTTACTCTACGCAACTCCAGGGGTGGTAGTCAGCGTCTTTGCTCGCTGAGCTACCCAAGCTCCCCTACAACAGCATTATTTTAATACTAGAGGTATTATCTTGCAATAGACCTTGCTGTCTGCTTTGAAATTCTATAACAAACCATCAGTAAAGAACATAAATATAAACTTTTAATTTACAACCATCACTTATTACTTGCACCAAGGCTACCTTCCAAGTGAGGAGCACATCGCAGTTAGACGGATTTGTTTATTATAACACTCACATGCAGAGTAGATTGGATGTTACTTCTTGTGCATATTACTAGTTGAACTTCATGGTAATGGCTAGTTAGAATGCTTTTTCATTCCAATCAAATGCAGTTTATAAAAATAAAATAAAAAATTTATTAAAAACATTAGTCAGCATTGAAATTGATCAATTAAAAATACATAAAAACAAACCTATGAGCAAACAAACACTTAGTATGTAATAAAGAGTACTTACCGACACAACCATTTTTGAAAGGCATAAACGTAAATCATAAATGACCATGAACAATTTATGAACCATGAATATTAAAAGCATCTCTGAGAACTGGCTCTAAACCAGTTTTGATTTAAACACAGATTGGCCAAGATCAACATAGACAAAGATATCCCGGATAATGAATAAAAAAAAAAGTGCTAGAAGATACCCCTAGCATCTAACAGGGGATGAGGCATAAAGATTGAACTTCCTCTGTAAATGCTTTTATGTCCATGCTGACCTGGGTCTGCTGCGAATCTGATGAAAGAATTTATGATCAGATTATCACACTTTAAATGAAAAACTAATTTCAAGGAAACACTTTAAACTTGACTCACCCTCTCCTTGTAACCCTGTAGAATCATTCTTTTGGTCTCATGATGAAGCTCCTCCTCCTGCAGCCTAAGCTCCTCCCTCTCCTGTGCTTCTTCCTCCTCAAGTCTTTGCTGCTCCTCCCACTGTTCCTTGCGCCTCTGCTCCACCTGTTGGATGAATATATTAATTTCAAGACCTTTTCACATATTTAAAGCGTAAAATAAAACTATATATTCCAGATAAAGCTATGATGGCTTATTTTACACGATATTAACTGAAAGTCACTATTTCAATGCAGAAAATTAGCATTATCCATTGACAAGTTTGTTAGTAGAATGAACACTTTTAAAGTGTTAGTTCACTCAAAAATTAAAGTTCTCTCATCATTTACTCACCCTCATGCCATCCCAGATGTGTATGAATTTCTTTCCTTTGCTGAACACAAACAAAGTTCCATACAATGCAAGTGAATGGTGACCAAAACTTTGAAGGTCCAAAAAGCATATAAAGGCAGCATAAAAGTAATCCATAAGACTTCAGTAGGTGAATCCATATCCTCAGAAGCAAAATTAAGGTGTGGGTGAGAAACCGATAAGCCGTAAAGTCTTTTTTTACTATAAAATCTAGGGCTGCAACTAACGATTATTTGAATAATCTAATGATCTTAGATAATAATCTTTGATTAATCTTGTAAAAAAAAAAAAAAAACAATCCTGTATTTCATTAAAATATCATAAAAAAAAAAACAGAAGTGATTAAAGGCATAAAGATTTGGTTCGATTTACAGTTCTGAATTCACGATTCTTTACTCTCACAAAACTTTGAACAAAGCCTGAATCATGAAAAGTTAAGTTTGAATATATTATGTTAATTACTATCATTATTATTACTTTCTTTACTTGTAAAACATAACAAAACTTAAATTTGCATTTGGCATTATCAGGAGGACTTTAAAATATCAGGACTGTTAGCATTATATTCAGCATTATATACGGTTTAATATAGCACAGTCATCAAAAACCTGTGGAGATTTACTCATGTTAAATATTCGCAATTCACTGAATTGCATGAGCAGCACAATTGTTTACATTGAAACTGAAATTGTGGAATGATGTTGCACACTTTAATCAAAATGATTGCACACCCTTTCTCCATTGCGATCGGTTTGAATGACATGGATGTGCGCACTCACTCACTTAAAGTTTAACGGATATTCAAGTGTGGTAAAAACAAATTGTTTTGTGAAGTATGCACTTGATTTTCAATTCATAACATGTATTCATTATAAAACAGAAATTATCAGTAAAATGTAAGTGATGCGCTGGAGAGAAACAACTCGTGCATTAAACCGCACATGCCTTCTCTGTCAACATGATCCCGCAACGGTCCTCATTAATCTGTATGCTTATTATGATCTTTGAAGTGTTTGTAAAGTGCTCTCTTGCACTGGGCAACTTTGGTTGTGTTTCTCGCTTCAACTTTTCTCAACTAATTCTCTTTTGAATGAGTTTCAGCATGCAACACATTTTTCACTGGGCTGTAGTGACATCAATGATGGGGCTTCTCCGTGCTTACCGCAAATATCCAAGTAATCGGTCATTAAATTAGTTGTCGATGATATCCGTTATCGATAATTAGTGATTTTAACTATAAGTTGTTGCAGCCCTAATACATTCTCCTCCCTGCCCAATAGGTGGCAATATGCACGAAGAATGAAAATTGCCAAAAACAAAAGAATGTGAAAAGTAAAGTGGAAATTTATAGTAAAAAATGACATAAATATTGATCTGTTTCTCACCCACACTTATATTGCTTCTGAGGATATGGATTCACCTACTGAAGTCTTATGGATTACTTTTATGCTGCCTTTATATGCTTTTTGGAACCAAATTTCTGGCCACCATTTACTTGCATTGAATGAACCTACAGATGTGAGATCTTTTTCTAAAAATCTTAGTTTGTGTTCAGCAGAAGAAAGTCATACCAAAAGGCCTGACAAATTTATTAGTCTAATACTATAAGTTACATACCTGTGCATTGATCTCCAGCATGCGTGCTGTGCGGGCTCCCTCCTGCTCTTCCCTCTCCTGGTTTAGGGTGAGACTCTCTTGCTCTAGCTGTTGGATGAGCTCCTCTCTCCTCCTCAGAGACTCATCCCTAGCCAGCCTGTTCTCCAGCATACGTTCGTTCAATTGCTGCTGTCGTCCTGCCAGGACCTACCAGAAATAGACCAAGAAAATCTTAAAACCAAACAGACATTTTTTTTAAATTATGAAATTACACACTTCACCTTTAGGTGCCAGTTATGTAATAGTATCACCTTTCAAAGTGATAATATGATCATCCTATTTACATGTGGTATTTAAGCAAAGAAAATAAGATAAGAAAACTTCACAGTCTGAGCATGTGACTGCTGATCACGCTGTGCTCTGTCTCACCTCCTGCATGAGTCTCTCTCTGGCTCTCTTCTCTTTCTCCCATTCTGCCTCTCTCTTCTCCCAAACACGCTGAGCTTCCTCCCTGATGGGCGGCAAGCAAATACAGAGAATGAGCTCAACTTACAGGTAGAAACACGAGGAGAGTCTTTAGGGTGTAATCAAACATCTTGACTCTGCTCACCGATATAATATATCAAACTCGGCCTCTCTCTCCTTCTCAAGCTGGAGCTGCTCTTCAATGACTCTCTTCATCCAGGCCGCGTCCGCTACCGCTCTATCTCTCCTGGCTTTCTCCAGACTCTCCTCCTCCATCTCCCCCTCCAGCAGCGATGCCAAGATCTTACGGTCTGCCTCCTGGTGGACATGTACGGTATTACAGTCACTTAGTTGGTGTGTATTCAGTTTTATGATAAAAAAAAAATCTAAGAACACAAAGTATTGGTAAAAAAACAATAAAAATGTGTAACATTTGCCGCTGTAACCTACCAACTCCTCCTGCACCTGCTGTGCTCTCCTTTTTAGCTGAGCACGATATTGGCGAGTCAGGAAGTGCCTATGGGAGCAAAGAAGCATTTATATCACACACAGAAACAAGAGAATTCACAGGGACTTTAGCCTAAAAGCAGGTGTGCAGAAGGAAGTCTAACCATTTTACCCAAACTCTGTTTTCCTCCTGGTCTCCTCCATTCTCTTCCTCTCATCCTCCAGTTTCTCGAGCTCCCAGCGCTGTGACATCAGAGCATTCTGTTCTTGCTTAAGATGCTCAGCCTGGACACATACACACAAACATACATAATAAATTAATTGCAGATTCTAAAACTAATTCTGACTGAATGAGTCATGTTGGAAGCCATATAATAAAATGGCAATATGTACACACCTGTGACTGCACATCAGTTGAATTCTATATTAGTGTACCCATGTCCCGATAGTTGTTCGGAAACCATAAACAGTCTACATTTAGGGTAATGATGAACTGTATTACTTGGTGGACAAATTGTTAATTCTGATAATTGTTATTAATAAATGTAACTTTATTGAAAATTGTCATATTGCTGTTACCACAGGTAAATCATAGCTTCCCTTTGCATCGTGCCTAAGATCACTGACCCCGTATTCCTCCCTTAAGATCCGTTTCGGGGTGATCCGATAACAAGTGGTCACCATTAAAGGAATATTCCGGGTTCAATACAAGTTAAGCTCAATCGACAGTGCTTGTGGAAAAATGTTGATTACCACAAAAAATTATTTTATCTCATCCCTCTTTTTCTTGAAAAAAAAACCGCAAAAAAAAAAACCGCAAAAAAAAAAAAAAAAAAAAAAAAATCGAGGTTACAGTGAGGTACTTGCAATATTTGTTTGTTGACAATACCTTGTCATGGCAACTGATCTGTAAAATTTGCTGGCTATAACTTTACACAGAAAAGGTTAGCAAGCGATTTTATCATACTAAAATCATGTTAACTTGCATATTGTATATGTCTTATGGTCGACCGATATATTGCCGAGGCCTAAAAATCGGCCGATAATCTGACTTTTTTAATTATCGGCAACAGTCATTAGATTTTCCCATTTGGACAATTTGTTTCTTGAGGGTGCCGACAATCGCCTGCTTGCACGTGAAGCAAATGAGGCATGTAAATGACCAGTCACGGTTCATTTCGTTGTTACATGCCATCATGTTACTACAATAACAAACCGGTGTAACAGTCTCCTTTAAATTATCTGCATAACCGAGCCATGGCAGACGCATTTGATGTCATTATGTTAAAGTGCTCGCCTGTTTCATTCCCCCTCTCTGTCCTCAACAATTCCCTTTAACTATTAACTGTCTTGTCTAATAATAAAAAGGCAAATATCAATAAAACTAATATCATAAACCTGTCTGCAAATATGCACATGTCTCGTTTAAACAGATGCAATAAACAAAATCCTTTATAACAGGTGTAAATCAGGGAGCAAAACGTTTTGTGAACAGGGTCCAAAACCACACGTGACCATATCACATTTGAGGTATAAAGTAAATGCTAATCCATCCTGAATGTGTCCAGGACAGCAGCGAAGCACCACCCCTCAACTGTCAATCAACCACTGCGCTACATCAAGTTTAAACTTTGCTGGTAATGAACAGCTTTAAAAAGGAAATAACCGTCCGATCAGAAAATTTGAGAAGCTAACACAAAGTATACAATCAAGGGAACTTCTTTTTTCAGTGTGTCTGAGATCAACAGAGACACAGATGACAAGTACAACATCTAAAACTTAGATAACATGAGTACACCATTAAATACAATGGATAATTCTGCTTGAAATTTTGCATTTGTGCTTAGATTCAATTTCAGCTGCATCATAAGAAACAGAGTGCCATTTTTATAATGCTTTCTTTGTATTTTATTACTAGGCTGTAGTACACTGACATATTGATTGAAGTATGTCATCAAAAATCAGTGACCCTCCCCTTGAAATCCAAAAACAATTGGTCACAGGAGACGCACTTAAGCAACCAGGTGTAAACAGAGATGTGCCTAGCATGACTGCATGTGATCGGATCACTCGAGAAGCATCTTAAATGCAGGTGTAATGGGGACACTGTAACATTTGGCCTCTTGTGGCTTGATGCTTTTATTTACTTGCGTTCATGTGAAATATCATCTTACATTTTCTGTTCCAGTAGTGCAGCAGTAAGTTTCAACTTTAATGTAAAAAATAAACAAATCACATAACATGGTCAACTATTTAGGCGGAGGCATGGTCGAGCACCGTGCTGTGGAGAGTGAAGCACGGGAGATGAGTGGTGAATGATTTCCACCTGTGCTTTACAGCCATCTTGTGTTTCAGTGAGGAGTGATTGGGGCTTTTAAGGAAAGGAGACAGCGGCAGTGGAGAGAGAACCCAGCTGAGAAGTTACATGGGTGTTGGCCGCTGCCGTTTTCATTTATGCTGAAGCACCTTGAGTTGTGTGCGTGTGAATCTGTACCATTGCCTTTGAAGCGAACAAGTGTTCTGTTGAATAAAAGACATTCCTGTGTTGGAATTGCCATCTCCTGCTTTCTCATTCCCTTTACTTCAGGATCTTGCTACACTGGTGCCAAAACACAGGATTGAGGGACATATGTCATACTTGCCATTGGCAGACATCATCAAAACCCTCGCTGGCATCCACCAGACCCAACACCAGGCCCACCTGGAGTTTAGATTGGAACAGGAGCAACGTTTCGATATGCTCCTGCAAGCCCAGGTGGTGGACCAACAGGTGTTCCAGAGCTTGCTCATCTCACCCATCCGCTGATTTTGGGTACAAATTGGCTGGCATTTTAGTCGTTATTTGGGGAGATTATGTGTGGATGGGTCGTGCACCATAGTGTTTCGGTGTGTGGTTTGCGATTCGCTGGTTGGGGAGGTGGAGCCGTGGCCATCTACATCAGCTCCACGTCAGGATGATACAAGAGAGGGGGAAGTCTTGGCTTCCCTGCTGGGGATTTCCCTCTGGAGCAGATGCGAGACGAGACCCTTAGGCACGCCTTTGATCAAGTGAAAGCGATTGATGGTCAACACCTCTGGCCTCTCGTACTTTTCTATTGTAATAAATGATCAGTGGTATCGAATGATGCAGGATGCTCAGACAAAAGAAGATGCAACCCAGCTGTTGATACCAAAGAGCTGTCGGGAAATGCTATTCCAGATGGCGCATCATAATCCGATGCCATTTATTCGCCATTATGGAGCGCGTCAGATTTACCACCTCAACCTCCTAAAACTATGGAGAGAGGCGGTGACCTGACTTTGGCAATGGTAGTTCTGGAGAGGGACGGGCTCGGTCCGGAGGTGAATTTATAAATCACAGATCGAGTCACCCCGGAGACCACCTCTCACCGTCCCCATTCGCAGCGGTTGCAAGGAAACTTCTCTGATGTGTTTTCACCTCTTCCTAGGTGTACGAATCTCATACAGCACCATATTGAACTATCCCCAGGGGTAGTGGTTTGTTTACCCGAAAACAAAAAAAAAACTAGTGCGGGAGGAGTTGAGGGCTATACTTGATATGGGGTTAATAGAAGAATCCCACAATAACTGGGCCAGTCCATTAGTCTTAGTCCCTAATAGTGACATGTCGGTCCGTTTTTGTGTGGATTATAGAAAAGTGAATGCGGTGTCTAAATTTGATGCATACCCAATGCCTCGCATTGACGAACTGCTCAATCGGTTGGGTGCAGCACATCTTTATTCGACACTGGATTTAACAAAGGGATATGGGCAGATTCCCTTTACACCCATGTCCCGATAAAAAAAACGGTCTTTACCACTCTGTTCAGCTTACACCAATCTGTTACTCTTCCATTCGGTTTGTTTGGGGCCCTGGCAACATTTCAGCAACTCATGGACAAAGTCCTTCACCCACACGCTGTGTATGCCGCATGGATGATATCATAATCTATAACAACGATTGGCAGCGGCACATCCAGCATCTGAGGGCTGTCCTGAGGTCGCCAAGGCGGGTGGGACTCACAGGGGGAGTCGGTGGCAGGCAGAGCACTGTGCTGTGGAGTGAAGCAGGGGAGATGAGTGGTGAATGATTTCCACCTGTGCTTAACACGGGTCTTGTGTTTCAGTGAATAGTGATGGGGGCTTTTACAGAGAGGAGACAGCGGAAGTGGAGAAAGAGAGCCCATCTGAGAAACTACATGGGTGTTGGCCGCTGCCGTTTTTATTTATGTTGAAGCACCTTGAGTTGAGTGCTTGTGAAACTGTACCATTTCGCTTTGAAGCATTCTGTTGAATAAAAAGACATTCCTGTGTTGGAATCACGTCTTCCGATTCCTCATTCCATGAACTTCAGGATCATGCTACAGCAATATTGCAATTTTTTATTCTAAGATCTTGTCCCCTAAAAGAGATATTAATTACATACTTCCTGTTCTCGTAGTTTGAGCTCCTCCATCTGCTTAAGGAGATCCTCGGCTCTCTTCACTTCCTCCTGTCTTCTCTTCTCCTCTTCTTCCTTTATTCTTTTCAGTGCCTCCTTTCTGGCCCTCTCATACTCATTCTCAACATGCCGTTTCTCCTCCTGAGCTCTCTCTTCAACCTGAGGGTTACAGAACACAGTTGCACTGTATTTGCAAATTGCAACACACAAATTATTTAGTTAAATGTGCTAAATTAGTTCAATGTCAAAACTAATATTTTGTCAAAAAGTCAGAAACATTGAACATGGTCATATTTTTACTCAATAATATACAAGTGTCGGTGGTTTACAAAAGTAAACAATTTTAAATGTTACATGATGCTCAATGGCATTTAATACCTCCAGTGAACTACTTTACCTCTTTTTTCTCCTGCTGTTGGACCTGCCATTGGCTCACAACATGATCTTTGTGCAATCCTAACTCAACCTGTGACCAGAGCAGACAGGCATTAGTAACATCTGAGTCACTGAGATGTCTGATTAACGACTCACAAGTGGTTGCGTATGTCCGGAACCAAATCCTGAGCTCAGAGTTACAGATCAGTCATAGAAGAAACACATCACAAGCCCTATTCAATTATAGTCACGTCTGGATCTTAATCTAAGGGATTAAAAATAAACTCCCACAATCTTGGTATATACACCTAATCTGTAGAGACAAGACGGCTTTTCTATAAACTACAAAGGATTGTCATTTTGACCATACTCATATCTAACTGACAAGTCATCTACATTACTAATGTATCTCTGACCTTCCGCAGTTCTGGGTTGTTCTGCTTCCAGTGCTCCTTCAGTAATTCCTGTGCCAGCTGGAGAAGATACAAAATCAACATATCAGTTCATATATGCATTATATGTAAACAGAGGGTTCTGGGAGCAACATACGATCTAAAAGAAATCCCTAATATTGAAATATCCATACATTCTTCCTCCTCTCTTCCCTGGCAGAGCGGAGGGTGTCTGTTTTTTCCACCAGCTGTCTGGTTAGCGTGATCCTGTCTGGGAGAACAGTTCTGAGCTCGGCCTCCAGCTGGCCTCTCTCCTCCTGGAGCATCGTCCTCAGACGCTCTCTGCGCTCCACCAGATTCCGCCGTTTCTTCTCCTTCATCTGTTCTCGCTGAAATGCTGACATACTAGCAAGCCAATAAAAGGAGAACGTTTTAAACCTATTATACTGCCCTACAAGCCAAAACATAGCAAGCAGTGTTGATTAAGATACTTAAAAATAGTAAATCAACAGCAAATTACAAAATGGTTCTCTAAAATTGTAATCAGATTACTTTACTAATTACTTAATTGAAACATTAATAACATTGCTAATTACTTTACTTTTTAGTTACATACTAAAACACATTTCCACTCAACAAATTCAAAATAATGTCTATTCCTTCAGGTTACTGGGCCATAATTTTGGTATTTTACATAAATAATATTTTAGAAATAAGCATAACCCGTTTAATGTACTTAAAAGTAATTAAATTAATTGAAAGTCAGTAACTGTAATCTGACTACAAGAATTTCAAATGTAATGCATCACTACTTTTTATACTAAAAGTAATTAGATTGCAGTAACTAATCACTTTGTAATTGGATTACACTCAACGCTTGTAGCAAGTCAACACTGAAACTGAGAAAAATGGCTTAAAAGTGTTGGGATTTGTCAAATAAACAGATTTAAAACAGTCTCAGATTTTTCTCTGAATCTGAGCCTACAGTAGCTGAGCCAAACCCATCTGTCACAGGACATATTACAGTCTACCAGACCTGACTTCAGTTATTTCAGACTTAATTTTGACAAAATGCGTTCTTATTGTGTTTTTTGCCTTTGTAGCCTAGGGCAGTATAGAAAGGCCATTTCAAAACCTTAAAGTTATTTCATATTGTTTGATGAAACTAAGAACTAAAAGTTATGAAGTCTAAAAGTGTTACCAAGCTATTCTTCCAACCCAAAGCTTGGCACTAGGCAGATGACACCATAGAAAGTAAAACTAAATTAAACTGTATCATTTGGTCAACTTTGAATAATGGTATTTACCTCAGATAATGTACCTGCATCTATTTCATTAGTTTTCATTTGGTTGAAGCTACAAAGTTTGTAATAGAACACATTATATATTATAACTGGGCAGTCTGTTGAGGTCCATACAATGCAAGGGCAAAGTCACCAGGCCTTTCAATCTTCAAAAATCACATAAAAACAGCATAAAAGTAATCCATGTGACTCTAGTTGTTAAATCCATGTCTTGAGAAGCAATATGATAGGTGTGGGTAAGAACCAGATCAATATTTAAATCCTTTTTTTTTTTTTTTTTTTTTTTTTTTTACTATAAAACTCACCTTTCACTTGCATTGTATTGACCTACAGAGATGAGATTTATTTCTAAACTAATTATAAAATTGAAACTGAAATTCTAAATCCACCAGATTCAGACAGTAGTGAACCTTCATCAGTACCTTCGCTGGAAGGACTGCCCTGAGCTCCAGTGCGCCTGTTTGCTGCCGCGGACCTCCTGCTCTCTGAAGTGCTGAGAGTGCAGCTCCCACTGCTGCCTCCATCGAGCCTCCTGCTCCCGCTGGCGCACTAGCTGCCTCTCCAGAGTCCGCACACTACCGGGCCAATACGCCGACAGCGTCGGTAAAGCCATGAATCTGACGGCTGAACCAGTCTGCACAGGCACAGTATATGCACTTCATACAGCATATGCCTTTAATTAAAACACTTTATTAACCTAGTCAGAGTTTTTTTTTTTTTAAATGCAGCAATTGTATAAAAAAAATTCTAAAAAGATGACCTTAATGTTTATGACATGCATTAACCCTTTCACTGCTAGTGGTCACAACAGTGGACAGCTATTCAAAACCCGTTTTCTTATATATGCATGAGTTTTGATGGTCTAGTTGCACATCATCCACTTCAGTGGACGCTATTGCATCATCCCATACATCGCCACCCACTGGCCAGCCGTTGTAAGTGCAACAAACTTTTCTCAAATCCAAGATGACCGACGGAGTGCCAAAAACGCCGGAACATCTCGTCAATCCTTATATAGGAGACCCTCGCAGGTAAATAAAATTTGGTAACATCAAGTAATTACTAAGGATTAATACACTTGTACATTTTTTTAAGTATTGCATTTATTTTGATAGGAAATTAATTATATGCCCACTAAATTGGACATCATGCATTGCTGGCTATATGTCAACTACAATTAATTCTATTACTGCGACTTTGTTGTTCTTGAAAATACTTAATCTGCAGTTTAACTTGTTTGGCTGTAATAAAGTGATTTATGTTTTTAGAATGTAACTTGCAGTTTATGTGACAAAAACAAAAATTTGTGCAGATTAGTAACAGTTAGTGTCTTTATGTAGATCTCAAGTGCAGTTCAAGATAGAAAGGACTACAAGATAGTGGAGCAATTACCATTGGAGTCAATTGAGGATGATGCTAGTGGCAGTGATGAGAAATGGTTGCCAGAAAAAGGATTAGGAATGCTAGCATTAGTGATAGTGGAGTTGAGGATGCAGAATATGCTTGCATTACATTGAGCAGTATAAGATGTTAAAATATGTGACACATTAGTTTTAACAGCATAATATATCATTTTGTTCATTGGTTTGCGAAGTCCATATTTCTTCAGCTTCTTATTTCTTCACATCCCAAACGCATGCTGTCCACCTGAGTGGATATATATAAACTCTTTGAAAAAATGTGTATAAATATGTAATAATTTTTGTATATGCCTAAAGAGGATTAAAAACAATTGGGGGGAAATCCTGACTAAGGTTGTCATAATTCATGCATGAAAGGGTTAATGCGGTAATTAAAGCATGTACTGCAAACAATGTAAACTCTGCTTAATATCGCAGTTTGAAAAATCACGTTGAAAGCTTTTACATTACCACACTGAGTCGAATGTCTTGTGGAGTTCTTCTGAAATAAATCAGTAATATAAAAGTGAGGACTGTACTGTTTTTGTAAGAAAAGCAGCGACCGCTGGTTCGTCAACAAAACATTAACAAACGCGACGCGGCTACGGCGATACTTCCTGGTTACCTACGGCGAGCAGTTAGGGAAAAACAAAACGCTATGTCAAAGATGTTTTCAAGGCAAGTCAGTCCACTCAGCTGCCATCTTGGGAACGCACCCGAGCAGCTATTTTCTATGGTTACAAACGGCATGAAAGTACAGCTCCTTTATACTTGAATGGGGAAAGACCGAAATCTCCAAAACTGTTGATCGAGATTACTACCAAAGAACATATTTCAAATCATCAGTACAATCTGATTAAAATGGTTTAATAAATTGTGTTTCTTTACACCAGTTCGTGTTCCCTGACGGGCAATGCCTGTATTTAAAAGTTGATTGGCTCTTTTACTCAAGGAGGTTTAAAATACCTGTAGAGAGCTATCAGTTAGCATAGCATTTCAACAGTACCCATAGGCTCATCCTTAAGCCATGAACCAAACCAACCAACTCTGTGGTGAATCACAACATAACAAATTTCGATTTGAAGTCAAAAGGCATTTGAAATTCAGACAAAAAAGTCAAAGGTACAAGACTGTGTATTTACCATCATCACAAGTAGGCTATACGAACTACAATTCCATTGTAATGGAATGACGAAATCGAATAAAAAAACTATGGAAATATATAAAACTATTGATTTTAGCTGACTGATAATAAGTATAGAAACAATATATTTCAAGTTTACTGCAAAATAGTCTGACATATATGTAGTTTGGGCCTGTATGGAGTATGGCATCATTCAGAGTGCGTCATGGAAGATGGCACTCGCTGCAGGACTTGTTTGGTGGGCTTTGTTGGCTGGTTCTCTGTTCCTGCAGGACCATGGTAATGCAGTTGTTCACCAGGAATTCCACTAGTAAACTTTAAATTAATTTGTAATAACACAGACTGATGAATTCAACAAAGGCAGATCCCATCGATGAACAACCTTGAAGTTCATGGTAGATCTGTCTTTAAGGTTTATAATTTATTGTTGAAAATCAATTAATTTTGGATAATCAGACTGTTTTTGTTTTATTATGGTGCTCAGCAGGCACAGGGTACCTGGACTCCCCTGAAAATATGCATGATCTTGGCACCAGTTGTTTGACTTGTGCAGCTGCACAAAAATGACGTCCTCAACGCTTATAACTCAATGTGTGCGCGGTAATGGTAGGTTCATGCTGCGTTACATTCATCTCAGAAAGTTGGATTTTCCAACTTCCTACTGGGAAAAGTGCAATGGAATGCCACTTGAAGTCATTATTAAATAAATAAACTCTGATTTCGCCTAGATGCTGCTCTTCACCCATGTATGTCGGCACCCAGGAAGATATACAAAATATGTGAGAAACATTCACTTGTATTAAATAATATCAGTTCCTACACTGCATGATATTAAAGTGTGTTTAACAAATGCAAGCAGAGTAGCAGGTGTTCAAAACATGGTAAATTATACTCTTTTAATAATTTTTTTATTATCTTTTGATAATCGTACACCTGTAGCACAAATGCTAGCATTGCAAATTGTTTATAAATTGGGTTGCTAGGAGACGTCTCTGGTGACAGTCAAATACCTGCTAAGCTAACAGGAGCATTGCAGTTTTGTTTCCTTAAATGTCATCTTGTTGAACATGAGCTGTGACATCAATAGTATGATTCAGGAAAAAACAAGTAGCCTACATTTCAGAGCCCACCAACAAAAATCAGTCGCCGGGAGAAAAAAAAGTAGTGCAAATGAAATGAAATGTTTGTAATCAAAATATTTCTTGCAAAAAAAAAAAAAAAACTAAACCATTTCGTCAAAGTAAATGGTTGTTTTTGATTGGCCATCAATGGGGAAACATGCTCTTAAGCACCAGACGTCTGGTTCCTAAATTTACCAGCAGGAGCTAACTGAGCTGCTAATCAGTCAATTCCTAAAAGGTGTGGGGGCCAAAGATAATGGTCATTCAGAACTCACTTTTAACTTTATTAATTGTAAATTCTCTTTGAAACGACCTTGAAGCATGGCTATCGTGATTATTCTCCCTTTGAAGTGCCCTCTGAAGGCATAATTTTTGCCATTTGCAAAATGGGGGTTACTGAGTTCAGAGTTGACAGAGCAAAGAGATTTTCCTCAATGTTACTTGTGGGTTCTGAAGTATGTGAAACACTCACCAATTACTACAATACTGAGATATTCAATATTCAATACACAAAACAATTTCTATACAACTCAAACAAGAGTGAAGTATGACTATTCCAGATGAATCATAGTATCAAATAATGAAAGTACAAATTAAATGCTTTCACATGATCTCTACAAAATAGAAAGCTAAATTGGATTCTTTACATTATAATCTTATTACAGAAACAGTAAAATACACTTATAATTAATGTTAGTTTTAATATAAAATAGCTATTGTAGCCTACAATACTTCATATCTTTTTTTTTTTTTATCCATAATGCTCTCTCCCCCAATGGCCATTTAAAAAATGTCAGTGTTAAAATGAATTGAAAATGATGAAACAAAATGTACCAATAGTGCAGGCATGCTAACCCTTACATAATATTCACAAGTCTGATTTTATCTGACTTTGAATCTGCATTTGATCATGACATGCATGGAAGTTGACATCATTGGCTAACACTCCCCTTTGAAGGATTCATTATTGATTAAAAATGAGCAGCCAGTCAGCTGGTGTGAATTAAAGAGGAGATTCTAATGGCAGTATTAATAAAGAGAGAATGAAATTACTTTCTGGGTCATTGTAGGTCAAGCCCTACCTGTGAATTAATAAAACATTGTGGGTGAATGTTTAATGGTCACCAGATAATTGTTGTCAGAAAGACACCCCACTTAAACGTCTAATGTCAGTAACAGGGTAAAGTGCGTTTTAATTATTAACAGGACGAGGCCCCTAAACCTTCAGCAGAGATTTAAACTTGAGCTGCTCTTTGATTATTCTCTTCCCCTTATAATAAAACAGAAGTAAGAAGCGATTCTTAAGTGGAAGGAAAAAAGACATACAGATTATTTATCAGCCCTGTAGTAAATGATTTAACTTTTTTATCTGCCTAAAGATAATACATAACAAGAGAAGTAACTTGTAGCATTTTTTTTTCAGTAGACCCCCAGATAGCACACATACCTGTACATCTCTGAGATTTACAACAGTGAAAACAAAATCATGAGCAACAGAGGAAATGTGAAAATAAAGTGAAACAACGGAGAACAGAAAATAGCAAAGTAGTCCTCTGATGCCATGCTCGTTATTAACAGCAGGATCATGGGGAAATAATGTTGCTGTGGAGCTGCTAACTGACTAAACTGCTTGTATACTTTAGTAAAGAGTACACCACTTACAAAGTGTACAGTCTAACATTAAACGGCTTTCTGACCATGTAAATGAGCTGATCCATTCGATCTCTGCCAAAGTTATTACTCATTTACATTTACATTTATGCATTTGGCAGACGCTTTTATCCAAAGCGACTTACAGAGCCCTTATTACAGGGACAATCCCCCCGGAGCAACCTGGAGTTAAGTGCCTTGCTCAAGGACACAATAGTGGTGGCTGTGGGGTTTGAACCAGTGACCTTCTGATTAGCAGCCCTGTGCTCTAGCCACTATTTCTGAATTCAAATTCCTGAATTTGGACTGAATTTGAATTGATGTTGCAAAGAGCATGTAAAATTGCTATTTGAATTTATGGAAGTAGAATTAAAGTGGAATTCCATTCCTTTCCACTTTAATAAATTCATATGATTGTTTTTAACATGAAACTTGTAATCATATAATCATATGCATAACAAATGAGAAATGGGGTGTTTACAGAAACATTACACATTTTTTTTTTTTTGGCTTGGCTTGGCAACTTTGAAGAACACATAGCAGGGAGTTGGATTAATTCATTTATTTGAGTTTAAATTGGCCTACAAAATATTTTTATGTGGTTCAGCCCCATTTACACTCTTCCCAGCATGCACTGGGGCATAAATAATATGGTTTCATTGTTTGGCCATCTGCATGGTTTTATTTACATTGTTGTTGTTGATTTTGTTGTCACAGTAGGTAACTTATTGATTTGTGATAACAGGAAGAGTTTTTTTCTCTAATAAATTGATCAATTTGCTGATTTTTACCCTTGTCGTGTTTAATGTACCAAGTGTCAAAGTCAGTTCTTCAGTCATGTTTTTCCACATAAGTTTTCATGTGATAAGTAAAAATGTTATATTAATGTTTTAAGTCAGCAAGAACATTGCTTTCCATGTAATATATGTTTATAGAAATGTACATGAGATGCTCAGAATATTGAACAGTTTAAAATCATGTAAATAAAGGAAGCAATTTTCATTGGTCTACTGTAAGTTGAAAGAGTATAATCTTCTTAAAGTTACTTAAACCATTTATTTGATAAACATGTTAAATTCATATGTACATCTAACATGTAAAAGTCATTGCAGGTTGCCATTTTAAGTTCAGTTAGTTTACTTAAAGTCACTCTGCAGTCACTGGTTTAACCCCTAAAAACTCTTAAATCAAAATTACATATGTTAAAAGTTTTTTCTTCCATGAAAATAATCCCTTCATGCCTTAAAAATGGCTTAGATATGACTCTACACCTTTGCCTCATTTAGTATGCACGTACCTATGAATATGCAAATTAGCCCCCACCTCCATCTCCACTCACCCCTGCACCGCTTGCCTGCAGCAGGGGCTCGCTGTGTCCCCAGCATATATCCTTCCACATCTTTGCATCCGAAAACAGAACATGTCTTGCAAAATACCAATACATAGCTACACCTGATTTCTCCTGATACCCCTTGCTTTGCTGTAGAGTATTCTATTGATATAGAAAGCCCCACCCACAAGTTGACGGGATTGGTTCCTTAGGTTTGTGACGTATGAAGCCCTAGCTGTCTGAATCTGTGTTTTTGAGACTGTCTTTGGTACTCTGCAGTTTCTAGGCGAAAATGCTCAGCCATGGCGTTGACTGCTGATTTCACCCATGGTATGTCTTCTAGCATATAAAAAAAACTTTTTGAAAAAAAATAAATAATAATAAATGTATTAGATTAATTCAATTTAATAAAAAAAAAGTAATGCAAACTTCTTTAAGTTATACAAACACATCACTTTTTACAGTATTAATAATACATAGACTCAAATGTAATAATGTTTAAAATGCCACCTATAGAAAATTGTATTTAATTTATTTCAGTATTTTGAATCTATATGGAGTTTTCTGAAAACAATGTGGTGGACCATTTCTGATGCTGTACAGCAAAAACAAAATATTGTAATGGCTATATTAATTTTACATTTTAATTAAAATATTTTTTATAGAGAGATTTTTTTTTTTATTATCATTATTCTACCTATAGGAAAATTTGGTAAAAAAAAAAAACAAAAAATGATAACCTAATTATTTGTCACAAAATGTGACTGATACTCTGACTAGTATGACTGTATTTTTAAAATACACTTTTTGTAAACCAAAGTAAGGTCATGCCAATGCTTTCTGCTAAATTAAATAATTTAGTGGAAGTCTTCTTCTTCGTATATCTCAATTAACTAAAAAACTATTGTACTTCCAAAAAATATTGAAAACAATCTTCAGAAATGTAGCTTTGTGTATAAAGTATTCATCAGCTAGTATAATAATGCACTTTATAATATACTCATTGTCTTTGTTTATTATGAAAATAAAAAAATCGTATGTGTTCGTAGAAAAAATATAACTTGTTGGCAGCGTTTTTATGAGATAACGCATCTTCAGTTTGAGAAATAGTGTGTAAATGGTAAACATGAACAGTTCTGGCCCCGCCTTCAGTGATGTGATTGGCTCTTCCGCACCCACTTGTTGAACGTTTCCGTGATGAGTACGCATATATTTGCATAAAGGGGCGGTACAGGGGGGGCCGTCCTGCTGTTCAGCGCCTTCAGTAGCAGAAGAACTAGAGTAGTGAATGAGCTGTTTGTCCTGTTGGAGTTCCGGGTTCCTGTCTTTTATTTCTGCTTTGTAGTCCTCGTCTTACGTTGTAGGCAAAAAAGTAACTTTGGCAAACTTCAAGCAGTCATGGCTCTTTTAATGGAGCACCAGTTCCGGCAACTTCCATCCGACAAACAAGTGGAAACTCGGCCGTTTCTTGAGGCGGTGTCTCATCTTCCTCCTTTCTTCGGTAGGTCCTTCCATCATCTCTCAAAATTTGAGAGCTCTGATTTGAGCGTGAACTCTGAGCTGTCCTGACACGGCCTGATGTGCTGGATTTTCACATTTTCTTTAGGGCAACATATAATCATGCAATTTAAAGTTGATTTTAGTGACACTTTCATTTTATTCGTACACGTCCTCCCAGTCTACCAGTAACTGGCTGAAAACCTTTCGACAACATTTAAGTGGCTTGGATATGACAAACATTAGTTTATAAAACAGCTGTTACAATAGCTAACATAGCTATTGTAAAATGTTTATTGTTTGTATTCATACTCCTCATTGGCCATTTAAGAAAGTTTCATTTTCACAGTGAATCGAAAATGATAGCATCAAAGTAATAATGAAAATGCAGGTATGTTTATCCTTTAAAATAGAGACTTTAAATAATGGGCATGTAAGTGTTTCTATTACATGATAATAAACTTTTTATTACAGAAACCAGCATTACTTCTGTAATGAAAGCATTACTGTCATCTGATTTACAGGCATTTTCCAAGTCATTGATCAGGTGTGAGATTTTCCACTCCTGATTAAAATCTAAAGTGCCCTGCAGAAGTTGATAGTAAAGTCTGACCAAGCCTAGCTGTCAAGCAGAAGCCATTGTGTGCTATGAGAACTAATCTTTTTTTGGATCAAATTTCTTTTCACAAAGCAGACCACAAACCTATTGCATGCATAATTTAATCCACTGCCCTCGATTTTAAGTTGAGAAAATTGATTAGCATGGTGTTGAGTTGCCCTGGTCTATTCACTGATGGAACGGAATATCAGAATATCTTTGTTCAAAGGCAAAGCCTCATTTGCTATTAATATGAAAAATGCATTTGAAATGAATTTGCCACTTGAAACGCTAAGCCTAAAGTGTTCAGATTAGCTCTCAATGTTCTCTTCTATTCTTTTTTTTTTTTCAGATGTCCCTGAAAAGTGTAATTTTCTCGCCGCTGCTGACTGAGTATAACTGATAAGTTAAAAAAAGTTGAACTAAACTAAGTTTAACAAGAACAAGTGGATTAAACTACAAATGCACTAGATAAAGCATGTAATATTGGATAATGTCAGATTGTGATTGGAGATATCTGCATGATTGTGCAATGTCGTTATGTGATTAAATGGGTTGTGTGGATATCTCTTACTCCTGCAGAAAGACAATTAGGCATCCCAACCCTTGTTTAGAGCAGTGTTTCCCAACCACGGTGCAAAGATTGTCAGGTGTGCAGTGAAAAATGATCAAATTCCACAAAATAATTAAATGCATGAAAAACAAAATTTATTTCAGGGATCCAAACTCCTCACCTTTCAGAGAAATTTGCCATTTTGAAACTATAATTGGTCACTTTTGTGATTGTGAAGGGCAATGATTAATGTGCAAATGTGACTGATATTAATACGCGTTAAGTGTTTTGACATGACTTCTGTCAGCGCTGCAGAATGCATTGAAGTTTATGAAGTGACTTTACACCAAAGTGTTTTCCACACACATGTTTTTGCTTCATCAATAATTTCTTTGAGAGTACTAAGCAACAAGAAATATTAAAAATTGTCCAAATTTGTGAGGAGACATTGAATGTCTCATAATTTTGTTTAATTAAATATTACCTTATCGGTTCAGAATATCAGAGACCCCAGTTATTGAACTAATTTAAATTCACCAAGAAAACGCTTCGACCTAAACATAAGAGTAATTTTATTTCATTCTGCTAAAGCAACTGCAAGCTTTTTTTCTCTCTTCCAAATACATGTTTTCAATGTTTATTGTGCACACCTCCCGCTTTTGTACATGGCAAACTCGTAAAATCGCCCATCTGTGACGACTTCTGAAACTCTTGTCACGTGAAGTGCGATGCGGCTCTTGACGCTGCCGTTGACGCCTCGACTCAACTCATGTGAAATATGCTTTACAATGACGAAAGAACATTATTGAAACTCTAAATTATTATTATTTGTCTTTTATTGTGGTCTTTTCTGATAAAAGACATGCTCATCAGTTTAAATAGGCTACTGTAGGAAAATTATACCGTAGATCTACTTTGTATTTATAATTCTTATACTGAAGTTAGTAGATTTGTAGCCATGCAAGTTATAATAAAGGAGAAGGTAAGGTCGTTATTGAAACTCACTATTATTGTCTTTTTGGATGAACAATCATGCTTTGACTGAAGGAAGACTATAGATCTGCTTTGTTCTTTTAATACTTAAAAATGATCAAGTCTCTTGGTATATTTCGGTCATGAACGACTCAAAATGATTCTCTGACTCACTCATAGCACATAAGATGCTCATTTGTCACCACCTAGAGACATTTTCAGAAGGGGTCACTGAACTAATCAGTTAATAAAATTTAACAAATTTGTAAAACAGAAGCAAGCCCCTCCAAAATACTCTTTATTTTGCAGCTAATTCTGAACATTTGTAAACTTGAAAAAACTTGAATCACTAAAATAGCTGGAATTTGTGCTTTAAGCTTATTCTTTAAAAAAATATATCCCCAGAATTTTTTTTCCTGGATCAGTGATTGTCTTTCCCCTCATGAGTTTGCATCCCTGTAATTTATTGTGGCATTGCAAGAATAAATCTACAAATTAGAAAAGCAGCAAATTTGTTGTTTTTTCATTACCCATTTAGTGCTCTTGCCACCTGTGACCTCACACAGCATAGCCTACCTATGTGACTTTATAAAAAAAATGTGCATATCCGAATAACCAGAATCCCAATATAACCATATCCCAATAACCAAAGAGCCGGCGTTCTCATCAGATTAAGACGTCGCGCAAATCGCCCCCCGCTACCCAGTATACTACTGGCAAATGTTCAGTCTCTAGACAACAAGCTCTGCGAGCTGAGAGCGCGGATCTCTTTCCAACGAGAGACGAGAGAATGCTGTGTTATCTGTCTTACGGAAACCTGGATGTCCGCGGAGATTCCAGACTCGGCCATCGAACCCACGGGTTTCTCCGTGCACCGAGCGGACAGAGCGAAAGACCTCTCAGGTAAAAGCAGAGGTGGAGGTGTATGTTTTATGATCAACAAATCATGGTGTGATCAGAGGAATATACATTTTATCAGGTCTTTCTGCTCTCCTGATCTGGAATTTCTCATGCTTCTGTGTCGACCATTCTGGCTACCGAGGGAATTCACAGCGGTCATTATCACTGCTGTGTACATCCCCCCACAAGCCGACACAGACCGGGCACTTAGGGAACTGTATGGCAGTATAAGTCAGCAGGAAACCGCGCACCCTGAGGCCGCGTTCATTGTTGCCGGGGACTTCAACAAAGCCAACTTCAAAACAATAGCACCAAAATACCACCAACACATCAGCTTTAACACACGAGGGGACCGGGTTTTGGATCATTGCTATTCTCCTTTCCGGGATGGCTACAAATCCCTCCCCCGCCCACCATTTGGCAAATCTGACCACTCTTCCGTTCTGCTTCTGCCCGCTTACAGGCAGAAACTGAAACGGGAAGCACCCGCCCTCAGAATGATCCAGTGCTGGTCGGACCAATCAGACTCTGCGCTACAGGACTGTTTTGATCACGCGGACTGGGAGATGTTCCGGTCTGCCTCCGATGACAACATCGAGGTTTACGCTGATAGCGTAACGTGTTTCATCAGAAAGTGCGTAGAGGACGTTGTTCTGACAAAAAATATACGGATCTACCCCAACCAGAAACCATGGGTTAACGGCGATGTTCGCGCGGCACTTACTGCGCGGACCACCGCTTTTAATTCCGGGAACGCGGAGGAGCGTAAACAAGCCAGTTATGCTCTCCGTAACTCCATCCGTGCAGCCAAACGCCAGTACAGGCACAAAATTGAAGAACAGTTTAATACCACTGACTCCAGAAGTATGTGGCAGGGAATTAACACCATCACGGACTATAAACGGAATAAAAACTCCGCCATGAACACCGCTGCCTCTCTCCCGGACGAGCTTAATACATTTTATGCTCGTTTCGAGGACAACAACACCGCCCTCACAGAGAGAGCACTCGTGGCCGATACTACAGATGATGGTTCACTCTCCGTCTCTGTTGCGGATGTAACCCGATCCTTTCGACGGGTGATCATCCGTAAAGCCGCGGGTCCAGACGGCATTCCGGGCCGCGTCATCAGAGCATGCGCGAACCAACTGGCTGGTGTTTTTACGGACATTTTCAACTTGTACCTATCCCTGTCTGTAGTCCCCACATGCTTCAAAACATCAACCATTGTGCCTGTACCGAAGCAATCAAAAATCACTTGCTTAAATGACTGGCGTCCTGTTGCCCTCACCCCCATCATCAGCAAATGCTTTGAGAGGTTGATCAGAGATCACATCTGCTCTGTTCTGCCCACCTCTTTGGACCCATTGCAGTTTGCCTACCGTAACAACCGCTCCACTGATGATGCCATTGCATCTACAATACACACTGCTCTTTCCCACCTGGAAAAAAGGAACACATATGTGAGAATGCTGTTTGTAGACTACAGCTCAGCATTCAACACCATAGTGCCCTCCAAGCTTGATGAGAAACTCCGGGCTCTGGGCTTAAACAGCACGCTGTGCAGCTGGATCCTGGATTTCCTGTCAGGCAGACGTCAGGTGGTTAGAATGGGCAGCAACATCTCCTCATCACTGACCCTCAACACTGGAGCCCCGCAGGGCTGTGTTCTCAGCCCACTCCTGTATTCCCTTTACACACATGACTGTGTGGCAACACATAGCTCCAATGCCATCATTAAGTTTGCTGACGATACGACGGTTGTAGGTCTGATCACTGACAATGATGAAACGGCCTACAGAGAGGAGGTGCACACTCTGACACGCTGGTGTCAGGAGCACAACCTCTTCCTCAACGTCAGTAAAACCAAGGAGCTTGTGGTGGACTTCAGGAAGAAAGACAGAGAACACAGCCCCATCACCATTAATGGAGCACCGGTGGAGAGAGTCAGCAGCTTCAAGTTCCTCGGTGTCCACATTACTGAGGAACTCACATGGTCCGTCCACACTGAGGCCGTTGTGAAGAAGGCTCACCAGCGCCTCTTCTTCCTGAGACGGCTGAGGATGAACCACCACATCCTCACACGGTTCTACACCAGTACTGTAGAGAGCATCCTGACTGGCTGCATCACCGCCTGGTACGGCAATAGCACCACCCACAACCGCAAAGACCTGCAAAGGGTGGTGCGAACTGCCAGAAACATCATCGGACGTGAGCTTCCCTCCCTCCAGGATATATATAACAGACGGTGTGTGAAGAAAGCTCGGAGGATTATCAAAGACTCCAGTCACCCGAGTCATGGGCTGCTTTCACTGCTTCCATCAGGCAGGCGGTATCGCAGCATCAGGACCCGCACCACACGACTACATGACAGCTTCTTCCCACAAGCATTAAGACTTTTGAACACATGATCTCTCACGATCTACAATCAGCACTGCACTTTATTAATCATCACTCTGTCAATATATTCTCCCAATTCAATTAGTGTTTATATATATTTATACCCATATCTAGTGTATGTGTATTCTACATTGTGTGTATTGTGTACATTTGTTATGTATATTGTTGTGTAAGTATGTGTACATTTGTTATGTAAATTGTTTTGTGTAAATATGTTGTTATTGTAAAGTTGTCTCGTCACTGTCATAACTGCAATGTTGCTCGGAACTGCACACAAGAATTTCACCTGCTGTTGCACTCGTGTACACAGTAGTGTGACAATAAAGTGATTTGATTTGATTTGAATACAAATAAACGCTACTAAGACAGACAGATCATGGACAAGTTCTTGAAAAGGAAAAATATTGATGACAGTTTGCCTATGTGGAATAGTGGTGTGCCGTAGAATTTTTTTTTTGTCGTAAGTGTGCCGTGACAGATAAAAGGTTGGGAAACAACACCGGTTTAGAGTTCACAATGAAAGGCCTGTGTGAAGTACAAACACCAGAAAGAGCAGCAGGGAGGGGTGGCATTGTTAGACATGTGAACAGAATGAATGTGTGTATTTTTGGGGGAAATTTTAATGCATTCATTCATCCACAGTTAAAAAGCCTGAGTTTATGAACTTGTTTGGAGTCCACTACACGTAGAGATGCTACATTACTAACAGGATAATGGTTCAAATTCATAGGTTAGCTTAGTTTGTAAAAAAATTAATATTACATTTTATTCAGCTAATGGGATTTTTTGAGTCACAGATACTACGAAATGAGAAATCTATGCATCTACATAAAAATCCATGTTAGACCAACAATTTCCCCCCAAATGTTGTCCCAACTAGCTGTACAATTTAAAATTGAACAATGTTGCTGATCTGCAAGTTCCCAGGATGCAATGCAACATGAATAATGATGTTGTTGTTGTTGTTGTTATAGGCTTATTTTTTGCTGACTTTATTTATACTGCTATTGTTTTTTTGTTTGTTGCCTTTTATAAGTCAGTTATTGTGTGGTGATGCAAGGAGCTCATCTTTTAAATAAATGAGATTTGTTGATAGCTACCGTTTTTTTTAGGTCTGTGTGTTAAAGGTTGAGGTCTATTGTGTGTCTGCAGTATGTCAAACAATTCTACGTACTGTTTTGACTTGCAAGACATTCCTCTTTTCAGAGGCAAAGACTGCAGTTAACTTTATGTAAAAGGAATTGAAATTGTGACAAAATGAATGTTCTTGTATTATGAAGTGATAGTTGGCTGAGCAAGAAATTAATATTTCTCTCAACAATAATTTTTTCATTTAGTGAACAAACAAATTCACATTGACTAAACAAAAGCAATGTTACTGAGAAGTAAGTTTGCACAACAATTCTGTTTTTAAAGTGTGGGTAAAGTGATGAACCAGGTGCTTCCTGTGGGCTACTTCGGTTTGTACCCCAGACCGCAGAAAATATACTGTGCTTGGAGATATACTCTCACTTGAGAAATATGTGCTGTATATTACTTTCTAAGGCCTTTTCTAGTCTAGGCAATGAAATGGCTGTGGTTTGATCACATTAATCTTTAGGGGTGGGTAAAAAATATTGATTTCCCAATGCATCATGATCTTCATTTGAACAATATCGAGCCCTCTACTATAATGAGAGGAATAACTTGCATTTGCAACCAAATTTCACGCAATGTGACTAAAATGTATATTTATAGTTAATTACAACCAGTAATTGAGCAGTATGTTAGTGGAGTATTCAGCAGCGAGATCCTTTCACTGCATGTTGAGAGTAAAAGTTGTTCCGTGTGTCCAAAGGCCGATTTGTCCCTGAAGAGGTGAGACCGTGGTCGAGTGTTCGTCTGGGAAAAAAGTAAGCGGTAAGGGTTCTCACCTGAGATTAATTGCTGGTAATTGCTTGTTTCTGTGTTCGCAGTGAGAGACGGGAGGGAAAAAAAAGGGGCCAGACCTCCTTTAGAGAGAGAGTGAGACAGACACCGAAGCTGTTTGTGTGTTGGCAGCTGCCGTCTGTTATTTGAGTGAAATTAAAGCTTCACCCTTATGCTTGATGCTAACGTGATTTATTTTGTGTTGAATAAAAAGTGACATTCCTGAGTTGGAAACGCTGTCTACTGCTTCTTAATTTCACTGAACCTGTTACACAGGTGCCGAAACCTGGGAGAAGAGGAAGAAGGATATGCTGCCATGGAGACATCCTCACTGAAGGAAGTCTTTAGGTCCCTTGCCAGAATCCACCAGGCCCAACACCAGGATGCTGTGACAAAGGAAAATACAACCCAGTTGTTGGTACCAAAGAGCCATCGGGAAATGGTTTTCCAGGCGTCCCGATAGCAGGTCACTTGGGACAGAGGAAAACACTTAAGTCGTCTCATGGCCTGTTTCATGGGGATGTTCGCCAGTGGTGTATGGCATTCCGTGAATGTCAGCTGGTGAATCTGCTGGCCACACCAAAAGCACCTTTGCGTCCCCTCCTGTTGGTTGGGGTCCCCTTCAAACAGATTGGCATGGACCTCATCTGGCCATGTCAATCCGTACATCTCAGCAGGTAGTGTTACGGAGGCACTCTTCAGAAGTAACTCCTGAATGAGGATTCCAAAAAAAATCCTCACTGATAAGGGCACTGTTTCTGTGTCATGTACACTCTGCAAGCTGTAACTAAAAGCCAATCAGTTCACCCCGGTCCCTTCTGTAGACCACCTCTCGCCGTCGCAACGTACAGAGGTGGCCAGGTTGCAAAAGTATTTTTCTTATGTGTTCTTGCCTCTCCCCGGCTGCACTAATCTCATATCAAGACAACCCCCGGGGTAGTGGTACGTAGTCATCCCTACCGCCTACTGAACACAAGAAACGGGCAGTACGAGAAGAATTAAAGGCCATGCTTGATATGGAGGTAATAGAAGAATTCCACAGTGACTGGGCCAGCGGGGCTCATGGCAGATTCGAAGAAGTGTGCAATAAAGAAGGTGGAAGTATGGTATCTAGGGTTCCACTTGAGTCATGGTCAGGTGCAGCCCCAAATTGATTAAACCGTAGGGATTGCGACCTGCCTGAGACCCAAAACCAAAAAGGAGGTAAGACAGTTCCAGGGGCTGGCTGGTTATTATCGAAGGTTTGTGCCTACTTGTTTGGGAGGCCACCAGCCCACTGACTGATCTCATTAGAAAGGGAGCTCCAGACCCGGTCCAGTGGACGGAGCCGTGCCAACAAGTGTTCACGCAGGTAAAAGCCCCACTTTGGGGAGGAGTGCCCTGTGCTGTACATTATTTGGAAGCTGTATATGAGAGAGACTAAGTACAGTACCATAGAGAAGGAGTGCTTCGCCAGCAAGTGGGCTGTCCTCACTCTCCGCTACTACTACTTTGTTCGGTCCATGCCCCACTCCAGTGCCTCCACCGCATGTAGGATGCCAACGGCCGGATCACCCGTTGGTATCTGGCACTTCAGCCGTTTAAATTTGAGGTGGTTCACAGGCCGGGGGCACAAATGGCTGTCTTGGACTTCCTCTCCACCCAGGAAGGGGGGTGGGGGGTGGGCAGTCCGAATGGTCGGGTGGTGGGGGTATGTAGAAGCAAGAGCGTGGTGGAGCGTTCATCTGGGAAAAGAGTAAGCGATAAGGGCTCTCACCTGAGATGAATTGCTGATAATTGCTTGTTTCTGTGTTCGCAGTGAGAGACGGGGGAAATAAATGGGGCCAGACCTCAGAGTGTGGGGACAGAATGAGACGGACACCGAAATTTTTTGTGTGTTGGCCGCTGCCATCTGTTATTTGAGTGAATTTTAAGCCCCACCGTTACGCTTGATGTGAAAATTTTTTATTTTGTGTTGAATAAAAAGTGACATTCCTGAGTTGGAATCACCGCCTCTCGCTTCCTCATTTCATTGAACCCATTACAGTACCTTTCTGTTCTTTACAGACAGATCAAAAATAACAAAAAATTAACATTTAATTCTAATCGGGCATAGCACATATGAGTTAAAGCCCTTTGAGTCTCTCTCGTTAACATCTGCTCATTTACAGACGCTCTTTGCAGAAATTCTGTTTTTCTTAAAGAGAAAGTAGTTTTTAGCACGTGCTTAACAAACCAATGTAAATACTTGTAAATAGTACAAATGATGCAATTAAGCAATAAACATGTAACACAATATAATACAGTATATGTGATATAATATCATATTTACTTATTAAATAAATGTATTTGTTAAAATGTCCTCAAATGTGACCAAAGTGATGTAAAACTAATAAAATATAATAGGTAACATTTATATTTTCATATTGTACCTAGTTAGAAAGTCTGCCGTATAATTAACAGCATTATCTGGGAGAAAATTTATTTTATATACAAGCATTATAACATACATTACATACATTATAACATTATAACAAAAATATACCCATATGAATCGATATTGAAATCGTAATCGAATCAAATCAAGAGCTTGTGAATCGGAATCGATTCGAATAATGAATTCTGTATCAATACTCAGCTCTAGTAACCATTCCATAGCAAAACAAGAACCTAATCCAGCATTTGTCAAAGAATATACATTAATTTGTTAGGAATGGAAACATTGGAGGTGTGGTGTTTTCATTTCCAAAGGTGT
This sequence comes from Moxostoma hubbsi, assembly GCA_032164185.1. Taxonomy (NCBI): domain Eukaryota; kingdom Metazoa; phylum Chordata; class Actinopteri; order Cypriniformes; family Catostomidae; genus Moxostoma; species Moxostoma hubbsi. The sequence continues at coordinate 10,962,343 of JAVLUX010000215.1, forward strand.
TTATTTCCGTATCAGACCTGCAGTTCATTCGGTCTCAGTGTGATAATGGGAGGTACTGAAACTTTAATGAACCACATGGGTGCTTTCAGAAATCTGTCATGCTCTCTAACCATGCTTAATTATTCAGAGTTCTTTTTTTTAAGGCGGTAATGTCAGAGTTCACTCCCGAGTTCTTGGGAGCAGAAATGGTGGTACTTTTACCATGTATCTGCCACATTCCTTTTAAGATTCTTATATGTCAAAAGAGGATTACTTCACAGCTCCTGCAAAAGAATGTTAAATTATTTTGCACATGTATAGTGCGTGATATAATAACCTACTTTTCATGTTATACAGTTGGTTGCATGGCAACCCTTTCATGGGAGATTTCAAATACATGCAAATTTGCCTATGTTGAATGGATTATCTTATTTATGTGCAAATCTTACCCACCTGTTCTTCTTATCTCTGCATAGATTGCCTTGGTTCTGCAGTTTTCTCCCCCATCAAGGCTGATATTGCTGGTAACATAACTGTAAGTTCGGCACATAAATCATAGATGGTTAAAGATAAGCATCAAACTATATCATATTTACAACAAGAACTCCACCCACCCATCTGATGTTTCTCACAGAAAATCAAGGCTGTATATGACAGTAACCCCACCCGGTTTAAAACCCTGCAGCAGATTTTGGAAGCAGAGAAGGATATGCATGGAGCAGAGTGGCCAAAAGTTGGAGCAACACTTGCCCTCATGTGGCTAAAAAGGCAAGCCTGGGCCTGCCTTTGGGGGGGGGGGGGGGGGGCTGCATTTTTGAGAAGTGAAGTAGACTGTTATGAAAGGAGTTTTTAGAACTACATTTATGAGCTTCAAAACAGTGTCTGCAAATGAAAGTTATTTTTTTAGCTCATAAAATTAAAATGTGCTACACTTAAATTAATTGTTCACCCAAAAATAAAAATGATGTCATTATTTACTCACCTTAATACTGTATAATTCTGAGCCCATGTGATTTTCTTTCATTCTGAGGAACATAAAAACATTTTTGCAATAGAAATTGAATTTCCAAGCTTCTTTTGTTCTTAAAATGATAGCGAATGGGATCTGGGGATCTTAAACTCCTTCAAAGACAAAAAAACAAACTCCAGGAAGTCCATATGATTGTGCACTAAATCCAAAGTCTTCTGAAGCCATACAAAATTTAAGTTGGTATTCACTGAAATTGTTCCCCCCTCCTGAAATTGTTTCCCCCTCCTTAGCTCTCAAATCTCAACTGTAAATATGACACTTAGTGATCACTTATAAGTCACGCAAAAATCAGTGGCATTTGTCATCGTTGATGTCAAACCTGCCACAATGAATTTTTGGGACAAATATTCCTTTAAAGCAACAGTTCCCACCCAAAATGAAAATGATCCAATTTACTCAGCCTCATGCCATCCCAGATGTGAATGACTTTTTTGTTCTGCAGAACACAAACGAAAATTGTGCATACAGCTCTGTAGGTCAATGCAATGCAAGTGAATGGTGACCAAAATTGTAGCTCCAAAAAGCACATAATGTCACATAAAGGTAATCCATAAGACTCCAATAGTTTATTCAATGACTTCTAATGTGATCCAGTATTACCAAAATAGAACAGATTTTCTCTAAAGTTTGAAATCTGCAGTCTCCTTGGTGATCATGATTTCGAGCTTGATTACACTTCCTGGTGTTTGATGCATGTGCAGATTACTAGATGTCGTTAGGAAGTGTAATCAATATCTCAAGATTTATAATGAGTTATAATGAGTTATTTTTGGTGTATTCTTACCCAAAATCAATTAGATTGCTTCAGAATACACAGATTAAAACACTGGAGTTTTATGGATTACCTTTATGCTGCCTTTATATGCTTTTTGGAGCTTAAAATTTGGTCACTATTCACTGTACTGTATGGACATACAGAGCTACAGATATCATCCAAAAAGGGATGGCAATTTACATTTTGGGTGAGCTATTCCTTTAAGCTCTGCACAGCTCTGTTTATTATCCTGTAAATTAATCCTGTTCACCTAATTTTTCTGTTAGGGGGCTTCGCTTTATCCAGGTTCTTCTCCAGAGTCTAGTGGATGGAGAAAAGGATGAAAACAACCCTAACCTCATCAAAGTCAACATAACCAAAGCTTATGAAATGGCTTTGAAAAAGTATCATGGCTGGTTTGTCCAGAAACTCTTTACAGTAAGCTTCTTTTAAAAAATACAAATATTTAAATTTGGAAAAAACATAGTGTTGAACATTTCTGTTTAAATAACTTTTGAAGCACTGTTGTTAATTTTCCAAGCAGTGAAATTTAGACATTTCTCATGACACTACATGGTTGGAAAAAAACTATTGACGTTGTTCTGTCTTTGTTCCTTTAGGCAGCACTGTATGCAGCTCCGTACAGATCAGATTTCCTCAAAGCTCTATCTAAAGGGCGAGAGGTTAAGGAGGAAGAATGCTTGGATAAAGTACGGCAGTTCCTGGTTAACTTCACAGCTACTACTGACGCCATTTATGAAATGTACACCAGGATGAATGCAGAGCTGGACTACACTGTGTGATCTCTCGTTTACAAATGAGCAAATTTCAAACCTTATCTTCTGGTCTCCCAGCGGATCACTGTTGCCTCCCATTAGACAAATCTGTCTCCTCATTGGATGTTTCTTCTCTCCTACTGGATCCTGCATCTCTGCAGTGTTTAGTTTTGCTTTCCCTTGGGGGACAATTAGGGTTCAGGCTACTGAAGGCTCTAGGGAGTTTTTTTTAGTCTGTCATTGTTTGTACTGCTGTTATCTTTGGCTGATGCTTTTGCCTTTCTTTAGAAGAATGGTGTTCTTAAAATCAAAACTTGTTTGCAACTTGTTTAGTATATCTCACTAATAATAATTTGATTCTGCTTGATTTTTACTACACATGCACTTCAAGGACATGTGTAATGGTTGTGTATGTGTTCCTTTATCCAAATGAAAGTTTTAATTGTACCAAATTATGTTTCTAACCTCTACATTCTCTTTAACCAAATATCTGACATTGACCACATTGCTGTAATTTTTTACTTAAAAAATAATACTTGTACTTGAACAATTGTTTAATATAAAATGTAAAGAAAGGATGGAGCCACTCTATTTAGTGGTAAAATGTAAAGAGTAAATATATGTATATGTACCTGGTTCAATTCTTCATGACATTTGATGCTGAAATGACTAAGAATCCTCATATACTTATGTCACATGTGACATGTCTCACTTATGACTCTGTTTTCTGCTCCCTAACATCACTGTTTTCCAAAGTTTGCGGATCTATACGTTTTCAAAGGTCTCAGCTTTCACTGGAGGAAATGCTGTTCCAGTGTGGATAAGAGACACAAAAGTAGCAAATTCAATGCGTTTTCATCCAAAAATGTGTTCTATTTATGTAAAGTAATGGAGTATTGTCAGTTTTGAATTTTTTAATTTCCTATATAATCAAAGGCTATAATTATGCAAACTGTCTAGTAATCTATGAAAATGTATTTAATTTATTTTTATATTCTAATTGACTGTGCTTCTTTCTCTGAAATTCTCTGACCCTGCTGAGAACCACTGTTATGAAAAACACTGAAAACAACATTAGTTCTCTAACAATCTCATACATTTCAGTTTTGTCACAGCTGTCACCATTGCAGCAGTAATGTTTCATAGCAACTGGATATTATCTGGAGATGCTATTTTAACCAAAGGACTTTTCCTGTTTTTTGTTTTGTTTTGTCAGAAGACTTGACCTTAGTGAAAGTTAATTTATTTGACTTGATCATATTTATGTGTAGTCTTTTTAAAATCTAATTAAAACCACATCCTTGCATAAGCCTTTTTTGCTGTGTTTTCTTTTTATTCATGTGCCGATGTATGAGGGATGTAGTTAATTATGAATTTACTCCAGAATTCCCATTCTTTTTCCACACGTAAATGCAAAGTTAAACACTGAATTGTATAGCTGTGTTCCTTAAACCTGCCTATTGCTTTCGGGTCATTTTTGAACTTTGTCAAGACTATCAAAATACACATGATACATTTTTTCTTTTCAGATTTTTTATTATTATAATTGCTTAAGAGATATAACCATTTAACATCTTTCATGTTCACTGGTCAATTTTAACCCAGGCATCAATTGTGGCTTAAAACATGATTTTATGTAGATTTTGTTTTTGTACATTTATGAATTAGATTTTTTCTTATAAACACATCACTTACAGCCTCTATCCCATACTCTCTCACACACTTTTTGTCTCTCACTGGGACTGCATCTTGTTTACAAACATAATCTGCAAACATACACCTACATTCAGGTGACTGAACACAGACAAACACACTTCTGAAAATATCATACATAACAGATGTAACAAACATAACAAATACAATAAATTAAAGGTCATATTGTCTAAAGAGGGTGTGGCAAGATTTTGATTGTGCACATATTAGTCCAAAAAGGGCTTAAAAGTGGAGCTTGTCCATCTGATGCCAAACCAGCTTGCAGCATACTCACACATCAACATTCAGTTCATGCAATTAAATAGAACACATTTAGCTTAAAATAAAAGCAAATAAGTATTAAAGGTGCACTCTGTAATTTTTTTTGTCATCTTGGACTTACACTGACACCTAGTGGCGTGACTTCAGCATAATTCAAACACAATAGTTTTCAATTATAAATGCCATTGTAGAAATGTAGTATTCACAATCAGCAATGATTACTTTAATCCATGAGTGAAAGTGTCCAACAATAGAGTGGTTACAGAGGTTAAGTGAGAAACGTTTGGCAGGTTATGTGATACTAACATGGCAACCCCCATGAGTAGCCTCTCCATGTAGAATAAAACAGCTTTTATAAGGTTACTGATCTGACTGGAGACTTCATCTCATATGAGTGCTCATGATTTTATACATTTGTTTCAAAACTACATTTTAACTTCTTTAGGAGTAACTAATTACTGAGTGCACCTTTAATGTTATATACTTGAGTTGCACAGTAGTTTTGATGATGTTTAGTTGAAAAAGTATATGTTGGTTTCATAACTTTTGACCACCAATCTTGAGCAGTTTTGTATTCAGCAGTTATGAGTAATATTAAATTAATTCAAATTATTAGTAATTCTCAAATTAGACGTTTATATAAATGTTTATATTTAGATCAAATTTCACAGAAATGTTGATAAAAAACACGTCTTCATATTGCATCAAACTGGTTTTGCTGTATGTAATGTATATTTTGAAATGTCAAAGAATTTCTACATTTTATTACTGCTAAAAAAATAAATAATACTAATTAATAAATTTTATATTTGTCAGTCAACCTGTCCCAAATATCTATTTTTTTTTTTTTTTTACATGTATGAACAGTTGAGAACTTATTAATGCTCTATATACAATATAGTTTTAGATGAAAACCATCAGAATATAAATGATTTATAAGCTTGAATTCCACCGGGTCAAAATTTGTCCGCGAATACAAAAGGTTATTGCAGATTCTAAACGCAATATGAACGTTAAATTAACGCATTTACAAATACTTGTGCAAATGAGTGAGGGCCACAAATGAGCCGCTGAACACTAGAGGACGCTGCTCCCAACGGGTTGTATTCAGAATATTCAAAGACAAAAAAAAAAAGCTTGACAGAAAGCCCCATGTAAATTAACCAACCGACCGACCGGTCATACTTGTTTTGAAAGACCTTATTCTCCGAAGTATAGCATAATTTTTTTCTCTAAAAAATATTCAAATCATCCAACCAAAACTATTAATGACATATTATGCTAAATAATTCGGCAAAAAGCGCGCGCACACACACACACACACACATTAGCTAGGAAATTAGTTTAAAGAAAATACATCATTCACTTACTATGTTCTGTACAAAATACACTATTGTTAGCAATTGAAGATAGCGGAACGGTGGATATTTTTCCTGTTTACATTGATTCAAAACAATTATAACAATTTCTACGTAAATTACCAGTTAATATTTTGCATTTACAAGAATTTAGACGTTAGAAGGTCTTGTGCAGGTTTTAAGTTTAGAAACTAAACAGCATTTTTTTTTTTTTTAAATAAGGCTTAAAAGTAACAGCAACAAGTAAAATGTTACGAGTCTACATGGTGTATAGAGGTTCACACCACACCCTTAACGCTCATTTCTACAGGTTTCCATTTAGTGGGGGGTGAGAAAACCAAACTCCACATGATCTCCAATCACTTTCTCCCATTATCCGTCTGAAACACCGAGCCGAAAAGATGAAGCCGCTGCGAAAGTTTTTCAAAGCGCTGTACAGAATCCTGTATGAAGTATGAACGAGTGGGGAATGAACTACTGATTCTACTGAAAGTTGTTTCAGCTGTACGGGTGAGGTGCTTTTTCTTTCAGTTTTTTGATGGCGTTTCTGAATGTCGAGAGATTACAGATCCATTTTAAATGGTGTTAGAAGAGTTGGACATGGTTGTAAATGTTAATCAGATATGTAAGGTTTGACTTAATTAGTACATCCTCAAAAACTGAATAAGTGTATAGACTAATGTAGTTCTGGTAAATGTGTTGAATAGTGTAATTCAAACTACACAGTCATTTTAAAGAAGTCCTGAACTTCCTCCTCCTAGTGCACCTGATTATCTACAAATCAGAGTGTTCTTTGTTTATAGCCACACTCAGTGTTTACATCAAGACCTGTTTGAAATCCACTGATCAGTAATGCAACATGCTCGTGTGTGTGTGTGTGTGTGTGTGTGTGTCCTACCTTCTTAAAGTTTGGAATTTTACAGTCATTGCATGAAGTCATAACTGTGGTTGAACTGTCAGCAGAACCAGCAATGGAAACGGTTTGGATCACTTTCACTTTAATATTTCCCACAACCTCATGCTTAAGCATCATCTTGAGATAAACCACAGCTGTTTGGATCCCTTGAGGAATCAGTTTTGGCACTTGGGAAGGAAGTCTAAATTTTCCTTTGGGGCCACGAAATGGGATTCTGTCTTTTCCAGCTCCTATCTATTGCTAGTCAATGTAGATAAAATGTCCTTTTTCACTGTCTGTCCTATTTCTCATTAGGTCTACTGGTTACGTGGTCTGATGCAACACCAGTACATCCTTCTTATTTCCAGTACACAGAGAGATGACATACTGAAAGGCATCGCAATCCCACATTGTCAGATCTTATTAAATCCTCTGTTTTGACTAATAATAATGACAATAGGCTGAATTGCAGGGAAGCCATAGTTTTCTGAAGCCATGTCAGACACTCTTCTGTATTTGGATAGAGCTTGCCAGGCCAGTGGCTGTAACTGTGGGGTTTTGTATTCGATTTTCCACCACCCGCTTAAGCAAACAAGAGGTAAACGAAAACCTCCATACTGAACAGAGCCCAGCTTAGGGAGTGATAAAGCCTGCTGCAATATCATTGGTTTAATATTGTTAACTAAAATGAGATGATATTTGTGTTGTATGAAGAGATACTTGTGAGTGATTACACTTAAACGTCCTCAGACGGGACTCAAACATGCCTGAACAGGACCAGTGCTTGTTGTTCTCATATTTCATTACAAACCTGTATGCCTTTTTTTCTCCAATATTAATGGAGGAATGTTTAAGAATGTTCACACAGTTCTTTTCTACACAGTGTGAACATCCATCAGTAATGACCAGGAGTGTTACATCTTTTAAAAGGACAAAAAAACAAACTATAAATGTAATTTAAAAGTAGTCTATATGACTTGTGTGCCAAAAGTCTTATGAGCCAAATGATAGTTTTGTGTGGAAAACAGCCCAAAATGTAAGTTGTTAGTACTAAGAAATTTGCCCTCCAGCATTGATCTCAAATCTCACACTTCTGCATATTGGAACTTGGCGTGATGCATTAAGTTTTATGGCATTCAATAAGGTTTGGTGAGAAACAAATCTAATTGATTATTTTGTGAAAATCTTGACTGACCATTGCTCTACTGTGCGCGTTCCTGAGAGTGCACAAGAGCAGCAGTTATGAGAGGGGGCGTTCAAGCAAAAACTCACTTGTTTTGAACAATTGGACCACCACAGAGATTTTAACAACAAAAACTGCACAACTGCACACAATGGAAAACAATGTTCGGTCAAGATTTTCGCTAAATAATCAATTCGATTTTGGTTTGTTTCTCACCAAACCTTAGCGTATGCCTTCAGGACAAGGCACGAGTCACATAGTACAATTTATAAAATTTTATGATATTTTTGCATCCTTTTGAAGCTTGAAGAGGTGGTCACAATCCACTGCCACTGTATGACATCAATGAGCACAAAATGTTTTCAATATTTCTCCCTTGCTGAAAAAGATAGAAAGTCATTTGTTTAGAACAACACAAGGGGGATTAAATTAATAAATTATGTCATTTTTGTTGAACTATCCCTTTAAGATTTACGGTGGAAAAACAATAAATATGTACTTAAATTTAGTTTTGAAGCACCAGGGTGAGTAAATGATGACAACATAAAAAATGTTGTTGAACTATCTCTTTAAGCAGCACAGGAATTAAATGCAACATCAGCAAAGTGGTTCTTTGATGTCATTGTTTTATTACCTGAGGATTTGAGACTTGTAGATTAATGGATGTAGAAATGGAGGAATTTCCCTTGAACTGGAAAGAGAATGGGACAAAGGGAGCGTTAGTCATGCCTGTTCCAGGAAATGAGGGAATCAGTTTTGGACTGAGATGAGCCCCACAATGGATTGTGACATGTGGACAATGGGTCTGGAGTGGGGCATCTTTGTGTGTGTGTGTGTGTGTGTGTGTAAGTGGATGGGGAGGGGATATGTGGGATGAACAGAAAGGTGTTTTTTTTTTAAAGCTATGACGACGTGTCTTAATTCATAACATTACATGACAAAAGCACCAGCATATACATCTATAGCTAAATGTTTATTAGGAAGAAAAAAAGAAAGATTTTTTCCCTTAAATTTGTTACTACCGAATACAGTAGACAATGAATGAACGCTTGGAATTGAGTTTGGGCTGAAAGGATTTCACAATTAATGTACTGAATTTTTTTAAGATGACATTTTTAATGATTCATAGAAATGACAAAGAAAAACAAAACAATTATATACAATTAATCAAAATTTAACTCCCACTACTACCCCTCCCTAATCAACAACCCCACCCTGACCCCCAACAAACATCGCTGTGGTCTCGCATAAGTATAAACACACACACACAGAAAAATTAAATACAAAAATAAAAAATATATAATAATCATATAAATCTAAAACTACGCAACTCTCTCCATAGTCCCTCCCCCGAGAGTCCCCCAAAAACATCAAACAACTGTCCCATTTTCCATCTATATGGAATGTCTACATCCTAATCTAGCCTTCTACACGAAACCACCTCGGAAACTACCATCCTCCCCATCTCCTCGAACCACTCCTGAATTGAGGGCGATCTAGCTGACTTCCATATCCTTAAAACAATCTAATAAAAGTATTGCCTATCCCGTATATTTCGAAAATCTTAAAAAGATAATCCCATTCTACCATATCAAACACCTTTTTGGCATCAAGTGAGATGGCAGCGACCGGAGTCTGATCAGTCACCACTGACCACATGATATTGTTGAGACACCTGATGTTATCAGTAGAACTACGGCCCCGAATAAACCCCACTTGATCTGTATGTATAAGAGCTGTCATAACTTAATCAGTTAGCCAACATTTTTTACAGTATTTTTACATCTAACTGGATCAGGTAAATTGGATGGTAACTCATGCACTCGCTTGGATCTTTGTCCTTTTTAAGAATCAGACTGATCCGGTCTTGTGTCATGGTTGGCGGAAGCTTTCCATTCTTTAATGATTCTGTATAAACTTATAGCAAAAGTGGAGGCAGTTCTGTAGCATAAGGTCTAAAAAATTCAGCAACAAAGCCATCTGGCCCCAGAGACTTGCCTGTAGTCAAGGCCTTAATTACCTCGTCAAGCTCCTCCAAGTTTATCTTAGAATCAAGAGAATATTTTTTTGCTCAGTCATCAGTTTAGGAAGTTCTAATGGTTCCACAAAGTTTCTAATATCTTCATCAGTAGAAAATGATGTCGAACTATAAAGATAAAGATAGAATTCTTTAAAATAATTAATTAATAATATCTACGGCTGAGATAAATATTTCATCACCAGCATATTTCACCGAGGGAATGGTAGAAAAAGACTCTCTGCTTTATATATCTATCCAAAAGCTTCCCTGCTTTGTCCCCCAAATCAAAATGTGTATAATAAAAAAATCGAAATTGTCTTGCCCTAAATAGCCAAAACTCTACCTTCCGCAACAAAAATGTATTATATCTGTATTGCAATCGGGTCAATTCTCTGAAGCCATCAGACGACATTCTGCGCTTCAGCTCTGCCACAGCACTTTTAGTATTCCCTTCCAACACCACGAGTTCTTGTGCTTTGGATTTTCTGATGAATGAGGCATACTGCACCACGCCCACAGAAGATGCCGTGAACCAGTTGGTCTCCATATAAACATTGATTTCAGCCTTTAGCATTTGTTGGAATTCAGGATTTTGCAACAGGCTTACATTAAAGCGGCAACTATATTATTTATTTTTCCTCCGTATTTGGCAACCCCTGTAAACTCACCAGGGTGTGATCTGAGACTAAAATATTTTCAATTGAACAATCAATAACTGATGAAACGAGGGAAATAAATAAATATATATATATATATATATATATATATATAGTATACATACATCTATTCTACAATAAATCTTATGGACTGATGAAAAAATGTATAGTCCCTACCAGATCAAAAGTATCCAAATGTTAGACCAAGATTTTGACACATCCTTTGAAGCGTTAGTGTTGCTCTAGGGGGATTACACACTTTTGCTTCACTATGATCAAGGACTGAGTTTATCAAAAGATTAAAGTCTCCTCCCAATATTATATCATGAGGGGTGCCAGCAGCTTGCAACGTCCCTTCAAGATCTATAAAAAGCCCTGATCATCAGCGTTAGGTGCATAAATATTAGCCAAAATCAACCTTTGCCCCTGAATGTCTGCTAAAACAGTAATGACTTTTCCTAATTTATCTGTAATCTGTTTGAAGCATTTGAATTGTAGATGTTTACTTACTAGTGTAATGACTCTCCTGCTCTTACTTGAGCCAGCACTAAAGAAAACATGTCCACCCCATATCTTTCCAAATTTTTAAGCTTCCTGCTGGGAAAGATGTGTTTCTTGAAGAAACACTATATCATATTTCTTAAGTTTTAAGAAAATAAATAACCTTCCTTCTTTTTATGGGGTGCCCCAACCATTCACATTCCACGTGGAGAGAGACATCCACTCATATTAACATCTGACATTTTGACGTATTAGAAATAATAGACTGTGTGTCAAAAATACAATTATAATGATCAGATTCCAGATTCCAACATTAGGGCAACAATCAAATCCCTACGTTCCCCCTGAACAAAAAATACAGAAAAAAGAAAAATGTGTGCATTAACCCCACGCATAGTGGCAACCGGGAATTCTCAGTGAATTTAATCTCTATAGCAGTGATCGGTCGACGTATTACAGCAAGATCCTCCAAGTCAGCAAAGACTTTCGCCAGCATTGCCGACATGTTCAACAGTTGACACTGAATCTCTTTCACCGCACTGTCCAAATATATATATATATAGTATATATGAGTCCCAGGCTTGTGGCCTCCTCTGACTTCAGCTTGAACACTTAAGTGTCTTTTAATGTTTCCAGAGCCTGAGGATTTTGAATTCTTTGACATATTGCCTTCCTAGAACAGTCAAGAATCTGAGTGTATTGAATTCACTGGTGTATGACGCAAAAAGTATTAAAACTAAGTGCGCAGAGCTCGCAGTTCACATGTCCGACCCTCACACGGCTCCACCCAACTCAATTAATGTACTGATTAAGTATTTGTACATATAAACAGGAAATACAAAACAGGTGAAAATGATTCAAAACGGTTTCAGAATTCTTGCGATTGTTGTGTTAAATTGGAATGCAGGCATGGATCGTATAACACTTGGCAGTTCTTATTTTGGTCCAGTCAGTGTCACAATTATGTTGTTTAAATGTTAACATCTTAATAAATTTGTTTGAATTTTTTTCAGATTTGTTTGGGCCCCTGTTGAACCCTTGACACATTTCGGGTACCCTGAGGAGGAACTTAGTGTTGGAGAACTGTACACGGGATACAAGGCAATGAGTGAAGTGAATAATGTATGTATTTCTGCTCAGTTTTGTGCAAAGATTCAAAGTTTTGAAGCTATTAATCACTTCCAAAACTAGTGAGATTCTCGTTAATACTTTCTTGAGGTTTATCTTGGCTTAAGAATGAATGATATGATTGATCTATCAATGTAAGAAAGAATAGAAAGTTCAAACAAATATGTATTGTACCTTTACATAGTATATGAGGTATTTAATATAAAATAGTGAATAATATAGATATAAAATAATGAAATAGTACCATATTAATCTGAAAGTGCCTGAAAGCTTTTCTCAAGCCTTTTTTATATTGCAAAGGTGACAAATCTGCATTTAAAGCAGTATATACGCACAAAAAAAGTTGCATTTACACAGACTTTTTCAATTTTATCATTTTAATTTTGAATGCAGCACATTTGCAGGTGGCACAGATTTGCCTCAGCCACCTTAATTGTGATGTATCTTTTTTTTTTATTAAGTCGATACGTTAAGTGGTTTGGGGTGAATTATTTACAGATAATTCTGTAAAATGTTAAAAATTTAGGGTTAGGGTTTTTAGAATAAACACTTACCAGAATGTTTGATCAATACAGTGGTTCCTGGCTAGCATTGTAATGATGCAACAAAAGTTATCTTGCAGAATAAAAGGCTTTCAGAATGACAGAATGTTTTTGATTAACAGCCCAAAGTTACAGCAGGTGTTTAGTATGAGACATCACTGGCAATGCCAACTCTTACATACAGTTCATACAACATAACAAAGAAGAAAAAGAAGGAAATAATTGGACTCTGAATAATGAAAATTTCTTTAAGCTCTGTGAGCCTTCATGACTGCAGTCTAGCCACAAATTAAGTTTGTATGTACTATAGGGTAAATTGTTTTTGTGTTGTGTTAAGCCTAGCTTGTTCTTGACTGCGACATAAAGGGGAATCACACACACAATGGAGTAATATGTATATGTGTGTGTGCATATTTATATATATATATATATGCACATGCCAGGGTAAGTTGTTTGTTAGTACCAACAGGGTACAATGATTCCAGAGGCCTTATTTCTAGAATGCATCTTTGTAGTCCATGTGCATGCAGGAATCAATTATTACAGTGAAATCGATTTCACTGTCCAGTACAGCTTGATTACAGGAAGCTTAGTTATGGAATGCATCTCTCGTGCAGTTTTCAGAGATTTGGTCCTGTTCATGCTAACGTGTATTTGATCTGGGTAAATTTAGGGAGGCTTGACCAGAAGTGCATCTAATGTCCAGATTCTAGACCTTTTTTGTTTAGAAAAATAATAATAATAATAATAAAATGCACATATCATATGAACTACTTTCATTGTGTTTTTATGGTTCTTTAATGTCATTTTTTGAGCTTAATGGTAACGAACATGACTAACACAAAATATCGGATTTGGATTGCGCTCATCGGACCGATACTCGATCCGTCTAACTGCTTCAGTATCGGAGCCGGTACCAATTCAGGTATCGGATCAGTGTATCACTAGTCAATTCCAAACTCGTGTTTTATTTATTTATTTATTTTTTATATTGTTTAGTGAATTTTGTGTACATATGGAAGGGGTCAGTAACCTATGCCATTCTGTATGAGGGGGGTAATCACTGGCAAGCGAGGAGTAAATATGTTAATTATATGTCCCTTATTTTATTTATAAGTCCATCACACCTAGTTTGTGCCTACTTCAAAATCTAAATAAACAAAGGATCACTGAAAATGTTATGACACAAATGAATAAGAAATATTTAAGATTCCACACAATTTCTATAGCACTAATCATTAAATAAGCAAATTTGTTAGATTACCTGTAATAACTCTTCCGACTAATTAGTAGGTCCTTGTGGTAGCGTGGTTGCTCATTTCAATCCGGGTGGCGGAGGACAAGTCTCAGTTGCCTCCGCTTGTGAGACCATCATACACCGCGGAGACTCTGCATGTGGAGGCTCATGCTACCCTCCGCGATCCACACGCCCCTTTGAGAGCAAGAACCACTAATCGCGACCACGAGGCGGCTACCTCATATGATGACTCTACCCTAGGTCCATGGGGCAACAGGGCCAATTTGGTTGCGTAGGAGACCTGGCTGGAGTCACTCAGCACACCCTGGATTCAACCTGCGACTCCAGGGGTGGTAGTCAGTGCCAATACTCGCTGAGCTACTCCGGCCCCTGGTTTTGTACAAAATGGTAGTTTTTCTTGTTTCCATTGCAGCACTCAAGATATTCTGTGGAACATTCACACTTCATGCTGGGATAACATTAGGTTTTTCAAAATGTTATGCTGATAATATAATTTGCAATTACAAATAAACAGGATTAAATTAGAAAATGCTAAATAGAAGCATTTTTACCTGTGCACTCAAATATAAATATATGCATATGGGGTGTGGTGACACAGTGATTCACAAAGAAAATATAAAAAATCACTATATGACAAAAAGTTTGCCGACCTCTGACATACTGTGTAAAAGTTAGACTTCATTTCAGTCCAGCAGTTTTTTTTTGTACATTTTAATTTGCTGTCATTTAATTGTATCATGTATATATTTGCATTAAATGGATCAACCCATTCTCTAGATATCAGTATTGACATTCAGAGTCACTGAAAAACCCAATCTCGGTACAACCGAGATTTTCTTGTGTTTACCAGTTTCTCACTTAATTCTTAATGTTCCAGCAGGGTTTCTCTGCTTCCACTCTACTAAGGCGCTATCATCTGGCTATGACAGAGTCGGACATGTCCAATTCTGTCTCTACGCCATCTAAGAGTGCTGCGCAGGACTCATCAGAGGGTAAGGACCCTTCAGCAGATGGGGATCCCAACTTCCCCATGTCTTCTCTGGCAGAACTACTGGAGAAAGATGATGAATCACATCCAACCGAAGATTTGCCCATACAGGATCCAGCTCGACCTGGGCAACAGAGTGACAGCAAGCAGAACCTACGGATAAGATTCCCGGGGGCCTTTAAAAGGGGTGTTCCTAACCCCATGGACCTTCTTGATTCCACCTTGTCGGATTATCCAGTGGCACCTGGCCCAAAGAAGGCACCAATGGACTCCCTCTTTGACTATGGCACATGTAGAGAGGTCAACAACCAGAAAAAACGCAGAAAGAAGCTTCCACGGGGGTAAGAAAAAATACCATCTTCCTATTTTGTTGTATATATTTAGGGGGTTTTGATTGATGACGGGATGATAGATCATACTTGACATTAATGTTCACTAATGTGGAAATGTGTCTTTGGCTTCTCACAAATATAAAAAAGAACAAGCACAAAAGTCCCAAAATTCACATTAAACTGCATAGGATCTGATAAATAAAATGAGAACCACAATTCAGTTAAATAAAGAGCTGAAATAAAGGAATAATTAAGTAATTAGAAATGGCAAGACACCATTACATTCTTTCATTAGCCTCTTTTCCACCATTGGGTTGAACAATTGGGTTAAAATATAGCCATGTTATTGGGTTAAAATAGAGTCATGTTACAGAAAGTAAACAAAAGTAAAAGGCGAGAGGTTTGTCACCATATGCTAAGGCAGGGGTCAGGAACCTTTTTTCACTAAGGAGCCAATTTTTTTAATTTTTGGTTGATGCATCTTTTCGAAAGAGCCATACCACAAACAAATAATTTACTATTTTCCAAAACAACGTTTTTCTATAAAATAAAATGTTTAAATTGACCATAGACTACTCAAAAACAAACAAATATGCAAATATTAATGCGTAACATGTTGCAATATGGAATTGAGTACATGTGTTTGTGCGGGTCTCCATAAAATTACTTCATGAAAAATGTAACTTCCCTTTTGTGCTGGGCAATATGTAAAAAACGTTTTAATGATAATCGCATTTAAAATATCAATATCCGATTATATGGTCAATACCCAGGGTCGGTGAATATTTTTGCTTTATTGATTTTGCTTTAAAAATTAAATAAATTTAATGAAACATGAAAAACAAAAGACAGTGTACAGTGACACGAGCATTGACTGCTTTTCTTTTGTCTGTTCTTAAAAAAGTGTTATTGATCAAACATGTCAGCATTTCTTGTCATGTGTCACTCCGAGACAGCTTACAGGTCATCCACCATTTGCAGGTAGATGAGCAAAATGACTCGTGCATGAAATGCATTTGGAGAGGAGCTCGTGCTATACCACACCCTGGTTACACGTAAAAAAATAACAAACGTTCATAAAATAGCTTGTAGAAAATGCTCTTAACAGCTAAGATCAATAGTTATTGGGAAACGAGTCCCAGAACTCTATGAATGTTCGTGTGTTGGAGAAGCGCTTTCATTGCACACAGAGATCACTGCGCACACACATCAAATCAGATGTGAATCGGCGACTTTTCTTTCATCTGTTCTTCAAAATATATCTTTGTGTCTAATTTCTTGCTATATATCTCTCTGAGAAGTCTTCGAGGTCTTCTTCCACCGTGGCTGGTACATCAGCAAAATACTAGGCATGAAAAATCCGCATTTGGCTGGTGTTCATTTCAAACCTTGTTCACCAGAAGTAGGCTGAAAATTCGGGAGAAAGAAAATCAAAACAGTGTTATTGACTTCAAGCTTTGCAATCGCACCCACACTTTCTGTTGGAAAAGTATCTCTAGGAAGTTTTAAATGTTCATGTGTTAGTGAATGGTGAGAGACCGGGCGAGTCACTTGATTTTTAACAAAGAGCCACTTGTGACTCGCGGGCCACAGGTTTCCGACCCCCGTGCTAAGGTGTTGTGAATGCCACCAAACACGAACACACAGAAAAATAGTGTCCCAGACTAGCAAAACAGGACATAAGCTAAGACATGCTAGCTTGCATAATCTACCCTTATGAAAAAGGCATTTAGAAAAACAATGTATTATACCACTAACGTATTAAACCATGAAATCATGAAGATACATCAAACATACACTAATTTTGGCTCACCGTGCTCAGAACCCGCCATTCAGCCCAAAGGTGGAAAAGTGCTTATTAAGTGATCTGATTGCTTAGGGCAATTTCAAACTGGGGTCCACAAGGGGGTGTAAGAAAAATTCAAATGAAATTATTAATGTTTCATTCTGAAAGCATGAGATTAATAGCAATTATTTTTAGTGGTCGACCGATATATCGTCAAGGCTGATACATTTTCAGATGCAGCACACGGTAAAAGTGCTTCACGTGTGCTATAAGTAAATGTCTTATTCACTATGAACTGTATGTACAATTGGTTTGATTCTGTGTTTTTGGAGAAAATGCAATTGCTAATGTGGACATGCCATCCATGGTTGCACTGTGTGTACTGTTATTCCTTCTTCCTATTATATTAACAATTTCTTTGTGCAAATAAATTACAAAAATGTAATGACTAAACAGAAACCTGAAGAAACTGCTACCATTTAAAATACAATATTATTTTTTTGTTTTATGGTGGGCAGAAAAGCAGGAGAATGAGATCATAGAATGTTGCAAGCCAGAATCAAACCTTTGTCACTGACTTGACAAAGCAAGTCATCTTAGCACATGCACTAACTATAAGGCATGGCTAAAATGCTGCTTTTTATTAGGTAGACTTACAAACGGTGACATAGTGTCGAACATCCTTCAAGTGTATACGTTCACCTTCAGGAATGTTAAAACAGAGAGTGGCGAGCCGTGGCTTTTGCTGGAGGCAATGAGAAACCCCGATGGCTTATCATTATCATATTTTCTGGGCATGCCCAAAAATAAAATTCTTTTGGCAAGAAGTAGTGGCAGAGATTGGGAAAATTATGGGAGTAGAGATTTTTCGTTCACTACTATACATTTAGGTAAAATACCAGGAAATGTTTTAGACAAGGATAAATATTTATTAAAAATATTGTTAGCAAGCAGTAGGAAAGCAATAACCCGTAAATGGTTGCAGGTGGATCCGCCAACTAAGGATCAATGGCTAGGGATCGTAAATGAAATATACAGTATGGAGAGGCTTACATTTATATTAAGGCTCAAATTTGACAAATGTAACAAGTTTTGGGAAAAATGGATTATGTATGTAAACCATTGAGGAAAGTGTGATATTGTATATCAAGATGTTGGAATTATTTTGTGATACTGCCTGATACTGTAGCATCCATGATAACTTTGTGTTCTTTGTTCCAATACAAAAAAAAGTTAAAAAAAACAACAACAAAAAAACAGAGAGTGGCACATTGTTTACTGAATGATAATGTGCAGAGTGAAGTCTGATTAGTGTTCTGATAATACTGCTCTTTTGACATTGATGGTAGTTGTGTAATATTCCACAGTTTTGAAATTGTGTGTTCGTAAAGATAAACCAAAAAGGAAAACATTGTCAATGAAGTAACTCCTTGCATTGTTGCTGTGGTGAAACTATGGTCAGATCATACCTATGTTGTAGTATCAGAGCATAGAGCTGAAGTGTCATTTTAGTATAAATTATGTTTCATGCAGCAGTCTGTCTACTAATGATTTTACACCGTATATGATCATGAACATTGGGGTGACTAAATGTTTGTTGTTGTTTTCCATTAAAGCTTTTGGAGTAATGTTTATGTTGATGTCATTTAAGGCAGTTCAGTTTTTTCCCCAGTACACACACACGTGTGTGTGTGTGTGTGTGTGTGTGTGTTGAACTGAACTCATGACGTTTTAACTGAGGTTAATTTAAAAACACTATATCTACCCCTGCAGGAAAGCAGAGATTGAGATGTCTTGTGATGACGGATCCCCAGACCCCCCTATTCTCAAAGTCTTCAACCGCTGGCTGTTGTTTGAAGCCGTATCTCGAGCAGATCCAAGAGCTCTGGATGGTCTCTTGCAGTATCTACAGTCACATGAAAAGAGGTTAACAGATGAGGAGTTCAAAGGTACATTCTGGGAATGGTTTAGTCTGTAAAAGCAATGGGTGTACTCATGGTCCGAAACTGTCATGGTCTGAAATGTCCGAAGACCTACAGAACCCACTTGATTACAAAACTGGAACAGCGGAAGCGCCTGCCAAAGTGTCATATGACACAGTGAAATTCACCAGCCAAATAGAAAATGTACCCACATTTAGCACTCGGTGGGTGTTAATTTTGAACACTGGGTGTACTGTGCATGTGTGTGGGTTTAAGTGTATATATCTTGTGGGTATGGCCACAGCTTTAATTTTGGGCAACTTTCCAGAATACAAACTGAAAAATGTATGAACTGCTACTTTTTTAATTGATTTGCGTTTTTCCTATTTAAGTAAGACAATTTAAGATTATTTGGTAATTCTTGTTTACAAACCTTGTTATAAAAAAAATAGCCTTAGGTGGTTTGCTGGTCAAAGCTGTTTTAAACTGGCTTATTTAGTCTCACAACCTGGACAAATTGGTGTTCAACTGGTTTATCTGATGACCTATATTTATTAAAAAGACAAAACCCTCCTGGATTACACAAATGAATTGAACAAGATCATGTCCCAGAACAGATATCCTGTGTTATTATAACCTATTCCTTTATGTGTCAGTTATTGTTGCTTTTGTTATTGTTCCTATTTCATGAAGTAGAGGAAATTGTAATATAGCAGCTTCTGGGACCCTGCGATGAGGAGCCAGGCTCTACTTGTTACCTCAAATGTTTGAGTGAACTTTTAACAGAGAGAAGTAAGAAATCGCAGCAAACTGTCACAAATGGAGTAAAGTATTCTGCTTGAGGACATCAGACACACAACTCAAGTATCTCAGGCTAAATGTAAGCATGGAAAAAGGTATCACTTGACCCCGAAGTAGAGCAGATGAGATTTTAGCAGCTAGAAGAGACTTCCAAAAATCCCAAAGACTTACTTTCATAGAAGGACCGGTGCCATATTTAGAAATGAGAATATCATTGACATTTGCGGGTGGGTTCTCTGACCAGTAAGCAGCCACCAAGGAAAGCCCTGGTAGATACCCACGATAAACTGGCATATAGTTCCACTGTAAATCTAGTTGGTAATGGATTTTATTTCCTGTATCTCTCCTAGAGCTTTCTACAGGGAAGACGTGCCTGCCAAAAGCACTGCTGAATCTGCACAATGGTCAGAATGAAACCATCCCAATGTTGATGGACATTGCAGAACAGACAGGAAACCTCAGAGAGTTCATCAACACACCCTTCAGAGATGTCTATTACAGAGGTGAGTCTGCCAACCTCGAAAGACTGACCAAATTCAAAATGCATGCAAACAAATTCAGCTGGTAGGGTCAGGTTTTTAAACATCATTTTCTGCATTCAACAGTAAGGGTGGTCCATGGTCAGTGTAAGAGTGTTTTAGGCCAGTTTATGATACTTGCTCTAGTGGGCCAATGCTGCGCTGAATCTACATCTTACAGTCGTAAGATGTAGTATTTGGTTTTCTGTGATGCATTAAACATGGGTCTTTATTGACACAGCATTTATATCTATTACAAATGGATATACAAAATGCCCAGACAGTGTCATATGTTCAAGAAAATAATATTTTTATATATTTTATGTTTTCATATATCAAAAATGAGGCCAAATTTAGAACAGGATTCATTACATTCACTCTGAAATTTTATGAGACACAACTACCTGTCAAAAACATACAGAGTTTCACATAACACATAAGATACATAAGTTAGACGTAAGTATGTTCTCAGGAACTTATTGAGTCTAAATAAATGCACAACTTAAATAATTTCAGTAGTAGACCCAAAAACAATTGTCATATCATAAGGCTCATGTAGTTTACTTCCACATTGTTTCATCATCAAATAGCAATGAAAAATGTAAGTCAAGTCAAACAACAGTGCCACCTTGAGTAAGAAATAACATGTATCATTTTTAGTGTACATGCATGTGGAATACTGATAATTCACAATTGTTGATAATTCATTGTTGCACAGAAAATCAACATGTTGTAGTATTTATTTGTATGAATATAGTTCTAATTTCTCTTGTAATAAACAAATAAATAGATATCCTTCGCTATACAGTAGATATAATTTTTAGAAGTGCAAAAAAAACAACACTATTATATACTGTGACAAGGAGGAGGGCGGGATCGGGCCATGTAACAGTATGAGAACGGACAAGGAGGAGGCGGGAACTGGCTGAACAGTCAACATAAGTTTTAATGCAAAACTCAACATAAAACTAACATAAATCAAAAGAAAAACAGACAGACACAACGCGGCCACATGCTTCTCTCTCTCTCAAACTGGCGCCTCCAGCTTGTCTTTATCCCCCTCCTGGCTGATTAGCCCAATTCAGGCCCCACTCTCCTCCTCATCATACAAACCTAGGGTCTCTAATGACCCTATACACTTTTAGTACTTAAACCAATAGAATTAATTTATTTAGTGCAATTTTGGCTTTTTTGCTTTTTTTTTTTTTGTCACTAAAGACCTGAGGGTTAAATAAGTCACCGCTGTAATGTTATGTGGCTAATATACACTGATCAACCACAACATTAAAAAAACCTGCCTAATATTTTGTAGGTCCCCCTCGTGCTTCCAAAACAGTGCTAACCCGCATGTCAGAATAGCATTATGAGATGCTATTTGTCTCACCACAATGGTACAGACTACAGAGTGGTAGTTCGATACAGTCTGGCTATTCTCTGTTGACCTCTCTCATCAACAAGGCATTTCCGTCCACAGAACTGCCACTTACTTTTTTTGTTTTTGGCACCATTCTGAGTAAATTCTAGAGAATGTTATGTGTGCAAATTCCAGGAGATCAGCAGTTACAGAAATAC
Organism: Moxostoma hubbsi; assembly: GCA_032164185.1. Taxonomy (NCBI): domain Eukaryota; kingdom Metazoa; phylum Chordata; class Actinopteri; order Cypriniformes; family Catostomidae; genus Moxostoma; species Moxostoma hubbsi. Next base: position 10,984,316 of record JAVLUX010000215.1, read on the forward strand.
TCATACCAGCCCATCAGGCACCAACAATCATGCCACTGTCCAAATCATTGTGATCATATTTTTCCCCATTATGATGGTTTATGTGAACATTAACTGAAGCTCCTGACTCGTATCTGCATGGTTTTATGCACTGCACTGCTGCCACACGATTGGCTGATTAGATAATGGCATGAATGATTGTTGGTGCTAGATGGGCTGGTTTGAGTATTTCTGTAACTGCTGATCTCCTGGGATCTTCATACACACTGACTGGTTTGAACTGACAAAGTCTACGGTAACTCAGGTTGGCACCATTTTGGCAGCACGAGGGGAACCTACACAATATTAGGCAGGTGGTTATAATGTTGTGGCAGCTCGGTGTAGATACAGGTGAAACTCGAAAAATTAGAATATCGTGCAAAAGTTCATTAATTTCAGTAATTCAACTTAAAAGGTGAAACTAATATATTATATAGACTCATTACAAGCAAAGTAAGATATTTCAAGCCTTTATTTGATATAATTTTTATGATTATGGCTTACAGCTTATGAAAACCCCAAATTCAGAATCTCAGAAAATTAGAATATTGTGAAAAGGTTCAGTATTGTAGGCTCAAAGTGTCACACTCTAAACAGCTAATTAATCCAAAACACCTGCAAAGGGTTCCTGAGCCTTTAAATGGTCTCTCAGTCTGGTTCAGTTGAATTCACAATCATGGGGAAGACTGCTGACCTGACAGTTGTGCAGAAAACCATCATTGACACCCTCCACAAGGAGGGAAAGCCTCAAAAGGTAATTGCAAAAGAAGTTGGATGTTCTCAAAGTGCTGTATCAAAGCACATTAATAGAAAGTTAAGTGGAAGGGAAAAGTGTGGAAGAAAAAGGTGCACCAGCAGCAGGGATGACCGTAGCCTGGAGAGGATTGTCAGGAAAAGGCCATTCAAATGTGTGGGGGAGTTTCACAAGGAGTGGACTGAGGCTGGAGTTACTGCATCAAGAGCCACCACACACAGACGGGTCCTGGACATGGGCTTCAAATGTCGTATTCCTCTTGTCAAGCCGCTCCTGAACAACAAACAACATCAGAAGTGTCTCAAGCGCTCTCAAATTCCAAATTTCAAATTCCAAATTTGAGAGCAAATTTTGCATCTCATTTGGAAACCAAGGTCCCAGAATCTGGAGGAAGAATGGAGAGGCACACAATCCAAGATGCTTGAAGTCCAGTGTGAAGTTTCCACAGTCTGTGTTGGTTTGGGGAGCCATGTCATCGGCTGGTGTTGGTCCACTGTGCTTTATTAAGTCCAGAGTCAACGCAGCCGTCTACCGGGACATTTTAGAGCACTTCATGCTTCCTTCAGCAGACAAGCTTTATGGAGATGCTGACTTCATTTTCCAGCAGGACTTGGCACCTGCCCACACTGCCAAAAGTACCAAAACCTGGTTCAATGACCATGGTATTACTGTGCTTGATTGGCCAGCAAACTCGCCTGACCTGAACCCCATAGAGAATCTATGGGGCATTGCCAAGAGAAAGATGAGAGACATGAGACCAAACAATGCAGAAGAGCTGAAGGCCGCTATTGAAGCATCTTGGTCTTCCATAACACCTCAGCAGTGCCACAGGCTGATAGCATCCATGCCACGCCGCATTGAGGCAGTAATTAATGCAAAAGGGGCCCAAACCAGGTACTGAGTACATATGCATGATTATACTTTTCAGAGGGCCGACATTTCTGTATTTAAAATCCTTTTTTTTTTATTGATTTCATGTAATATTCTAATTTTCTGAGATTCTGAATTTGGGGTTTTCATAAGCTGTAAGCCATAATCATAAAAATTATATCAAATAAAGGCTTGAAATATCTTACTTTGCTTGTAATGAGTCTATATAATATATTAGTTTAACCTTTTAAGTTGAATTACTGAAATTAATGAACGTTTGCACGATATTCTAATTTTTCGAGTTTCACCTGTATATAAGGTTGAAATTGTTCAAATAACTTTGTATAGTCTTGGATGTATACCACTTCAGTTGATTGAAAATTTTAAACATATCACTATTGCTTTTGATCTATTTACTCTTGTTATCCATTACATTTCATTTGAAGTGTAATTTGAATTTAGAAATATTTTTGGTTTAATTTTATCGTATTTCAAATAAATTTATTTTTTTCAAAATAAAAATAGACTGATACAAGCGAAGTGCATTCAGATACAATCACTGTTAATTCTAGCCATGATTTTTGTCAATAGATGAAAATGATTAATAACACTTAAATTCTCTATAATTTAACGGAGCATACATCCAAATTCTGATGAGAATTACATTTTCCATGCGTTTAAAAGGAGCGTGTCACTGTCATAGAAAGAAGCCATGCATTCTTCAAGGACGCAGTTAATGCTCAAAATAATAAGTCCATATTTAATTTTTGCATAGTCTATTTACACTACTAACTTCTTATGATTGTGCAGTCTTTGTTTATATCGCTGGTGCTTGAGGGATTGGACTATATGATAGGATGCAGACCGTGGAATAACCAGAGATGGAACCTCAGAATTAAATTGCACCTAACCCAGCCTACATGGGGCATTTTGCCAAACCCACTTGCACCTAGACTAGCGCATGCTTGCAAGAAAATACAAAAACTACATGGCCATGCCCACTGACTTTGCGCTTATGACTTAAGGCATTGTGTTGCGCTTAACGCTATCACTCTTAAAATAGGTCCCAAAATCTTTTTTAGTGTGGGGGGCCAATGAAAATGTAAGCAGGGAAATAAGTTGCATTTACTCTTAAGCGCTTCAGGATGGGTCCTTGGTGGGGTACTGCAATATCAGGTGGAGGTGGAATTTGTGACTCTTACTGGTGTTTAATGTTAATGACACTACCCAGAGTTGGTGTTGAGATTCCTGTCTCCACCCTACTCAGTACACAGAGTCCTCACATTAATGCTGATCCTCTGTGGCCTCTCTGTGTTTAGGCATGGACAGTAAGCCATTTAGGTTTGCCAGCACCACACCCAATGCAATATTACCTAACTTTCCTTTCCCTCAGTTGAAAGAAAAAGTTACTTTTTACAGTAACAAGACATACTGTTGTTGTTAAGTGATTACTGTCCATGCTCAGACAAACAGTATTGGGCTATGGTGCTAATGCAGGCATCACAAGTTCGACTCCTGCTCATTCCAGTTTTGATTGTCTGTCTTGAATTAAAAATGACAGAAGGCCACAAACAAAATATAGAACATAAGTTTTATCAATTCATTTTCATTAATATGTTCTGGACATAGACCTAATTTTAATACATTTGAATCATTCACAGACATGTCCGAATTGTGATGCAATTGCATTATAAAAACATTTCATACTGGGAAGTTACAATATAGTACTTAAATTAAACCATATATGATCTAACATCAAACTTGTGTAGTCAACCCCTCTAGTGAATTTTCTCAGGATATAATAATTTGCACATTGGCCGTATTTGCTTAGCAGTGTTTGTATCAGGCCTCAAGACAGAAAAGTGTATATAGTATATCAGATCTAGATAGTCTAATTCTGTCTGTTAACAGATTTCCTTGTGCAGACGCACTGCCAAAACACACAGAAATGCACTGAATCACTAAAATTAAATCTAAACTATACTGTCAAGTAGAGGAAATACTACCACCCCTGGAGTCACAAGTTCGAACCCTGGGCATGCTGAGTGACTCCAGGCAGGTCTCCTAAGCAACCAAAGTGGCCCGGTTGCTAGGGAGGGTAGTCACATGGGGTAACCTCCTAATGGTCACTATAATGTGGTTCTCAGTGGGGCGTTTGTTGAGTTGTTGAGCGTGAAGCCTATGTCTCCGTGGTAACGCGCTCAACAAGCCATATAATAAGATGCACGGATTGATGTTCTCAGACGAGGAGGCAACTTAAATTCGTCCTCCACCACCCGGATTGAGGCGAGTCACTACGCCACCACCAGTACTTAGAGTGCATTGGGAATTGGCCATTCCAAATTGGGGAGAAAAAGGGGAGAAAATCAAAAGGAGAAAAAAAAGTATAGGAAATAAACATTTTCATGAGTCTATTAATTTTCAGGACAATGCAAAGACATGTCGTTAGTTAAACATATTAGTTAAACATGAATTTTCTAAAATTTTACTACAATCAGACATATTTGAAAATGTGTTCATTTAAAGCCCTAAGGTACCTTATTTCTAAAGGTGAGTATTATTAGCATTTTGTGTATTATGTACATTTATTGTTTTGTAAATGTGCATTGCAGCAGTCATTTCAAACAGATGACTGATATGGGTCATTTCATTCTTACAAAACTTAAAGGCTACAAGATCTGATCTATGCAAATCATTGGAACTGAATCAAGGGCTGTTACATGAATGCAGCACAAATCTACTAGTATGCTTCTACCTGTAAAATATCTGTAATACCATTTCCTTTAAGCTAAAATAAAACTACATTATCTAAAGTGAAAATGTATTAGATGTCCATTGCAACTCCGCACACTCACTCAATACAAATATACTGGCTCAGGTCACAGCATGGACCATATCTTCTTATTTATGTTTTGCTATACTTCTTCTTGTGTAAGATAAGTCCACAGTATCTAATACAATTCTGCTGCTTCCTGCTGCTCTTTTGTGATAAGCTATATCATAGATATTACTTTTCCTGTACCATTAAAGAACGGATTGTTTTGATCATTGTGGTCAATTCATTATTATATGTCATTGGTTTTACTGCTTGTCTGATACATCACTGGCATCTTTATTTATGCAGAAAATATGGCTTGTCTGTAGGTCAGACGGCACTACATATTGCCATAGAGCGCCGTTGCAAACCGTATGTGGAGCTGCTGGTGGAGAAAGGGTCAGATGTCCATGCACAGGCCAGGGGCCGATTCTTCCAACCTAGAGAGGAGGGTGGATACTTCTACTTTGGTGAGTTTGTTAATAAGGACAGTAAGAGTGATGAATCTTCATAATGTAAATCCTTAAAACCAAACTGTGGCTGTACAGTGATAGTATCTGATGGCAATACAATGGTACTTTTTCCCCATTTAATTTATTTACATGGTACTCCAAGGTATGTCATAGAATATGGAGCCTTTCATCCCAAAATGGTTTGGTTCCCATTGTGTGGAAAACCAGCTTTCCTGATATTATCAGTTACTTTCTCCATTGCTATGTCCATTTTTTTTGTTGTTGAATTATAGAGCACTAAGCAATATCCTGAAGATCTTGACCTCCAGTGCTTCTCTATTAGGCAGTCATGAGTCAGACATGCATAGCTTTGCCAATGTATAACCAATATGAGGGTACAAGACATTTGGAAACAGTATTCATGGTAATGTCAGGTGATTTTCTTGACTTTTCCTAAACTCACTCCCTTGTACTTTGGCAAAAGTGAGGTGCATTAGACAGTTTATGCATTCATGAAATGTTTAGCTGTGAGCAAAATGGTTTATTGCACTTTGAAGAAAGCCAACAAGACATTATGTCACAAATAAAACAAGTGTACTAAGGAGGTAAGAGAGAGAAAGGACCCTTTGTGTTTGCAATGGAAAATACAGTTAAAAAGGTCTTCTATTTGGGAGGCCCTTAAGACCTTATGTTTCCTTTTCCTTTTTGCCTGACACCATTCTGCCTCCTGTTGAGGTGATTGTGCTACTACAGCTCTGTCAGCCTATAGCACTGTTATTTTAATGGTATCTTACCATTTGTCTTATCATAATTTTTAATCAAAATATAATGTCTTGTCTTAGACATAATGTTAATGAAAATAATGTTAACAAATTGACAAATAGCTATGTAGGGTATTTTATTGTATTTTTTGTCAATAATGAACACAGTAATTTAATACTGTTAATATAATAAAGGTTACAGCAATAATAAAAAATAACAATAGATTTGAAAAAGAAGCATTGCCATTGCAATGCATTGAGATGCTCTCAGGTGAACCGGGCCATAAGGGCCAAAACATAGCTACACAATTATGTAAGCACAGATGTATCTTGCAACGCAACTTGAGATAATGCGGACAGTTATCCCATATACGTGCACTACTGGACAGCTTTCGCAATTGCAGTCTCCATGTTTAAAGGTCGCAGGTGTGTTCAACTTGAACTGCATCTCGATTTGCAGATCGGCGAGATTTGCCCAATAGAGTATCCAGGGAAGGATTTGAAAAGAGATCCGTCAAGCCAGACACTTTGCGCTTCCCATCGTCTGCTGAACCCACACCAGTCATGGAAGATCGCACAATGTTTGCTTTCTTTTATTACAGACGAAGTTGAATTCAGATGTTTGAATTTTACATAAAGTAACCAGAAACATTGTTCATATGAAAAGATTGTGCTGTTTAATACAGTGTCTGCGGTGTGCAGGGCCGGCCCAAGCCTTAATTGGAAGAATTTGATTTTGGGTGGCCCTCAGTGCCGCCAATACCATTGATTATTGTCAGTGCTTGATTATTTGCACACTATAAATCTAACACACTCATTGTCAATTTTATTAGTTGTAGCTGTGTTGCTGACATCATACCAATGTCTGCCTGGCATGTTTTTACCCTTCTACGGTTTTTAATTGTAACAGGAGTAAACTCACAAGAAGTAGAAGGACCTTTAAAGGAAATTACATTAATTATAATTAGAAATATTAATCTCAGGAGATTCTACAGTAAACTATAAAGGCAGAAAATACAAAGGCTGGTGTGCTGTTATCTTACCTGCCACATCTGCTAAGGTTGAAACAGACATGGAAGGAACAGTAAGATCAGTGGATGCAGTTGCTGGTTAGTGCTCCTCGCCTGCAGATGATGGACCTGATGAAAGATGAAAAAAATAATGAAAATAATAATTAGGTTTTAGCCAAACTGGAGGTGTCAGAATAAACACCATGGTAATGGCATACAAATATACTACTATTATTTCTGCCATAGACTGACATAGCAGAAGTAGTAAGAGTAGTATGTGAAGTATGCAATTGCGAACGCAGCACATGAAACATGTCAACCATTTCAAGTTGCGAGTCTGGGCATTTCTGCAACAAAAATTGTTTGGGGGCGGGGTTGTGGGTGGTTGGAGATGAGATGGATGGTGGACTTCAGGGCACCCACGTGTTTGTGTGGGCGCCCTGAAGATAATAATAATGTTATATTATTGAAGTTCAAATGATTTCATCATTAATACACAGAGATGCGAGCAAAAAGTGAAGCATCTTGACAGAATGCACGAGCTGGCAGCAAGATGCCGCCCATGCCGCCCCATGTCGGACATGCCTAAGTTCGCCCCTGCCAATCGTGAATAAGATCATTAGAGCAAAAACAAACAAACATGATGTCTTCTTTGGAGCTGATTGAAAGGTGCAAAACTATTATAATATAATCCTAGGATGACAAAATAGGATTATCTTTTCTGGTGCCTTCCAGAAGTTCCTAGCTCTCTTATTCACCTGCAAATTATTTTCATTTGTATTCGACACGGCTGTCAGTGTTTAATCCCCCCTGATCTGAGCACGATGGGAGTCATTCATTGCAGAGCTTCCCGGAGACGTGAGCGCAAACCAGAAAACACTGACAGCTAATGTGATTTAGCAGTACCGCTCTCTGAACACGTGCAAATCAATGAGAGGGAAGCGTTCCCATAAGAAGTGACATGAAAATAATCCATCACCCCTATAAACAAAAAAAAGTTTAGTTTTTTTATTTAGTACTGCCCTGAAGGATTTGACATGACAGATAAACAAACAAAAAATAGTGAGCCTGCTATGGAGATATATATATGTGGCACTATATGGAGATATAATTCTGCGGGCACAAAAAATGTAATTGGAGCGCGCAAAATAATATTTTGTGCATGCAAGTTGATATTTTGATCGCAAATGTCCTAAAAGAACAAAGATGGTTTGCACTCTGAAAGTGTCTTATTTTATTAAATATACTGAAGAAGGCTAAAACAACATTATTACTCCTATTCTACTAAAACAAATAATAATAATAATTCAGTGCAGGGCATCTATTTTTCCTTATTTCTTTTTTGTTTGGTCTATGCAAGAAGACTTACTGGACTTGCCCTAGAATTGCTGGATATGCTGATTCACTAGCTAGACCAGCACCAAACCAGAACTAACCAGCATTAACATCAATTGAAAGTGTTGTTTCTCAGAATTTACCAGCACTGACTGTCTTATGCTGTTGTTGTTGTTTTTTCACTGGTCAGGTGAGCTGCCCCTCTCACTCGCAGCTTGTACCAACCAACCAGACATGGTGCACTACCTGACTGAGAATAGCCACAAGAAGGCAGATCTGCGAAGGCAGGACTCCCGGGGAAACACAGTGCTGCATGCCCTGGTTCATATTGCAGACAACACTCGGGACAACACACGTTTTGTCACTAAAATGTATGACTTGCTGCTCACTAAATGTGCTAAACTCTACCCTGACTGCAACCTGGAGAATGTCCTCAACAATGATGGTATGTCTCCTCTCATGATGGCTGCCAAGCTGGGAAAAATTGGGGTAGGAGCCTAACTTTTGCAAATCTTGCAACAGTGAAACGGAAATACATTCATGGCAGGTAAGTCAAAGTAAACTAAAGTCTACAGTTTTTACTCCTCAGGTGTTCCAGTATATCATCAGGAGAGAGATCAAAGATGAGGAAGCTCGTCATCTCTCCAGGAAGTTTAAGGACTGGGCCTATGGACCTGTGTACTCCAACCTCTATGATCTGTCCTCCCTGGATACCTGTGGAGAAGAAGTCTCTGTTCTGGAGATACTTGTCTACAACAGCAGGATTGAGGTGAGAAAAGAGTTAAATATAGAAGGTTTGCTGTATGTAGGTTTTCTATATATTTTGTGATGTTATCACACATGATATTAAAAGCCTTGGAAATGCATTGACTACATAAAAAGTGGAGAGTGCTATGGCTCCATATGCTTTTTTTTTCTCCATTGGCAAAGATTAAAGCTCAGAGCTAGTTACAAGCCCCAAAAGGAGCGAGCCAATGAGCAATCCATTGTGCCCTTGAATAAGGCAAGGGGGATAGTTCCTGTAAGAAGTATACTGGAAGTTGCATTAGATCTCGTAAATGACTAACTTCAGGTGGTTGTGAATGTATAGGAGGGCAATTATGGAAAGCGTGCGTGCGTGTGTGTGTGTGTGTGTGTGTGAGAATGAATGAAGTCAGAAAACATACCTTAGCCAAATACAATTAAACTATTTTTTCAGAATTCCTGACATTTAATTGTAGAAAACATTCCATCTTAGGTCAGTTAGGATCACTACTTTTATTTTAAGAATGTGAAATGTCAGAATAATATTAGAGAGAATGATTTATTTCAGCTTTTATTTCTTTCATCACATTCCCAGTGGGTCAAACGTTTTGGGTAGCCTTCCACAAGCTTCTCACAATAAGTTGCTGGAATTTTGGCTCATTCTTCCAGACAGAACTGGTGTAACTGAGTCAGGTTTGTAAGACTTCTTGCACACACACACTTTTTCAGTTCTGCCCACAAATTTTCTATTGGATTGAGGTCAGGGCTTTGTGATGCCCACTCCAATACCTTGACTTTGTTGTCCTTAAGCCATTTTGCCACAACTTTGGTGGTATGCTTGTGGTCATTGTCCATTTGGAGGACCCATTTGCGACTTTAATTTCCTGACTATGTCTTGCTTCAATATATCCACATAATATTCTTTCCTTGTGATGCCATCTTTTTTGTGAAGTGCACCAGTCTCTCCTGCAGCAATACACCCCCATAACATGATGCTACCACCCCCATGCTTCATGGTTGGGATGGTGTTCTTCGGCTTGCAATCCTCACCCTTTTTCCTCCAAACACAATGATGGTCATTATCGCCAAACAGTAAAATTTTTGTTTCATTAGACCAGAGGACATTTGTCCAAAAAGTTAGATCTTTGTCTCCATGTGCACTTTCATACTGTAGTCTGGCTCTTTTATTGTGGTTCTGAAGCAGTGGCTTCTTCCTTGCAGCCTTTCAGGATATTTTGATATAGGAATTGTTTTACTGTGGATATAGATACTTGTCTACCTGTTTCCTCAATGATCTTCACAAGGTACACTACCGTTCAAAAGTTTGGGGTCACCCAAACAATTTTGTGTTTTCCTGAAAAGTCACACTTATTCACCACCATACGTTGTGAAATGAATAGAAAATAGAGTCAAGACATTGACAAGGTTAGAAATAATGATTTGTATTTGAAATAAGATTTTTTTTACATCAAACTTTGCTTTCGTCAAAGAATCCTCCATTTGCAGCAATTACAGCATTGCAGACCTTTGGCATTCTAGCTGTTAATTTGTTGAGGTAATCTGGAGAAATTGCACCCCACGCTTCCAGAAGCAGCTCCCACAAGTTGGATTGGTTGGATGGGCACTTCTTGCGTACCATACGGTCAAGCTGCTCCCACAACAGCTCAATGGGGTTCAGATCTGGTGACTGCGCTGGCCACTCCATTACCGATAGAATACCAGCTGCCTGCTTCTGCTCTAAATAGTTCTTGCACAATTTGGAGGTGTGTTTAGGGTCATTGTCCTGTTGTAGGATGAAATTGGCTCCAATCAAGCACTGTCCACTGGGTATGGCATGGCGTTGCAAAATGGAGTGATAGCCTTCCTTATTCAGAATCCCTTTTACCCTGTACAAATCTCCCACCTTACCAGCACCAAAGCAACCCCAGACCATTATATTACCTCCACCATGCTTAACAGATGGCGTCAGGCATTCTTCCAGCATCTTTTCATTTGTTCTGCGTCTCACAAATGTTCTTCTTTGTGATCCAAACACCTCAAACTTGGATTCATCTGTCTACAACACTTTTTTCCAGTCTTCCTCTGTCCAATGTCTGTGTTCTTTTGCCCATCTTAATCTTTTTCTTTTATTGGCCAGTCTCAGATATGGCTTTTTCTTTGCCACTCTGCCCTGAAGCCCAGAATCCCGCAGCCACCTCTTCACTGTACATGTTGACACTGGTGTTTTGCGGGTACTATTTAATGAAGATGCCAGTTGGGGACCTGTGAGGCGTCTGTTTCTCAAACTAGAGACTCTAATGTACTTATCTTCTTGCTCAGTTGTGCAACGCGGCCTCCCACTTCTTTTTCTACTCTGGTTAGAGCCTGTTTGTGCTGTCCTCTGAAGGGAGTAGTACACACCGTTGTAGGAAATCTTCAATTTCTTAGCAATGTCTCGCATGGAATAGCCTTCATTTCTAAGGACAAGAATAGACTGTCGAGTTTCAGATGAAAGTTCTCTTTTTCTGGCCATTTTGAGCGTTTAATTGACCCCACAAATGTGATGCTCCAGAAACTCAATCTGCTCAAAGGAAGGTCAGTTTTGTAGCTTCTGTAACGACCTAAACTGTTTTCAGATGTGTGAACATGATTGCACAAGGGTTTTCTAATCATCAATTAGCCTTCTGAGCCAATGAGCAAACACATTGTACCATTAGAACACTGGAGTGATAGTTGCTGGAAATGGGCCTCTATACACCTATGTACATATTGCACCAAAAACCAGACATTTGCAGCTAGAATAGTCATTTACCACATTAGCAATGTATAGAGTGTATTTCTTCAAAGTTAAGACTAGTTTAAAGTTGTCTTCATTGAAAAGTACAGTGCTTTTCCTTCAAAAATAAGGACATTTCAATGTGACCCCAAACTTTTGAACGGTAGTGTACGTTGTTGTTTTGGGATTGATTTTTACTTTTCACACCAAACTACATTCATTTCAAGGAGACAGAATGCGTCTCCTTCCGGAGCGGTATGATGCTGCGTTGTCCCATCGTGTTTATACTTGCATACTATTGTTTGTACAGAGGAATGTTGTACCTTCAGGAGTTTGGAAATTGCTCCCAAGGATGAACCAGACTTGTGGAGGTCCACAATTTTTTTCTGAGGTCTTGGCAGATTTCTTCTGATTTTCCAATGATGTCAAGCAAAGAGGCACTGAGTTTGAAGGTATGCCTTAAAATGCATCCACAGGTACACCTCCAATTCTGTACACCTTCTGTCAGAAGCTAATTGTCTAAAGGCTTGATGTCATTTACTGGAATTTTCAAAGGTACTTAAAGGCACAGTTAACTCTGTGTATGTAATCTTCTGGCCCACTGGAATTGTGATGTAGTCAATTAAATGTGAAAAAGTCCATGTGTAAACAATGGTCGGAAATTGCTTGTCATGAACTAAGTAGATGTGTTGGTAAATGACTTACCAAAACTATAGTTTGCTAATATGATATCTGTGGTTAAAAATTGTTTTACTGACTTCAACCTAATTGTAGGTAAACTTCTGACTTCAACTGTATATAGTATACACCGGTCAGCCACAACATTAAAACCACATGCCTAATATTGTGTAGGTCCCTCTCGTGCTGCCAAAACGGCACAAACCCGCATCTCAGTAAAACATCACATCCAATGAGCAGCAATTCTGCAGATAGTAATGCCTTGTTGATGAGAGTGGTCAACAGAGAATGGCCAGATTGGTTAGAACTGACAAAGTCTACTGTAACTCAGAGAACTGCTCTGTACAGTTGTGGCGAGAAGAATAGCATCTCATTAAGCTATTCTGAGATGCGGGATAGCCCAGTTTTGGCTGCGCGAAGGGGACCTACAAAATATTAAGCAGGTGGTTTTAATGTTGTGGCTGATCAGTGTATATACACTAGTCACATATACATAAAGAAAAAACTGCTCAAGTTATACACTGTTTGAATGAACAGTGAAGTAAAGGAAAGCATGGCTACTTCAGTGTTGTAAACTCTCTCAAGTGTTCCATCTTTTCTAACCTCAGAATCGGCATGAGATGCTGGCAGTGGAACCCATTAATGAGCTGCTGAGGGCCAAGTGGCAGAAGTTTGCTGCTGTAACCTTCTACAGCAGTGTGTTTTCCTATCTTTTTACCATGGTTGTCTTCACCCTCGTGGCCTACTATCGCCCATCGGTGGGAAAAGTGAGTACAGTGCATCTGGGTGTACATGTTTATCATATGATTACAGCGACTCTTCTGTGCAGTGATTGAATTTAATGTTAGTGTAAGCTGTTCTTTTCAGAAATTCTGTGAATAAACTGCAGCCCCATTAATAAAGTTAATCTTTAAATTATCTTAAATGTGAACGTACAACAATTTCCTAAATGATAAATGGTTTAAAATTTTATTCTTAAAGCAAAATTAATAAAGCAAGAATGTTCAACGATCCCTCGGCCGGGGGTTGACGATGTAATTAGATATCGCGATAACGTCACGTGAACAGTAGCTAGAACGTGAGTGATAGATAGGTGAGACCTGTCAGCACTGTCATCATGTCAGCTGTGTGGAGTTATTTTAAACTCGAGGAAGAAAAAAAACAAAGCCGAGTGCAATTTACGTAAGCTTTTCGAGAGGTGGCAGCAGCGCAAACTTGATTAAACACTTGCAGAAGCATCATGGAAAGGAGTATGCTGAATTTAACCAGGCATCAAATGCCAAGAATAAAAGCGTGACACAACAATAAACATTGCTGGAAACAATTCAGAAGTGTGAAAAACTCCCACCAAAACCGCAGAAAAGAAAAGCTGATAACGGAGAAAGACTGTGCTGGATGACCAACCCCTTTCTGTTGTGGAGAATATGGGTTTTCGACGCTTAATGGAGTATTTGGAGCCTCGCTACATGATGCCAAACCGGCAGTTCATCTCCGACACGGCTGTCCCAAATAAGTACAAGCAAGTGTGTGAATTCATTTCGAAATGTTTTGAAAATGTTGCCATGATTAGCTTCACAATTGACATCTGGAGCTCAGATGTGTGTCCTATGTCATTACTAAGCATGACTGCACAGTGGATAGACTCGAGCTTCAATTTGCAAAACTGTTCTTCTGTACATTTTATAATGGTGATACTATTATTTGATGTTTTTATTTATTTTAAGTTATGGTTTACAATATAGGTTTGACTACATTGAGTGTTGAGTTACATCCAGTATTTGACTGGAATTATAATTCTTTAAATTTGCACTTTAAATTTCATTTTGAATGTTTGAATTGTGCTGACTAATTAAAAATGCTGCAACAAGTTCTGTTTGGAAAATGTGAATAAAAATCAAGCAGCAGTATTGCACAACTGAGTCATGTTGTGGGTTACTTAATTTCTTCCTTTAGGGGAGTAGAACGTTTGTTGCACTGTTTGAGCATGATGCTTTTAAGATGGATAGGTTAAGCATAGTGCATTCTCCTGACAAATGTGTTATTAACAGCTTAATTGTTTAAGAGGGAGTAAAAGGTGGTATTGTATCGGCAGATACTCAAGGTTGTGGTACCGGAATCGGTATCGGACATGAAAAAGTGGTATCGAGCCACACCTAGTATTTGCAACACTAAAAGTAAAAAAAATCAAGTCTGCGTGCACTGGCACACCAGAGCAAAAGCATATAAATCTTTTGTACACTGCTTGTCAGTTGAGGTATGCATAAGAATATTTTCACAAATCCCGATTTGATCCTCACTTTTGACATGGGATCAAATCCATGGAATTTAGGATCAATGTATAAATGAGGCCCTTGATCTGTAGTTGTTTTCTAAGCTATTTATCCTTTCACAGCCCCCTTACACCTACAATACTACAGAAGACAAGCTGCGTTTGGCAGGAGAGATCATAACCGTGGCCTCTGGAGTCTTTTTTTTCGTAACGAACGTAAGCTATACATGCAGTACACAATGGCCTAATATTTGTAATGTCGTGTTTTTCATTTAGAAGTGCACTCTTAGCTTGCTGAAAGAACACCAGTATATGTTTCCTATATTCTTGCACCCAAATTCACTCTCACATCCTTTTGGTTTTCTCGTGGTTGTCGTCTTTTCTCACTTTAACTTGCACAAAATATCTTTTAGCAGAGTTTCTTGGTTTTCTCCCCCGATTTAGATTAAGGACCTTTTCCTGAAGAAGTGCCCAGGGGTGAATTCTTTATTTATTGATGGATCCTTTCAGCTCCTCTAGTAAGACACTCATTCCCTTTCTTTGTGCCTTCCTTTACTGTCTATGTCTTTCCCTAAGGCGATTTTTCTCCTTTTAATTGAGCTGTCTAATTAATTTCACAACCTCTTTCTTGGCATGTTTTTTAATAGTTAATCTCTTTGCATAAAAACAGCACTATCCAAGCAAAGATGACTGCAGTTCACTTATATGTTTATGGTAATTATAATTAATATGTGGCATTGCTAAACTGCAGAGGCATTTTAAATGTAAAAAGTAAAACTTACATATTGAAACAGTTTTGCTTGGTAAGAATCAAAGTTGAACCCAATGAACCACTTCTGTACTGACTAGAACATAATAAAGCCACCAGAGCCCACGATATTCCCATATATTCTGGTGTATATTGAACTGATCATTTATCAGCAGTCACCTTATGAGTTACTGAATGAAAAGTACATTTCCTAATGATCATTTTGTTATTTCCATAGCTTCATCTACTCTGTGTTGGTGCTGGTGGCTGCAACGTTGTACTTGTCAGGAATTGAGGCCTACGTGTCCGTGATGGTTTTTGCTCTAGCGCTAGGTTGGATGAACACACTCTATTTCACCAGAGGCCTTAAACTCACTGGAACCTACAGCATCATGATTCAGAAGGTATGAAATGGGCAGGTTGGGGACCAGTTCCATTTAATTTGTCTAGGTAGATGTTTAACTGAAATTGTCAGTTATATTTTTTCAAACAGTGAATCAGTTAAAACCTCTGAAATAAAATAACATTCCCAAGTCTGTATATTTTATTTCTTGCTACATACACTGACTTAGCACTTTATTAGGAACACTATGGTCTAGTGTCTGTTTTGAGTCCATCTTAGTCGAGTCTACTGTAAGTCAAGTCAGAGGACAAAAGGGGTGGAGTCGGACTTAAGATCGAGTCGAGTCCGAATGAGTCTGTTCATGAACCTGAATTAAAATTGTAACTGTAAACTCAACATCAATATTTGAATCTTATTTTAAACTTTACAACCAAGAAAAATGTCAATATAAATGTAACAAAAACACCTCACTTTCATATACACATTATATGATAACTATCCTGCTGAACAGACTTCAAAGTGGCTTCAGAATGAAATCATATGCTATATACACTACTAATTGTGTTCTGGTTACATTTTCAATTACTCAAACATAGACAAAAAGAGATGAAATGTGCATTAGTCATTACAATTAGGGTTATTATGCTTCTTATTTTTATATCTACTTCAATATGAATTTGTCAATTAAATTTAGTTTAGATTTTTTTTAAATTAATAATAGTTTATAGTGAGATTTCTTTCTGTGTCTCTATCTTCCAAATTATTTGGGAAAATACATACAGATGAGTCAACACAGCAGTATTAGCACTCGCTGAGAAGTTACATCTCAAGATTTGACTGCAAATGTTACATCCAAAAACACTGGAAAAGCCCACTGATAATATTAGGGCCATTTAACACGGACATGATGTGGCTTAATGTGGGTCAGTTCTGCACATTGCTAATGCACCAATAATTTAAATCTTAAATTATAAATTTAAAATGATAATAAATTTAAAATTTCACTTAACTCTTCTTTTACCACAAAAAATATGGAGAATAATGATATTGAGTGATATATCATTTAACAGAATTGTCCTTCAGAAGTGTCTGAGATACAGGCTAAAAAATGAGGTTTACAATAAAAATATAATATAAAAACATCATAACCAACGTCATAACCAACTAAATTCGCTACATGAAGTTTAGATTCATTCACAAACTCTGCCATCGAATAATACATTATGCGTCTGACACATCAACCCGCGGATCTTATCAGGTGGCTTGTTGAGTGCGTTGCCAGGGAGACATAGTGCGTGTGGAGGCTTCACGCCATCCACCATGGTATTCACGGTGAAAAAAGATTTGACAAAAGAGAGACATTAAAAAAGAGAAGTCGTTGCGAGGGGGCGGGCACGTTACTGTTTTTGATTAAAGATTACAATCTTTTTTTTTTATAGTATGCACATGGATAGTGTATAATTAACACTTCATTTTTCCATAAATTATAAATGTCAGTTTTGATATCATGGTGACTTAAATAGTGTTTAGGCTCCCATTCATCTGATGAAAACACGCTGCATGATCATGAGAAAGGATTACATCAAGATGTAGATTGAAATGCAGGGGTGAAAAACTAAATAAAATGGCCTGCTCCTCTCTCGCTATTGCTTGTGTGCTAGTGATTACATGATTATAATGACAAAATACAAGAAATAAATAAGATTCCACACAATTTAGTGAAAAGTAATCAAAGCACATTTGTGACAATAATTGTGTTAACTAATTTTGTACAAAAGGACAGGTTTTCTTTCATTGAAGCACTTCAGATGCTCTGTGAAAATTAATATGCAGGATGATTATGATTGTGTCATGCAGTAGTGGTTTTAACCACCACGCAATTGCTTGGGACCCCGAATATCAGTAGGAAAGCTCAGCAAAAACCACTTGAGGGGTGACATGTTGTTTTTGGTACATGCACGAATACTTTGTCAGCGCTCTCAGATTGGTTCGCATTAGAGTTCCACCGGGTTTTTAAGTCTGTTTTTCCAAGTAGGATTTTGCTTTCAGATTTTTAAATTTGAAACAATATACAGTCCTTTTGAACTTGTTTCGCCCACGCATTCGCGCTCACAAATACGAGTGAGATAATGGCACAGCCATTAAAATAAAAAAACAGGAAAATAAAAAATAGCACTGCATGTCAAAAAGGTTGCTGATGCCTGCTCTAGAGACTGTGGTGCCTGAAAATACCAGGAGATCAGCAGTTACAGAAAGTCAAACCAGCCTGTCTGGCACCAACAATCATGCCACGGTCGAAATCACTGAAATCACATTTTTTTCCCATTTTGATGGTTGATGTGAACATTAACTGAAGCTCCTGACCTGTATCTGTATGATTTTATGCACTGCACTGCTGCCACACACACACGATTGGCTGATTAGATTATCGCATGAATATGTAGGTGTACAGGTGTTCCTTATAAAGTGATAAGTGAGTGTATACACCAATAGACTACTATGTTCATTTTAACCTTCTGTAAATAGCATCGACAACTCCTGACTTGAATGCAGCCATACATTTGCACATGTTATCTTTCGATTTATACCAATAGAGTACTCCAGTGCTATTTTAGAATAATCCCATATTTTCCAACCATATTAACAAATCCATTAAAATTTGTTGGATCCATTAAATTACCATTGATATAATCACAAATTTATTTGTAAGTGTCATTCAAATGATCTTTTTATAGTTTCTCTAGAGACTGTTTCCACTGATAGAAAGTTGTTTATTCAATAACTGAAAACATTCATTGGTACATCTGATATGATGTATGTTTTTCTCTTGAACTAGAGTATATTGAACTATTGTTCTGCTTGTTAAGTTCAACGGAATGTCAAATTAGTTGACCAAAACAAGCTGCTGTCTGAGTAATGACAACATCCCTGAGAGTGTAGTGTATACTATATTTATCAACTGCTGCTGGAAATAACACAACTCTTGAAATAGCTTGCCTGTTATTATCAGAGATTGACATATGTATACTATTTGGATATTTTTTTCAGATTCTCATCAAAGATTTGTTCCGGTTTCTGCTGGTGTATGTGCTCTTCATGATTGGCTATGCATCAGGTAATGTGTACAGTTTTAATTTCTCTTCATGCCTTCATCCTATTAGCAAACCCGAGTTTGTTTGGTTTTAACTGAACAGACCTAAATTGTTATTGCCTTCATGGAAAGGTCAAATTGAAGGAATCTGCATTGGTGGGAATGGGAAAATCTTTATTAATTAGTGACCGACCATTTCAATTTGCATTTGACAACAGCATTAGTTTCACTGCTGACCATCTGTCCTGATGAGGAGACATGCAAGGATGCTTGCCCCAAATATCCCGAATGCAGAGATGCAAACACCTTCAGTGAATTCCTTTTGGACTTGTTTAAGCTGACCATAGGCATAGGAGATCTGGACAGTATGCTGAAAGGCGCACAGTACCCTGCTGTCTTCCTCATTCTCCTAGTCACCTACATTATTCTCACCTTCGTCCTGTTACTCAACATGTTAATCGCTTTGATGGGGGAGACAGTGGGACAGGTGTCCAAAGAGAGCAAGAAGATCTGGAAACTACAGGTGAGTGGTATACAAAAGGTGGAATGTTGTGGTCTGAAGATGAAAAATATAGTCACCTAAAGGCACAGATGTTGTTGTCATCTTTTACTTACCCCATTGCCAATCCAACCCTGTATTATTTTCAAAGATGATGTAAGGCAGAATGTCAGACTTAATTTTTCATTCAATGAAAGTTGATGGTTTCATACTGCCAAGCTTGGTCTAAAATTAATAAAAAGCACCATATATTTACATTTACATTTACATTTATGCATTTGGCAGACGTTTTTATCCAAAGCGACTTACAGAGCCCTTATTACAGGGACAATCCCCCCGGAACAACCTGGAGTTAAGTGCCTTGCTCCAGGGCACAATGGTGGTGGCCGTGGGGTTCGAACCAGCGACCTTCTGATTAGCAGCCCTGTGCTCTAGCCACTACGCCACCACCACTATATTGGTTAAAGGACATAATATAAAACATTTACAAATCTCCAACCAGTTTGTCACTTCTTTTTTTTTTTTTTTTCATCAGTGGGCAACCACTATCTTGGATATTGAGCGTTCCTTCCCTGTGTGTCTGCGGAGGTCCTTCCGGGTTGGAGAGATGGTGACTGTGGGCAAGAACATGGATGGAACACCAGACAAACGTTGGTGCTTCAGGTACTGTATAGCTTCAACCTCTGCATTGAAAATGACAGCCAAACCTATTCATCAAGTCATTTACCCGAGCTACGGCCCTACATATTTCGTGCTTTAGAGTCGACGAGGTGAAGTGGTCCCATTGGAATCAAAATCTAGGGATCATTAACGAGGATCCTGGCCAGAAAGATTATTACGAACAAACGCAGGGAGGGCGAGGTCTTCGAAGAGGTTTGTATGATGCACAGATTCCCATAAATGCACATACTTACAAAATCTAACAAATGCGATTTCTTTCCATTACACCAACAGATCGCTGGTCTACGGTCGTCCCAAGAGTGGTTGAACTGAATAGGGGCTCCAGAGACCATGTTATAGAGATGGAGCCACTCACAGGCAAACACAGACATAAGTCTGAAAGCTAAAACAGGTCTATAGAGGGCCACAAACCCTTGAAACAGTTTTTACAGGGCGGAAAATTATTTATATTATTCAAGATGTCAGACTTTCTAGAGTTTTTAATTACTGTTAGGATGCATACAAGAACATTTCTGTCCATTTTATATATCCTGAGTTTAAAAGTATCCTGTTATTTTTGATGGTGATAATGATGACAATTTTTACATGTATATTTGTGCCCATGAGACACTCAGGGACGCTTTTGTTTTGTGAATCTGAAATGGGCTAGAGATTAGTTAAAATAATCTATAGTGTGCAATGCATTTTTTGTTTTATTTAGACTTGTGCAGTAAAACAGAACACTCCACAAGGTCTCTGGCCTGGGTGTCAGACTTGTTAGCCTCTGTCTGCTTTGTTGCTTCCTACTGACAAATCTAGCATGAGGGATTTTTGTAGACAAAGATCTAAAAGGTTAGGTTTTAATTGATAATCATGCCAAATTACCTCAGTTTAATGTGCCTTGATATAATAATCAGTTTGATCTTTTTTTTAATGAAAAATCATTGTTATATTCTTTGGTTATATGGCCCATCCATAATGGAAAAGACAAAAGAAATGGTGTTTGGATTTGGCTCTTGTTTTCTAATAAAGGTCATGCAGAAAGCAGATGTGGCACCCACACCAGTAGTGTGCACATTGCCAGACTTCAGTAAAATGCTATCTTCACCTCAGTATGCTGGCAGTAGTGTGACACTGGATTTAATTAGTGTGATGCTTTAAATGGAATTGAATATTTTTTTTCACAGGTAAAGGAAGAACACCACATTTTGAAGGAAAACTTTCTTTACCTTCCGTTTCTGTTCTGTTTATATCATTGTATACATTGATCCCTTGGGCCCACCACCCATTGGAGAAACCGCAGGAGTCGGGTGCGCTGCAATATGGGTAGCAGTGAAGGCCGTGGGTCTTTACGGACCAGACCCGGGCGGCAAAGGCTAGTTCTAGGGACGTGGAACATCACCTCACTGGGGGGGGGGGGGGGGGAAGGAGCCGGAACTGGAGAGAGAGGTGGAGCGTTACCAGTTGGATCTGGTGGGGCTTACTTCGACACACAGTTTTGGCTCTGGATCCATACTCCTGGATAGGGGATGGACTCTATTCTTCTCTGGAGTTTCCCAGGGTGTGAGGCGACGGGCGGGTGTGGGGATACTCACAAGTCCCCAGCTGATTGCCGCTATGTTGGAGTTTACCCCGGTGGACGAGAGGGTCGCCTCCCTTCGCCTACGGGTTTTGGGGGGGAAACTCTGACTGTTGTCTGTGCATATGCACCGAACAGCAGTTCAGAGTATTCAGCCTTCTTGGAGACCCTGAATGGAGTCCTGAATAGGGCCCCAGTAGGGGACTACATAGTGATGCTGGGTGACTTCAACGTGCACGTGGGAGATGACAGGGACACCTGGAAAGGCGTGATTGGGAGGATCAGCCTCCACGATCTGAACACGAGTGGATGTTTGTTATTGGACTTCTGTGCTAGTCATGGATTATCTATAACAAACACCATGTTCGAACATAAGGATGCTCATAAGTGTACGTGGTACCAGAGCACCCTAGGCCGAAGATCGATGATCGATTTTGTAATCGTGTCATCAGATCTGAGGCCATATGTTTTGGACACTCGGGTGAAGAGAGGGGCAGAGCTGTCAACCGATCACCACCTGGTGGTGAGTTGGATCAGGGGGTGGGGAAAGACTCTGGACAGAACTGGGAAGCCCAAGCGAGTAGTGCGGGTGAACTGGGAACATTTGGAGGAGGTCCCTGTCCGCGAGATCTTCAACTCACACCTCCGGTGGAGTTTTTCAGGCATCCCTGCGGAGGTTGGTGACATTGAACCGGAGTGGGCAATGTTCAAAGCTTCCATTGCTGAAGATGTGGTGGAGAGCTGCGGCCTCAAGGTTTTAGGTGCCTCAAGGGGTGGTAACCCTCGAACACATGGTGGACACTGGTGGTCAGGGAAGCTGTCCGACTGAAGAAAGTGGCCTTCCGAGATTTGTTGTCCCGGAGGTCTCCGGAGGCAGTTGCAAGGTACCGACAGGCCCGAAGGGCTGTGGCCTCAGCCGTGAGGTTGGCAAAGCAGTGGGTGTGGCAAAAGTTCGGAGAAGCCATGGAGAAGGACTTTCGGTCTGCACCAAAGTGCTTCTGGAAAACCGTCCGCCACCTTAGGAGGGGGAAACGGGGAACCATCCAAGCTGTATACAGCAGAGCTCATCCGAGGAGGTTATTGGGCGGTGGAAGGAACACTTTGAAGAACTCCTAAATCCCAACACGCCCTCTAGGCTAGAGGCAGAGCCGGAGGCTGATGGGGGATCAGATTCTATTTCCCTGGGGGAGGTCACTGAGGTAGTCAAACAACTCCGCAGTGGCAAAGCCCCGGGGATTGATGAGATCCGACCAGAAATGCTGAAAGCTTTGGATGTGGAGGGGGTGTCATGGATGACACGCCTCTTCAACATCGCGTGGAAATCTGGGACAGTGCCTAAGGAGTGGCAGAACGGGGTGGTGGTTCCCCTCTTCAAAAATGGGGACCAGAGAGTGTGTGCCAATTACAGGTGTATCAGACTTCTCAGCCTCCCTGGTAAAGTTTACTCCAAGGTGCTGGAGAGGAGGGTGCGGCCGATTGTCGAACCTCAGATTAAAGAGGAACAATGCGGGTTCCGTCCTGGCCATGGAACGACGGACCAGATCTTAACTCTTGCAAGGATTCTGGAGGGGGCCTGGGAGTATGCCCATCCGGTCTACATGTGTTTTGTGGATCTGGAGAAGGCGTATGACCGGGTCCCACAGGAGAGACTGTGGGAGGTGCTTCGGGAGTATGGGGTGTGGGGGGGGGTCCCTTCTTAGGGCGATCCAATCTGTACGTCCGAAGCGAGAGCTGTGTCCGGGTCCTCGGCACAAAGTCGAGTTCGTTCCATGTGGGGGTTGGTCTCCGCCAAGGCTGCGCTTTGTCACCAATCCTGTTTGTGATATTCATGGACAGGATATCGAGACGTAGTCGGGGTGGGGAAGGTGTGCGGTTCGGTGAGCTGGGGATCTCATCACTGCTTTTTGCAGATGATGTGGTCTTCATGTCATCATCAGTCTGTGACCTTCAGCTCTCACTGGACCGCTTGGCAGTTGAGTGTGAAGCGGCTGGGATGAGGATTAGCACCTCTAAATCTGAGGCCATGGTTCTCAGCAGGAAACCGATGGAGTGCGTACTCCGGGTAGGGAAGGAAGTATTACCCCAAGTGAAGGAGTTCAAGTACCTCGGAGTCTTGTTCACGAGTGAGGGGACAATGGAGCGGGAGGTTGGCCGGAGAATCGGGGCAGCGGGGGCGGTATTGCACTCGCTCTATCGCACCGTTGTCATGAAAAGAAAGCTGAGCCAGAAGGCAAAGCTCTCGATCTACCGGTCAATTTTTGTTCCTACCCTCACCTATGGTCATGAAGGTTGGGTCATGACCGAAAGAACTAGGTCGCGAGTACAAGCGGCCAAAATGGGCTTCCTCAGAATGGTGGTGGACTTCTCCCTTAGAGATAGGGTGAGGAGCTCAGTCATCCATGAGGAGCTCGGAGTAGAGCCGCTGCTCCTTTGCGTGGAAAGGAGTCAGTTGAGGTGGTTTGGGCATCTGGTAAGGATGCCCCCTGGGCGCCTCCCTAGGGAGGTTTTTCAGGCACGTCCAGCTGGGAGGAGGCCTCGGGGAAGACCAGGACTAGGTGGAGAGATTACATCTCCACACTGGCCTGGGAACGCCTCTGGGTCCCCCAGTCAGAGCTGGTTAATGTGGCTCGGGATAGGGAAGTTTGGGGCCCCCTGCTGGAGCTGCTGCCCCCGCGACCCGACTTCGGATAAGCGGTTGAAGATAGATGGATGGATGGATGGATGGATGGACATTGTATATACTGTGTTTTATCAAAGTGCAAAAGACATTATCTGTCTGCTGTAGTTCAGTGCAAATACTTGATAAAGTAATTCTGCCTAAAGAAAGAAAGAGAGAAAGAAACAGACCATTTGAAAGCATTCATTATGCTGTTTTTGATGTCCACAGTGTGATTTAGCAAATTTATAAAGGACTGAAATAGGGCTCTGTATCTACTTTCTGTTTACAGGCCTTTTTCCACAATCTATTTCAAATATTCTTTATATTTTATCAGATATCTTTTACACAAAGTATTATGTAGATTAGGTATAAGAGGATTGTATAGAAATAGATGGTAATATATTCTTTATCTTGCCAGTATGTTAGGCTGTTGGTGCAACATCTTTTATGTCCCTGACTGGATGTACTGACTGTTACAATACAAAGGGATTTTTTTTAAACCCTCAATAAAGAGAGATTAATCCCACTCCCTTCTTAACCATCTCAAGGAGCAGCTTTGTCTTATTTTCAAAAAGTTTTATAAACTTTATTTATGATTTGTATTTTTATTTAATCTGCTTTGTTCCTTAATGGAATAATTTTCCTTAAGTCAACCGTGTTTAATGGGAAGAATTTAAATTCTTCAGTTATTACCTTTATGAAACCACATAACCCAACCAGTATTTGAATAGTCTGTAGAGCAAAAGGCTTGCCAGTTCTACTCATTCAGTCTTTTTCATTATGCCTTTTCACATACTTGTTGCTTTGCAAAAACAGTGTCTGAGTGCTTTATTTAGATGACATTTTGCAGACAACTCATAACAACTTATGTGCACTAATTGCAGGGGAAGTCCCCCTTGGAGCAACATCAGTAGTTTGGCACAAGGGCACAATGGTGATCAAAACTGGCTAGTGAAATTGTGCCATAATTCTCCAGTTCACTCCAAATTACAGCTGAATCTGTAACCTTTATATTAGCAACCCATGTGCTTAATTGTTGAAAACAAGTAACAATGCAATTTTTTTCATGACTCAAAGCATTTTCTGCAAAAATAAAATAATTGATTTAATGACTTTAAAAATGTTGTGGTGTAACCATCAAGTAAAAGGTATTAAATTACTTCCCCTCTACCTTGAATACATGCAAGTGTACACTTAGACTTATTCATTCAATTCAAATAAGTTTTCAAACACATCTTTCAAGGTAATTCTACTGCCATGTTAGAATCACATGACATGCTGAATACTTCTCCCTTAATCTCAGTAACCGTCCTGTTATTTGACACTTTCACTCATTGATTAAAGTAATCATGGCTGACTGTGAATACTACATTTCAAGTGGCATCTGAAACTGAAAACTTCAGTTAAATAATTGTGCCTCCAAGCCACTAGGTGTCACTGTAAGTCCAAATGACTTAAAGACAAAAGTTACTGAGTGCACCTTTAAGAAAAAATAATTAGAAACGATAATTCTGCACTACTTATGCCAACAATTTTTTTATTATTATTTTCATTAATATTATTATTATTATTTTTTTTTTTTTGAGGAAGGTTGATTAATTTTAAGCCCAAGAACAAATATCAAAATTACTTTGAACGTGGAAACTGAAAACGTATTCAAGCAGGTAATTTTTGTGTGTGAATTGCTTATATACATATATATAATTTGTTTTCAATAATTTAATAGAACTGGACAAAAACGAACATCTGAGTATCACATTGACTAAAATTAGTCATAAACAAGATGTGACAAATATTTATATTAGAATATTTATATTTAATTAGAAATATATTAGATCTCATTCTAAATTGATCATGGCTTTACGATAGTAACTATACGTTATGTACAAGTTGTAAACGGTATTCGGTAATCACTGCTAACTGCTAGTTCAAATTTCCCGCCACAGCTAGTCTGAATCATTTGGACCTCAGAACAGTCTTTCATTTCCGAACATTGTTGGTTTGGTGTTATGAACTGCATTTCACACCTTCAGTGCCTCTCCTTCTGAATAAACTTCTTAATCTTTTTGTTCTGGTGTGTTCAGAGTTCTAAAAAAAAAGAAGAAGAAGAAAAGGTTTCATCAGCAAAAGAGCGAGAATATTCAACAGCTCTAAACGGATCTTTTAGTTTTCTGGTGGACCACCAGATGGCGATAGAGTGTTAACTGTGGTTCAAACACAACCGTTTAAAACTTGCAAAGCTCACGTGTACACACAGTCAGTAACTATTCTTGCTATTAGACTTTATTATTTAATTATTAGTATTTTTAATCTGTTGGTTATGTTCTGAAAAAAGCACTGTGGCAGTAATTTCATATCTTGACAAATAACTTGGTGTTTTAAGGTACAAGTTAAAATACCATGATGCTACCATGGTTACACGGTTATGGGAAACCAACAACAACAACAACATATGGTAGTAAGTTGGTACTTTTTTTGTTAGTGGAAACAGGATGCAAATTTGTGCTTTTCAAACCAGATCTGTAAAGTCACAACTCTAAGCCACAACAATAAACCAAGAATTTCTAATCCACATGCACGAATATGCCCTCAAACTTGAAAAGAGACAATTGTGACTGTAGGAGACTGGCAGAAAATTGTCCAAATCAAATCACATGCTTGAGTCATAATTCGCAAGAATGCTGCTACACTGCCTTTGTCTTCACCATAATTTTCCACCTTGGTGTCAGGGAAACATTTTGCATAATCTCACCCTGCAAGACATGACTGTTTTCTGCATGCCCCACATATTTAGTTGCAACCTCTGAACTCCCCCTCTCCCTTCTCCTCCTCCTCCTCTTCCTTTTCCTCCACCGCTGAAGGACATGCTGGATCTATTGCCACCTCTCCGAGGAGGCTAATCCTCTTTAGCTCCAACTTTAACTAGGCCATTAATCCCACTGGAGTTTATCTAAGCACTGAGCACCTCACACTGCTGACACTTTAGCCTACCCACCCTCCTCCTTTCCTCTCTCTGTAAGTAGGGCATGGTCTGGGCCAGCAAGTGTCACCGTCAGCACCTTTGTAACCACAGCAGAACCTAAGTGGCTCAGCACCCGACCGCACGCTCCTCTACGTGAGAGAACGAGAGAGACAGACCACAGGTGAGAAATGCAGGAAGGAGAAAGTGAGAGAACGATGCAGGAAGGAAATGAAGATGGATGAGACGAAGAAAGATTTGGCCTAAGAATTATGGTGCAATAGCTAGATGTTTGCCAGTGCTGGACTAACATTGATTTAACTATGCCCCCCAGGCCTGAGTAGATGGCTTATTATTTGCAACTACTCTGATACTATGAATTGAATGTGTGTGAGTTTGTGCTCAAAACTGAAAGAGAATAAACACTGCAAAAAAAAAAATATATATATACAAAAAATGAAAAAAGTGTTTACTGTAAAATTATCTAAATGTCCATAAAAAAAGATTTTTTTTTCCTATGTTAAAAATGTTCTTTCTCCTATACCATCTTAATATGCAGAGACAACTATAAGTAAGACTTATAAAGTATACCATGTAATAAACAATACTATATACCAGAAAAGTGTCAAAACCATTTGGTAAAGCATGTGGCACATAAATTACACAATTTTAAAGGATTATTTTGGGTTTAATACAAGTTAAGCTCATTCGCTAGCATTAGTGACATGTTGTTGATTACCACAAAAATATTATTTAGACTCTTAAAAAAAAAGAAGCAAAAACCGAGGTTAAAGTGAGGCACCTACAATGGGACATTGGATCAAATTTTTGGAGGGTTTAAAGGCAGAAATGTGAAGCTTATAATTTTATAAAAGCACTTATATTAGTTTTAAATACATTCTTCAATTGACGCTTGTGAACTATTTGAACTGTGAAGTTATTTAAATTGTTGTTATTTTTGACGGTGTGATGTCATCATAGCTACGAAGTTGAGTCATCTCCAATAGGTGTATCATCAGATCCATGACTTATCAGGATGCTCATTTGCGTAAACACTGGGCATACGGCTTGGCTAATATTAGCAGGACTAGGCCCTTTGACCTAAAGGTGGCACACACAGATAAAGAAGGTAATAGTATTGACACTGTTTAACCTCTCTCTTTTCTTTATTGGTTCAGACATTCCACTTCACCCGAGTAAATGTGTCCTTTCTTTGAAGAGGGGGAATGGCAGAGCTTTCAGACACATCACTGAGATTTAGCGTTGATGTGAGACATTTCTGAATGAATGAGATGAATATTGGACGAAAGAATTGGGGGAGAGGTGGGAGTTTCCGTGTTTGAATACATATTTTTGTTCTCATGCCACCTCATTGAAATCTCTCTGATGTTTTTAAAGTATTGATCTGCCAAATTATGTAAATAAATTCAAAAAAGTAAAAGTGCAGGGCAATTAGACTACACACAACCAGTGTGTTTCCACATGTAACACTTATCATTATTTCTGCTGGTGTTTATAGTAGGATCTACTGACATTCATCCATGTCATTACATGTAGGTGTATTCCTCTGTGACATTACAAACTTGTAGAAGTTCAGAACAATTAGATTTTGCAGCTTATTGTTGAACATGCTCTTTTGGGGCTGGGTTGAGTTTTGAGTTCTGAAAGTTACTGTAGAATGTTTTCACTGAACATCACAATATCACCCCTTTAGAAACAAATTACCCTGCTGGGAAAAAAAAAAAATATATATATATATATATAATCTAATGGTTTCCACTACGAATACCATTGCACAGTCTAGTGTGTTTGAGATCATGTACAATTAGGATTAATGGTATGTATTGGTTTCCATTATAGAGATATGTATTGTTCTCTAATGGTATCCACTATAACATACCACAAATAGAAACCAACCTATTACTAGTACAGACTCACCTGTACCATTATAGTTTACATTAAAACCAATGCATCTGGCATTATAACCATTAAAACCATTAGAATTTCTGTGAGGGTTTCTATTGTATTTTCAAGCAGTTTTTTTTTGGTTATTCCTCCACCCGACTAAATGCATTCAGAGACCAAGTATTAAGTACAAGTAGTTAGTAAATAAATTCTAGATGTAGCATATACACTCACCTAAAGGATTATTAGGAACACCTGTTCAATTTCTCATTAATGCAATTATCTAATCAACCAATCAATGGCAGTTGCTTCAATGCATTTAGGGGTGTGGTCCTGGTCAAGACAATCTCCTGAACTCCAAACTGAATGTCAGAATGGGAAAGAAAGGTGATTTAAGCAATTTTGAGCGTGGCATGGTTGTTGGTGCCAGACGGGCCGGTCTGAGTATTTCACAATCTGCTCAGTTACTGGGATTTTCACGCACAACCATTTCTAGGGTTTACAAAGAATGGTGTGAAAAGGGAAAAACATCCAGTATGCGGCAGTCCTGTGGGTGAAAATGCCTTGTTGATGCTAGAGGTCAGAGGAGAATGGGCCGACTGATTCAAGCTGATAGAAGAGCAACTTTGACTGAAATAACCACTCGTTACAACCGAGGTATGCAGCAAAGCATTTGTGAAGCCACAACACGCACAACCTTGAGGCGGATGGGCTACAACAGCAGAAGACCCCACCGGGTACCACTCATCTCCACTACAAATAGGAAAAAGAGGCTACAATTTGCAAGAGCTCAACAAAATTGGACAGACTGGAAAAATGTTGCCTGTCTGATGAGTCTCGATTTCCGTTGAGACATTCAGATGGTAGAGTCAGAATTTGGCGTAAACAGAATGAGAACATGGATCCATCATGCCTTGTTACCACTGTGCAGGCTGGTGGTGGTGGTGTAATGGTGTGGGGGATGTTTTCTTGGCACACTTTAGGCCCCTTAGTGCCAACTGGGCATCGTTTAAATGCCACGGCCTACCTGAGCATTGTTTCTGACCATGTCCATCCCTTTATGGCCACCATGTACCCATCCTCTGATGGCTACTTCCAGCAGGATAATGCACCATGTCACAAAGCTTGAATCATTTCAAATTGGTTTCTTGAACATGACAATGAGTTCACTGTACTAAAATGGCCCCCACAGTCACCAGATCTCAACCCAATAGAGCATCTTTGGGATGTGGTGGAACGGGAGCTTCGTGCCCTGGATGTGCATCCCACAAATCTCCATCAACTGCAAGATGCTATCCTATCAATATGGGCCAACATTTCTAAAGAATGCTTTCAGCACCTTGTTGAATCAATGCCACGTAGAATTAAGGCAGTTCTGAAGGCGAAAGGGGGTCAAACACAGTATTAATATGGTGTTCCTAATAATCCTTTAGGTGAGTGTATATATATTAATCTAGTCTACAAGTCTAGCCTTGATCTTGTAAACATAGTCCAATTATTCATTTTTGACAGTCGTCAGTTTACTAATTTGCTGCTGTCTAAAAGGCAGGAAGATGCCTGTGTGCAGGTGAGTGCGTCTGGCTTGATAGAAGCCTTCCTGCTCACTGAATTTGTTCTTCTGACTGATTAAGTTAGAAATCATTGAGTTAATCAAACACACTCAAGTGCAGCTGCACCCTCATTCGTGAGCTGTAATGAAGTCAGACACTACACAGCTTATGGGTGGAGTGCTGATGGCACTATTTTGGGTGCTTGAAGTTTGATTTGTGAAAAAATTCTACACAGTTGAATTTTCATGCCGCATTTTTTTTCCGCATTCTTGGTTATTTGCATTTGTCCTCCTAACCCGCCTCCCTCATTCGCTATTTTTATATTCTCTGCAGTTTTCACACATACACAAACTGATATAAGCATTTATGTGTACACACAGAAAGAGAGAGAGAGAGAGATTAATTAAAGTTTATACAATCACTGGGGAAAAATAAGAAACAAAGAAAGAAAAAGAAAAAGTAGCGAGAAAGAGCTAAAAAGAGCAAAAAGTCATAGAAAAGAAAAATAAATAGTAAAATAAAAAACAGAATAGGAAAAAGTGAAAACAAGTAAGTGAAAGAGCAAAGAAAGAAAGAAAGAAAGAGATTAAAACAAATAGTATAAGAATGAAAAAGAAAGTAATGAAAATTGAGTGAAAGACTGAAAAAAGTGAAAGAGCAAAAAGCAAAAGAGAAGCAAGAGAGCAAAGGAAAGAGTGAAAGAAAAAAATTAGTGAGAGCAAAAAAAAGTGAGAGTTCAAAAAGTGAGAAAAAAGCTAATTAAATATCAAAAGAAAAAAAGCAAAAGAATGAAAAGCAAAAACAGGAGTGAAAGAAAGAAAGAAAGAAAGGCATAATAGCCAGAGTTCAGTGCAGAGGTCAGTGGTACAGTCTCTGTAATGTTGCTAGCCACAATGTAATGATGTAAATGTGTAAGACAAGATAAAAGAGATACAGAGATGGAAGAAAATGAAAGCTATAAGACCAGCAGTACAGAAGGTCAAACAGATTGATCTGATCAGAGCTAAAATTGGGTCAGACCGATCTGGAGTGAGTCTGTAATGAACTCTGTCTGCTGTTAATGTGTTAATATAACTGAATGACTGATCTGAAAAACTGATGCCTTTTTATAAGCACATAAAAATAAAGAGGACATCCATATTTCTCTTTAAGGCATCCTCCCCATCTACTTCTTTCATTATGATTATGAATATTAGAATTTGTATTAATAGAAGAAAGGGGATATTATTATTATTATTATTATTATTATTATTATTATTATTAGGTAAAATATCATATGGATATCTAAATGGCAAAACTGGAGCTGAACATAGGGGCAGACTAAAGCATTCAGCCATTTTATTCATTCATAACCTTTGTCTTCATCCTTCAGTATTTCAGATTAACAAATTAGATCTAATTCAAAGGCTAAAAACAAAGTGTTTCTTTGCCAATTCACAGAATGTCTGCATTCTCTGTTGTCTTAAGCTTTTTAATTGTTTGCTTTTTTCTCTTGTTGTTATCCACACATTCTCCAATAATGTGCTAAAATATTCTAGAATTGCTTCAATTTAATCACAGATGTATTCTCAGTGTGAGCACGAAACAATAAAATAATTAGTGGGAAATAAAAATGGCTATCAAGTGTTCCTCATATATTAAACAGTGAGAGAAACAGTGCCGTTATAAAATATTTTCAAAGGGAGGGAAATTTGCCAAAAGTGCAGTAAACTGTAGTTATGATAACATTAAAAGGAAACTGCTCATCCAGGGGAGATTGTGTTCAGCCCGGCTGAATGCACTTTGTTCGCTTTCAGTATTAAAGCTCTTTGAGTGAGAGAGGCTTCTGAGCAGCGTTTAACTCTGCATATATTACTACAAATGATGCCAGCTAAATCTTTAATCCAATTTAGCGACAAATACAAAGCTCTTTCACCCTTCCTCTCTCTTTCATCTCTGCCTCAGCTATCTTCAGTTTCACTGCTATTCCTCAGAGGAAAGGCTAGTGAAGTACACGCTGACATATTTTAGTCTGCAACTCAGCAGACAATTCAATTGTTCTCCTAGTGTTCTTGTAACTGGTCCTGCTCGACCCACTCCGAGCGGGATTCGAACCGGGGTTTCTAGCATGGGACGTGGGGATGCTAACAATGAGGCTAAAGGCTACAGACTCTAGCATCAGTTGCTAGTGCGTGTCTTGAGGCCAGGGAAGTGAGGTTTACAAACTGCACTGCTACATAACCAGCTGGCTAACATTACATTATTGTGAGGAGTGAAGTTTTATTCACAGCTGAATGGTTGACTGTAAAAAGATTTTGCATTTTACTGTAGATACATTCAGTTAAAGATACCAGAATAAGAGGTTAGAAAGAGAGAGTTCAATGGGAGAACAGATGAGAAGTACCATTAATGTTCTCATTAAAATGTCACATGACACCCTAAATATCTCCAAAGTAATGTAATGTTGGGCTCTGTGTCCCAATTTGCATACAATATGCAAGATTAGAGTTAGTGCATCACAAGTTTCAGTACTGTACTTTGAAAACAAAATGCCACTGGTGCCCAGATCACATACATTTTGATGGTTGTTTTTCTTTCTATAATTACCCAGATCTATTGTAAATTTCTCTTATTTAATTATTTATTTTATTTTATTTTTATAAAGTAATGGATGGATAACTATGGTAACTAGGATTGTTTATGGCAGATTGCTGATTTCTTAATTGTTGTTATTATTGTTGAATATTGTAATAGTGTGACCCTGGCAGCAGCGAAGCCCCATGTGATGCTGACAAGATGGGGGCGTAAGATGAGCCAGAGGATGTTCTGGAGCTCTTCGAGCACACGGCCCAAGCTCTGGAATGGCTGCGGGTGCAATGGGCAATCCACCTCCTACCACTGCTGTGCGACCCCAGATTGATAAAACTGCAGCGATTGTGACCTGCCCGAGACCCAAGACCAAAAAGGAGGTGAGACAGTTTCTGGGGCTGGCCGGATCCTATCGAATGTTTGTGCCTAATTTTTCTGACATCACCAGCCCGCTGACTGCTCTCACTAAAAAGGGAGCCCCAGACCCGGTCCAGTGGACAGAGTCATGCCAACAAGCTTTCACGCAGGTAAAAGCTGCATTTTGTGGCGGGGTGCTTCTGCATTCCCCTGATTTCTCCCTCCCATTTATTTTACAGACGGGCGCATCAGACAGGGGGCTGGGTTCTGTTCTGTCCCAAGCTGTGGAGGAGGAGGAGCGCCCAATGATGTACATTAGTCGAAATCTCTCTATGAGAGAGACAAAGTATAGCACCATAGATAAGAATTGTTGGGTCAGTAAATGGGCAGTCCTCACTCACCACTACTATTTGTTGGGATGAGCATTCACCCTCTGTTCGGACCACTGCAATGGCTCCACCGCATGAAGGTAAGGACATCCACATGAGATGAATTGTGACTAATTACCATTTCCATGATCACAGTGAGAGTCGGGGAGATAAAAGATGGCCCAGTGCACCGAAAGAGACAGAGAGAGAGAGAGAGAGAGAGCTGCAGGGAGTGTTCCTGAGTGTGAACTGTATTGTGCTGAAAAAGCATACATTTGGGTGTGACCACTGAAAATTATACAAAGAAAAAGACTGAAAAAGTACATATACAAAGACTGTGAAGCTGTGGGAAATAAAGCCCTTTTGAATTGGATCTTGCAATCTCCCGCTTCCTACTTTTGATCCAAATACGAATATCTGTTACAGTTGATTTTGAGGTAATGTGATCTAATATTTAATAATTTTAAAGCGTGGCTAATGAGAATATCCCTGGAATTGTCACATTTATTTTAATATAAAAATACTTAGTTTCATTTCAAGGTGAATAAATATTAATAAAAAAGGCAATAATTGTGCAATAAGTGAAAAAAATTGTATTTGGGGTAAATAGACTTTTTGTCTCAGGGGCTAAAGGCCCCCAATGAAAAAATAAATACAAATGTCTTAATCCACTTGAAATAAAACCTGAAAAGAAGGACAATTCCATAAAGGTTGCCTTCAGCCCAATTGTTCCCTAATTATTTATTTTTTTAATCATCAATCTCGGTCCAAAACTGAACAAAATTTCAACATTTTATATAAACAAAAGTGAGGTAATAATGCATAATGCACTATAATGCATTAAGCAAAATGCTTCCACCTCAACAGATCAGTCTATACACTTACATGCAGATGGAAACAGTATGCAACAATGCATTCTGTGGTATCGAAAAACAATTTAATTATGTTGTAGTATGTCCTGATATGCTACGCACACTATCCGGCCAGTATGTACTTTCCCATCACCTCCAATATGCATGCATGTAGTGCATAATATATGTACTGTACTATACATAGCCCTAGAAAAGCAAGTAGGTGACATTCAGAAAAAAAGTGAACTAATATCGACAGCAAAATACTGATGGAACATTAAAAACTTCTAGCAATGTGATATTGTCAAAGGAACTTTAGGTTCAGATGGGCTAAGTTATTCAAGATGCAGTTGGGCCTCTGCCATCAATCAGCAGAGCCTGTATTTCTCTTTTATATGCACAGTTTGTGTGTTGGACAGCAGCCAGATCAGAAGCACAGCTTTCCATAAAAGTACATACTGTATATTTTGTACTAGAGGCAATGCTATTTTAAACGTATTTGGTAGAATGATTGGTTGACATGAACCTCATTGTGAGTTTGAACCACAATGGGGGCAAGACCTACGGTGCAATCCACATTCGAGATGCAATGCAAGAGTTCTGCTGTGAGATCAACTGCCCTTATTTTTCATTTTTCTGCCTTCCCCTTTCTGTTTATTTTCTTTTTTGCAAAAGATGGATAAGGAAGGAGAGGGATGGCTTTTATCAGCGAGCCTTGTTTGTTGGCCTCATATGTACATGCACACTAAAGGGTAAGACCAGTTGTAGTTTGAACCAGAGGGATTATGGGCTTTAGCTCTCTATCAAGCTCACTGTGCTGCCATATCTCTCCCCCTGTTACTGGCTCCTGTCTCTCTCCCACAGGGCTTGTGCCCTTCAAATACTTGGCTGTGTAACAATGGCCTGCTGTGCACAACGCCACCAGTGTTGCTGAGAACTCACCTAGACATAGACGTGGATCAAGATGTAGATAACACTGATACAGACAGTCAGGGCTGAAATGCCATTCAATTCATCCCAATGACGAAAAAAATATTTTGATGCATGGTTGTTTGCAGTGCACATGTGACTTCAGCTAAGACACGGATAATATATAGCAGGGGTATTCAATTAAAGTTCTCAAGATTTGATTAAAGTACAGGTAAAGTTCTGAACAAGCATTAAGTTCACTTATACTGTTTCTAGAGCCTGTTTGTTGTATGGGTATGAACTGAAATTGAATATTTAAATAATAATGTAATTTAATTAATATTTCTTCCATATTACCTTGTGAAAGAAAGGAATAATAAATCCAAAATAGTTTCTCCAAAGACTGCTGCTTTGTCCAGAATAAAAATGCTGATGCAACGCTACATAGTAAAGTTTGAAGACAAACTTAATATTGGTTTGACAAAACATCTAAAATAGTTGGAAGAGTTGGAAGTTTGAAGGTCTTACAGTCAGACAGACAGAAGGGACATCATACAGATAGACAGCCAGCTGCAAGTCCTATGTAACCCTACCTCTTGCTTTTTTTACTGAATGGCAAATTGGTTGCTATTCTAGTTGTTAGGCAGTTACCAAGGTGATACTGAAAAGGCTCCTTGCTACCCTGAGTCAAACGAATGAAACCAAAACTCTCTATGATGTTCTGGTGCAGAGATATGTGATTGTTACATAGTTGCTAGGATAACCCCATCTGGTTGATATGCAGTTACCAAGGTGATATTCAAAAGGTTCCTTGCTACTCTGAGTCAAGTTATCGAAATCAGAAGTCTCTACAATGTTCTGGTGCAGAGATATGTGATTTGTTACTTGGTTGCTAGGGTAATATCATCATGTTGCTAGGCAGTTACCAAGGTGATATTAAAAAGGCTCCTTGCTACCCTGAGTTATATAAAAGTAACCGGAAGTCTCAATGATGTTCTGGAGCAGTGATATGTGATTTGTTAATTAGTGGCTAGGGTAACACCATCTGGTTGCTAAGCAGTTACCAAGGTTATACTCAAAAGGCTCCTTGATACCCTGAGTCAAATGAATGAAACCGGAAGTCTCTATGATGTTCTGGTGCAGAAGAAAATTTATTTGTTGCTTGTTTGCTAACGTAACCCCATCTGGTTGCTAGGCACTTACCAAGGTGATACTCAAAAGGCTCTTTGCTATCTTGAGTTAAATGAATGAAACCGGAAGTGTCTACGATGTTCTGTTGCAGATATATATGTTTTGTTACTTGGTTGCTATAGTAAGCTCATTTGGCTGCTAGGAAGTTTCCAGGGTGATACAAACAAGGCTGCTTGCTGTCCTGAGTCATTCGATCCAACAATGAAATCTCTATGATATTCTGATCCGGAGATATCATCTAAGATCATTTTAATGGAAGTCAATGGGTTTTGGTTACTAGGGTGCACTAAATGGTTGCTAGGGTGTGGCTATGTATTGTCCAGCATGATATTTAAAGGATATTTTTAAGTAGAAGTCTCTACGATGTTGTGGTGCAGAGATGTGTGTTTTGCTATACTGTTACTAGGGTAAGTCCATCTGGTTTCTAGAAAGTTGTCAGGGTGATACTAAAAAGGCTGCTAACCCAGAATATACCTTTAAAATGAGGTCCAAAAAACGAAACGTTTAGAAATAATTTTTTAAATCATAAAAAAAAAAAAAATTATTGTTTAAGATTAAGTATAGCATATCACACTGCAGAAAACATTGTTCTAAGCTGTCACTGCTTGGGAGAAGAATGAAAAACAACTGTTTTTTGGGGTAAATTAATCCTGTTTAAAAAATAAATGTATTTATTAAAAACTTTTCACACTCACAGGTGGAGTCAATAATGGGTCCAGTTCTGGGACCTCAGTCTTGCTAATTGGTGACCTCTGATGTATGGGGAGTATATGTATAAGCTATTCCTGTGAAAATGCACTCTAATCATAGACAGAGCCATAGAAGATGAAATCCATATGGTAGAGTAAAGCCAGAGAATTGAACATTCCCCAGACAGTTGAACAGAAGCAAAGATTAACTAATTAATGACTGTAGAACTGAACCAGCAGAGAAGAACAGAAGTGATGGTTTAGCTATTTAAATTACAATGAGAGAGACAGAAAGAAAGAGCAGGGGAAAGCGCGACAGACAGGGAGAGAGGAAGAGAGAGAATAAAGACCCCTCGAGAGAAACAGGGTATTGAATGAAAGCCCACATTTGGATCTGTTAATGGGATGCTCTGACCCCCTCTGCCATTTCAATGGTTAAGTGACTACAAAATCCCTTTAGAGTGTCTGAGCGTGTCAAGGTGTGTGGGCATAACGAAAAGGACAGTGAGGCTGAAAGACAAAAAAATTCTATACTGAATCCAAATTAGGACAGAATGCAAAGTCCATTAAATCAAGCCACCTTAAAGTCAGCATGAAACGACACTTGCAGCCTAGTTCAATTTGTTAATATGGCATATTTCCAAGTGAAAAAGGATATTCAACAAACTTGATTTTATCCATCAGGAATAGAGCGAAAGCAAGTAAAAATCCCATTCAGTTTCTCCATAGGTGAATAGATTTTAACGATAACTTATAAACCTTTAAAGATTGACGTGAGCTCCAAGGTTGTTAATCAGTGGTATATGCTGCTGTTGAAGCCATCAGCCCGTTATTTCAAATACTGCTCACTCATATGACACACTTTGGATGAAGCAATAGAGTCAGCCTCCCTACACTCCCAAACTACTAGTATATTTGTACCATTCTGAGTAAACTCTAGAGAATGTTGTGTGTGAAAATCGCAGGAGATCAGCAGTTACAGAAATACTCAAACCAGCCTATTTGGCACCAACAATCATGCCACGGTCAAAATCACTGATATCACATACCTATATTTTACCCAATCTGGTGGCTGATGTGAACATTAACTGAAGCTCCTGACCCATATCTGGATGATTTTATGCATTGCACTGCTGCCACACGATTGGCTGGTTAGATAATCACATGAATATGCAGGTGTAATAAAGTGCTCAGTGAGTGTATAATGTTTCTGTTATTAACCTTTTAACAATAGTTTTATTTCTCCATAATGTTTTCCATCGATTTGATGGCATCATTCACAATGGTTCAAGGGATTATAGTCCATGCCCTCATGAGAGATGTTAAAGGTGCTGTAATCGATTTTAGCCGGTCTCAAATTTCCACAACCTGAACTGATGATTTAGCCTCTTTCCAAAATCCCGCAATCAAAAGATACCAAATGACCTTTTGAAGCCGATATAAAGCAGGAGCGGTTGTCAAAAACAACAGCATTAAAATAGCGCCCTCAACTGACAACTATTATGAGCAACATGGTATAAAAATAATTTGCCTTAATAATTTCCTGCAACTAGAATACTATGAGAACGCAAAAGACGGACACAATTTTGTTTGCTGTTTATAGAGTCTATAGTTGTCACAGAGACCAGCTAGTTATCTCAATACACCTATTTAATTAATATCTCTCAGGGAGTAGGAACTTTTTGCTTCAAATCAAAGTTTATAATGATGTTATTCACCTTGGAGCTGATTGGTTTGCTTCATGGCTTAGAACTCTTTTATGAAGGATTTTATGAAATCCTTTTGTAAAAAATTATGGAAAAAAAAAAATCAGGAATCAAGGTGGCTGAAAAAGCAGGTGGGCACTATTGTGCTCTATTGATTGAGTCGTGAAAGTGGGCATTCCATACCAGAATGGAGCCAGACCTGTATGTGAGTTTGCAGTGGGGTTACTACTGTGGAGGATTTCCATACAACAGTAGCTCAAAACAATGTGTAAATGGCTAATTGGCTATTGGTTAAGCAAAATTGTCTATATTTTTGTTGAAAAGGAAAGTTTTGATGAAAGATTCCAAAGACAAACATGTTTTCTTAAATAATTCTTAAAAGTCCAGGAATGTGAGTAAAGAAAGTAGTCTTTTTTTTTTTTTTTTTTTTTACTATATTTTGACAATGTCATAATAGCATCTTTTCATCAGTTTTATACTCTCCATTAAGTGAATCTGATAAGTATGTCTTATAAGCAGGCCTGAGGTGGAGCTGTCTAACTCTTTCTCTCTTTGCAGTAGGGAATTGCAGTGGCCCATTTCAAGGTGCCTGATGGGCCAATCTGCACAGAGGGCCACAGAGGCACTCACTCCGAGACTGGAGACCAGAACGCTAGCAATGCTGCAATTATCCTGATTACCAACCAGGACGACTTCACGCTCCAGGGCTGCATTAAACCCCCTACACGTTCTGTCTCTTTCTCTTCCTCTTTCACAAGACTACCTTCCTTTTAAAACTGCAACCTGCACAAGCACTTCAAAATGCCAGTTAGCTAAAGGTATAATCCCTTTTGAAAGACAAATGATCATTCAATGAGTTGGTGCTTCAAAGGACAGGTGCAGATGGTGATGGTCCATATGCCTTCTTAAAGCCAAAGAAGATGAGAGGACTCAACTCAGAGAGCTTCTATATGGGGTCTAATGCTATTATCTGAAGGGACGCTAAGAGGCCTATTGTTCCTGACACCAATCTGTCTCTGTGTTTGCATTAGGGCTTGGGCCAGCTCAGCAACAAAGATGCCCACCAATGAAGAAAAAACTTGGTAACCTTTATATAAAATTGCTCATTAATAAGTCATTATATAATTCTAAACTGATTAGAAATGATTATACATTTAATATAAAATAGGTCTGTGTTCACAAATGATCCTGCTTTGCCGTCTTTTTGAACTGCAGAGCAAATAATTGATAATTTTGTGTCTGAAAGGTAATTTACTCTATTTAATTGTTTATAGAACTGTTGTATAAAAGAATTACCACCTGTGACCTATGGCCTTGTCACAGTTATGTTGGTATTCAGTACAACAGCACTTTGGCTAATGCCATATTGCTTAAATATCTCATGTTAAGCATTACGCAACCATGTGTACTGTTATTCATTAACAGGATTGGGAGTAACGGAATACATGTAACGGGATTACGTATTTAAATACAAAATGTAAGTAA
The DNA here is from genome assembly GCA_032164185.1 of Moxostoma hubbsi. Taxonomy (NCBI): domain Eukaryota; kingdom Metazoa; phylum Chordata; class Actinopteri; order Cypriniformes; family Catostomidae; genus Moxostoma; species Moxostoma hubbsi. The sequence goes on from JAVLUX010000215.1 coordinate 11,024,894, forward strand.
CTGTATTCCACTACAGTTACAATTTAAATCATTGGCAATTAGAAGTTACATTCAAAAAGTATTTTGATTACTGAAGAGATTACTTTGCATTTTATTGTCATTTGTTTAATTTAATATTTAGTCTTTTCAGATGGAAAACATTTATACATATAAATGATGTGATCCAAAGTGCATTTGAACAGCGGTGAAACACTTTCTTAAGATGTGTTACATTCATACGAGCAGACAGTTTGGTAAGTTTGGAGCACAAGAAATAGAAATAAACCTTGTGTATCTTGTCAGCTTTACGCTAAGCTAAAATGCTATTTCTAGCCACTTTACATGCACGTTACCAGGCACAATCATATTTTTTTATCAAGAAAATAATAAAAAAAATCCTTAAAACAAGATAAATTTGATTTATCTTGTTTTAGAAACAACACTGCATAAGATATTTAGGTTTTTCAGAGAATGTATTTTTAACATGTGTATTTTGTCGTACTGTACTGTCAGAGGTTTTATAGTCAAAACAAGTGAATAATCTTCCAGTGCTGAAGAAGTAATCCAAAGTATTTAGAATATGTTACTGACCTTGAGTAATCTAACAGAATATGTTACAAATTACATTTTACAGCATGTATTCTGTAATATGTAGTGGAATACAATCAAAAATAACCCTCCTGTTCATTAAAGACAAGAAAAGGTGATACCAAACTTTTTTTCCTAAAATGAACTGGTTGGTTCAAAAAGTGTGTGCTAACCGTTTGTTGACAATTAAAATACTTCCTGACACTTACAAATAGAAATCCACTACAAATGACTAATTATTTCTCTAAACTTTTAATCGGATTACTTTACTAATTACATAATTGAAAAAGAAACCACATTACTAATTACTTAAGTTACGTCCCCCTCAGCAAATTCAAAATAATGCTAATATTTCTTCCTTGGTCATGGTTACACAAAAGTGATACACTCAGCACCTCTAATTTTTACTTCGCAGTGACTTGTTACAGGCCACAATTACTGTTTTTTACATAAATATTACATTTGAAATAAGCATAACCCTATAATGTACCTAAAAGTAAATAAATGAATTGAAAGTCAGTAACTGTAATCTGATTACACTAATTTAAAATGCAATGCATTATACTGCCTTTTTTTTTTAACTTAAAAGTAATTAGACTACAGTAAATAATTACTTTGTACTTGGATTACACCCAACACTGGTCTTTCAAAATGACCCAGTGGAAGTTGCAAGATGCAAAACAGGATTACCAGCATCTAACTAATTAGTTTTATATCAAATAAATTAAAATAAAGATTTGTATTCTGAGATATAGAGGGCAGAATGTCAGCGAGAGCGAGCGAGAGAGAGAGAGAGAGAGAGAGAGAGAGAGATAGAGAGAGAGTCCTTTGCTGCAGAGAACTCCCTAAATCCATTAACACAGCAGAGATAGAACATAAAGGATGACAGCAGTGGGGAGGCAGAGAGGAAAGCCCAGAGGGATGTGATCACGGGCACATCTTTCAAGCAGGCAAAAACTACACACTGGAAAAAAAAAAGACAGCATACACTCGGAAATGTTTATGGACTGTCGCAACTCTGGTTTCTATAAACCTACATGAGCTCAAATACTCCTGTACACTTTTTACCTGGGATATCCAGGCAGCAGACTTGCTGCCTAATCAGTTGATGGCTGAACCAACAGCGTTCTTGAATAAATGGAAGACATTTCATGGCAAATTTGCCAGATTCACCACTGATAATTTTCATATGCAAATTAGCTTTGCAGCAAACTTGCTGCAAATTGTCCTTTGTTGCCAAAGGTTTGCCGGAGGTTCACCACTACCATTTCTGTGTGCAATGGCCATAGAGAGGTGCCAAAAGAGAGTTGTGAAGCAAGTTTTATTCAGCTGTACAGGCTGTAATACACAGTGAAGAGGAATGCATATTTTATAAACTGTACCCCCAACACCCAAAACCTAACCATCATTTGAGTAAAAATGTAAATCACAGGCTTCACTGATTATGCGAACGCGATTACTCCCCAGTTGCTGATCATGTCAATTCAATTGTTCGATTCTCCTTCATGAAGATACACTACATAGCCAAATAACCACAGATCCATAGAGTGTCTACATACTTTTAGCCATGTAGTTTACATAATTTCAAACTTTTAGTCCATCGGTGCAGTGTTAAGAGGTGATATCATTGATAATATGCATGTCTGAGTTTAGGTGTACTGCATGTATTCCATACAGGTCCCCTTGTTTGTCTTCAAAGAGAACTGTGCACTTTTAAGAACAAATCTAGAGCAGATCAATACGGCACACTCCAAGCTTGCTCAGTCTGACTAAAACAATCATTTCTTACATGGGTACTCTACAAAGACAGGATCTCTGAGGAGAAACACTAGCGTTTCGCTGTTTTCAGAGGAGATACAATGTATCAAAGTATTTTAGCGGCTCTCTGACAACATAAAAAATGTTTCAGCTTCAATGTTCCAAGCAGAGAAACACGGGAAGCTACACATTTGATTACTCAGTAAAATATTTTTTCGAGGAATGCGTATTGAAAAATAATTAATAGTTGTGTTTATGGACAAACTGTTTTTACGTTCTTGT